>JAUTXW010001615.1:270000-1470000 GCA_030620095.1 Kuschelorhynchus macadamiae
AAATGATCACAAAATTTTCAACCCTCTAAGCGGGGGTGTCATCCCCCAAACTTTTTCAAATGGGAAGAGGGGTCAAGTGGTACCGCAATGAAAAGGGCTTTCTATTCTCTATACATTCCCGCTTTGGTTTTGAAAATCGGTCAAGTCATTTAGAAAATATGAAGGATTGAAATTTAAAATGTTTATTTACAAATTATCAGAGTAAATGATAAGGATAAATTCCTTCGACCAATTCGCTATTTTTGTCCTGTTATTTTAGATGTTTACTGCTGATTTTAGTGATTTGACATGCCACAACGATCAGGTGCGGTAGTTGCTAGATAGCTGTTCTGTAACTTGTGCATTTAAATTTCTCAATATCATTAAATTTTTTATCAATAATTATGGTGTACTCACTTGCAGAAAAAGTGGAAATAATCGAACTTTATTTTAAAAATAATGAATGTGGCAATCGGGTTGCGCAGATATTTAATGAACGACATCCTGAAAAACACCTTTCCGGCAAAATTGTTCGCGAGTTAGTAGCAAAATTTCGCGAAACTGGATCCCTTATGAATAAAAAGAGGCAGATGGAAAATCCTGTAGTAAATGAAGCTATGGAGGTCTTTGTATTGGGCCAAGTTGCCATGGATAGTACGCTGAGTACAAGAAAATTAGCCAATGAGACCGGCGTGAATCGTACAAGTGTCCAAAGAATATTGAAAAAACACCATTTCCACCCGTATAAAATTCAGTTGGTACAAGAACTCAACGAAGACGATTTTGATCGCCGCTTGCAATTTTGTGAAACTATTAGTGAACGAGTGGCCAATAATAATAATTTTCGGCATAACTGTCGGTACTGGGCTGAGAACAACCCCAGGGTATTTCACGAGGTGCACACACAACATCCTCAGAAATTGAACGTGTGGGCTGGTATTTTTGGAAATTCTATTGTGGGTCCTTTTTTTCTTCCTGGAACTCTAACAGGTGATATGTACTTAGATTTACTGGAAAATACCATCGACCCAGCCCTAACTGACATCATCGAAAATAATCCTGGATACGTTGAAGCCGAACTGATATTTCAACAAGACGGTGCACCTCCACATTACTCTCAAAATGTGCGTAATTATTTAAACACTAACTTTCCCGGGCGGTGGATAGGACGAAGGGGTGCCATTGAGTGGCCTCCCCGGTCACCCGACTTGACTCCTTTAGACTTTTTTCTATGGGGACACATAAAAAGTAAAGTGTATAGCACTCCACTTGCCTCATTAGAAGATCTGCGAACACGAATTATTGACGTTTGTCGCGAAGTGACCCCTCAAGTTCTTCAGAATGTTCGAGAACGATTTGAAGCTAATTTGTATTACTGTATGGAGGTCGACGGGCAACATTTTCAGCATTTGCTTCAATAATACGGTAAGTTTTTTTTTATTCAATTCAATTTATGCGTTTTTTGAAAAATGTATTTTTCAAATTTCAATCCTTCATATTTTCTAAATGACTTGACCGATTTTCAAAACCAAAGCGGGAATGTATAGAGAATAGAAAGCCCTTTTCATTGCGGTACCACTTGACCCCTCTTCCCATTTGAAAAAGTTTGGGGGATGACACCCCCGCTTAGAGGGTTGAAAATTTTGCGATCATTTTAAGGGCAAAAGTTGTCCCCCTCACAAAAAAAATTGATGTGTTTTTGGATTTTTTGAAAAAAAAATTACCCTGGCCGTTATGCCTTGCGGTACGTTTTCGATGGGCCACCCTGTATATATATATATATATATATATATATATATATATATATATATATATATATATATATATATATATATATATATATATATATATATATATATATATATATATATATATATATATATATATATATATATATATATATATATATATATATATATATATATATATATATATATATATATATATATATATATATATATATATATATATATATATATATATATATATATATATATATATATATATATATATATATATATATATATATATATATATATATATATATATATATATATATATATATGTATATATATATATATATATATATATATATATATATATATATATATATGTCTATATATATATATGTCTATATATATATATATATACAGGGTGGCCCAACGAAAAGGTCCCACCCTTATTTATGACTTTCCTGGTATATTTTGGGAAAAACGCTTGGACACGTCAATTTTGATTTTTAGGGGGACGTCTTTTCATGTATGATTGTATAATACAGGGTGTTCCAAAAATAAGATATCGCATTACACTTGACATTTTTAAATGGAAACCCCCAATTTTTTTTCTATTTTTGGATTCTCCAGGAAGTTTTTAGTAACTTTTGTATAATAGAGTTTATACCTATCTTCAACCATTTTGAAGTTATTTGAATAATTGAATAATATCAAGTATTGATAAATTAAATTCAAGAAAGGGTCAAAATAACGAAACTTTATTATCAAAACGGAAACATTGCAAGGGCTACTGCCCGGTTGTTTAATACGTTACATTCAGTCAAAAATATTAACCATAAGTATGTGGCTAAATTAATAAGAAAATTTGAAGCAACTAGATCTGTATCTAATATTCGCCGGAATCAGGAACACTAAACCATTTACAGTTTTACATTCACATTAAAATTTAAACAAAAATTAGTTACTTAGCTACAATGTGTCAAAAAGTCAATGTGGTAATAAATGTTGAAAGTGGTGTCCGTTTACCTCCATGCAATAATAAATATTTTGCTCAAATCTATTCCTAACATTTTCACACATTTCTGGAGTTATTTGTCTGCATTCCGCCGTGATCCGCTCCCGAAGATCTTGGATGGAGTCTGGCTTCGTACTAAAAACCTTACTTTTTATATGTCCCCAAAGAAAGTAATCTAAAGGACTCAAGTCCGGAGACCTTGGTGGCCACTCAATGGGGCCGCGCCGTCCGATCCACTGATTTGGGAAATGGGTGTCCAAAAACTGTCGTACTGGAGCTACATAGTGCGGTGGTGCACCATCTTGTTGGAAATGAAGAAAATTTTCATTATAATTAACCTCATTTTCTATTATTTCGGTTATTCGTGGCTCTATTGTATTTTCCAACATGTCCAAGTACAACTCCCCCGTCAAGTTTCCAGGAATAAAGAAAGGTCCTACAATATGATTTCCGAAAATGCCGGCCCAGACATTAATTTTTTGTGGGTATTGCGAATGTACCTCTCGAAACAAATGTGGATTCGAGTCGCTCCAATATCGACAATTATGTCTATTTACAGCACCATGTAAATAGAAGGTACATTCATCCGAAAAACAAATGTTAAATAACAAATTTGGGTTATTGTTCAAACGTTGTGTCATTAATTCGCAAAACTCCAACCTTCTATCATAATCGTCTTCATTAAGCTCATGGACAAGTTTAGTTTTGTACGGGTGAAATTTATAGGATTTCAAAATTCTTTGCACTGTTGAGCGTGTAAATCCTGAAGAAGTAGCCAGACCACGAGTACTTTGGGTGTTGTCAAGAGCCACGTGTCCCAAAACTGCTATTTCTCTGGCTTCATTTCTACTTGGACGATTTTCCTGATTCCGGCGAATATTAGATACAGATCCAGTTGCTTCAAATTTTCTTATTAATTTAGCCACATACTTATGGTTAATATTTTTGTCTGGATGTAACGCATTAAACAACCGGGCGGTAGCTCTTGCAATGCTTCCGTTTTGATAATACAGTTTCGTTATTTCGACCCTTTCTTGAATTGAATAAATCATTGCAAAATATTATAATAGAACTAGGCAACTTAACGATTTCAAATCAAAGATAAAGTTGTTCTATGATTTACGATGACATTGACGGATGCTAAATTTCTTGCTGGTATCGGTGATTATTATTTTTTTCCGTATTATCAGTACTAAATTAAATGAGGCGAATTTTATAAAAAAAATTAAAAAAACTTCAAAATGGTTGAAGATAGGTATAAACTCTATTATACAAAAGTTACTAAAAACTTCCTGGAGAATCCAAAAATAGAAAAAAAATTGGGGGTTTCCATTTAAAAATGTCAAGTGTAATGCGATATCTTATTTTTGGAACACCCTGTATTATACAATCATACATGAAAAGACGTCCCCCTAAAAATCAAAATTGACGTGTCCAAGCGTTTTTCCCAAAATATACCAGGAAAGTCATAAATAAGGGTGGGACCTTTTCGTTGGGCCACCCTGTATATATATATATATATATATATATATATATATATATATATATATATATATATATATATATATATATATATATATATATATATATATATATATATATATATATATATATATATATATATATATATATATATATATATATATATATATATATATATATATATATATATATATATATATCTATATATATATATATATATATAAATATATATATATATATATATATATATATATATATATATATATATATAGATATATATATATATATATATATATATATATATATATATATATATATATATATATATATATATATATATATGATAGTATGTTTTCATTCCACTTACACCAACGTCATAACAAGAAAATGATCCTTGTTTGGAACATGTTCTGCATCACAGCAGACACAATGATCCATTTTAGTCAAACGACGATCGCGATTTCGCTCTTATTAGAGCTCATCAGGCCGCCATAGACTAGCCAGCCCCGTGTAGGGCAAAGGCACAAATTGTATATCTATATATATATTATATATTATATATATATTATATATATATATATATATATATATATATATATATATATATATATATATATATATATATATATATATATATATATATATATATATATATATATATATATATATATATATATATATATATATATATATATAATATATATATATAGATATATATATATATATATATATATATAATATATATAGATAATATATATATATATATATATATATATATATATATATATATAATGATTTTCAAGCGATTTTTCCATATTCGTAATTAACTACTAAATGAATCCATTAATGCATACATCTCTCTAATTGTAATCCGGCTATCAACAATTTTTGTTTCATTTTGGAAAATGAAAGTAGAATGCGCACAAACGTGAAATTATTATTTTTTAAGCCTTGTGCACGTGAATTTTCGGTACGTCAAATAGATCTCCGTGTTCTAAAAAGCCAAACTATATTTGTTAATTCCTTTTTTTTAATATTTTTTATACACTTTATAATTTGTTTTTATTACCACATTTATAAACACTCTGGACAGCCTAATAAAACCATTTTATTGAACCATCCAATAAAGTAATCTAGTTTGAATTTATAAAATAAAAGTTAATCCGATCTTAAAAAAAAGCGAGTAATTTTTAGCTAGATAAATTCACGACCATGCGTGAATGGATACTAAGAAATAATAATAAATCACTGACAAAATGTGCTTGACAGCATTAAATTTGATTGTAACAATATGTTATGTTACTCGGCAACGACACAACTGGAGAGTTTTTATTTTATTTTTAGCTGGAGATGTTTTATCGCAAGTTGGAGAGGTTTTTACCGCTGTAAAAAAACGATATACCTTTTTTTATATATGTTAAAGTGACAAAAACGCAATTTTCAAATATCAGTTTTATTATAGAAGGGGATTTATTGGTTAAATAATTGATGATTAGTTTAATCGAGAACGCAACAAATAATCTCTTTAAATTTTTAATAATATTAACGATATTTCTATCCTTTTTAGCTGTGCATGGCGGATCTATTCGGAATACTATCCGAAGAAAAAGAAGTTGTTAAAATTACTGTTAAAGTCTCAGAAGCCAAATCGACCAAAAGTTACAATACTTTGCAGATTTTAGCCCAGTACATCACCGAAAAGTGTCTTATGGACATGATATTACCCATAAAACAACTGCTGGAGACCAGTCACTCCTTTAAGACAGTTCAAAAGGCTCAAGACGCATTAAGACACATTGCTTTGGGCTTGGTAGATAACGAATTCGTATCTGTCGAGTCTTTATTGAAATTCGCTTATGGTATTTCGGCTCAAAAAATACCAGAACTGCTTCCTGTTAAAAAGAAGAAAATAACCGATAAAGAGAAAGAACAACAATCGAAAGAGAGAGAAGACTGTTTTATAATACCAAAAATACCGGGCAACAGAACTGCTTACAGGGAAATGAATGTGAAGACGTCTTCGGATACGAATGCACACATACTGGTTGAGTTTGGACTGAGGTTATGTTTCGTTATGTTGAAACGGGAGATAGTGAAGGATTCTAAGTATAGACCATTTATTGATCCCTTTGTAGTAATTTTCAGGAATTGCCTAAAGTCTAAACATGTGAAGGTATGATATGCTTATTTTGTTTATAACATTTGCAAATTTACGTATAATTATTTAGTTTATGGTGACACTGAGGCAATTACAAAAACTAGTTTTCTAGTTGCTGATTTTTGCTGACTGCTCATCACCATGTTGTCGAACTCTATGAGTTGTATTTTTCTATATTTACATACCATACACTTTATAAAAGAAAGTTAATAGAGTCTATATTAATAGGGCTATACTATTGAAATCAATTCAACACTTTGAGAACATTTGAACTAGTAGAAAGTTTCAGCTCAATAACTCTTCGTTTATCATTTATCAAAGCTGCTTTCCTTTATGTTTCCTTTATATGGAACGTTAAACGGGCATTTTGTTAAATGTTTTTAATTATTTTAAGCCCATTAAATTGAAATTGAGCATTATAACATTGCAGCTAAATACAGGGTTATTCACGCAACCCGTTCATTAAAAGTTTTTGATGATGCCATTTAGATAAAAATTTCACATTTTGGGATTAAGGTAAGGTCAAGGGGTACTTCTTTTTTGAAATATTTTCAACTTCCTGTCACTTCCGGTTTAACCGTAAGTTGGTATCAACTTGCTTATTTTATGATATTTTTGGATTCTACAGAGAATTTTAATGCTATTTTATGAAGCATGTCCTATACCTAGGCTCAAGCGTTCTTAAGATATTTGACCTTGAAACGAAAATGAGCCTTCGGAGTACCAAATTTTAAAATCTCATATTTTTGTAAGTTTTGAAGATATAATCTTCATATTTTGCAGACGATCGGTATATAATCTTAGGTTTCTATTTTTTATTGAATTTGTCTATTTTTATACAGGGTGTCCTAAATTCAGCGCCAAACATTCACATTTTCAAAGCCGCTAAAGTCCGTTTTTTTAATAACTTTATGCACTATCAAATGTAGAATTTAATTTTCTATCGAACTGTATTAAGGTTCCCTATACCTATTCGTAACCATTTAATCAGGTTTTTATTAAACTATGATATGTATTTGCTAAATGCTTCACCTTCCCGTAGTAAGCCATGGAAAAAAAATTGTTGTGCTCTTCTATTCAACATGACAGCTGATTTGAAACTTTTAAATTATAAATAATGGGTTTTATAAAAATATCGTATGTTATTTGCTTAAATGTTTACATGTTCCAATGGTGAGCCATAGAAAAACAATTGAGATCCAATATACAATGTGACAGATGATTAGTATGCGTTATTTATCGAAAGCTGTCAGTGATAAACTAAAACTCCTAAATCGAAATGGAAGAATACTCAAACGCTGATATTCTCAATCTATTTTATATTCATGGAGAATGTTATAAAATCTTGGAGAGAACGTGTCGTGTGTTTAATGAACGCCACCCTGATTTGCCGCCAATGAACAAGTCAAAATTCAAGAGGATTGAAACGAACTTTTTGCGTTTTGGCAAGGTTAAAGTTACAAAAAATGTTCCGAAACCAGTAACAAATGCCGAGGATAACGTAATAAACACATTAGCATATTTCCATGCAAACCCACAAAGTTCAATACCTTCTGCAGAAAACGATTTGGGAATTTCTTCTTCATCTGTCCAAAGAATCTTGGGCGAACATCATATGCACCCTTATTCCTTCCAAAACGTGCAAGCCTTGAGACCTGGTGATGACGTACGACGAGTAGAATTTTGCGAATTCATGTTTTTGAAAAAGAGGACCCTCAATTCCTTTCAAAAATATTTTGGGCCGATGAAGCGAAATTTTCTAGAGAAGGAATAACAAATAGAAGAAATGAATATTTCTGGGCAGCAGAAAATCTGCACGCTTTACGCGAAACGTGTTCTCAAGAGAGGTTTAACTTCAGTGTTTTCGGTATAGTATTAAATGATCAGGTGCGGTACTGTATTTATGAAGACAATTTAAACAGTGATAAGTATTTGGAAATTCTACGAGGGACGGTTTCTGAATTTATAGAATCAATTCCTATTGGTGAGCTGCAAAATTATTGGTATCAATTAGATGGGGCACCAGCACATAATTCCGCTGCAGTTTATCTCCAATTATCTCAAATTTTTGAAGATCGCTGGATTGGTCCCAATGGCCCTTGGAGATGGCCCCCGCGATCGCCTGATTTAACCCCCCTAGACTTTTATTTATGGGGATTTATCAAAGGTAAAGTCTATGCTTCCCCAGTAAATAACCAACAAGATTTACTGGACAGGATACGAACAGCTTTTGCCGAATTAGAAAACGGACAAATTCAACGGGCCACAGCAACTGTACAAAGAAGAATTGAAATGTGTCTTCAAATGAACGGACAGCATATAGAACATTTTATTATTCAATTTTATTATTTTATTTATTTATTGTTGATTGTTAGATTGCTATAATTTTTAAGTTCACTAAAACAAGTTTAGAACAGTCTCGAACTTAGTAGGTATTGTTAAAAATATATAAATTTATTACGTTTTTTATAACTTTAAAAATTTCAATTCAATCCTCTTCAATTTTCTCTTGTTCATTGGCGATAAATGAGGATGTTTTTCATTAAAAACATGGCACGTTCTCTCCAATATTTTGTAACATTCTCCGCGAATATAAAATAAATTGAGAATATCAGCTTTTGAGTGTTATTTTATTTTAATTTAAAAGTTTCAAATCAGCTGTCACGTTGAATAGAAGAGCACAATAATTGTTTTTCCATGGTTTACTACGGGAAGGTGTAAGCATTTAGCAAATACAAATGATAGTTTAATAAAAACCTGATTAAATGGTTACGAATAGGTATAGGGAACCTTAATACAGTTCGATAGAAAATTAAATTCTACATTTGATAGTGCATAAAGTTATAGGGTGTCCCATTTAAAAAAACGGACTTTAGCGGCTTTGAAAATGTGAATGTTTGCCGCTGAATTTAGGACACCCTGTATAAAAATAGACAAATTCAATAAAAAAAATAGAAACCTAAGATTATTTACCGATCATCTGCAAAATATGAAGATTATATCTTCAAAACTTACAAAAATATGAGATTTTAAAATTTGGTACCCCGAAGGCTCATTTTCGGTTCAAGGTCAAATATCTTAAGAACGCTTGAACCTAGGTATAGGACATGCTACATAAAATAGCATTAAAATTCCCCGTAGAATCCAAAAATATCATAAAATACAGGGTGTTCCATTTAAAATAAGCAAGTTGATACCAACTTCCGGTTAAACTGGAAGTAACAGGAAGTTGAAAATATTTCAAA
This sequence comes from Kuschelorhynchus macadamiae, assembly GCA_030620095.1. Taxonomy (NCBI): domain Eukaryota; kingdom Metazoa; phylum Arthropoda; class Insecta; order Coleoptera; family Curculionidae; genus Kuschelorhynchus; species Kuschelorhynchus macadamiae. Next base: position 279,613 of record JAUTXW010001615.1, read on the forward strand.
AAAGAAGTACCCCTTGACCTTACCTTAATCCCAAAATTTGAAATTTTTATCCAAATGGCATCATCAAAAACTTTTAATGAACGGGTTGCGTGAATAACCCTGTATAACCTTTAAAATATCAAGTCTTTTATGTAGATTGTTTGTTACTATGTATTTCTCAATGTGTTTTATTCATAATTCATTGGATTACATTTTGTATTTACAGCTTCTTTAAATTAAGACAAAACAATTTTGTTTTTGTGTTGTTTACAAATATTTGGAAATTGCCTGCCTTTCTTTTCTGTCACTGTAGTTTCTTATTTGTCTGCATCCAGCCAGTTTTGACAATGTTTGGTTTTTCATTTCAGTTATAATTTTGGTTCTGCTCAGGGGCAATTCTCCAGCTCTATTCGGGGGGACACCGATATTATCGGGTTCTGACTCTCTTATACTAGTGGCGCCAGCAGTGAACACCACTATAATTATAACTATATTTTATGACGTTAGATTGGCATAAGTTTCTTCTGAAGTGAGGAAGAATGGTGGAGGGGAATGTCAAATTTCTTAGAATTTTCTGTAGAAGATTCTCTCGCCCCTTTCTGTTGGCTCTCCTTGGCGGTGCAACATGGGTCCGGCTTTATAAAAGTGCCTTAATGGACCAATATTTTTAAAAGTACTGAAAGTATGTCCTAATTTTTTAAAGTTCAATACCGTTAAAAGCCTAAGGCCTATAATGGACATCGTCTCCCTAAATTTTGGACCAGTTTTTGTTTGGTTCAACATTTGATCAACCACGTGAATGGTGTTCAGAACTTTTTTTGCTGTTCAGTCCTCAAGGAGCCTTTCTAGATGCCTGAAAATTTCATTTGTTGGTAAGCGGTGACGTCGAAGGGGCACTCTAGATGACTAGAGGGTTTCAAGTTAAAATTTCAAGATATGGTTTCGGGATATAGTTTCCTCTAAGACCTACGAGGATTTAATTTTTAATTTCATTTTTATAAATTTTACATAAGGTAGCAGAAAGGAATGTCAGTAACTTTATTTTGGTAAAACAGCCTTTGCGAAAGCTTTTATAATTTTATATTGTAGCAGTGTGTTGAAAGGAAAATGCATGCATTTTTGAGTTTACTGTGCGCTATTTAATAACATTTCGCCAGATGTTCACAGGTTGATATAAGGGTAATAACTTGCTATCACATTTCACATCTTTGATATAGTTTATAAAGTGCGGGACACGAAACAAACCGGACGGTCCTTAAAATAAAGGTTCATAGTCTTAAGCAAGCGGAAAAGTAAAATTTGTGTACGCAAATAAATTTTATGTTATTTTATTTGTTGTAATAGTTTGCCGTTAAGCGCCAGCTAAGCGGTACGGAAAATTAATCGAGGATTTAGTAAATTTAGCACTGGTCCACTTGTAATTGGGATGTGCCTAGAGTCTCCATGCACTTGCCGCTAAAAGGTTCTATTTAAATGCGTTCCGTTGAATTTGAATTATTATTTCGAAGTAACGATGGCGAGCAAAAGAGGAAAAACAATTCGAAGCGGCTTACGTGAATTTATTGCGAGCGTTATAGAGGCCTGTACTAGCGAAGCTAAAAATAATAGTTTGACTATTCCAATTCAAAATCGAACAGAACGCGCTGCATTTTACACTGATGTTTCGGAAAGTAGTGTAAGAAAAATTCAAAGAGAACATAATGATCGCTCATGTTCTACTTCACCTTTAAAATCTCCTGGTAAACAAAGACCCCGATTATCATACAAAGATAAAATTGACGATGGTGATTTTCAAGTAATTCGACGAACAATAGTGGATTTTTATATAAACTTGAAGAAGCTTCCGACCTGCAAACCCCTACTTCGTGCTGTAAAGAACAAAATAGATTTTTCGTACGGGTATAAAGCCTTAAATTGGCTTTTACGATCAAATGGTTTTGTTTGGCGCAAGTGCCAAAATAAACGAAAATTGCTCATCGAGAGACCAAATATTTTTCACTGGCGGGTGAAATATCTATCAACTGTAAGATAATATAGGCAAGAAGGATGAAATATTGTGTATCTAGACGAAACCTGGGTAGATACTGATATGACAGTGAACAAATGTTGGCAAAGTGAAAGTGTTACAGGTGTTGTTCAGGGAATCCGCTCTAGTAGTCGCTTTATTATAGTTCATGCTGGTTCAGAAGCCGGATTTGTTCCAGGTGCTGCTTTAGTTTTTCGCTCGGGACTAACAACTGGAGACTATCATGGACAGATGAATAGAGATAATTTTGAAAAGTGGTTGCTCGAGAAGCTTCTACCTAACATTCCTCCCAAATCAGTCGTGCTAAATTATCATTCTCACGTAGAAGATAAAGTGCCAACTAAATACTCTACAAAAGCTCATACGACATCGTGGCTTAAATCGAACAGTCTTGTATGTGAGCCAACATGGAGAAAATATCAATTATATGAAGTAATAAGAGCCAACAAGCCTAGAGAAAAAAGTATAAAATTGACGGACTTTTACGTAACCTCGGTCATACACCTTTAAGGCTGCCTCCATACATGTGCGACCTCAACCCTATTGAACTTGCATGGGCAGGTGTAAAAAACAAATCGTATGTTAAACATGTTCGTTCTATTGAAGATAAATACTGGGAAGTAGATGGCAAAATTGAAACGGTTATTGAAGATTTAGTTATCACACTGGGATCTTCAAGTAGTGACGACGAAACCTCATCATTTTCAGAGGAAGACAACGATTTAGAAGGAATCAAACCGTTAGAAGCACAGCCGTCAACCTCAAAAATGGCTTAGTTTTTTTTTCATATATTTTGTAAAATTGTTCATAAAGTAGCTGTCAAAATAAACTGCTTCAAAATCATTCATTTTATGCTCAATACCGGGTGTCAAGAAATATCTAATATTGCAATTAATATTTGAAAAACTATAGAACTCATATTTTTCCAAAATTAACACATCAATGTAGTTATAGTAGGGGAGCCAGCACTGATTCCAGTGAACAAGATTTATCAAAATTTTAACTTATGCCGTTCAACTTTGGGCTATTCGGGTATGCCAAAAGTGACCGGTTGTCTCCGTCTGTCATATTACTTTGTACAGGGGGCGTCATTGTGAAGTACTATACAGGGTGTTTCCTAATTGCGTGATAATGTTAAAGGGGGGTGATTCTTGGACATTTTTAAGAAAAAAACTTTGGAGATACAGGGTTTTAAAAAAACATTTTATTAAATCCTAATTCTGATGCTATTATAGATAAATAACTGTGTGAAATTTGATACACGTCTGTTATGCATAAAAGGGCAACCTGGGTAAATCCGTATGCTCCTTAATGCATAGAAGACGTGTATCAAATTTCATACAGTTATCTACAATAGCATCAGAATTGGGATGAAAAAAAACGTTTTCTTTTTAAACCATCCTGTATCTCAAAAGTTAAGACTTTTAGGACATAAAAACACCCCCTTTAACATCAGCACGCAATTAGGAAACGCCCTGTATAGTACTCCACAATGACGGCCCCTGTGTAAAGTAATATGACAAACGGAGACAGAGCCCAAAGTCGAACTGCATAAACTAAAATTTTGATAAATCTCGTTCACTGGATCTGATGCTGGCTGCCCTTGTAAAATCTGGACTTGTAAATCGTGTATCACTAGACTGGGTGGTCCAATAATAGGGGACGTAGGCAGTAGCCCGGGAACCGTTAATGACAGAACTCAAGAAAAAATATATTTATAGGTAAATCGATCAAGAAAAATCAAAATTAAATCATTTTAAAATGCGAAAGTTCGCCGTTTTTGCAACACAAAAGAGATTTAGAAGTGCGGTACACGAACGAAAACAGACAAATATAGATAAAGGTTCATTAAGCATAGTTACATTTTTTAATTATCTGAAGTGCGTATAGTCAAAAAGGAGTGCCATATTATTTAAATAACGGCGAGACACCACTGGTTTAAAGAGATTTCTTGGCCGACCTTCCTAAACCGATTGTCTCAGCCCGGTTTTCTTTCGTGTTCCGCACTTTATTTTTACGTAGCATTCTGTTGAGGTGTTCATTTATTTCTTAATATCACTTAAATTGTAAAAGTTAAACCAAATGTCACATTTTAAATGTTTTTTTAAAACTCTTAAAAAAAACAAAGGAGATCGTTAAAATTTGACAGTATGCACTTTATACAGTGTTTTATTGAAAAGCACTCCAAATCTTTAATTCATCAGTATTTAATTATCAATATAGATTTCTTCCTAATTGAGTCACAGTCAATTAGGTGGAGTCCCTTTTAATTTCTAAAGGTGTACCTGAAAATCTGCAACCAACATAGCTCTCCAAAAAGAAGACTGGCTCCCGTTCGCATGTATTGGTAAAGTCATAGGGACTTTACGCCATATGTTTCTTATTTCCCACAAGATTCGTGGATATATTCGTTATTTTCGTTATAAATAAGGTATCACAAATAGTAGAATGTATGGAAACCCTGCAGACTAAACGTATTTCACAAACGGTTATATGGGGGAGAGTAATAGACAAATTTGTTACAAACCTGATATCCACAGAAAATCTCAAGCTATTGGGGTTCCTGAAGGCCGTTTTACATGCTGCAATTCTTCTTTGCAATATGCAACAGTCTTGAACAAAGGCATGCGCAGTTTGACAAAAGGTACAAATGTCTTGCCACTGCGCATGCTTTTCTTCAAGACTATTGCAACTTGCAAGAAAGAATTGCAGCATGTAAAACGGCCTTAAGATTATTGTTTGAAATTATGCTGTATTTTTTTCCCTTTTCCAATATTTTTAAATCGTTGTTCTCGTAAAATTTTGCGGTTTTGTCAGATTTTTAATCTGACAACATCATAAACAAAATAAGTCATGTCTTGATCTAGACTCACAAGACCAAGATCGCATTTATTTTTCAAGATAAAGACCAAGCTAGTCAAATCTTGCCTTGGTCTTAATCTTGCGAAGCACTAGTTTTAAGTAATTTTTTTTACTTAGTGCTATATATCTTAGTAATGGATTTCCACCAAGCGGTCGAATCAATCCAGTTCTAATGTTTCTATTTGTTTCAGTTGTGTGCAATAACTTTGCAATGTCTTCAGTGGGTTATGAAATACGATATTCCGATGATGAAACAGAACATCAAGCCAATAACCAAGGATATATTTTCGATATTGCATAAATACGCAGCTGCTGGTTTGAGTAAAGGGGACAATTTTGATTTGGTTGTTGCCGCATTTAAGGTAAGTTCATATTATTGTATATATTGTGACAATAAAGTTTACGAGTTGCTTCTTTGTATTGACCTTTGGTAAGTTGATCATTTCCTCACAACGGGAAGTGGACTAGGGTGATCCTTTCAACATTATTAAGATGGATTACACCCAAACCAGCATTTTTAGCCACTGTTACGTATGAGTGACAATATAAAAAAACCCTAAAGTTGCAATTACTAGTGGTGGGAACCATTTAGGCATCGTTTAGACACCGCACTGTTTTCAAAATGGGGAATGCTTTAAGAGTAACTTTGACGTACCTCCTACGTTATTGGAACGGATAATATTACGCTCCGCTACTAGTTTGGAAACGTTATTGAACCCAAAGGATGTAGTAATATTCACCAATAAGGGATTTCTTCCAAGCTGTTCAGATTTCTTTCTCTTTTAACTGTGATTATTATTACATGTTTGACTTCTGTCTATACAAATTAAAGTAAACTGTCGTAGTTATAACGTCTGTGAGATTATGATGTACTTAGACTTATAATAATATATGAATATTTATTGGGTATAGTCGAATGCGGTCTTATCGTGCGGGTCCAAAGGTCGTCAACATTATGAATCAAATCAGAAAACACAGTGAATAACAAAATGTGTGATTCTTTTATCGAGCTATTAAATCTCGATGGGCTCTTTGCAAATATACAGGGAGAAAGAAAATAGTTTTTTTTATTATATTACGCAATATTATTAAGATAGCCACTTAATATTATTTTATATATTAAATGCCGAGGGACTAAATAAGAAAATTCGCTAAATATGTATTTGGTTAAAAATTTTTGGTTGGCAAAAACAAAAATACACAAAATGGCAAGCGCCTTAATAAAGTCGGAAGGCGGTTCGAATCAATGGAACAATCAGGATATGTTCTGTTTATACAGCCACTTAATGAAAGTGATTTTTTTATCAATCACCAAAAATTATGAGCCCCGCTTGACCTAAAAATCTAACCACTTATACAGTGTCATTTATTTAAATGCGGGCCACCCCTGTGCAAGGAAAACTTGTTTTTTTTTGTATTGTGATAACAAAAAAAATTTTATTTTGCAAAAATATACACTTCTGTTAAAAACACAAGATAATTAGTTACTACTTGCCTCGTGAGATTTTTTCAGATCTTTACGTTTAAGGGTCCCTAGAGGCCGGAAAACATGTTTTTTCAATTCCGTCTGTCTGTAGATATGTCTGCCCATCAGTCTGTCTGTTCGCGGCATAGGTAAAAAACCACTTATCCGATTTCTTCAAATTTCAGTCTAAAATTAAGGGCCATGCATGCGAAAAATATACAAAAATACAGGCTGTATGTATATATATATATATATATATATATATATATATATATATATATATATATATATATATATATATATATATATATATATATATATATATATATATATATATATATATATATATATATATATATATATATATATATATATATATATATATATATATATATATATATATATATATATATATATATATATATATATATATATATATATATATATATATATATATATATATATATATATATATATATATATATATATATATATATATATATATATATATATATACAGGGTTATTCACGCAACCCGTTCATTAAAAGTTTTTGATGATGCCATTTAGATAAAAATTTCAAATTTTGGGACTAAGGTAAGGTCAAGGGGTACTTCTTTTTTGAAATATTTTTAACTTCTTGTCACTTTCGGTCTAACCGGAAGTTGGTATCAACTTGCTTATTTTAAATGGAACACCCTGTATTTTATGACATTTTTGGATTCTACGGAGAATTCTAATGCTATTTTATATAGCATGTCCTATACCTAGGTTCAAGCGTTCTTAAGATATTTGACCTTGAACCAAAAATGAGCCTTCGGGGTACCAAATTTTAAAATCTCATACTTTTGTCAGTTTTGAAGATATAATCTTCATATTTTGCAGACGATCGGTAAATAATCTTAGGTTTCTATTTTTTTTATTGAATTTGTCTATTTTTATACAGGGTGTCCTAAATGCAGCGGCAAACATTCACATTTTCAAAGCCGCTAAAGTCCGTTTTTTTAAATGGGACACCCTATAACTTTATGCACTATCAAATGTAGAATTTAATTTTCTATCGAACTTTATTAAGGTTCCTATTTCTAACCATTTTCGAAATAATCAGGTTTTTATTTTATATTCGCGGAGAATGTTACAAAATATTGGAGAGAACGTGCCATGTTTTTAATGAAAAACATCCTCATTTATCGCCAATGAACAAGAGAAAATCGAAGAGGATTGAAACGAAATTTTTTCGTTTCGGAAAAGTTAAAGTTATAAAAAATGTAATACATTGTTTACATTATTTTTAACTATATCTACTAAGTTCGAGACTGTTCTAAACTTGTTTTAGTGAACTTAAAAATTATAGCAATCTAACAATCAACAATAAATAAATAAAATAATAAAATTGAATTATAACAAATGTTCTATATGCTGTCCGTTCATTTGAAGACACATTTCAATTCTTCTTTGTACAGTTGCTGTGGCCCGTTGAATTTGTCCGTTTTCTAATTCGGCAAAAGCTGTTCGTATCCTGTCCAGTAAATCTTGTTGGTTATTTACTGGGGAAGCATAGACTTTACCTTTGATAAATCCTCATAAATAAAAGTCTAGAGGTGTTAAATCAGGCGATCGCCGGGGCCATCTCCAAGGGCCATTGGGACCAATCCAGCGATCTTCAAAAATTCGAGATAATTGGTGATAAACTGCAGCGGAATTATGTGCTGGTGCCCCATCTAATTGATACCAATAATTTTGCAGCGCACCAATAGGAATTTCTTCTATAAATTCAGAAACCGTCCCTCGTAGAATTTCCAAATACTTATCACTGTTTAAATTGTCTTCATAAATACAGTACCGCACCTGATCATTTAATACTATACCGAAAACATTGAAGCTAAACCTCTCTTGAGAACTCGTTTCGCGTTAAGCGTGCGGATTTTCTGCTGCCCAGAAATGTTCGTTTCTTCTATTTGTTATTCCTTCTCTAGAAAATTTCTCTTCACCGGTCCAAAATATTTTTGAAAGGAATTGAGGGTCCTCTTGAATTTTCAAAACCATGAATTCGCAAAATTCTACTCGTCGGACGTCATCACCAGGTCTCAAGGCTTGCACGTTTTGGAAGGAATAAGGGTGCATATGATGTTCGCTCAAGATTCTTTGGATAGATGAAGAAGAAATTCCCAAATCGTTTTCTGCAGACGGTATTGAACTTTGCGGGTTTGCGTGGAAATAAGCTAATGTGTTTATTACGTTATCCTCGGCATTTGTCACTGGTTTCGGAACATTTGTTGTAACTTTAACCTTGCCAAAACGCAAAAAGTTCGTTTCAATCCTCAAGAATTTTGACTTGTTCATTGGCGGCAAATCAGGGTGGCGTTCATTAAACACACGACACGTTCTCTCCAAAATTTTATAACACTCTCCATGAATATAAAATAGATTGAGAATATCAGCGTTTGAGTATTCTTCCATTTCGATTTAGAAGATTTAGTTTATCACTGACAGCTTTCGATAAATAACGCATAATAATCATCTGTCATATTGGATATTGGATCTCAATTGTTTTTCCATGGCTCACCATTGGAACATGTAAACATTTAGGCAAATACATACGATATTTTTATAAAACCCAATTATTTCGAAAATGGTTACGAATAGGTATAGGGAGCCTTAATACAGTTCGATAGAAAATGAAATTCTACATTTGATAGTGCATAAAGTTATAGGGTGTCCCATTTAAAAAAACGGACTTTAGCTGCTTTGAAAATGTGAATGTTTGCCGCTGAATTTAGGACACCCTGTATAAAAATTGGCAAATTCAATAAAAAAAAATAGAATAGCTGCTTTGAAAATGTGAATGTTTGCCGCTGAATTTAGGACACCCTGTATAAAAATTGGCAAATTCAATAAAAAAAAAGATTATTTACCGATCGTCTGCAAAATATGAAGATTATGTCTTCAAAACTTACAAAAATATGAGATTTTAAAATTTAATACCCGGAAGGCTCATTTTCGGTTCAAGGTCAAATATCTTAAGAACGCTTGAACCTAGGTATAGGACATGCTACATAAAATAGCATTAAAATTCTCCGTAGAATCCTAAAATATTATAAAATACAGGGTGTTCCGTTTAAAATAAGCAAGTTGATACAAACTTCCAGTTAAACCGGAAGTGACAGGAAGTTGAAAATATTTCAAAAAAGAGGTACCCCTTGACCTTACCTTAATCCCAAAATTTGAAATTTTTATCTAAATGCCATCATCAAAAACTTTTAATGAACGGGTTGCGTAAATAACCCTGTATAGTATGTATATGTATATATATATATATATATATATATATATATATATATATATATATATATATATATATATATATATATATATATATATATATATATATATATATATATATATATATATATATATATATATATATATATATATCTATATATATATATATCATTATCTAAGAGTATATATTTTTATATATATATATATGTTTATATATTTTTATATATATATGTATATAGATAGATAGATAGATAGATAGATAGATATATATATATATATATATATATATATATATATATATATATATATATATATATATATATACAGGGTTATTCACGCAACCCGTTCATTAAAAGTTTTTGATGATGGCATTTAGATAAAAATTTGTAATTTTGGGATTAAGGTAAGGTCAAGGGGTACTTCGTTTATGAAATATTTCTTTATATATATATATATATATATATATATATATATATATATATATATATATATATATATATATATATATATATATATATATATATATATATATATATATATATATATATATATATATATATATATATATATATATATATATATATATATATATATATATATATATATATATATATATATATATATATATATATATATATATATATATATATATATATATATATATATATATATATATATATATATATATATATATATATATATGTATTTTTCTTTAGCCTCGAGTTTCTGGTAAAGCGATTTTACCGATTTTTTATATATCAAATTTTGTCTTAGAATTAATAAAATAGTTTACTTGTTTTAAACACGCTTTAGAATTGGAACAAGTAGTCTACAATTATTTATTTATTGCCTACAAAATTGCAAATGTACTAAAAAAGTAAGCAAAAAAATGGTGCCAAATCTAATAAAAAAAAACTTAAATTAAAATTCACTGGCTAATATCCAGGAGCCAGTGGCAAAAACTCTGAGAATCGGTATAAGGAATGTACAGAAACTTCCGAAGAAGATTAAGAAATGGACACGAAAAAATCCAAAGGCAAAAGACTTAAGTTAAAATGCAAAAATGGATATTTATGATGCAATTTATGATTTATACACGTCAAAGACTAATATAATCTTTTTAATATTATAGACTAAAAAATATCATCATCACTTAAAAAGCCCTCATCTTCTGAGTCGTCCTCAAATGGCGCAATGATCATTGGTGCTATTTCGACATCTAGAACTCGTTCTCGATTCCACCAATCCCATATTAATTTCTCCGTATGTTCCACAGATTTCTTCCAGTACTCCGGCGTAATATAATTTAATGAATCTTGCCAAACAATTTGCACTTCATCTGATGTAAGACCATCGTTCACGTGTTTTTCGTAATATGATTTTGCCCCAGCCCATATTAATTCTATTGCGTTAAACTGGCAATGGTATGACGGCAGTCGTAAAACCTTATGTCCATTTTCCCGTAATATTTCATCTACGGCATATATTGTTGGTTTTTTAATAGATTTTGCCATTAAAAGAAGTTCTAGTTTCAGCATATTGGGTAAAGGATTTTGTTTTTGTTTTATTAGCCAGTCATAAATATCACTTTTCTTCCAGGAGAAGTAGGTTGTTTATTTAAGATTCTTGAATGATAAGATGCATTGTCCAGAATGATTAAAGATGGCGCATCTAAATTTGGAATCACTTGTTCTTTTAATCACTTTTCAAACAGTTCACAGTTCATATTATCATGGTAGTCCATACTTTTGGATGTTGAAGAAAACAGTAAACTTGCACCTGGGAGAAATCCTGTTGAAGAACCTGAATGCAAAATGATGAACCGTTTTCCCGTCCTACATCCCTTTTTCCTCTTGACACTTTTTACAGACTCCTCCTGCCAAGATTTCGAACCAGTTTCATGAGAAAATATCCAAGTCTCATCTGAAAATACCACTTTTCTAAATTTTGAATTAACATTTTCCGTGTATTTCTGTAAAAACTGGATACGCTAACTTGCTATATGTGACAACTCGCGTGAAAATCTTCGATTACAGTCCTTTTTATATCGAAAACCCAACATTTTTATTAATTTTGACGATTTTAGTCCAATTTTCAATATGCCTCTATTTTTTAAAGCTTCTTTTAAAACTTGAATGGTTATATTAGTTTTTGATGTGTATAAATCGTAAATTGCACATCCATTTTTACATTGTCGCCTAAGTCTTCTGTCTTTGGCTTTTTTCGTGTACATTTCTTAATCTTCTTCGGTAGTAAATTATGCTTTTTTTTCATGCACAGTCCTTATACCGATTCCCCGAGCTTTTGCTACTGTCTCCTAGATATTGGCCGGTGAATTTTCATTTTCGTAAAATTTTATTAGATTTAATACCATTTTTTTCGCTTGTGGATGCAAAAAACCCGAATATTGTTTTCTATTACTCATTTTGTCACTGACTCTTCAATCTGACTTTGAAGTGACATCGCTCAAAGATTTTTGCAACTGCTGGTATTTATATGTTTATCCTCTTTTTTCATATGAAAATATTATAGGTCTATGTAATTCATCTTCCGGATTTTATGCGAAGGATATGATTACACGTAATAAAAGAAAAACAAACTTAAAAAGTTTGTCGTTGATAAATCGTATGACCCGCACGATAACACTGCTTTTGACTATATTACTTTGCTAAACAATGAACGAGTGAAAATGTATTAGTAAGTATTTTGCCTACGCCCTCAAAAATATTGGAAAAAGTTATTGAAGCCCAGATTCGAGAATACGTAGAAATAAACAAAATTTTACCAGTGCATCAGTCGAGTTTTAGACAGGGACATAGCTGCAATACATGGCTAAGCATTACCGATGACATACTTAGGTCCTTTCATGGCTGAAAACTGACTGTTCTTATGTTGTTTGACTACTCTAAACCCTTTGACACTATTAGACAAGGCTATTTTGCAATATATTGGTCTTTCAACGTCGGCGGTAAATCTTTTGTCGGGATTCTTAGCTGGAAGGTCTTCTCACCGGTCTTCTACAAGGGTCCATTTCGTCATCTTTATATACTTTAGTATATACAGTATGTCCGCGGATGGACTTTACAAGAGATCTAATAGACTAACAATTGAAAGTTGAAAGATACGAAAAAAAGTATCACAATACAAAAATTTTACTATGTTTGGCTCGAGCTTTGTGAAATTTAAGCTGATGTTAAAATCTTGTGGTGTGATTCGTGTGATTTTTGAAATGTCTGTAAGATTAGTGATTTTATTTTATTAATTTTATTGGAGATATATATTTATCAGTTGCTGTATATATAATTGTAAAATGGCTATGCCTTGGATCAATATAGTTGCTTTTTATTTATTTATCCAAGTTCTAATAGTAATAGTAATAATATTATAAATGACCGCGAAGCGTACGTTTATTAACAAGGCATGGTTGGCCCTATGACAGGCTTTCGAAAAGTCTGGATAGGCAGAGCAAGTGTGCTTCCGCCCTCCATATTATTAGATATTAAGGTTTCATATAAAAGGTAACGATCACATTTTCTAAAATCACTAAAATGTTCAACATTCTTAGCAGTGCAATTCAAGTGAAATAGCGATATGATTGTCATGACAATTAGATCTGGTACAACTTTTAACTCTTTAGTGAATCCGGGGGTTGAATTCTAAATATTGTAAGCAGTATTATCTTAACATTATTTTTTAGGCCATGGCAGTATTGGTTCGAGACGTTCAATACTATACCGTTAACACCAACCAGTTGAATGCTTTGCTAATGTATGTGGAACAGGATATGCACGATCACGACCGGCAAGCGACGGCTTTCAGTTTACTCAAAGCAGTAATATCTCGGAAATTGAATGTTCCTGAGATACGAGACGTAATGAAGAAAGTTGCGGAATTAAGTATTACTTCGGAGATGAACCACGTTAGAGCTCAAGCTAGGTAAGAATTTCACACTATAGGTGGCATCTTAGAAGTATTGAGATATAAAGTTTTAAACTAAATAAGATTAGGGTTGAAAATAATCAAAACTAACGTCAAAAAATGAAAAGACTTAGTGTAGTGCTTTGCTATATTTTTACTTGGGTAATTAATATGTATTGTTTAGACTACTGAAGTAGTAAAAACGATATACCAGATTCTTCCGCTGAAAAAGTGCATCAAAGACAATAACAAGCAACGGAAAAATGTTGCATCTGATTTTTTATATTTTTCTACTGATAAAAATAGTATATATTTTTATAAATTTATTTAAAATGTCTATTATTTAAATACCTAGCAGATTCAGAATATATACTTCTAAATTTGGAGAAACTGACTTATTAGGTTTTCCTTCATACAAGAGCTATGTTATCATAAAAATAAATGAAAATTTATTATTTATGATATAAGAATAGGAAACGGCCTTGTACACGTAGAGGTAAAATGGGAATGTAGACACTTTTGTATCTCGTGAAATTTTTTTTTATTAAATCAAAAAAAAATTAAAAACGTAGCAGAGCGCTTTCGGCTTTCACCGTCATCAGTACCACTTAGTCAGGAGAGCACAGGAAATCCAAAGAAGGAACATGTTCAGAGAAAACAATGAACATTTAAAAATTTAGAACGGAAGCTTTCACGGCTTTGGTCAATTAAGAAATCATGGTTCTTGGGATTAGACCGTGTCAAATTGGAATTACTATCCGACGTTTCGCCCTATCGGTCTTCCGAAAATACACAAAGACAACGTACCACTTCGACCGATTGTCAGTGCAAAAGACTCGCCCACTTACAAACTAGGTAAATATCTTTCAAATTTTCTTAATCCATTTACTGAAAAACAGATTCTTTTATTAAAAACTCTGCACATTTCGTGGAAAAACTCAAGACAATCCAGTTGGATCCCGAAGATATTTTGGTCAGTTTCGATGTAGAATCACTTTACACAAATGTTCCTGTCAACGACTCAATTTCCATTATATCAGACATACTGGATAACAATAATCTTGATAAGAACTTAATAGACCTAGTAGAAGCTTGTCTTACATCTACTTATTTCATTTTTCAAGGAACTTTTTATGAACAAACTTCAAGGGCAGCTATGGGATCTCCTCTATCACCTATGGTAGCGAATATCTTTATGGAAGCCTTTGAGGATATTGCTCTAACATCCGCCCGACTAAAACCGAAGCACTGGTTTAGATATATCGATGATACTTTTGTTGTTTGGCCTCATGGACAGGATAATCTCCTCATATTTCTGGACCACCTTAATCAGTAACATCATAATATCAAATTCATGATGGAAATTGAATCTAATGGAACAATTCCCTTTCTAGATGTGTATGTGTTCAAAGGAAGGAAAAGGGTACATTACGACATTCTGTGTATAGAAAACCGACGCTTACAAATAGATACTTAAACGCAAATTCTCATCACCATCCAGCACAAAAGATATCGGTTATTAACTCACTAGTATTCAGAGCTATTTCGATTTCTGATCAAGATTCTTTAACATCGGAAACATCGAAACTGACCGAAGCTCTCAGAGGGAATGGCTATTGCACTGAAGATATTACGCGTTCAATTAAAAGACATAGTAAACCAACTTCGCTAAAGGAGAATGATAAAGAGCCACCATTAGGTAGTGTTGTTCTTCCCTACATATATGGCACTACAGACAAAATAGGACGATTACTTCGGCGGTCCAACATAAGTACAATCTTCAGTACACATAAGATGATTGGACAATGCTTGCGATCCCCGAAAGATCTTGTACCTTTCCAAACAGAAGGAGTATATAAAATTCCTTGCTCCTGTGGAGAAGTGTATGTGGGAGAAACAGGACGCTCAATATCAACTAGACTTGAGGAACATGAACGATGTATTAAAAAGAAACAAATTGTTCAATCTGCTGTAGCTGAACGCCAGCATAACACTGGCCATTTCATAAATGTAAAGGAAACCAAGGTTCTGGCATCGGTTCCAGGTTTTTATAAACGAAAAGTTAGAGAATCTATTGAAATATTTAAACATACACAAAATTTCAATAGAGATACGGGTTACGGTCTACATCACACGTGGAAATCGATCTTAACACAGGGTCACGCTTCGGCGAGCACACGTCAGGTGTAAAAGCCCGCCTGAATCTCTTCGAGCTCATTCAGTGTTCAGATCTCGTGCAGTAAAGATCCCTGAAGATGCTTCATGCAATCGAAGGCGAAACGTCGGATAGTAATTCCAATTTGACAGGGTCTAATCCCAAGAACCATGATTTCTTAATTTAAAAATTTGTTAATGTCACATCTATAAAATCACATTAAAATATCACAAAGGGTGTGTTATTTCACTCCTTTTGGCGATTTAAACCATGAGATGTTGAAACTTTTAACACTTGGTCGCTTCAAATGAAAAATCTTTTTGTAGGTTGATTTATTTAATTTAATTTAATTAAAAAACAAAATACGAAATACAAAAGTGTCTACATTCCCATATTATTAATGAGTTATTAAAGTATGTTAATTGTGATAAAGTATAACAAAGTTTTAATTTCTAGATCGGTTTTTCATCAATACATTATGGAGTATCCGTTAGGAAACAACTTGGAAGACCACTTGTATTTCTATATTGGTCAATTGGAATTTGATTTGCTATATGGGCGGGAGTCTGCACTTGAAATGATACAAACGTTGATAAATTCGTTTCCGTTGGTAAGCATCAAACTAAACTAGTCAAAATCAAATATGGATCACCTTCTAAAATACCTGTATACCAGTAGCTCGTGTATAAATGCCTTAAACTAAATAAAACATAGACGAAGCTACCCATTCATGAATAGAATAGTAAAAAACTATATCGCGGACAATCCTAAACGTCCCGCCCCGCCTCAGTAGAATTTATGAATGAAAAAGGGAGTGGCTGGTTCTATTTTCATAATGTAGTACACAGGCGTAGTGTCTAGGGCAGGGGTGCTCAAACTTGAACTGCTGGTGATCTACCTCAATATTTTTAGACTACTTACGATCGACTCTGAGAGGCTGCAAGTATGTGTGATGCAGGGTTGTCGTACATACACGATCCATACACCCTACCTACCTACTTACCTAGGTAGGGTGTACCGTAGCATATATAGATATTAGCTTTCCGCACAATATACATTATTTTAGTCAAGGTTTGGGTTAGGTTTAGTTACGTTCTTCTCTACAGTATCAATGAAAAAACTCATAGTTATTCCAAATTGCGAGTTTATTGGTTGTTACAAAACAAAAGAGTTACATATGGTGTTAAACTTAACTAAGGAGTGACTTTGGATGTTGAAGCGTGGCACTGCATGTCCTCAGCATACTTTTCATAAGATGGTACGTAACCACTGAGTGCTAATCGCAAGCATGATGACATATGATCGTCAGTTAGTCGATTGCGATATTTTAACTTAATTATCTTCTTTTCAGAAAATGCAGACTCGCACAAGTAAGTTGACCCAAACATTGCTGTCAGTTGAAGGGCGATTTGCCTTAGATTCGGATATTTATCTTCAGATATAAAACACCAGAAATTTGTATCAGATGCTGTAGCTTTGAGATGCATATCTGATATAATCTGCACGAACTCATTTTCAACAGAATATGAGTTCATATTAAATTGACTTGCTATTTCAGTAGCTAATTCCTCAATGTTTTTACATGAAAAAGGATAACTCATAAATGATGCTACATTTGCGAATTTACTACAATCATAAAAACGCATTTCGAATTGTCCCAAAATATTTGATAATTCAGCCTCATACGTATCATAATTCAACTGAGGAATCCTTGCTTTCAAAGACGGAAAATGTTTCAGATCCTTTCTTTTCAGTTGATCTATCATAAGTTGCAATTTACTTTTGAATGCGTTTACTGCGCTAATCATCTCAATAACAGTTTTTCCTTTACCTTGAAGCTCCAAGTTAATGGTGTTTAAGTGCATTGTGATGTCAGTCAAAAATGCCAAATCAGTCAGCCATTTTTCGTTTTTCAACATCTGAGTGTCATCACCTCTTTCGTCTAGAAAAGCTGTTATTTCGGGCAATAATTCTCCAAATCTTTCTAGGAATTTTCCGCGACTCAACCACCTGACGTCCGTGTGAAGAACTAAATCAGTGTGTTCAGCTGACTCCCTATCTTCCAACTGCAACTTAAAGAGCCGCACGGATGGAATTCACAATTTTTGTTGCAATGCCCATAATTTCCTCCGTGTTTAAAACTTTTGAACACAAAACTTGTTGATGTATAATGCAATGGATTGAAAAAAATGAAGGGAAATCTTCATTTTTTTCATAGCCAACATGTCATTGAATACCAGCTGAGCAGTGTCTGTCACATCGGTGGATTCGTCGAACTGTAAAGAAAAGTATGTACATTTCATGATATCATTTTTTAGTTTATCTGCCATGTGAGTCATGACTTCCATATGCCTTGTGACAGTCGGACGAGATAACTGAAGTTCTCTAATAGCAGACATGATTTCTGTTTTATTTTTAAAATCTCCAAATAAAGTCTCACCCGCTTCAATAAATGCTTACTTCACAACCGATCCATCTTCGAATGGTTTCTTGTGTTTCGCCAATATACGAGATATTTTAAGTGACGCGATCGTAGCAGCTTTTGATTGTTTGGCTGGTCTTGTAAACATGGTTTGTTCTTCTTTCAAACAAGACATCAAATCACGTACTTTTCGTTTTCTTAATTCACTCTGGCGGAAAATCCTCTTCATAGTTTTTATGAACCGTTTTATGATGCCTCTCTAAGTTACCACGCTTAGGTATTGCAACTGACGCACGACAAATAAGACAAATGCGCTTATCCTTCACCATACAAAACAAAAATTCTTCCTCCCAATTGTTATTAAAATGATACGTTTTAGATTTTTTCGCTGTACTCATTTTGTACTATTTAATAATAAACTTTGTATCGACGTAGTATTACCTTCAAGTTGCAATTCAGAATGACTCCAATTCCTGAGGCGCAACATTTATATCGGCGTGAACGAAAGTCTCGAATGTTTCCGTCAAACGCGCCGCCCGAAATATCTAGAAAAGCGGCAAGAATAAAAAACGCGGCTTTTCTTTGACAAGTACCGCGCGTCCCTTTGATAAAGCCGCCTTTTGCCGCTAGCAGAGCGTTATTTTATTACGTAATAAATTTTTGTAGTTTAGTTAAGTAGCTACTTATTAAAAAAAATTTTTCTTCTCGAGATCTACTCAAAAAGCACTCGCGATCGACCGTTTGAGCACCCCTGGTCTAGAAGGTATAAATTAGGAGATCTCAATTAACTCTTACAACTTATGGAACAGTTTGTTTATATGTAATATTAGTTAAACATAATTAGATTTTGTCGTACCTTGGTTAAATAAAACTAGGTAACCTGAAACTGTCCGAATAAAGATAATTGCATGGTACAATTTCTATTAGAACCATCTCAAATTTAGTTGTTTAGATATAGGCGTAGTGTCTAAGGCAGTGGTCGCCAACCCATCGGTAGCTCGCGAAGACATTTCTGGTAGCTCACAACATATCTTGTAAAAATCATCGAAGCGTCCATAAATTTTGAAAAAAAATCACAATATGAAAACAAGCAGCGGCCACAATTGACCAGAGCGCCACCATCGCGTGAATGTTTGAGAACACACATGTCGGGGATACAAGGCGTTCAGTTTAAAACTGAATGACATTAGACGTGTTAGTACACAGAGTGAGCAATAAAAAAAATATGGAAAGCAGTAGTAAGAAAGTAGAGACATAAAATTTTCATTCGGAATGGGAAGAACAGTATTTTTTTACAGAAGTTAAAAATGTATATTTTTTATGCAATGCCTCTTTTTCGATTGCTAAAAAAAGAAATTTTGAGAGGCACCATAAACATCCGAATTTTGAAAAATATTTCCCATTACATGCTGCCAGCAGAAAAGAAAAAATTGAAACAATTAAACATCCAGTTAATTTGACAACAGTCAATAATTTTAAAAGTAGTTGACAAATATAAGTCTGCAACGGACGTGTGTCCCAAATAATTGCACAAAAAAGATCGTATGCAGACGGACAAATGATAAAACAGGCGTTTTTAGAAGCTGCAGATTCCCTATTTTTAAATTTTAAACATACTGAAGTTTCTGCTAATACAGTGAAGAGACGAGTGGAAGTAAGGATGGTTTTTAGTGATTTTATGATTAAAGAAAGAGATCTTTTGAGGTGTATTCCACTGAAAGGATATATCACTGGACAGGAATTGTTTTCTCATTAAAACAATTTTATATCTTTCAAATCCAAAATTGGTAGGCTTGACAACTGATGGGGCTATGGTGGTTGAGATAAGAGCCTGCGTCGTAAAGATGAACGCTTTCCACAATTTCTGTGTCAGCAGTGCATTATTCATTAGCAAACATTATGTTGACATTTTTTAAAACTAAACAACGTCATGAAATTGGTAGTAAAAGTTGTAAATAAGATTAGAGCTCACATATTACAAACAAGATTATTCAAAATTTCAGCCGATGAAATTGATTGTCAGTATGGGGATCTACTTCCTCACTCTGAAGTGCGATGGTTAAGTAGAAGACGAGAAGTCCTATCTGTCATAGTTCAAACAACGCGGCGAACCGATTCAGGAGCTGGAAAATTTAATTCGGGTTAGAGATTTTGAGTTTCTTGTGGACATGAATCAATTTGCAACTTCAGAAAAGAGATAAAGAACTGGCGGAAATGATTTCCGATATACATGCATTAAAAAAAACTTGAGTTTTGGGAACAAACCCTAATCAACAGTGATGTCAAGCATTTTCCTGTTCTTTCAGAGAAGATATAGTCGAATGCGGTCTTATCGTGCGGGTCCAAAGGTCATCAACACTATGAATCAAATCAGAAAAGACAGTGAATACCAAAATGTTGTGTGATTCTTTTATTGAGCTATTAAATCTCCATGGGCTATTTACAAATATACAGGAAGAAAGAAAATTGTTTTTTTTTTATTATATTACACAATATTATTAAGATAGCCACTTAACATTATTTTATATATTAAATGCCTAGGGATTAAATAAGAAAATTCGCTAAATATGTATTTGGTTGGCAAAGACAAAAATACACAAAATGGCAAGCGACTTACTAAAGTCGGAAGGCGGTTCGAATCAGTGGAACGATCAGGATATGTTCTGTTTATACAGCCACTTAATGAAAGTGAGATTTTTTTATCAATCACCAAAAATTATGAGCCCCGCTTGACCTAAAAATCTAACCACTTATACAGTGTCATTTATTTAAATGCGGGCCACCCCTGTGCAAAGAAAACTTTCTTTGTATTTGTATTGTGATAAAAAAAATTTATTTTGCAAAAAGGTTATACGCTTTTGTTAAAAACACAAGATAATTAGTTATTACTTCCCTCGTGAGATTTTTTCAGATCTTTGCGTTTAAGGGTCTCTCGGAAAACATGTTTTCTCAATTCCGTCTATCTGTAGGTATGTCTGTTTGCGCTAAGAAAACTACTTATCTGATTTCTTCAAATTTCAGTCTAAAATTATATATATATATATATATATATATATATATATATATTTATATATTTGTATATATATATTATATATATATATATATATATATATATATATATATATATATATATATAGGATGATTCATGAGGAAATGTCATGTACTTTAGGTACATATTCAGGACCAAAAAAATAACATAAAAGTCTATATAAATAAGTGTCCGCAACATACAGGGTGTTAAAGTTTTTATTTAATTTTCCTATTTTTTAAATAAAATCTATGATAATGTAAATAATGGAGTGAAAATTGATACACGGGGGGTTTTTTGATATGACAAATTCGAATTTAATATTAGTATTACTTGTAGGGGGCGCCACCTACATGTCTTTCTACTCCTTCGAACAATCAAAACTTTTTGGTACAGTCTTGTATTACATTTTTGAGTAAAACAAATTATTCCCTTGCCATTTCTACGTCAAAAAGGTATACCTGTTAAAAGTGGATACGAGCAACCGTTTTCGAGATATTTCGATTTAAAACCATTTCAGCGCATGTTATTTTTTATCACAAAATTTTAAAAGTTTGTTATTTTGTCCAAATTTAAACGCATCTTGGCACAAAAGCTTTGAAATGAAAGACTAACACACTTTTTTGAGGTGTGTATTCAGTGCCTCAGACATAAACTAAACAAAAGGTATTTAATTTTTATTAAAATTGTTATTATTAAGTTGTTTTTAATAGAATCTAGGTTACGTTTTATAATTTTCAAAAATTCCACCATTTGCTTCTAAGCACAAGTCAGCTCTATGGTGTATAGCTCGGGTTGCTCTGTGGATACATTCGGGCGCATTTCTTAGTGTTTGTGCTGCGTTTGTTATCCGATCCAATAATGCTTCTCTTGTTCCCGACCAATCCATCGTTTGGAAAGTTTTGGTTTAAAAAATCTCTTACAAGTAAACTGTAGTGTGCAGGGGCTCCATCATGCTGCAAATACATGTTTTGTCTTACATTAAGGGGAACATCTTCTAATAGATTTCGAAAGTGATTTTCAAGAAAGTTTAAATATTTTTCTCCTGTAAGACTACCGTCGATTATAAATGGACCAGTTAAATGACCATTTAACATTCCACACCACACATTAATGCTAAATTTATGTTGGAAATTATGTTCTACTGTAGCGTGAGGATTTTCATAGGACCACCGCTGTTCATTGTGAAGATTATTTATACCATCACGCGTGAACTGTGCTTCATCAGTGAACAAAACATACTTATATAACCTTCGATCTTACGCTGACTTGCTATATGTGGCAACTCGCATAAAAATGTTCGATTATGGTCCCTTTTTATATCGAAGACTCAACATTTTTATTAATTTTGACAACGATTTTAGTCCAATTTCCAATATGCCTCGATTTTGTAAAGCTTCTTTTAAAACGTGAAGGGTTATATTAGATTTTTTTGATGTGTATAAATCGTAAATTGCATTACGAACATCCATTTTTACATTGCCATTTAAGTCTTCTGTCTTTGGCTTTTTTCGTGTACATTTCTTAATCTTTTTCGGTAGTAAATTATGCTTTTTTTCATGCACAATTTTCTGCACAGTCCTTATACCGATTCCCAGAGCTTTTGCTACTGTCTCCTGGATATTGGCCGGTGAAGTTTCATTTTTGTAATATTTTATTACATTTAATAACATTCTTTTCGCTTGTGGATGCAAAAAACCCGAAAATTATTTTCTATTACTCATTTTGTTACTGACTTGTCAATCTGACTTTGAAGTGACATCGCTCAAAGATTTTTGCAACTGCTGGTATTTATATGTTTATCCTCTTTTTCATATGAAAATATCATAGGTCTATCTAATTAATCTTCCGGATTTTATGTGGAGGATATATATAATAAACTTAAAAAGTTTGTCGTTAATAAGTCGTATGACTCGCACGATAACACTGCTTTTGACTATATCTCCAAATCCAATAGAACCCTATGACATATAGAAATAGTTTCTGACTTGAAGGATAACTTCAAAAATCGGTTTAAGGATTTTAACACAATGGCATTGAAGGCTAAATTTGTTGTTTCACCCGAAAATGGAAATTGATATCCAACAGTTTGCAGTTTGTGTTATGCAGAACTTTGGCGAAGACATCGCTGCAACTGAAATGGAAGTGATTGCATTTCAAAGTGATTTAGCACTGACATCGTTAGTTTCAAGTAGAAAATGTATCTGGCTTATAGTAAGTAAAGGCAAATATTTAGTTCTATGTCGTGTTGCCTTAAAAGTGAAAGCTTTATTTACCTCAACCTATTTGTGCGAATCTTCTTTCTCCAATTTGAAGTTTATTAAGAACAAATACTGCATTCTCCGTACAGATGAACATTTGGATAATTGTGTTCGATTGGCTGTATCAAATTACACTGCAAACATCAAACAAATTATCGATGAGGCTGAGTGTCAACCTTCTCATTGAACGACGTATTTTTTATTACATGTTTTTGATTAAAATTTTGATTATAATTTTTTGTTTACTTTTATTAAGTCGTATTGACATGCCATTATGATTATATGAAAATTTTGTTTATTTTTTAAACCCCTACGGTTGGTAGGTATGTATTAGAATTAGTTAAGAACTTATTAATTACATAAAAACATGTATGTCAAATACATCTGTGCATTATTTCGTTTAGGCTGGCTTAAACGCTGGTTAGAAGTAGGTAGCTCACGGTTTATTTCTATATTATCAAAGTAGCTCAACACCTTAAAAAGTTTGCCGACCACTGCTATGGGGTATGAATTAAGAGATATCACTTAACTCTTAAAACTTATGGAACAGTGTGTTTGTATGTAATATAAGTTAAACAGAATTAGATTTCGTCTTAACTTGGTTAAATAAAAATAGGTTATCTGAAACTGACCGAATAAAGATAATTGCATTGTACAATTTCTATTAGAACCATCTCAAATTTAGTTGTTTAGGCACTCAGAAATATACGTATTCAAAGTTTATCAAAAAATATACACTAGGTTTATATTTTTCGGTAAAATTAATAGTCTTTAAAAAGCTAAAAGAAACTTTCTTCTTTTAAGGTGCTGTAAAATCAAGATTTTTTTAATAGATTTAGGTAATCCTTAATTAAACAATTAAGTTTGTTTGCATTAAAAAGTTTTCTAATTATTAAGTGAAAAATGTATATTTTTCTTTTTGTTAAAAATTAAAAACGTTCCATGGCGAGCGATATTTACATACAAAGAGGAGGACACATTATTACTTATTTATTATAGATATTTAAATAAATCAATGTATTTTATACTTTTTTATTTACTTATTTTTTTTTCGGTTTTTTAGTAGTAACTCTTAAGTAATAAACATTTTTTAAAAAATTCTTAATTCGTTTTAACTGAACTTATATAAAAATAGTAATACAACAAAGGTATAAAGCAGATTTGCTAGTAAACCTGAAATTATATATTTTTTTCCGTTTTTAGTCCATATTAAAGAACCACAGCGATACTTTGTTGATCAGAGTGGGAGTAAGACTTGTCGACGACGAATTCCCAGACTGTCGAAAGATGGCAGCAGAATGTATTTCTTCAATGCTAAAGAGGCTTCCCAAGTCTGACAGAGATCGTTTGTTCGACATTTTGACTGTGTGGTTAAAAGATAACAAAGTAAGTGAAAATTGTATATTCATTTTCTTGGAGTTTCTATCGTTTAGAATAAATAATAAAACCCGAGCTTTTGGCAAAAAACTTCCCTTATTTGAATTTCATCCGATTATAACATCTGATATGCCTTCTATCGCAATTACTATAAAAAAAAACAATCATAGATCTGCAAGCATTCCTTCAGGTCTATCTAATCCGGTTATACACAATTTTTTTTTATTTTGTAAAGTAAAAGTAAATTCCACAATATGAAGGTACACAAAAGTGATTTTTTTTAATTCTCCGAATGTTCAATATTCTCTATTTTCGCGTCACAGAAATCCGACAACATAGTGTTTCTGACGTAACACGCTTTGGCAACGGAGAAAATCCACATTTTTCCGAAATTCGAGTTTATATCGCAATGTTAACTAGAATCGCGTAGAATCTGAATTATATGGATTTTTTGTAACTAACCGATTTAAAACATATAAATAACGATTTTGGGGGCTGTTTTGTCATATGTCTCGTGCTACTCTGTATAAAAAAAGAAAAATGTATTTAAAAACAGAAGACATTTGTCGTGCTTCACAGTTTGCTAAAAGATCTTAACGCTCTTGATTCTTTTTTCTTTCTCAGAGGGCTGTTTAATTATATTAGTGCTACCCTGTATAATGAAAGGGCGTATTTTTATTAAAGTTTGTGGTGCTTCCCATTACAAGAATAGAGTAAATTCGACGTGTTTCGCCCTTTTTTTCGAAATATTACTTTTTTTTTAATATACAATCAAAAAAAATTCTACGCTACTGACTTTCACAATGTTTCAATATCGTTTACCTAGCTCTTGCTGTTTTCAGTTTGATTCTCTTCGGTTTGTGCGTTCACAAAATATGATTTTTTTACGTTTATCTACCTCTAAAAAATATCGGAGATCTACGCTCATGTCATCCTAAATCTAATCCCCGCCAGATACTGACCTAGATTATTTTCTTTGTAAATTTGAAGCGAATCGGTTTGGCCGTTCTGAAGTACCTTGGCGCAAATTTTATTTAAATACACATACACACACACACACTGTACAGGGTGTCCGGATTTGGTTGCAAAAGCAGGGTATCTCGCTTATTTTTAAAGATAGAACCTTGCGGTTTTCACGAACCTGAGCTAATTTTTTGTGAAACTCATGAAGCCGTAAACAAAATTTTCATAGCTCTCTTCGTTTATGAGATACAGGGCGAAATAAAAAATTTTGCATTGGTTATCCTGCAAAAATTTGGGATGATAATTATAAAAATTGGGATTTTTGTTGTTGTTTATTAAAATAGACCCATACTATTATATATTTTTGAGAAGCTTTTAAAAGGACAAATCAATTTCTGGACAAATATACAGGGTGTCCCATTTAAAAAATCACAACTTTGGGTCATATCTAAAAAATAACTGAAAAATATGACTGCGCCACTGGATCCAGCGTAAAAACTGCATAAGCAGCAATTTTTCCCTTTGCGTTAAGTTAAAGGATAACCGAGATACGAGGGGGGTCCCAAAATGCAAAATTTTCTATTTCGCCCTGTATCTCATAAACGAAGAAGGCTATGAAAATTTTGTTTACGGCTTCATGAGTTTCACAAAAAATTAGCTCAGGTTCGTGAAAACCGCAAGGTTCTATCTTTAAAACTAAGCGAGCTACCCTGCTTTTGCAACCAAATCCGGACACCCTGTACAGAGCACTACAGGGTGTCCCATTTTGGGTACTTTTGCGAGGATCTCCGTTATTTTTATAGATAGAAAGTTGAGGTTTTCGCGACAGTGTGCTACTTTTTCGTAAAACTAAAGATGCCGTTTTTTTTCCGTCAATTTTCACAGCCCTTTTAGTTTTTAAGATACAGGGCTAAATTGAAATGTCCAGGCACCCCTCGTATCTCAACTATCAGATATCTTATCGAAAATGTGAAAACTGTTTCTTATATAACTTTTCCGGTAGAACTCAATTCCACCTTCGGAATTAGTATACAGGGTCAGGTCAAAAAGTTAACGGATCCTACTTTATGGAACACCCTGTATATTTATAGACTATAAAATTTGAAAGATTAATTTTTATCTTTACCAGACACGCAAATAAATGAAAATTTTTTGAAATTAAATGCATAATTTAATAGTAGGTCATCAATAACAATAATAAACAATTGAAAGTTACATATTGCTAACGAAGAATTGTATACCTTGCATGTAGGTATCTTCTTATATGAAAATACCTATAGAGTTTTTTGATAACAGTAAATTTGTAACAACAGTTTTATAGCATAAAGTAACAATATAACAAACACAAAAAAAAATATTAAAAAAAGAAAAAACAAATTTTTAAAGGTGATGTTTAAATTGACGACCATTTTCTCTAATGTAAAATGCCGTCATATCGTGTTTTATATACTTCATTTTGTATATAGCCCCATAAAAAAATCTATAATTGAGAGATCTGGAAATCGTGGAGGCCATCTAACAGGTCCTATGGTACCTATCCATTTTTGAGGAAAGTTATTATCAAGAAATTCCCTTAAGAACCTAGAGTTGTGGCACCATCTAGGTAGACAGCATTATATTGGGCCAATACCTGTTCAAACATCATAGTTTTTTTTCTAACAATATGTTTTTTAGGAACAAACATCGATTAAACTGAACGAAATCAGATACTTGGGGAAGAGGTACATGTGTACATATTTTTATAACTGATATAGTTATTATTAGTTATATTTATACTGAACTAGACAAACAATACTATAAGTAAAACTTTTACTACTTTTAATGCAGTGCCTTTTCTGAAACACTATTCTTCTGTACACAGGTAAAACTAAAACTTTTGGTTAAAAAACCGTCTTCTAAGCTTCAGTGGATTTGCGGAAGCTTTTTGTCTATATTAAATTTAGTTTTTCATCTATAATATAATATATGATATACAAAATTCAGTTTAAAATTCCTGCAATCGAAAAGATATTTGCAATTATCTGGATCTACATATATGGTATTAAAAACTTAG
The DNA here is from genome assembly GCA_030620095.1 of Kuschelorhynchus macadamiae. Taxonomy (NCBI): domain Eukaryota; kingdom Metazoa; phylum Arthropoda; class Insecta; order Coleoptera; family Curculionidae; genus Kuschelorhynchus; species Kuschelorhynchus macadamiae. The sequence continues at coordinate 307,402 of JAUTXW010001615.1, forward strand.
TGTCTTGCCAAAGTGTTTATTCTGACGTTTATCGATCAAAACTATCCACCACGGCCCCGCATTTGAGGTATAGGCATGCTATTTTGATTTTTAATCTCCTTTATAACTTCTTCTGTGTAAAAAGGTTCTGTTAATTTAATATATAGATTTTCTCGCTCCTGTGGAGGAGTGGAAGTGGTAGAAACAGAATGCTAGGTATCCACTAGACTTAAGAAGCATGAACAATGTATTAAAAAGAGACAAATTGTTCATTCGGCTGTAGCTGGACACCAACATACCACTGGCCATATAATAAATGTAAAAGAAACCAAGGTTCTAGCGTCGGTTTACGAATTTTATAAATTGCAAATTTGAGAAACCATTGAAATTTTTAAACATACAAAAAATTTAAATAGAGATACAGACCGTCTGAACCTTTTCGAGCTCAGTGTTCCGATCTCGTACAGTAACGATTCCTGAAGATGCATCGTGCAATCGAAGGCGAAACGTCGGATCGTAATTTCAATTTGACACGGTCTAATACCAACAACCGTGATTTCTTAAATGCAAGTTATATTTGACAATAATTGACACATTATATTTTTCTAATGTTACAAACAAACTTGATAACGAGCCGTATGATTTGTTTTTAAATTATTTTGATCAATAGGAAAGTTATAACAGATTAAAATTTGGTCAAGTTAAAATGACGTTGTATACCCTGCCAAGAAACGATATGAGAATACATGACGATGGAAATTCAGTGATTTCATTTAGCTATCAAATATTGATGATTTCCTTTTGTATGATGTAAAATGTAAAAAACAAACACTATTTTTTACAAACACTTCTACTATATTTAATTTAACAACGTGACATGTTTCTCTACAGAGTAGCTTCTTCGGACGTTACATGTCGAATGCACAAGCTTACAAGTTAAGGTGATATTTATATAATTAAGTATAATACAACCATTTGGAAATTTTAATGACTTACAAAAGGTCTGGGAATTTTTACGTACCAGCAATAAAATAAAAAGAAATTACCTAAAATTATTAGAACATATTTAACAACGCTGAATTATTGAGATCTACCTGATCGTTTAGCAAGCAATTTGAATGTTTGAGTTTATTTATTTCTAGAGACTCGAGTATATTCAATTTATGACCCTTATTTTCTAGGTGTAAAATTTTAAAATTTTTATTAAAAGTATGACCGCTCTCAATTAAATGGTTTGAATAATTAGATTCGGTTTTCCCTTTAATAAAACATTTATAATGCTCCTCTATTCTTTTACCGAAATGTCTGCCTGTTTGACCTATATATGTTTTGTCACAATCTCCACAGTTTAATTGGTATACACCTGATTGTTTTAGTTTATCAGACTTAGTTTTATTATCTTTGATATATCTACTTAAAGAATTATTTGTTTTATACGCTATTCTAATATCTAAACTATTTAAAAATGCACCTATTTTAGAACTAGAATTACCTATATAGGATATAACTTTGTACGGAGTAGTTTTTTCATTAATATTAGGATATATCATAGATATAGCTTTTTTATGTAATTTTTTTTGTAATATTTTATCATTAATGTTTAATGAATATCCATTGTTAACTGCTATCTGCTTAATGATGTTTAACTAGGTCTGATAATTAGTTTTATTTAAAGGTAATGAGATAAGTCTGTGAATCATACTCTGGAAAGCCGCTAATTTATGTTGAATTGGGTGACATGAGGAATTGTGTATAGTAGAATCTGTATGTGTTGGTTTATGATATACAGAAAAATGTTTGGAAGTGTTTGTTTTTTACATTTTACATCATATTATTATGGATTTCCACCGAGTATCGGCTGACACAATCATATTTCCTTTTGTGTTATGTTTATACCGTTTTTCGTTTTTCAGGTAGTCCATAGACAATTAGCCGCTCAACTCTGCGGACTTTTCGTAACGGTCGAAAAGGAAGACTTCGAGACCAGACTACCCGTTGTAATGCCGCTTATCCTAAAACAATTCGGCCTAAACGACAACAGTCCTGGAAAGTTTGTTAAAGTGGCTCGCGAGAAGAACACTCCGGAAGAAATTCTGCGATTGAAAGACCACCATCACTTCCAAGTGTTGCAATTGATCCTCAAAATTTGCGCCCATTGTCCGTCCTTCGTAAAAAAGAAGAACGACGCCTTGCATAATTTGGCATACCACGCTCAAACATTATTGGCTTCCCCGCATGACTGGGTGCGGATCGCTTCTGCTCAATTCTTGGGCTTTGTCCTGTCGTCCATCGACATAGATAAATTGGCAACGTTGCTTTTAAAAGACGAATCAGAAGTGGGATATTTGTTTGATGATCCCGAAAATTGCGTTAAAAGTTTGACACTAGATTTGTGCGATCAGCTGCAACCAGGTGACCTCAAGAGTGATTTGGCAGAACAGGTTATTAAGAATTTAGTTTTTATTGCCAGGGTTTTACAGAAAGTGCCTAATGATACTATAAAAAAGATAAACTTACTTTGGCTCAGCAAGAGGATGCGCAAGATTGTCAATTCTGAAATTATAGAAAATAGTTCTAACATTATTTTGAGGACTGAAGTTTTTAAGTGGATAGCAGGTGTTGTGACAGCGTTGGACTTAGAAAGTATCAAACCCGTTGTTCACCATTTATTAGCCCCCCTAGTTCGGGAAATGGTAACAACCGACGAGAAGAATGCCCCGCTTCGGCAGTTGGCTAAAGAGGTAGGCAACCATCTGAAAAAGAAACTGGGTATCGATGAATACACCAAAAGTTTGCAGAAACTTCAGCAAAATCTTACTGTAAGACGAGCAGAAAGGAAGAGAGGTAGAACTCAGTTGGCTGTAACCGATCCCGAGGCGTATGCCAAAAAGAAGATAAAGATGCACGAGAAGAAGAAGCTTTCCAAAAAGAGAAAATTGGAGGAAATTAGAGGAAAGAAAAGTTTTAAGAGGCGAAAAGCAGTTGATTTGGATGATAATTCTGAAGTTATGTGAATAGAATATTGTTTTAACAAAGTTAAGTTTATGTAATTTTTTTTAAAAACTGTGATATGTAAGTAAGTACAATAAATAATTTGTAACAATTAATATTTCTTCTTTTTAATAATAGTTTTAAATCATTGGCATATCCAGGATTTGGTTTTGGAAGGGAGGGAAGGGGGCTGTCATAGAGAAACTCTTTTACACTCCCTAAAGCAGGCCATCGCCGCTACTCGTGGTTGTCAAGGAATGCGACGCGGTAGGCTTTGATTAGCCAGTGGGTATTGCCCAGGCTCTCACTTTATCTCGCGCCCATATACGTATATCGCCCATAGCATATTATTTTTCTATCTATTTCTATTCTAATTTTCGGATATTGCTCGGTTTTGCCGAGACCTCTGTGCATTTCGGGTTGAAACGTAATAGATGCATATCACAAAATAAGGGATAATGATTAAGTGAATTTTATTTCGTTTAAAATGTACCTTTGGCAATTGTTTTTGTTAATTTATGATATATTTTTTTTTGGAGGGCATTGCCCTTATGACGGCACAGTGGCTTTTTATACAAGAAATCTTAGCTAATCTAACTTAGCCAAAATAGTATAGTAACTCAGATCAGCCAATATTTCCTCTAAAGGAAAACCACTATTAATGTAGTTCAAGGTTTTCCGATATTTCCTAACTTTTAAAAATCCGTAAATTAATAACTCATAATAAAACAAAATAAACTTGCCTCTAAGTTACATCTCCAATTTTTTTGAAAACAAACTACTTGTTAGAAAACCCAAAGCAAAAAAAATTAACTGACTTGTTCCCTAGACTAGGTTCTGTCGGTGAGCCACATCGGCCTGTCTGTCTGTCGCACTATATGCTCAGTGTCGTCATTTAAGTATGCAACATATGCGAATTTTTTTTATTAACCACACAATCAAAATAAAAATATTGCCAAAAGTTGGTGCATCCTCGATAATCATATAAAGTGTACTTAGGATGGTCGCAAGTTAAACAGCATACAGGGTAGGTCAAAAAATATTAAAATCATGCAAGAGTAAAGTATCCTTATTTCGAAAGATTCGGCAAAATGTTATTAAGAAAAGTTGTTTAGCATCAAAAGTTATATCTGGACACCAAAACATACATACATAATTTTTTTTTAATTGATTTTTTTGATAATTATAAACACTTTCATAGTTTAATCAAAATTAGATCAGATTCGCATAACTCCGTTCAAATTTAAGTATACTTGTGAAATTAACTTGGATTTTTAATTTTTTAAAGATTTTTGACAAACCTGAAATCCCCTATACTAAGATAATCGCGGATACCCATGGAAAAAACAAATGAGGGTTAGAAATAAAAATTTTGACAGTTCGGTGGCGTTAATATTTCATTCTAGAAGAACCATTATTACATATTAACTTTATTCGATTTAAAATGCCTCCTCCAAGATAATTAACGCTAGACGAGAAGGCAGAATTAGTTTTGACATGTGGGGATAATTATAAAACAGTGCGTGACGCAGCAGATATTGTCAATAAACGACATCCAGACAAACAAGTTCACTACTCAGCTGTAAGTAGAATTTTAATAAACTTCAAACAGACAGGATCTTTAGACTATAAATATAAAAATGAACGTGCCAAAACTGTTTGTACTGAAGAAAATTAATTAGCGTTACTTACGGTTGCTGAAAACCCTAGAAGTTCCACCCAGGAAATTTCTGCTTATACGGGTGTTAATAAAGCTCTGTTACGGGCATTCTCAAGAAAAACTAGTTTCATACTTATAGGCCAATGTTTATTTGCACGTTTGAACAACGACATCCGCTATGATTTCTGCAAATGGATTCAACGACAAATAGAGGATCAGCGTGATTTTCATAGACACATTCTCTTTGGAGATGAATTGACGTTCACAACAAATGGCACTGTCTCTTCCCAAAATTGTAGGTGATGGTCGGACGCAAATCCAAATTTTGTTATTGACAATAGAAACTAGTATTACCAAAAAACAAACGTGTGGTGCGGTATTATCAACGAAAAATTATTGGGTCCGTTTTTTTGCTGGTGATACCTATTTACGGTTTCTGGAAAACGAAATATAGGATTTTTTGGACAATATAAGTTTACAAGAACGGTGTAAATTATGATTTGTACATGATGGTTAAATGGGAAGTTTGAAACTAAATGGTTAGGACGAAATACCGACCCACGGTGGCCTCCTCGTTCCCCAGATCCATTAAATAATGTTGAGGAACTTGAAAATTCGATTCGTTTCCATTGCAGAAATATTCCGGCAAATCTCTTGCAATCAACTTTTAGTGAATTTTATGACCGGACAATTAGATTTATTGAACGAGAAGGTGGGCACACAGAAACGCTTAGATAATTTTCATTTTTTTATGTACTTCCTTAAATGTTTATTTACTTCATGCTGATTTGTTAATTGTTAAGTTATAATAAACATTTTTAGTAAAACTAGTGGTGTCACATTCAATTAGATCTCGGTGCGTTTGATTTTTTGTTAATATTAATTCACTTTTAACCCTCATTTGTTTTTTGAAGCATTTCCAGTTTGTGTACTGGTAGTGTACAATTATGTGTGAAAATTTTGCACTTCAAATAAAAATTTTTTAATGTGCATAATTTTTTCAGAAATTCCTCGTCTTGTTAAAAAGAATATTGGCGAAATTTCCAAGTTGTATTTAATATTGCAACAAACCTGAAGTTTGTGATTCCCTAAAAAATTAAAAATCCAAGTTAATTTCACAAGTATACTTAAATTTGAACGGAGTTATGCGAATCTGATCTTGATTATTAAAACTTATTTCATTAATTATAAATTTGTAAAGAAAATGATTAGGTCAACAAAAGGTGAAACAAAATTTTTTTAAAGAACAATTTAATTCCTTTGACCAGAAAAGTATATGGAAAAATATTAACTATCTATTAACAAACACTCACAGGAAACAAGCAAAACAAAATAATATTGAATATCTTTTAATTGACAGAAAAAAATAACAGAAGAAAATGGGATTTGTGAAGAAATGAATAACCATTTTATCAAAATTGCACAAAATTTATGTAAAAAATTAAAAGACTACTAATTAGAAGCAGAGCCAATGCAAGAAAATTGTATGTTTATGGATGAAGCGAGCATAACTAATGTGGTTATAGAAGAAATGATTGATAACCTGAATCCAAGAAAATCTAGTGGTCATGATAACATTTCTATAAAAATTATTAAAACAGTCAAAATTCAACTAATCCCAATTTTAAAACATCTAATTCATTTATCTTTTAAAATAGGTATTGTTCCTAAAAAAATGAAAATATCTAGAGTTTCGCCAATATATAAAGGAGGAAATAATATTAATCCAAATAATTTTAAACCGATATCTGTGTTACCAGTTCTATCAAAAATTCTAGAAAAAGAAATGCACAATAAATTATCAAATTATTTAGAAATTAAAAATTTACTATTCAGTGGTCAATATGGGTTTCGAAAGTCTAGGGACACAGAGACTGCAGTTATTGATATTATTACTGATATTCAATTAAAAATTGATCAAAATAAAAAATGTTGTATCTTATCCTTAGACTTATGCAAAGCTTTTGACACAATTAATCATAATATTTTATTAAAACAATTATACAATATTGGAATTCGAGGAAATATCTATTATTGGTTTCAAAATTACTTATTACTTAAATAGTAGGCAGCAATATATCCAAATTCGAAATAATATTAGTTCTAGGAAAGAAATATCATGTGGTGTACCTCAGGGTTCAATATAAGGACCTATTTTATTTTTAATATACATAAATTCAATTTCAAAATTAAAACTTAATGGAACTATAAAACTATTTGCGGATGATACAACTATTTTTTATTTTGGAAATAATTTTTCAGAAATTAGATACTACATTGCAGAAGATTTAACAATTATATCCAATTTGCTACAATCTCATAAACTAACTTTAAATTTTGAAAAATCTTCTTTTATGTTTAAGAGCAAATACCATATAAGTAATCAAATGGAACCAATTAAATTCAACCAACAAAATATTAATTATAGTAAATGCATTCAATTTTTGGGACTATACATGGATGAAAATTTAAGTTGACGGAATCATATAGAACACCTTAGAAAAAGTATATCTCCTCTAGTAGGAATTCTATATAAAATTCGTTGTAATATACAATTAAAATTTATGAAAAATATTTATTTTGCATTAATATATTCAAAATTGCAATATTTGATTTCAGTTAGGGGATCTGCTAATTTAAAAACATTGAAACCTTTATATTGTTTACAAAATAAAATTATTAAATGTATACATAAACTTCCTTTCCTAGAACCAACAATACCATTATAGACAACCAATGGCTATTTACATACTAACCATATTTATAAGTTAAAAACATGCATTTTCATCCATTCAATACTTACAAAAGATAAATTATCCAATATAGATATAGAAAAAAGACACACTATACATAATCATGAAAAATTTAAAAAGGAAGTTAAAAAACATGTTTTATTGTAACGTGATTTATGGAAAAAATAATTTTGACCGTGTTAATATTATTTATTTTGTTATTTAATATTATTCTTAATTGTTAGTTTGTTATAATATTATTATTGTCAGAATTCCCTGTAATGAACTTATACAGTTGGTTGGGAATGTTGAAAATAAATAAATAAAAATAAATTTTATTAATCAACCCCAAAAACTTTTAGTGTATATATATATATATATATATATATATATATATATATATATATATATCTACTTATGCCACACATGATTTATCGAAAACCCATGCGTTGTATCCAAATCGGAGAACCCTTCCACTGCGCTACGAGCTTCCTACAAAAACTTTAACGACCCTTGTTTACATTTAAGGTGAGTCGCAGGTTTCAGCAAATCGCCGCAAATAGTGCCATAGTAAGTATACATATATATATATATATATATATATATATATATATATATATATATATATGTTACTTAATGACTGAGCACAACTGGGTCACACTTTACTATTCCTAATATAAGGAAATATTCATAACGATTTTTTTAACAAAACTTGTAATTAATAAAAATGCAGATTAGGTTAGGTTAGATAGTCAGAATTGGTTAGGTTTCCTGTAAAGACCGCTCGTCAACAAAATTCCGGGCCTATATTAAAATAAGGATTTTTGCCCCGTCAACCGTTAGGTTAACCTAAGTTCGTCGATAAAATCATCATTAAAAGATCGAGATTGAAATTCTTTAAAGAGGATTTTACAATGTGCCATTATACTGGCCGACAAGATTTTTCTAACATAGGCCAGCTCATTATTTTCACAATGGAAATGCCCTCCCAATAATAAAACAAATATTCGGAAAGCCCTAATACGTACCATTTTTTAATAGACTAATTAGAACCTTTTATAATGGCAGGTAAACAATTTTATTGTGGGGCGGCTAAAATGGATCCATTTTACAACGGAAAAAATACCTAGACTCGGTTTTTTACAACATTAGACATAAAATAAACGTTAAACATCACTCTTCTGTTGAGTTTTGAATTATATGGTTCTCTGGGTATCGATAAGCAAGTGTATGTGAAGACGAGAATGTCGAGTCAAACGCGCCGAAGTTGCAAAATTTCTCCTGACAAATTTTATTGTATTTGTGGAGAATTTCTGGTGAAATCACAAGCCAGGCCATTTTCCCAAAATGTAAAAAAAACCTACTTCAAATATTTTGATGTGTTAATTGGGGATCAAGATAAGCGGTGGGCTCCCCATGTGTGCAGTGTTAGTTGTAGTGTATCATTGGTGCAGTGGATGAAGGGAAAGAGAAAAAGTATGCCTTTTGCAGTTCGAATGGTATGGCGAGAACCCACCAATCATTCTGACGATTGTTATTTTTGGCTGACAAAGACTGAAGGTTATTCCAAAAAGGCAAAGCACAATATAGACTATCCAAATTTGCAATTTGCCATACGACCTGTTCCTCATAATGTAAATTTGCCAGTGCCGATTGCGCCTTTAAATTGGCAAGCTATTGATTTGGGAGATAATGGAGACAACGCATCATCAGGCAGCTTAGAAGAACAGTGCACCGATCCCACTTTTACCACAGGTCCCAGTTCCGGCGAGCCACATTTGATTGTTCAAAGTGAATTAAATGATTTAGTATGTGATTTGGGGGTATCCAAGCAACAGTCACAACTTCTGGGTTCCCGTCTTAAGGAATGGAACTTATTGACCAAAGAAATAAAAATTACGAATTTCAGAAAAAGAAATGCTATGTTTTCTGAATTCTACAGTATGGAAAATTCGTTGTGCGCGTGTACTGATATAATCAGTTTAATGCAGGAACTTGATATTGAACATTCTACCCGTCAGTGGCGCTTATTCATAGACTCATCTAAATATAGCTTAAAAGCTGTGTTATTGCGTAATGGAAATTTAAAACCCTCTATACCAGTTGCCCATTCAGTTGCAATGAAAGAAAATTATGAAAATATGCGCACGATTTTGGATAAAATAAACTACAATAGGTATAAATGGCAGATATGTGGGGACTTAAAGGTTACAGCGATTTTAGTGAGACTTCAGGGGGGATTTACAAAATATTGCTGTTCTCATTGTTTATGGGACAGTCGTGCAATAAATCAGCATTATGTAACAATAATTTGGCCAGAAAGAAGCGAATTTCAACCGGGATCTCAAAATGTTAAATTTATACCTCTTGTTGATCCCAAAAATGTCCTTTTGCCTCCTCTTCACATTAAATTTGAGCTGAAGAAAAACTTTGTGAAGGCTTTGAATAAAGATGGTGATGGATTTAAATACCTAAGACAAGTCTTTCCCCAGTTAAGTGATGCCAGATTAAAAGAAGGCATTTTTACTGGGCCACAAATCAGAAAATTGCTGGACTATATCAATTTTACGGAAAAGCTTACCAGGCAGGAACTCAGGGCATAGAATTCACTTGTTAATGTAGTAAGAGGATTTTTAGGCAACAATATGGATAAAAATTAGTTAATGAACTCTTAGATGCATATAAAGCGCTTGGTGCCAGAACGTCATTAAAAATTCACTTCCTCCATTCCCATCTGTCATTTTTTCCTAAAAATTTTCGAGTTCTTAGTGACGAGCAGGGTGAAAGGTTTCACCAAGATATCACACCAATGGAAATTCGGTACCAAGGACGATGGGATCCAGCCATGATGGGTAACTACTGTTGGTTTTTGAAGAGAGAAGATAGGACACCTCATAAACGGAAAAAATAAAGTTTAATTAGTGTTTTAATTTAATATTTTTCTCGTTTGCTTTTGCATTTTTTCTGTAGATATTAATTATCGTAACATTCGATATGGTTCTACAACTCTAACAAGAAAACCCTACGTGCTACAATTTTCTATTTGTCATTTTCGTATTTGGATAGGTCCATTCTATTAGATTATGCTATTCTGATTTGTATTACAAAAAAAAAATTTATTTGTGTTATTTGAGTCAAAAATGTAAGCCAATAAATAAAATGTTCATTATTTAAATTGTATTATTGTCATTCCCGGGGATGTTCTATGGCGCACATGTTTTTTTTTTCAATTAGTACAGCGACAGATCACACGCATGCCCCTGGTTACTGTCCTCGCATATCTCACAGTGAAATATGTGCTAGTTTATATAACTTTTCACTTCCAAATTTCTTTCGGATTGCTACAGTCGTTTTGAAGAAATTAATTTGGAAAAAACCAAAAAAAACACCCTGCACTTTTGTGCATTTTTTTGAAATCGGTTTTATTTTTTTTACAAATTATCTTTTTTGTCATCGTAATAATAACTTGCCGGTTCGCCGATGAATTGAGAAGATATTTACAGACACTCTCCCCGAAAAAGTTCGAGTAGCACTGGTCTAAACGACGGATAAAATTTCATTTGCTATTATTTAGTAAACCAATTCCTTTATTTTTAAATGCTTTCAAACTTTTCGATGTTGCTAAAACTCTCGCCCCGATCGGTATTGCACAAGACAAAGAGAAAGTAAAATTCGCAGTTATATTAAAATAACACCCAAGTCGACACATTTTTCTCGCTCGCTGATTACAAGAAGTTAATTTTACGCTCACGTGATCTAGAATGACTCCGTATCAGCTACTGATGTTATTACTTATGGTATATTCCACACTGGTCCACGGCTACGACTCGACAGATGCTGAAGTGAAGACCACCACGTCGGCGTCGTCCAAAGGTAAGATAGAAATGTTTGATTACGATTTTTTTCATACTGCGACTGACCCTAGTAGTTATTATTCTGTTTCCTAATGAAATTAAAGTTGTATAATATGATTAAAGTGAAATAATTTGTTTGTGCATAGCCACTCAATAAACAAACGCCCAACTCTTATATGTTCAAACATTTTTTTAACTATTATACACACATGAAAATAGTCTAGGGATATTGAAAGTCAGGTAAGTTTGGAACTTCAAGAAGTTTCTTAAAAATGATTGTATTTTCACGAGCCATGAAGCTTTCAAAAGGTTGCTGTATTGTTTTTTGAAGATAGCTGTTCAAAGTAACTTAAAGTTATTAGGTGATTTTATGGGGTTATTCAAAAAACGTTTGAAATTTTTTAAAAAGATGAATGTTGAAATTTTAGAATTATGAAACTTAATTTTTCATTATATTTTTAGCTAAAACAAGTCTACTATTCAAAAAACTAAAACCTTAACGGGGAAATGTTTGTTATTAAAGAGATAGAAGCATTTTTTTTTAGAACTCTATCTTTTTACACTACACGTAACACATCACTATCAATGGTTGTTCAAATGGGATAAAATCAAATAAAACCCATAAGGGAACTCAAAAACAAAACAAATTATATAGGATAACTCAAAAATTTGTTGTTTTCGATATTTCAGTTTCCTTTATGATTTAGGTAATCGTATGTTTACATCTCTATTTCGTTACATGCATTTTTGTAAAACGTTGAATTGACTGGATATACAGGTTTTTTTTTTCCTTATAATTTGGCACGCCTTTAAAGGTATTATTTGAAGGAATACCAAAAAAAAAAGGTTTATAAAAAAGTTTTTAGATTTTTTACAAAGATTTTAGATAAGAAATTTTAAAAAACAACTGACAATCGATCGGATAATAGAAAAATCGGAAAAATCAATATTTTTCTCAAATGGAATTCCTTATATTCTATTTAAAATATAAAATCTCCTCGTTTTCTTCTTTTCAAAAATATATAGTCTATATTTGGATAAGAGCTTTCTGTAATAATTCGACTTTAAACCTTATTTTAATTGCAATAGAACATCCATTATTTGGTTTTGGTCTAACAAGCCATGAAAGCCAAACAGAATTTAATGAATGTTGAATCTTGCTTAGACGACGGATACCAAATCAAATGAACTGCAGTGGCGGCTCGTGGTGAATTATATTGGGAGGTCAATAACAAATTTAAACATAGGCATACTTAAAATAAAAATAAATATCTTTCTTTTAAATTGAGCTTTAAATTCTCTTGAAGTTCAGGTCTACTCTTAGTTTTTTAGAACTGCACATTCCTTTTATAAACGATTTCTCGATACTTAACATTGCTGAAGTGAATAGTCTGTCTTGGTCCATGGTGTTGTGTAGAAAAGTCTTTATTCATTTAAGATCGAAAAACAACTCTCGCTAATCTAATCTTTGAAAAAGAGGATTTTTGCACCTAATGTGGAAAATGTACCTTATATGGTATATGCTATGATCCTAATATGGAATGCGGATATATTTATGCAAATAATGTTGTTAAATATGAAACAGTGTAAATTTTAAGACAACATCTTGTACTTTATAAACATCTATGATTTATTTAACAAAACGAAGCTAATTTCTTTTGAACTTTAAACAAGAAAAAGGAAACTAAATCTATATAAAAAATAAAAAAGAGATTCCGTATTTTTTAAGTTTAGATACTCAAGAAACGATTATTTGCAAATATACTAGTTTTCTTTGCAAAACTCACAAATAAAAATATCAGTTTCACATCCCGAACAATCGATATGGCACCACTCTTTGCAGACCACGCATTCTATCTACTTTTCTCATCTCCTATCGTCCAAAAACGTTCCTTGGCAATAGAAACAAGTAGCATCATTGTCTTGTGGTTTTTCTGTTCCAATGTCCACAATCTCATGATCCTCAGAAAAATTGTCTTTGAAACTCAAGGATTCTGATTCTGAAGAGGAATCTTGAATTGCCACCTTCTTCTTTAAAACGACTGTTTGACGTAGATGTTGGCCACTACAGGATGGTAGATTTAGATCATCTGATGGTTCCGCTAACACTTTTCGCTTCACTGTTTTAGCTATCTTTGAAGAGACTGAATTTATTGAAGTTTCTAACTCATCTTTAAACGGAGATGAAGTTATAATTGCCGCCTTCCCAGGCCCTCTTCCTCTTCGAGGGCCTTTCTTTGTCTTAAAGGTTGCTTGGTGCTACATTATTGTCGACAATATTCTCATCTGACGTGGCTCCCCCTTCCTCATTAATTTCTCGTTCTGCAGCAAGAAAATCGTTGTCTGTAAAGACATGACGATTTGGAGGAAATATTCCGGTTTTCTTAAAACCGTTAAAGGCAATTGCCCCAGTTTGCACCTTCAGATACGCCTTTCCAAATAGTTCAGCGATGTCAAAGTGTGTATCTGCTCTTTGATTTGATCTCAAAAATAATCTCAACTCCTCACTATAGTGGGCTTTTAAAGGATCCATTAATGTTTTATCCAAAAGGTTGCATGTGGTGTGTAGAATGAGGGGACAAGCACACTATTTGAACAAAATTCTGCCTTGCCAATTTTATCATTTCCAAATTGCGACAATGCGTATGGTGTCCGTCTAACACTAGCAACACAGGGTCGTATTGTGATGGTTTCACCTTTTCAATGAAATGTAGGAACCACTGTGTAAATATATGGGTTTGAATCCAGCCGCCGCTTGGGTGACAAACAACTTTTAATCCAGGAGGGACACCCTTTTCCAATAGAACGTTGGTATTTTTTCTGGGGAACGTAACTAGTTCCGACCTGTTTCCTGCCCCTAAGCGCTAGAACATATTGGACTTTGGACTGAACAATAGACAAGCCCGTCTCATCCACCTTAAATACTCTATCAGCTGGATATTCATGCTTTTCAAATTCTGCCTCCAAAATATCAAAAAAGTGAGTCACGGATTCTTTATTGAAGCCTTTGGCTCTATGGATCGACGTCCCAGTTGGCTTTCTGACGGAAATTCTGCCTTTGTGTCGTTTTAGGAATAAATCTAACCATTTTCTCCCAGCGCTTTCATTATCTTTGGAAAATGGGTTTGGTAAATTATTTAAGGTAACCAGCTGATAAGCCTTCCTTTTAACATCACTTCGTGTTAATCCATAAATCTACCAATTGATCTTCTAACTGTTGTGGTAAAACCGCGGATCTTCCCAATTTTGTTTCAACAGCCTGAGCTCGTGTTGAATTTGGCTTGGTTGATAGACGGAATAATGTAGTGCGTGGAACATTAAATGTATCTGCCGCTTTTTTCGATCCATAGTATTTTTCTGTAAAAAAGATTAATTATTAATTTTTTCATCGTTTTCTCTAAAAGGATTTTGCAGTTTTGTTCACGAAATTCCAAAAAAATGAATGTAGGTACCCAATATGGAATATTCCAAAATAGGAACAGCATGCTATTCCATATAAGGTACCCGGCCATCTTTCTTTTCATTAGCCAAATTTACGTGTTTACAACAAGCCAATCTTAGACTGCAATATCAGAAACTTAAATTTAAGTTATACAAGCATACAAGACACAATCGAACATGTCTCCGTTTATTCTAACTAGGCGTATCAAAATTTCAAATCGAGCTGCGAAATAACAACATCTTTGTTAAACAGTTGATAAACGACTGTCGGCAGTCATAACCAGCTGTGACGATGTGTTGGTAATGCTATTGCGGTGTTGCCACTCTTGGTTTGTTCATTTTATGGGTATTCCATAAAAGGGACATATTCCATATCTGGCACCGAGTTAGAATATCGACCGCTCTGCGCGAGACCTCTGAACAGTTGAACTGCCGCATGACGACGTGATGCCGCGGCCGATCGATCGAATTATGAGAAGAGAATTGCTGATGACCCAAATCGCCATTTTATATTCCATTTGCTATAACGTTCGGCTGCCGCTCGGTAGCTGTGAAATCTTCGGGTACTTTCATCAAGCTTTAAGGCAATAAGGACAATCTGGACTGCCAGCCTAGCTTAGTATAGCGTATTTTATTATGCCTAAGGAATGCAACGAGACCATTCGAACCGCCGCCCGTGGCTAATTACAACTATTAGGAGGGACGGTCAAACGAATAATTTATTTTCTGAAATTTTTTGGGGGGTCATTGACCAAATGACCCTATGGAAGAGCCGCCACTGATAAACTGAAATAATAACTATTCATGCATAAACGTCTTAGTAACAGTAAAATGAATGAATAATGAAAAGAATAATTTTTTTTATTTACCTATAAAATGTTTTTTACTGACTTTTACTTTAAAAACTTCGTGTAGTTCATTATTTTATGCAAGTGATAATAGTGCCGTAAAAGCTGCTCGTCAGTATCAGCTTAAATATCCAGGGAATAGAATTCCATCAAGGCAAGCAATAGATTAGGTTTATTGTTAAAAATCATACCGAAAGAAAAACTCTTCAAAGGAAAAAGAGAGTCTGCAAAGATAATAGTGAAGAAGATGTAAATATGTAAAAATTGGAAACTTCCTAAAAATAAAATTTCTTTTAGGAAATCCATATTGCTCAATACCGGATGTTTCACGCGTTAAGGGAGAACTGCACGCAAAAAGTGAAAAAACCAGCCACAAAGAAAGAAAGTTATATGCGAAGTCATGTGCGTCAAAAAGTCGTCAAAAAATGGTCGAAAATGGACAAATCTACTTTTATTTTATAACTCTAGATTTGATTTTTTTCACAAAAATTCGCATTTAGCGCAGAACTATACATATTTCTCTATTAAAATCACATTGAAGCTAATACATATCTCCTAAGGCTGTTTTACATGCTGCAATTCTTTCTTGCAAGTTGCAATAGTCTTGAACAAAAGCATGCGCAGTGGCAAGACATTTGTACCTTTTGTCAAACTGCGCATGCCCTTGTTCAAGACCATTGCATATTGCAAAGAAGAATTGCAGCGTGTAAAACGGCCTTTATAGTTTTAACATAATATTGCAGCGGCGGAAGGCTTGCAAATGATCCATATTACTGCGTGCAGTCCCCCCTTAAGGGTAAGTCATGGAAAAAAATTCATACTACCCTGTGAAAGTATGGGTATCATCCTCGTAATATAAAATCAGGCCAGTTCAACATTTATCAGAAGACCAAAAGACAATAAAATACTGTGATGCCGATTTTTTTGCAGATATACTAAGGAGATTTAAATAATATATGTGTTTGGTATCATTTTACTGCTGATGAAAAACAGTACATATTTTTGAAAACGTCACGAATTTTGCATTACACATATTCAAATTATATGGGAAAACAGAACTGCATTTTTAATATTTAATTTTAAGCAGAGAAAGGATTATACTGGGAAAAAACCGATATTTTATCATTTACTAGGTTGTTGACTGTTAATATGCAAATTAGATGATAAGAGTCTAGTAAAATATCGTATTTTATTCTGATTCATTAAATTCATGTGTTAAGGGAATTCCCTTTTTTTATGTTAGTCGATGTTTTTGGTGAATCCTATTGTGCTAAAAATAATTTAAACAGGTCCGGTTTCAGGGTATTTTGTTTTGTATTGGAATTTTTATTATTTATTTAAATATCACCGACCTCTCTCACTTTATTTTATTTAATTATATTTAAACTTATATATTGTACCAGGGTTGCTCATTGAGTGTTTGGTTGTACTGCTGGATTGAGTAGGTGGTATAACTTGACACTTTAAGTATCTTTATTATTTACACACACATATTTATTATCTTGCTGTTCTTTCCTTTTCTTTTTCTTTTCATATATAACATTTAATATTAATTCATTTAATTGGATAATTAATTTAAAATGGAACGCAACCTAAAATGTTGTAAACATAAGGATTTCTCAAACTTTTGCTGTGTATCCTGTATGGGCATGTTTCATCCTAGCTGCTTGGAACGCTGCAAGGATGTTGTGAAACTTGGCGGTTATAGAATTTATTGTTCTAGCAGCTGTCAATCAAAGGCTGAAACTGATGAACAACGGGAGAATAATTATATTGACGAGCTTAACAAATTGAAATCTGAAATAAACGACAAGAATAATTACATTAAGCGACTAAAAAGAGGAACACAGGATTTTGCTGATGATGTCTCTGAGGCTGAAAAAGAATTTAATGCCCAGCTAGCTGAACAACGTTGCAGAATAGCAGAACTTAATATGGAGATAGACAGTCTCAAAATTTCCAAATCTGAGCTGGATAATAAAATTAAAGAAAATGAAGAACTTATTACTCATTTACGTACTCAAATTCACGACCTCACTGACATAAACAGGCAAATGGTGACATCAATATCTGTTCTGGAAAAGGAAAACGATGTAAATTTTAAGGAAATTAAGCATCTCAAGCGGCAATTGGATGTTCACATTCCCTCATCAAGGGGAGAAGTTGGTCTTTCTCAATGTGGTAGAGTTCCAACCGCAAGCACAACGGTTTCGACCGGATTATCTGCGCCAATCCTTCGTAAACCACAGATTTTGATTATGGGTGATATTAATGCGAAAGGTTTTATAAATATCTTTAAGCGGCTCACAGGCAATAAATATGATATTAATTGTCAGTGGTCGGGTCCTATTCTCTTCGAAGAGCGCATTGAGGATTGTGAAAAATTGGTTGGGAAGTTTTCTAAAGACGATTTTGTTGTGTTATTTGCGGGAGGATTGAATGCACTTAGGGGGGAAGACTATCATATCACAGGCTTTGCTTCGTCTTCTGGAAAACTCTAATGGAACCAGTTTGTTTGTTTGTGGTCCGCCTCTTCAGATGAATCGTCCAGTACTTAACAAGATTATTCAACAGGACGACTTTCATTTGCAGTGTCTCTTTAAAAATTATCAACATATCCATTACATTCCGTCCAGAGTCACAACCGAGAGAGGTATAATGAATTTCAGTGAAAAAGCTGAGCTTGCGCAGATGATTTTTTCAAACTTTGTTGGGTCTGTGAAACACGTTTGTACGTCTAATTCTGATCACGACAACCCCAGTGCTCGTTCTCAGACTATGAATAATGCTCCAACTTCTCTGTAGCAGGAACTATATGAAGGTTCGAATTTTTCGCTATCAACGAACAAAATGTAACTCAGACATATGATACAGTCAGTGGTATTGGGGTTTCCTCAGCGAGTAGTCTGAGCATGTTTTATCAAAATGTCAGGGGACTACGCACAAAGACTGACGAGATTTCTCTAAGCATTTTGTCTTGCAACTATGAAGTAATTTCTCTTACCGAGACGTGGCTTAATGGAGATATTAGTAGCTACGAAATGTTTAAACATAAATATATGGTTTTCCGCAAAAATAGGAGTTATGAAGAACTGGGATGCCAGCGCGGCGGAGGCGTGTTGATTGCAGTTTCTTGTTGTTTTCAGGTATCCTTGATTATTACTCCTATTCATCTAGAGTTTGACGATGTTTGGGTTCAGGTGAAGGCTGGCGACACAAAATTGGTCCTAGGATGTGTATATTTCCCACCCAATTCTAGCCTGGAGTATTATCAGTCATTCTGCAATACCTGCGAGTCACTGAGAAATAGTTTTGACAGTCATACATTTTTAATTTCTGGGGATTTTAACCTTTCTTCAGTGGAATGGATCTATGAAGACGATACCCTTGTTCCAAGGTCTTTAACATCGTTGGCCTCTGAAACTCTTATTGTGTCAATGAACTTTCTAGAATTGCAACAAATTAATTCTTTATGCAATCACATGGGTAGAACTTTGGACTTGATTTTTGCTGATGACTTTGTTAATGTTCGCATTTCATCTCCTAATTTACCCCTAGTAAATATTGACCCTTACCATCCTGCGATTGAATTGATGTATAAAATTGAATATGTTCCTCCAATAAAAGGTTACAATCAAGTAAGTGTATATCAATTTCATCAAGCAAATTTCCTTGAACTCAATCTTTTTTATAAGCAATCGGATTGGTCTTTCTTATCATCTCCTGACATCAACAGGATCGTTGACCCCTTCTATGAGATTTTGCTTCGGGGAATCGATATTCATGTTCCCAAGAAAACCATGGTTGACTGCAAGTACCCAAAATGGTTTGACCTCCCATTGAGAAGGCTTATTGGACAAAAGAATCTCCTATATAAGTTGTATAAAAGGACTGAACAACAAGCTGACTATCTGGCCTATTCGGACATACGACGTGAAGTAAAGTTTCGAACTGACATGTGCTATCTTACATATGTCACGCAAACTGAATTAAAAATATCAAGCACTTTTGGTCATTTGTTCGTAACTTAAGAAGAGACTCTGGTATGCCTAATGTTATGAATTATGACGGTGAAGAAATTATGGGTTCAAATCACATCGCTAATGCCTTTGCAGCCCATTTTCAGTCCTGCTATTCACACCATGAAATTTTAGATTTTAGTCGGATCAGTCCCATAAGTTCTTCAGGGAAACTACTAGCAACATATTATTTTACAGAGGCAGAAATCTGCACTAAAATAGATGGCCTTGATGTTTCTAAGAGGGCTGGTCCTGACGGAATTCCCACTATCTTTTTGAAAAGGTGCTGTCAGTCGTTGTCTCAACCGCTATGTGTAATTTTTCAAAGATCTTTTAATCTAGGTTCATTTCCTGATATTTGGAAATTTTCTACACTGATGCCGTTCTTTAAATCCGGTGATAAAAGCGATATAAAGAACTACAGAGGTATCTCTTTGCTTTCACTTATCCCAAAGCTGTTTGAGGCAATTATCACTGATCATTTATTTGAGTCTTTGAAACACTACATTACGAGTATGCAACATGGTTTTTATCGCGGTCGCTCAACTACTACAAATCTTGCGATGTTCCAAAATTACTTAATTACATCTGTTGAAGCTGGCCAACAGATTGATGCTGTTTACACGGACATATCCAAGGCTTTTGATAGTGTTTGTTGTTTTTCTCTATTTTTAATGTTTGATGTAGTTACTGTTTTTATTGGGTCTCTCGATTTTGACTTTTTTATTTTGACCTTGTTTACGAATCCGTACCATTTAGAATGTTTAGCATTCTGTAGTGTACGTTTCAGAAGGACCACTTGTCCGATGCGTGCATCGGCTACGTCCTTACATACAAATACAAATAAAAAAAAAAAAAAGATTAGAAGTCGATAACCAACTTCTTGACAAAGTGCTGTGGTCTGATGAAGCCAGGTTTACTAGAGCGGGCATCTTTAACAGGAGAAATAAGCATTTCTGGGTAACGCAAAGTACCCGTAAAATAGGTGTGAAAAAGCAGGGTTTGCATGTGTGATGTGGTCTACTAAACAATAAAGTAATAGGACCCGTCATCTTTGAGGGAACTCTAACAGGATTCGAGATCGCTATATGAGTTTTCTAAGGCATGAAGTACACAAGTTTTTGGAGAATATTTCAATTCGCCAGTAAAGATACACTATTTGGCATCAAGATGGCGGACCTTCCCATAGCATTCAAACAGTGACTCATTTTCTTAATAATCGGTATAATTTGTGGATAGGGAGACACGGACCCAATCACTGACCAGCAAATAGCCCTGATCTTACCCCACTAAATAATTTCTTGTGGGGGGTATTTGAAGGACAAAGTTTACTTCAATAGCAGACATAATTTGGCAGAAAATTAAACAAAAAATTCTTATTTTGAATAAGGAATATCCTTATTCAAAATAATTAGCAACGTAATTCAAAAATTAAGTAAATTGTATAAAGAATGTTTTAATAATGGAGGTTCATATGTGAATATTTAACTAATTTGCTCAAATATGTATTACTATTTGTAACTGCTATAATTCAAACTTTCTTACTATATTATTTCAGTTCATTTGTCTCGTTATCCGTCGCCATCCATGGCTAAGCAAGATCCAATATTCATCAAATTCTGTGTGGCTTTCATCTTTCAGGGCTTGCTAGACCAAAGAAAGGATGTTCTATTGCAATTAAAATAAAACTTTAAAGTCGAATTATTACAAAAAGCTCTTATCCAAAAATAGACAATTTATATATTTTTGAAAAGAGGAAATCGAGGAGATTTTATATTTTAAATAAAATGTAAGGTATTCCATTTGAAATTTTTAAATATATCTAAAATCTTCGTAAAAAATCTAAAAACTTTTATTATATAAACCTTTTTTTGTATTTGTTTTATTTAAAATTTTTAATTAAATACAACTACCATCAATTAAAAAATACCATTAAAATATTAAAAGATACTCAATAAGTTGCGTGTCCCAAAAGATTACTTAGCTCCAGAGCTGTCAGACTTAAAAATATTTAAGTCATTTATTGATTTAAATCATTTTATTGACTTAAGTCTTTTCATTTTTTAAAAATTGACTTAAGACTTAAGTCATTTTATAAATGACTTATACTTTGTTTTGACTTATTACATTTCCTCGAATACTTAAGTCAGAGCAAAAATGTTAAGTCAGATTAAAGATTTCAGTCAGCTATACTGATTTAAGTCAAGGCGTCGCACAGTGGAGCGAGGGATAGGGACTTGCGGCCAAAAAGAGGAAAATTGTATTTTATTTTATCTTGGGGTTGGAATTGAATTATTTTCAAGTATATTGAGTAAAAATACAATTTTAATGATGTTTTGACTCTGAATACAATTCAATATCTCAGTTATTAATAATGTGATTTCGTTGAAATTTGGGTGGTGATTGTATGTTGGGAAAATAACATTTTTCACAATAAAAATTTGTATTTGTCATTGGCGTGCAGTGTTAGGAGGTGAAGAGGGGTCGATTTTTAGGAAAAAATATATTGGGGTCAATTTCAGATTTAATTTTAAAATTTTAATAATACAAAACATTAAAGTGTAGTAGTTATTATTACTTGAAAATGAAGGTTTTTCTTGAAGCAATTTCTTCTTTATTACTTAAGGTACAAAAGTGCTTTTCAGCTCTTAGCTGATATCTAAAAAACAAAACCATAATTAGATATTTCTTCTTCCAAAAACTTAATAAATTGACATAATTATTTCAATTAATGATTGCTCCAAAATGTAGATAGTATTGTGCAGAGTGGTGTGGTGATAAGCGATGTGAAATTAGACATTTGCTTGGGTCTTGTAGAAGTGCATAGATCGTTTTTGTATCAATAGTTTAAAACCGAAATTCAGTTATGCAGAAAAAAAGTATATTGCTTAGCTTTCCAGCACTACAGGATATTATTTATACAATTAAAAGTTCTTTGGCCTCTTGATCTAACTCCATATGTTTAATTTGTTTGAATTTGTGGCGCAAAGTTGCCAAATACGGATCAGAGGAAATAAGAAGAGAGTGCAAAACATCTTCATTGGTTGCAGTTCTTGAACATTTTCTACTACTGTCCTTTCTAAATATTTTGAAGTATTTATTTCTCGCTTCTGCAGCTTCTTCACTAAGCTGGCCGATTGGTAAACAAGCAGATTGAATAATGGCAGCTCCGTGAATTAAAATTTTGTGTATAGATGAAGGCATATAATACCAATCGTATAAATCGACATAAATTTGAGCAGTTTCATAAGATAATTTTCTAAAATTTCTATCATCAAAACTTGCAAAATGATTGACATTTTGTGAAGCAATTCTCGACTAACTCCAGTTACATCCGAAACAACGTCGATATTTCTAAAAAATCTTCTAGCAGTGTTGCCGTCGTTTGAGCTGCCAACCCCTTGCCAAGGTAAGTCAACTATGATGTCAAGTTTTGCTTTAAGGTCTGTTTGGATTCGCTTTTTGGTATTTTTCATGAGCTCCTTTTCTTCTGAGCTACGAGCACTCCATTTCTTGAAGGGCAATCTACTCGCAATGTGTAAAATACATTCCATGAAGCGAATTTGAGCGTGCAAATTCGATAAACCATATTGGTAAGCACTTTCATCTACAGGTCTTCTAACAACTTCACTAAGGTTGTTCATTTCTGAAGGTTTAACTTTGCAAATGATACAGCATGATGCAGAAGATGTTTCAGTAAGGACTTTGGCGACTATCTATCATAGTCAACGACAAATTATGAGAAATATGGAGTTGTATATCAGTAGTTGAAGAAATGATGGTATTATTTAAATTTTGAATTTCATTTGTGTACTTACTGGCAATTAGTTAAGTATTTTCTTGTGTTTCTTTTGTAAACTCAAAAAAGATTGGCCTGCAATAATTTGGAGATGACGGGTGAGGGTTCTTCCACACAACAACGTTATTTTCGGTAGATACTAACTGAAGAGGAGCCAAAGATATAACAAAAACGCTTTCATCAGAAATTGTTAAATCAACGAAATTCTGTTGGTAGTTGCTATTTCCTGAAGATCCATCACATCACCATTTAGAATATAACGTAAAAAATCGCGAACCACTTTCTATTGCTTTATTTCTAACTTTCTCTATCAAAAAAATTCTTTCCGTTGTGTGATTCATAATATTTTATAAAGCCAATGAAGCGCCTCTTTCAGTAATAACAGCATTCAATGGATAACACTCCGCTTTAGCATTAGAAATTTGATAATAGCTTGAAAAAATAAGCGCATTTTTTTCTTAGACAATTGTACTGATATCTTGATAGTCTCAAATCTACGATTAATGCTAAAGCCTCATGCTTAGAGAAGCTATCACAAAAATTCGTTTTTTTTATAATTACCAATACCTTTGGATAAAATTTCATAAATGGCATTCGCCTCTTTCTTCCTGCCCTCTGCAACCAATTTTTTTAAGAAAATACATTTAATTTCGGCGATACTCATATCATCAGTGTTCTTTTTAATCTGGGCTAGTTTTCTTCGTTTGCTCCTATCCGAGCTGTTTTTGAAAGTTTTTGATGGTCTTCCTTGCTTAGGAACATCAGAGAGATACTAGCTGTCAATAAGAAAGTCTTTATCAAGCCAACACACACTGCCTTAGTCCTTTGGGCTGCCTTCCATTTCTGCCGTAATTGAGGTAAGAACATTTTCTGCATGCTTTTTTTTATCATTTTAAAACCATCAGGGGTACAATTATGTTCTGTTTTTAAGCGTGAAAAAAAAAAGTTCCTCATTTCCCACACACTCCAAGTACCTATCGGCAAGATATCTTCTACTCACATGAACCATTTGTTGAAATTAATTATAACTTAAACCAAAAACAACAAAAACTCAACACTACAACTCAAAACAACGCTACAACTCAAAAATACCGAATTTTTAACTTGTTATGAACGGGTTGATATGGACATTAACTAATAAACAGACTATCTGTTAAATCAACAAAACAAACGAATAGGCGAATGAAGGCAGCCAACTTTGTTTTTGCTGACAAGTGCACATATCAGAGAACATAATTTTCACTGCAACAAGACTTAGCACCATTTAGCTCGTATGTTTTTTTCTTCCAATATTACGAAAATATAGATAACAAATCCGCTTAATCAAATCGAAAAAACAACATTTTATAAAGACTACAGGAATGTTCTTTCTTATACGTATACCAGAAACAAGAATAATCAGATTTTGAAGACAAATATTTATAAGTAGCACGAAAAATAATTTTCTTATCTTTGCACAAACCTAGAAAAAATATGTATCATTTTAAATTTATTTCACCATCATAAATGACATACTAACTATATTGTGGATAGGGGTCACATTAAATGTATGTAATTATTTTTTTGGTAAACTATTACGAACTTTTTACTAACTGAAGTCTCTAGTTTTGAAAAATATGAAGTAACTCAAAAATGCTTTTACTTTTTAAAAATCACTTTTGACCGGAATTTAACATTAGACGCGCCAGCGTGCGGCGCCGGCGTTTGTTTTTTTTCCGCATTAGTCATTATGAATTGCGATTTATGGGCTGGCGCGTTTGAACATATTAACTCGCTCTGTATTTAAAGCGAATATTGCACAGGAAAGGTGATTTTATATTAGTACCAGTGGCGGCTCGTGAGTATATTGAAGGGTGAGGCTACATGAGGTTAATTTTGTTTAAATGTGAATAAATTTCCACGTCACCTATGAGGTATTATTCTGCGACGCGTTGACCTTTTTTTTTTTTAATGGAGGTCATCGCCAATAGCCCTACTAAACCATTAAAAACTAAAAAAATAAACTCTAAAAAAAGTAAATAAAAAGTAAACAAAACAAGTAAAATATGTACACCTATCACTAAAATATAGCGGTGATTGCGATAATAAAAACATAATTTAGTTTATTAAAACTTAAAATAAATAGTTGTATGAAATAAGATAAAAAAACTACTTTTTGTAAATTAAATCTATACGTCTGTCTTTTAAGGTTGCAAATTTATCTATAATTTGGTCGTAAAAGTTTTGGTCTTCACTAAGTTCTGACAGTAATTCCTGCTCTATTGACATCATTGCTAAACCCGAAAGCCGTTCTTGTGTCATTGTGTTTCTTGGTAGGTTTTGATCCGTTTAAGACATGAAAAATTTCGTTCGGCCGATACACTTATTGCGGGAATAGTTAAAACTAAATTAAAAAGCTTATATGCTTCCGCAAGAATTGCTTTAAAATCTTTAAATAACAAAGCTAGACTTTTTTCGAAATCTAAATTTGAAAATTGTTCATCCCTATACAATACAGAAAGCTCATTCTTTAATCTATCTCTGTCAAAAATGTTTGGATAATTTTTTAATAAATTATTTAATAAGTCGTCTGGAAAGCATTTAACATATTCCGAATATTTTGTGCAATCGACTAAAGCAAAGAAATTTAAATTATTTAAATTTTCAAACCGCGTCCCTAATTGAAGAATTATACAATCTATTATTTCGAAATATAATATTTTATATTTAGTAAAAATATCAAAGTCGCTAGAACATTGCCCTCGACGTGTGTTAGTTGGCAGAATAGTGGCTTTTTTAGCAATATTGAAAAGTTCTTTGAAAAGGTCCTCGTTTCTAAATTCAATAATTCGTTGCTTGGCAAGGTTTATTTGCGAAATGCAGTAATTTATATCTAAATGCTTTAACTGTAATATTTGAAACAGTACATCAGTGCAACTAAAAATTTGTTTATAAATATGCGTTAAAAGGCAAAATTCGAAATCATTAAAATGCTTTAGAACTCCTTTTGCACCATTAATAGATTCTGTTCCAGAACTTAAGTCATTAATAATAGTTTCAAATACTATAATTAAATTGTCCCATTCATTAGCCACTAAGCGTTTCTACAGCGGAATTCTTTTACCTACTATCTGATTAAGCACAAAAGACCGTTTTGGTGATTGGTGGAAATAATTTGGTATTCCTAATAAAGTGGCAAAAAATATACGGCTTTGGGTAATCAGTTTTGTTCCATGTTGTAAAACTAGATTTAATCTGTGGGGGCTACAATGAGTAAACATAGCTAAAGGAGCAATAGATCTAACTTTTGTTTGAAGCCCATTTATTTCACCTGCCATAACACTAGCCCCATCGTAACACTGCGCGACCAATTTATTTTTAAATTCATAAGGCTCTAAGCTGTTTTGTATTAAATGAAAAAGGCTCTCTGCTGTTCTATTATCGCTAACGTCAAAAAATCGTAAAAATCTTTCTTTTAAAGATCCGTTGGTCACATACCTAACTGTTATCGAACACTGTGATTTTTCTGTTATATCAGTACTATCATCCGCAATTACGCCAAAAAAACAACAATCGGTGTCATTGATTTCTTTTTTTATATATTCTTAAATATAGTCATGTATGCAACCAATTAGTTCATTTTGTATAGTCTTAGATTGTCCCGTAAAAATATTACTAAATTTAGCACAATGTTCAGTAAGTTCGGCATTTCTTTTTATTAAGCATGCAAATATTTCCTTAAAATTGCCACGGTTAAAAGAATCTGTTGTTTCATTATGACCTCGAAATGCCAAGTCCTGTTTACCCAAAGTAATAGTAACATCAATTAAATAATTTAATAATAAACGGTTTTTTCGAACATTTTCATTATAAACAATTTTATTAAGACTTGCATTTTCTTGTAGTGCATCCGCAATAGTCGCCCTATTTTACTCCAGTCTTGTAAGTGCTACCGAATTTTTAATATGCTCTCTTGAACTTTCATGCGATTTTACTGCTCGTGAAAAATTTTTTAAATCCGAATATCCGCCCCCTGAACTCCAATTATTTTTGACGCAACCTAATAAAATACAAGGCCAACAATATAAGCTTTCTTTATAAATACTTCCGCATAGCCACCTATAAGTTTCGTACCAAGATATTTGAAAAGTTCTTGAATATTTTTTACCTTGCCTCTTATCGTTAAATATTGCTAAAATTTTCGGCGTCGGACGGCTACCTAATATCTGTTTCTTTTCAGTTTCGCTTCTTCTTAAAAAAGGCGTTTCAATGAATGAAGCAATAATGTTCGTGAATAGGATTCATTTCAAAAGCAAAAAGCAAATACAAAAAATGGAACGGTCCAACTTACCAAATCAAAACAAAACAAAAACTTACTCACGCGTATTTATTCACCTTAAAAGACAGAACGCCCTCAATCAGCGATTATCGCAATCTATTTCCTATTTCTTTCTCAGCCGCACGCACCACGTAAAAAGAAGCCGTTGGAATATTTCGCTAGTCATGTGATTTAAATAACCAATAAAAGCATATCCAAGCTACAGATTTATCGCCTCAAGAATGCAATAGAAAACGCGTGCATCGGCAATCGCCATCCCGCTCTGTCGTAATCAGGTGACTCGCCGGCATCGGCACCGGCCGTTGATAAATATGTCAGAAGTCGAAACTTTCCAAGCTAAAATTATTTCGCCTCATTTGAGAGCACTTTCTTTAGGAATGGGTTTGCAAGGATTGCACGGTCGGTTTTTTGATGTGGTCAGAATTTATTTTCTAAAATATTTATTATGGGATTATATTTTGTTTTTTTTTTTAATGTTATTATGTTGTAAAACTGTTAAAAAGTATATTTCTAATTGGTAATAAATAAAAAGTTATATAAAAAAATTCTCTTTTCCTTTATTTTGTACTTCATACATTTTTAGAGATATTTTTTTTTTTTAATTCGGCATACAGTATAATGAACTTAATATCTATAAAACGGCTTTAATACATTTTAGTAAAATTTACAGTGTTATTTTTTTCACGGTCATGAACATTTTAACACTCCACACTTTTTACTAGAGCGCCACTGGGTGGTCTTAATTTAAAAATCAAATTCGCCATTTCGTTCTCTAACTTTTTGGTTGGTGCAACGATATTTTGCACCATCTAAAAGTTATTTAGCAAAATGTCCATTTGGGCAAAGTAAATTTTTAGCTTAAAATTATTAAAAAATCGGTAATTACCCGACACAGTAGTACATCATTCTCTTTTTCACAAATTATAGTGAAGGGTGTCATCATCTACGTTATATATGGTTATTTGGTAACATGTAGGTACACGTTTAATTATACTATCTTGTCTTCTCCTTAGGAAAAGGAAACACTTATTACGAGGAAAGCTCATTAGATTTTAGAGTAAAGCCAATTTACACATTATAGTTTCTTGCTCAATACTTTCTCTCGTAATAAGAGTTTCCTTTTCCTAAGAAGACAAGATAGCACAATTAAAAGTGTACATGTAACGAAATAACTATATATAAAGTAGATGATATCATGATATGACATCCTCCACTAGACTTTATAAAAAGGAGTACTACGAGGGAAGTGCTGGGTAAAGCGAATTTATCGATGTTTTTAAATGATAGTTATATGTTTCGATACCACATTTTTTTTGTCACTTATTCTAACCCCAAACAGATTAGGAGACAATTAAAAACCGTACACTTTTTGTATTAACCTTTTTTCAATCTGGTATGTTTTACCTAGACTTATCGGCGACCCTGTATATGCATATAATTGTTTCAAATAGCAAAAAGATTGGTCACTTTGAACTAAAACAGGAAATATTGATTTCTAATTGAAATCTTAAAACGTACTTTTCGTAAGAAACATAAAAAACAGGCGAAAAACGTATTTCATTTTTCATTATATTCAAGACTTAAGTCATTTTGTTGTTTGACTTAAATTTGACAAAAATTTTCAAATCATATTGAAACAAGACTTAAGTCATATATCGTTTAAAGGAAGACTTGATTTAAGATTTAATTTTCCATCGACTTATGACTTAAAACTTACGTCTTTTTCAAACTGACTTGTGACAGCTCTGCTTAGCTCTAAATTTTTTTTGCATACTTTGTATGAAATGATCTACCAAAGTTACTTTAATGTACACACAATGTCACTTTTTGAGAATTAAGTGAATACGTATTATTCGTTTAACAAACCAAAGAATTTGTGTACTTGAAAATGAGATGGGAAAGATAACATTTAACCAAGGAGCAGAGGTTAAGAGCCACTGGTATGCTTAATGCAGCTATGTTACAGATTGATGTAGCTCATGCGACTGGTACGACACAAAATGTTATCTCCCGACTTTTTGCCCGTTATCGTGAAACAGGGCTTGTATTCGAAATACATCTAGGACCACGTCGTATTACCAATTAAAATCAAGACTGTTTTTTGCAATTATCTGCAAAAAGAAATCGAACGACCACAGCATCTGAACTGAAAATTAGACTACAACAGACCCAGCGCCAGCGGTGTACAGGTAACATCCAGAACAGTCATTAACAGATTGCACGAAAATGGCTTAAACTCTAGAAGACCTTTGAGATGTCAACCACTCACAAGGGGAAACTGCGTCGTCCGCTCAACATGGGCTCAAGAACACGTATAATGGGATACTTTTCATTGGACTCCTATTCTACGGACGAATCACGCTTTGGGCTCCATTCTGGTTCTAGACCTGTACCCATACGGAGAATTTCAAGTAATGCAGCACGGTTAGTACGGGAACTGTTATGGTTTGGGGTGGGATTAGTAAAGGAGAAAGAACTGACCTAATTCGACTATACAATTTTCTTAACGCCGGTCGCTATGTAGATGAAATATTCGACCAGTTGTTGTTCCATATGCAGCTCCTCCGGATTTAAAATCGATAGAACATGCATAGGACATAATCCAAAGAAGAGTACTAATGGAAGAAGCTCATTTCGAAAACCGTGGTCAACTGTTCGCAGCTCTAGAGGACGCTTGGTGGGCAATACCACAAGCAGACTTAGATCCTTTCATACCAAGTGTATATCATCAGCGGTTATTAATAAAAGTTTTTGATTTGTTTGTGACCTCCGGTATTATTTGTCAATGTCAATAAAACAGCGTTGGAGACGAATTGTTTGTATTTGCCGACGTTTCGACCTAAATTAGGTTACCCTCAGGGCAAACTAAGTTATCACTCATCTGTTCAGCTTTTTATTGTATAGTGCGTGCTAATTGGTATTGTTCTTAACTTTATTATTTTCAGTAAAATTAACACATACACGAGTAAATAAACGAAACATTTAAGAAAGCAATAGACAGAATAGTGTATAAGCGTAATTGATTCTCTAGTAGTTGACAGTAAGACAATATTTTTAAAATAATAATTTTTCTGCATTCATACCTACGCTTTTAAACTGTTCAGTCTACTGCTGTTTTTTAAATCTTTCGTTTATTTCGTTTCGTTTAATATATACGTCCATGTTAATTTTACTGAAAATAATAAAGTTAGGAACAGTAGCAATTAGCATGCACATTACAATAAAAACTTGTACACAGGAGTGATAACTTGGATTGCCTTGAGTATGATCTAAAAAGCCAATTAAATTAATTTTAGTACTACCACGATCTATTAAGAGTCTTTTTTTGTTTTAATGGTGTTTTTAATTTTGTATAAGTTATTATTGTTTTTGATTAAAAGTTAAAAAAAGCGCTCTTATTTTTCATTTTTATGTTTGAGTGTACCCTGTACATTCAGACAATTCAACGTTCTTCAAACTTCACATAAAGAAATAGATACGTAAGTTACGAACGCATAAAATACAAAAAGGAAATTGAAATATCAAATCTATAAGTTACCCTGTATAATTTGTTATATTTTTGAGTACCCTCGTAGGCTTAACTTCATTTTATCTCATTTGAACGATCACCGATGCTGATGTGTCACGTGAAACGTTAAAAAGATAGAGTGCTACAAAATTGCTTCTGTTTCTTTAATAAAAAGAGATAGCAACATTTGCCTATTAAGATTTTTTTCATTTAAGGTTATTGAAGGTAAATCGATAATTTCAAACAATAAAAATAGTGGCAAACCTTTCAATGTTGTTGAAGTTAGAATATTTGTTTTCTTTTAATAAATCTATTTTTTTTTCGTTCTATTAAAGGTGTATTTGAGGCTTTCTATCCAAGAGGAGAGGCTCTGGGATCATCGAGAGCAGCTCATTCTCATGGAAGTTTCTATAAATATCGGAATCCTGCCCTGATAGATACCAAGAATGCAGCAGCGTACGGATTCAGATTTGATGGAAAGCGACGATTCAATTATGAGTAAATAATTTTTTTTTTGTAAAATCAGCAAAACGAGAATATAGCAAATAAATATGGGAGCAAGTAGAACTGTATTTTTTTTCAAATCTTAATAAATAACGTTTAATGAATACTGTATACAAGTTGGTCGCACAAGGTAAATAAAAAAATTGTCGCCTTTCATCTATTACCGTTTTTTTTTTAATATAAAAAAATAAAAAAGGGTCCACGAATAACTGTAAACTTGGAATAATTTGATTACTAAAGCTTCTATTAAGAAAGAATAAAACACAATTAAAATAAACAATTGGTATCAATCAGCCAATTGAAAATTGTAAACTGACTCTATCCGTATTATAGATATTGCGGCCTGAAAAAAAAAACCTAAAAATCTTTTCATATTTTAAACACCAGAAACAACATTTTTGTTAATTATTTCGACAGGAAGAGATTCCCACCAAGATTACGGATTCAAATGAAACCCACAACCAAATTACATTTTTAGTTAGAAATTGCGTTTTGAAAATAAGCTCCTCACTTTGTGGAAATATTTTTATTTATACAGGATGTCCCAAAAATTCAGTATTAGGTGCACCTTAAATATTTTAAATAAAGTACCTTATATATTATAACACCTCAATTATATTGATATTTGTGTCCATAATCTCTCTGTTTTTAATAAAACAAATTATATTCCAAAATTGTTTATGTCTTTAAGATCTTGTGATACTATGTTATACAAACGGCCTAATTTATAGTAAAGATTTGATGTGGTAAGATCATAACGTCAAAGACTGCAATTCTGAAACACTTAATTGCTCCAACTCTAATCTGAATAATTTAAATCGTGGCAACACCGTTGTTAATACCCGTCATGCGGCCTGGGATATTTCTAAATGTACTAGTTATAAAAATGCTTGTACCAAACACCGGGCCAATATCTTGGGTCAATAGCAATTAATTCACGAATATTCCAGTACTATTCCCAGTCCTCGTACTATTCTCACTTCAGCCTCGCCGCATGTCTGTTTATTATTAGAATACGCGTGGACTTAAAACCAAAACTACAGATTTTTTAATTGCTTCGTCTAGTTGTTGTTTCGATGTTGTTGCGCTTACTGAGACATGGTTGGATCCGTTTATGATAGTGAACTGTTTACCGAAAAGTATAATATATTCAGAGCCGACAGAAAAATTTCCGAAACCAAAAAATCATGGGGCGGTGGTGTTTTAATGACAGTGAATAAGTATTTTAACTCATCGTTGGTTAATATTTCTAACAAAGATCTTAAACCTGAAATTGATTTGCTATGTGTGAAAATATCGGTCGATTTCTTTGCAATTTATATGTTTGTTGTTTATATACCTCCACCGGTAAATTTTGATTTATTAGAGAACTTGTTTGACCTCTCTTAATTGCATTTTTGGTAAAAATATTTGTATTTTGGGTGATTTTAATATACCCAATTATGTCGATTTTTCAAATAGCATGACAAATGATAACCTAAGTATTATTTTAGATTATTTTATGCAATGTTTAAATTCAAGGCAAACCAACCAAATAAAAATAATAATAATCGAATCTTGGATTTAGTTATCCATAGTAACGGACAGTGCTTTGTTGAAAGATCCTTCGATGTGTTGGTTGAGGAGGACAATCATCATGCTGCCCTAGCAGTATCTTTAAAACATTGCCAATCAGTACATTTTAAGCGAGACTTACAATTAAACTTTGAAAATATCTACAACTTTCGAAAAGCAAACTTTAATGCCTTGTACAATCGACTTCTCTCAATTGATTGGTCCCTTCTTTAATCGATAGACTGAGCTGAAACTGCTTCTGAAACTTTTTATGATACGCTTTTTCGGAAGTTAGACAATTTTGTACCTAAGTATAAAAAAAGTTCCAAAAAAACCTACCCTCCCTGGTTTACACGTAATATCATAGCTAACCTAAAGCAGAAAAGTAAGTGTTATCGAGCTTTTAAGAAATTCGGAAATCCTGATGATTTAGAAACGTTTAAAACACTTCGAAATAAAACCAAAAAAGATATATCGATTTCGTATAAACAATATATTCAAAAAACCGAGAATAGTATTAAAAGAGATCCAAAGCAATTCTGGAATTTTTTGAAGAGCAAAAGAGAAATTAGGATATCTATGTGTTACAATGACTTGATGTTAATAATAATACAAATGACATATTAAACTGTTTTGCGGATTATTTCAAAAAATCTTTTTCCTACCACCGTACCGATCTCGGTAACATGGATGAAAGCAGTGAGATATGTAATCTACCAATTATTCATATACCATGTTTTACGGAAGACGAAATAATAAGGGCAATTAAAACCTACATTTACAACAGGTCCGGATTCTGTTCCTGCATTCCTTATCAGAGATTGCAGGTTTGTCCTTGCAAAACCTTTGCAAACATTATTTAACTTGTGCCTGCAAACAAAAACAATTCCTACTTTGTGGAAGACGTCCAAAGTATGTACTGTCTTTGAGAAAGGCGATAAGTCAGATTTGACGAACTACAGACCAGTATCGATAATATGCAATTTTTGTAAAATATTTGAATTTCTACTTCACGACTACATATTTCCTTTATACAAAAACTTAATAATACCGCAACAACATGGGTTCTTTAAGGGTAGGTCTACAACAAGCAATAGACAACGAACTACAAACTGACGTAATTTATTTGACTTTACAAAAGCCTTTGATCAACTAGATCATTATATTTTGCTTAAAAAGTTATATACATTTGACCTCTCTGAGCCACACATTGAAATATTTCATTCATATAGGTTAAATCGTAGGCAATTGGTGCAGGTTTGTGGCTCTAAATCCGACTACTATATTGCAACTTCATGAGTTTCTCAGGGTTCTGTCTGTTTTATTAATGATATTGGGTCTCAACTTAATGTTAACTTTTTGCTTTATGCTGATGATGTTGTATACAAGCATTAAAGATTATGAGGACTGTGTGAGACTTCAACATAATCTGGATATAATAAGCAACTGGTGTCTGGAAAACGGTCTATGGCTCAACGTTGAAAAGTGTAAACTTTTATCCTTTACCACAAAGCAATCCCTACTATTTTTCAATATTCTCTAAATGAAAGTTTATTGTGCCGCGTAGACTCGTTTAAAGACCTCGGAGTAACTTTTGACACAAAGCTTTCTTTTTCTGTTCATATTAACAACATTATATCTGAAGCTTACAAATCCTATGGAAAGAGTTCAGCGTAAATTTTTAAAATACTTGAGATTCAGAAGTAACTGAACTTACCCCATCTGGCTTTCCTTATAATTTATTACTTAGTTGATTTCATGTCTCCTCATTAAAAGATGGACGAGATTACTTTGCCATTCTCACTTTGTTTAATTTACTAAATAATAATCTTGATTGCCCAAATATACTTTCAAGAATTAAATTCTGTGTTCCTCGAGTAAGCAGTCGCCATCATGCCCTACTTTATCTCCATACTCCGAGAACTAATATTCTTAAGTTTTCTCCTCTATATTTAATGTGCAATGTGCAAAATACTAAAAGAGATATTGATTTATTTAATATTTCTAAGAGAACCCTTTCTCTCATGCTTAAACCTTGAAAAACTTTGTCAGAATAGTCTTATTCAGGTTGTCAATTTTTTTACTAGATAGATTTTGTTTTTTTTTTAAGTTATCTTAATTTCTTATATAGTTTAGTTTTAGTGTCATGTAATCTGCAATTGCCTTGTAGTTGGGTTGTAATCCTGTAATGCACGCTATGTAAATAAATAAATAAATAAATAAATAAAGATTTCTTTCTTTCTTATTTTTATGGTATCAACTTTTAGTCTAATCTAAAATTAACACATATAAATCAAAAGTTATATTCTTTGATAAGATGTTATAGTTTATAATTTTAAATAATAAATAGTAGGTAGATCAATTCGTAAAGCTTTCTTTTATATTTTTAGTATCTCAGTATCTAAAAGCTTCAGTTATTAAATATTCATATCCAGAAACAGTTGATTTTTAGTAACCTTATATAAAAATTGTTTAGAATTAATTTTTAAATCTAAATATAGTGTGTCTTATTTAAATATCTGAAGTTGCACATTATACCACGTTTTTGAGACTTCTATTAAAAAATTTGGTAAATTTCCTTCACCCGGACCTTCCCTCGTTATGAATCTTTCCTTTTATTAGGAATATTGCACAAGTACTACAATTTTAACAGTTGAAATCTATGCCACAATTAGTTATCGGACGACCCACACTGAAATCAATCCATTAACTGGTTTTTTCAGGCTGAATTTTTAAATATTTTGTTAAGTGGCCATTTTGTTTCGTTCATCTTGGATTCGTACCAAAATTTTATCAGTTGGAGTTGAGCCCAACAAATTGGATAAGTAGTTTTTTAATAATAATTTTTTTAACATTTCACTAGGCCGACATTTTGTTTCGACATATTGGTGACTTTACCAGAATATTACCAAGTCATGCCCATACGACCCTTAATTTTTGATCAACATTTGATGTCAATCGGGTAAGTACTCATCAAGCTATGCCTCGAGCTGACAGACGGACCGATGGAATAAATAAAACATATTTTTTGGCATCTAGAGACACTAAAACGTGAAGAAATGTAAAACCTGATAGGGTAATTTTTTCACAATTACAAACATTTTATTTGGCCGCCTTTTTGTTCGGCCATCTCGAATTAGCACCACAATTTTAGTAGTTATGGCATACAATTTGAGAACAATCCATTTAGCAGTTTTATTATTCAGAATTTTTAAATATTTTATTAAGCCGTCATTTTGTTCCGCCATCTTGGATTCGTACCAAAAAAATTTGCACACACTTGATGTGTGTGCAAAATTTGGGATAGATTGGATAAGTCGCTTTTTAATAGTAATTTTTCTAACATTTCACTAAGCCGCCATTTTAGCGATAATAAAATCGCTCTTATCTGGATACCAGGAAATGCAGGTTTGGAGGGAAATGAGTCTGCGGACCTTCTAGCAAAGACAGGAGCGGAGACAAGATTCGTGGGACCTGAACCAGCTTTAGGAGTAGCCCACGAAAGGGCCAAGCGCGCAATTTTGGACTTGGTTGAGGAAAAAGCTAATTTCTATTGGCTTGGACTGACAGGCCTGTCCCATGCAAAGGCATTTATCCCCCTTCCTATGAAGAAGAGGATAACAGAAAGTCTGTTAAATAAGAACAAAATTGAATTCAAAACAGCACTGGCCATTGTGGTCTAAGACATCACATGCACAGGATGGGGCTTGAAGACGAATCCGAGTGCCGCCTATGTATGGAGGATGACGAGACAGCCAGCCATGTTCTTCGGTAGAGATATCCTGCTGCCCGATGACTTGAAGAATACCTCCCCAAATGCAATGATAAGACTCATTGAGGATTTAGAGTTGCTTGGGGAAGTGTAAACATAGGTGTGAGCCACAGTAGACCACAGAGTCGCAGTGGAGGGTCGGTTTAATCCACTTACTTTTAACCTAACCTAACCTAACCCGCCATTTTGTTTCGCCATATTAGATTTTTATCAAAATATTACCAAACCATGCCCATACGACCCTTAAAGCTGTTCAAAGTAACTTTAAGTTACTTTGAACAGTTATCTTTGAAAGACAATACAGCAAGTTTTTGGATGCCTCATGATACGATCATTTTACTTATCAAATTTACCTACAATTTTCAATATGCCCAGACTATTTCCATGTTTGTAGTCATCTCATTACTGGTCTGTATTTTTGCAACTTTTTGTACAAGGCCGGATCAACCAAATACTCTGGTTTGGAGAGTTTCACTGCCTTCGATTTTTAAAAAGTTTATTTGAAAATTTATAACAAATTTTGTTTCGCCATATTGGATTTTTACCAAAATATTACCAAACCATGCCCATACCAGAATTTTTAAATATTTCATTAAGCCGCCATTTTGTTTCGCCATATTGGATTTTTATCAAAATATTACCAGGTCATCCCCACATGACCCTTAATTTTTGACTAAAATTTGAAGTCAATCGTGTGAGTAGTTTTTTAGCTATACCGCGGAAAGACAGACAGACAAGACCGACGGAATTGAGAAAACATGTTTTTCGGCATCTATAGAGACCTTGGAACGTAAAGATCTGAAAAAATTTGGGATGGTGATTTTTCACAATTACAATAATTCCCTTTTACGAGGGGGGTAAAAATGTACCTGACGTTTAAAACCATTTAGAAACTTAATATCTGGGAAATATCTACGGACTAAGGGAGTAGGTAAAAACTTTACCCAATTTAAGATGGCGGTCAAATAAATTTTTTTAAAAAACAATGTAAAAAAATCTTGTTCAATTGAAATAAAAAATGGGATATACTAGTACGAATTCAACATGACGTAGCATAATGGCGATATGTATTAATGTAAAAATTACTTATTGAATTTATTTTAAATTATGCTCAATGTGGCATAGGCGGAAAGAAAATGGTAAAATATTGGTAGGAATCCATTATGATGGAATAAAATTGGGCCTAATAAAAATAAAAAGACAATGTATGGAACACATATATACTGTGACTATGTAATGAACTAAATTGGGTCACATTTCACACAGTCTTTTTATACAGGATATTCTAAAAATATATACCAACAATATGTTTAATTAAGCATCTTGTGATTAGAACGTGTTAAAAATGGAATCCCATTTTGACGTTTCGCTTTGGATTGCACGAGGTATCTTCAGGATATGGATGATTGATGATGATATGATGATGGACATATTTAGGACGACTATTTATACCCGAACACCCGTATTAAAATTATTAAGATGCTTATAAAATTCAATAGATTCTCTAATCTTCCGTTTCTTTAAATTTGGAGTTGTTTTAAAATTATTCACTATTCCTAACAAATAGAAAATAAAGTATAACGAGGGAAGTTCCGGATGAAGGAAATTTACCGATTTTTTTTTTTAATATGGTATAAGATAGAAGCTAATATTGGTAGGAATTCAATATGATGGAACAAAATGGCACCCAATAAAAATATTTCAAAAGATAGTATATATGTGCTACTAAATGACTATGTACTGAACTAAACGAAGGGAACCGGGAACCGTAAAGGAAATTTACCTATTTTTTTATGTGTGTACGTGGATTACTCCGCGGTCGTTTAATCAATTTGAATAAAATTTGCAGGGAATATTTAGGATATTACCGGAGTGGTCCCAGAGCAAGGATATTGAAAAAAAAAATAAAAAATGGCGGAATGACGCAATTTTGAACTTTTTAATCGATGTTACATTGAACAATATATGCGTTCACCATTCTGTCAGGAAGAAAAGTATGTTACCATTATACATGGTTATTCACGCAACCCGTTCATTAAAAGTTTTTGATGATACCATTTAGATAAAAATTTCAAATTTTGGGATTAAAGTAAGGTCAAGAGGTACTTCTTTTTTGAAATATTTTCAACTTCCTGTCATTTCCGGTTTAACCGGAAGTTGGTATCAACTTGCTTATTTTAAATGGAACACTCTGTATTTTATGATATTTTTGGGTTCTTCGGAGAATTTTAATGCTATTTTATGTAGCATGTCCTATACCTAGGTTCAAGCGTTCTTAACATATTTGACCTTGAACCGAAAATGAGCCTTCGGGGTACCAAATATTAAAATCTCATATTTTTGTAAGTTTTGAAAATATAATCTTCATATTTTTCAGACGATCGGTAAATAATCTTAGGTTTCTATTTTTTTTATTGAATTTGTCTATTTTTATACAGGGTGTCCTAAATTCAGTGGCAAACATTTATATTTTCAAAGCCGCTAAAGTCCGTTTTTTTAAATGGGACACCCTATAACTTTATGCACTATCAAATGTAGAATTTCATTTTCTATCCAACTGTATTAAGGTTCCCTATACCTATTCGTAACCATTTTCGAAATAATTGGGTTTTATAAAAATATCGTATGTATTTGCTTAAATGTTTACATGTTCCAATGGTGAGCCATGGAAAAACAATTGAGATCCAATATCCAATATGACAGATGATTAGTAGGCGTTATTTATCGAAAGCTGTCAGTGATAAACTAAATCTTCTAAATCGAAATTGAAGAATACTCAAACGCTGATATTCTCAATCTATTTTATATTCATGGAGAATGTTATAAAATTTTGGAGAGAACGTGTCGTGTGTTTAATGAACGCCACCCTGATTTGCCGCCAATGAACAAGTCAAAATTCAAGAGGATTGAAACGAACTTTTTGCGTTTTGGCAAGGTTAAAGTTACAAAAAATGTTCCGAAACCAGTGACAAATGCCGAGGATAACGTAATAAACACATTAGCTTATTTCCACGCAAACCCGCAAAGTTTAATACCGTCTGCAGAAAACGATTTGGGAATTTCTTCTTCATCTGTCCAAAGAATCTTGAGCGAACATCATATGCACCCTTATTCCTTCCAAAACGTACAAGCCTTGAGACCTGGTGATGACGTCCGACGAGTAGAATTTTGCGAATTTATGTTTTTGAAAATTCAAGAGGACCCTCAATTCCTTTCAAAAATATTTTGGACCGATGAAGCGAAATTTTCTAGAGAAGGAATAACAAATAGAAGAAACGAACATTTCTGGGCAGCAGAAAATCCGCACGCTTTACGCGAAACGCGTTCTCAAGAGAGGTTTAGCTTCAATGTTTTCGGTATAGTATTAAATGATCAGGTGCGGTACTATATTTATGAAGACAATTTAAACAGTGATAAGTATTTGGAAATTCTACGAAGGACGGTTTCTGAATTTATAGAAGAAATTTCTATTGGTGAGCTGCAAAATTATTGGTATCAATTAGATGGGGCTCCAGCACATAATTCCGCTGCAGTTTATCTCCAATTATCTCGAATTTTTGAAGATCGCCAGATTGGTCCCAATGGCCCCCGCGATCGCCTGATTTAACACCCCTTTTATTTATGGGGATTTATCAAAGGTAAAGTCTATGCTTCCCAATAAATAACCAACAAGATTTACTGGACAGGATACGAACAGCTTTTGCCGAATTAGAAAAAGACAAATTCAACGGGTCACAGCAACTGTACAAAGAAGAATTAAAATGTGTCTTCAAATGAACGGACAGCATATAGAACATTTGTTATAATTCAATTTTATTATTTTATTTATTTATTGATGATTGTTAGATTGCTAATATTTTTAAGTTCACTAAAACAAGTTTAGAACAGTCTCGAACTTAGTAGATATGGTTAAAAATAATGTAAACAATTTATTACATTTTTTATAACTACTTTTCCGAAACGAAGAAATTTCGTTTCAATCCTCTTCAATTTTCTCTTGTTCATTGGCGATAAATGAGGATGTTTTCCATTAAAAACATGGCACGTTCTCTCCAATATTTTGTAACATTCTCCGCGAATATAAAATAAATTGAGAATATCAGCTTTTGAGTGTTATTTTATTTTAATTTAAAAGTTTTAAATCAGCTGTCATGTTGAATAGAAAAGCACAACAATTGTTTTTCCATGGCTTACTACGGGAGGGTGTAAGCATTTAGCAAATACATATGATAGTTCAATAAAAACCTGATTATTTCGAAAATGGTTACGAATAGGTATAGGGAACCTTAATACAATTCGATAGAAAATTAAATTCTACGTTTGATAGTGCATAAAGTTATAGGGTGTCCCATTTAAAAAACTGACTTTAGCGGCTTTGAAAATGTGAATGTCTGCCGCTGAATTTAGGACAACCTGTATAAAAATAGACAAATTCAATAAAAAAAATAGAAACCTAAGATTATTTACCGATCGTCTGTAAAATATGAAGATTATATCTTCAAAACTTACAAAAATATGAGATTTTAAAATTTGGTACCCCGAAGGCTCATTTTCGGTTCAAGGTCAAATATCTTAAGAACGCTTGAAGCTAGGTATAGGACATGCTACGTAAAATAGCATTAAAAGTCTCCGTAGAATCCAAAAATATCATAAAATACAGGACGTTCTATTTAAAATAAGCAAGTTGATACCAACATCCGGTTAAACCGGAAGTGACAGGAAGTTGAAAACATTTCAGAAAAGAAGTACCCCTTGATCTTACCTTAATCCCAAAATTTGAAATTTTTATCTAAATGGCATCAGCACTTTTAATGAACGGGTTGCGTGAATAACCCTGTATATTGTATAATAGGACGTGTTATTACACAATGATGTTACATAATATGCAGTGAACCCAGTGGCTGCTTGTTAAACTTAACTTTTACAATAAAACTCGTATAAATACAACTAAAAAGGATGAAATAAAAAAAATTATAAAAAAATTAAACCTGACTTTAAAAAAATGCACTAAAAAGTAAAAAATAATATTTTATTTCATCTGGAAAATTTGAAAACTAATAAAGACGGGAAGAGATTATACCCGTAGTATTAGACACCAAAACACTCAGTACATAAATATATTTAAGTACCAAGTTAAAAATAAGTTTGACGCCGACTTTACAGAGTAAAAATTTCCGGAGGGAATAAAATATTTATTTTTCAATTTTTTGTGCCTTTATAAAGTCGGTTTTTATTTTCTTATAAAAATTTTCGTGCTTCAAAAACGTTTCAAATTGCGTTGAGTATATTGCGGGTAGATCGCTTTAACTTTAGTTCAGTCCGAGAATAAGATATATATAGATAATCATTTTAATTGGGTCTACAGAATTTCAGAAAATACGTTTTTAATTAGAGACGCTGGCTGGCTGGTAAGCTGGGGACATTACTAAATTATTTCAAAGCTCACCGTAACAAATGCACCGCCGGCCGCAAGCCACACAAATATTTTTCCATCTGATGATGTACGATTTAAAGTATCTACATACTTTGAAGCTTTTCATTGTTAGCATCGAATAAATTGTGATCATTTACAAGATCTACAAGGCATAACGTCAGGTTTTCTAGAAAATATTGTCGTGTTCGGCGCGTTCTTAGATGAGCGTAACTGCCGTAATATGTTTATATCGAGATTTATATCTTTGAAATTTTTAAATACCGCTTTTCGGTTTTATGGCATTTCCGGGAAACGCGAAGAAATCTTATTTTCTTCTCGTAGTCTATCAAAACTTAATTGAGTATTAACTCGGGTTTTCATGCACCGTTATTTGGATATTTTGTAAAGGTAATAAATGTGTGTTATAAAATTACTACGCAT
Organism: Kuschelorhynchus macadamiae; assembly: GCA_030620095.1. Lineage (NCBI taxonomy): Eukaryota > Metazoa > Arthropoda > Insecta > Coleoptera > Curculionidae > Kuschelorhynchus > Kuschelorhynchus macadamiae. The sequence goes on from JAUTXW010001615.1 coordinate 350,235, forward strand.
TTAAATATTGTATGGAGACTATAAAAACAAATAAAATATATTTATGATGATGATTATATGATTTAAAAGAATCTAACAGTGTTTTTTTATACAGGATATTCTAAAAATATATACCAACAATATGGTTAATTAAGATTCTTGCGATTAGACCGTGTTAAAATGGAATCACATTTCGACGTTTCGCTTTTGATTGCACGAGGTATCTTCAGGGATCTTTACTTCACGAGATCGCAACACGGAATGAGCTTGGAGATATTTAGGACGACTATTTATACCCGACCTCTGTTCACCGAACTGTGACGATCGGTTTCCATGTATGAGGTAGATTATAGTCCGTATCTGTATTAAAATTATTAAGATGCGTATAAAATTCAATAGATTCTCTAATCTTCAGTTTCTTTAAATTTGAATAATGTTTTCATGTACACAGGATGTCCCAATTTTGCTGGGGCGACACCAACTAAAAAATTTGAAATGGGACTCCCTTTATTTTTTTTCCATTATTTGATTCATTGTCAAAAGTAAACTTAAGTTATCAATTTAAACTATAGTCGGTTTCAGCGTAGTTTCTGAGTTAATTAAGGTTATGTGTGATTTTTTGAAAACTGGAGCAATAAAAATATCAAAAATCTAAAATTCGGCATTTGGGTGATAATTTCCAGTTTACAATATATCAATACAGGGTGGACAAACTACGAATCAATCTTGCACCTTTCTAAATCGAAAAAAGTCGATTTTTTTAAACAGATCACCTACTATGTTTTTTATTTATGCAAATGATCATAAAAATACTTATTTTTTCATATATATATATATATATATATATATATATATATATATATATATATATCTTATCGATGTAGCCGTTACTTGATGGAAATTCATTATATACTAGTATACAAAATAAACACGTTTAGTTTATTAATTTCCACTTATTTATTTCTGCTTGACAGCTGTTTCGACACACTGTGTCTTTGTCGAAAGCTAACTTAAAACTGACACTAAAATCTGTACCAAATATAAAAAAAAAATATATAAAAATCTTAATGGTGTCAATAAAACAATATCGGTGTTTACCCACCTTTAGGTATAAAGATTTAACAAAGGGGAACCATTTAAGTCCAACTGGTCATTCAATAAAATATTTCGGGTTTTCCTCTTGTTAATTTCTAAACTTTCCAAATGGTTCAATTTGTAGCTTTTATTAGCCCTATGCAAAATTTTATATTCGTTTTTAAATGTATGCTTTGCTTCTATTAAATGTTTAGCGTAATTGGAGTCTGTTTTTTCTTTATTATATGAGAATTTGTGTTCTTTTATACGTTTATTGAAAGATCTACCCGTTTGGCCAATGTAAACTTTATCACAGGAACCACATTCTAATTCGTATACCCCTGATTTTTTAGATTTATCAGACTTGGATTTATTATTTTTAATATATTTCCCTAATGTATTATTTGTACAGAAGGCAACTTTATAATCTGCTCTCATGAGATGTTTACTGATTTTAGAGCTAATTTTGCCTGTATATGTTATTGTATTAAATTTGGCTATATCTTTTAAATTATTATTTGGATAGATTAAATTGATTGCTTTTTTATATTGTTTTTTATTTACTATTTTGTCGACTATATTAGGACTATAGCCATTGTTAACAGCAATCTGCTTTATAGTATTCAATTCTTTATTATAATTATCTGATGACATAGGTATACTAATTAAACGATGTACAAAACTGTTGAAAGCTGCCATTTTATGTGCAAAAGGATGATTTGATGTTTTATGTATTGTTATATCTGTGTAAGATGGTTTATGATAAATTTGAAAATCGTGTTTATTATTATTGTTCATAATTGTTAAATCCAAAAAATTTATTGTCTTATCTTGTTCTACTTCTAACGTAAATTTAATATTTTTATGTAAATTATTAATAAAATCTAAAAATAACCTTAGTTGTCTCTCTGTTCCCGTGAAACACGCTAGTATGTCATCTACATATCTATACCAATAAATGAACTTATTTCTTAATGGGTGATTATACATTAATTGTTCAATATTATCTAGAAATATTTCTAGTATAGGACTCAAAGGATTACCCATTATTAAACCTTCTTTACTTACATACACGGAGCCATTGAATTCAAAGTAATTTTGATCTACACACACTGTTAACAAATCCAATATATCATTCTTAATAATATGATTAACTTTATTTTTGAGTAATAAATTATCGACTAAGTTAATAGCTTCAATAGGGGGGACACTAGGAAATAAGTTTTGTACATCTAAGGAGATTAATATGGCATTATTTGGGATTGTAACATCTTTTATATTGTTAATTAATTCTAAACTATTTTTAATACTAAATTTTGGTTTAAAATTACAAAATGTACTAATAATGTCTATTAATTTATTAGAAATCGTGTGAGCTGGAGCTGTCACATAAGACACTACAGGTCTAATGGGCATATTGCCTTTATGCAGTTTAATAAATGAATATAGCTTAGGTACTTGTGGATTCATTATCGTTAATTTATATTTAATTTCATCATCAAATAAGCTACTATCTTTAATAACATTTTTTATAATTTTTTGATATATTTCTGTCGGATCTTTATCGATCTTTTGAAATTTATCCGGATTCAGAAATTCTGAAGTTTTTTGAATATAATCTTCTCTTTTTATTGCAATAATGGTTTTTCCTTTATCCGCCCTAGTGAATACAATATTATCTTCTGTCATTTTATTGTTAATATTTTTAACTAAACTATAATTGTTTGATAATCGTTCATTAGACAAATTCCAAGGTATTGAAGTAATTGATTGAGCTAATATATCAAAAAATTATAAAAAATGTTATTAAAGATAGTAGCTTATTTGATGATGAAATTAAATATAAATTAACGATAATGAATCCACAAGTACCTAAGCTATATTCATTTATTAAACTGCATAAAGGCAATATGTTAAATTAATTAACAATATAAAAGATGTTACAATCCCAAATAATGCCATATTAATCTCCTTAGATGTACAAAACTTATTTCCTAGTGTCCCCCCTATTGAAGCTATTAACTTAGTCGATAATTTATTACTCAAAAATAAAGTTAATCATATTATTAAGAATGATATATTGGATTTGTTAACAGTGTGTGTAGATCAAAATTACTTTGAATTCAATGGCTCCGTGTATGTAAGTAAAGAAGGTTTAATAATGGGTAATCCTTTGAGTCCTATACTAGCAGAAATATTTCTAGATAATATTGAACAATTAATGTATAATCACCCATTAAGAAATAAGTTCATTTATTGGTATAGATATGTAGATGACATACTAGCGTGTTTCACGGGAACAGAGAGACAACTAAGGTTATTTTTAGATTTTATTAATAATTTACATAAAAATATTAAATTTACGTTAGAAGTAGAACAAGATAAGACAATAAATTTTTTGGATTTAACAATTATGAACAATAATAATAAACACGATTTTCAAATTTATCATAAACCATCTTACACAGATATAACAATACATAAAACATCAAATCATCCTTTTGCACATAAAATGGCAGCTTTCAACAGTTTTGTACATCGTTTAATTAGTATACCTATGTCATCAGATAATTATAATAAAGAATTGAATATTATAAAGCAGATTGCTGTTAACAATGGCTATAGTCCTAATATAGTCGACAAAATAGTAAATAAAAAACAATATAAAAAAGCAATCAATTTAATCTATCCAAATAATAATTTAAAAGATATAGCCAAATTTAATACAATAACATATACAGGCAAAATTAGCTCTAAAATCAGTAAACATCTCATGAGAGCAGATTATAAAGTTGCCTTCTGTACAAATAATACATTAGGGAAATATATTAAAAATAATAAATCCAAGTCTGATAAATCTAAAAAATCAGGGGTATACGAATTAGAATGTGGTTCCTGTGATAAAGTTTACATTGGCCAAACGGGTAGATCTTTCAATAAACGTATAAAAGAACACAAATTCTCATATAATAAAGAAAAAACAGACTCCAATTACGCTAAACATTTAATAGAAGCAAAGCATACATTTAAAAACGAATATAAAATTTTGCATAGGGCTAATAAAAGCTACAAATTGAACCATTTGGAAAGTTTAGAAATTAACAAGAGGAAAACCCGAAATATTTTATTGAATGACCAGTTGGACTTAAATGGTTCCCCTTTGTTAAATCTTTATACCTAAAGGTGGGTAAACACCGATATTGTTTTATTGACACCATTAAGATTTTTATATATTTTTTTTTTTTTTTTATATTTGGTACAGATTTTAGTGTCAGTTTTAAGTTAGCTTTCGACAAAGACACAGTGTGTCGAAACAGCTGTCAAGCAGAAATAAATAAGTGGAAATTAATAAACTAAACGTGTTTATTTTGTATACTAGTATATATATATATATATATATATATATATATATATATATATATATATACTGACGCAGTGGCTGAAAGGTCGTTTAGTGCTAAAGGAGCAGTGAGTTTTCGAGAATATTCACGATTACGTTTGAATTGTAAAATATATGTAGCTTGTTGCAAAACATTTTTTTGAGTTGGTTAAAATGCTTTGAATGCGTAGGATTCGTGGGGTTACCCAACTTAGTGACTTTAAAAGGGGTCGAATTGTTGGGTTGCGTGAAGCCGGTCTGTCGATAAGAGAAGTTTCCAGAAGAATCGACAGATTTTTACGCACTACACTGGAGTGTGAACAGGCGTGGACTCAGAGCGCCAAGATCGCCGATTGAGACTTCCGGCTTTAAAAAACCGATTCAGCAACACGCGGACCATCGCAAATCAGTGATTCGAAGAGCAGCACATTTAATGTTTTTTCTTATCGCCCACGCTGGGTGCTATTTCTCACAAGTTCAACATCGGCGTAACCGTCTTCTCTGGTGTAGGGAGAAAATTCAATGGGGCCAGGAATGGAATCAGGTAATCTTAGTGACGAGTTCCGCTTCTGTCTGGGAATGCACAGTGATCGGGCAAGGGTAAGGTGACGTGGTGAAAGACGTGATCCACAATTTGACAGAGAGCGTCATGTCCACCACACCGTAGTAATCATGGTATGGGGTGCTATAGCAGATCACCACTAGTTTTCATTAGAGGCAATATGACAGACCGGCGCTACATACAGGAAGTAGTCCAGCCATATGTGATACCTTACTTTCACACCATTCAAAACGCTATATTTCAGCAAGACAATGCCAGTGGCAATGGATCAACATCACATCAACCGTTTACCTTGGCACGCAAGATCGGCTGATCTGTCTCCAAATGAACACGTCTAGGACATGATTGGTGGCAGGCTGTTGAATTTGCAGCACCCTCCACAGATTTTAGCAGCGCTTACTCACGAAGTTCAGGTAGAATGAGATAAGCCAAGAAGATATCCACTGTATTGAACCACCTCTTTCAATAGATTGTCTACTGAAGCTCAAATTCTAATCATTTACTAAGTAAGAGGCACTGAACATATATACCAAAAATTATTAAAATCGGATGAGCACATAAAGGTGTTTACCTTTTATCTGTAACCCTTTGGGCAGGGTGAGATACACCTCGAAAATCTTAAATAGAAAAAGGGGTCGAGTTATACATCATCTTAAAGCTCTTGAAAAATGTTTTCCAACGGTATCATAGAAAGCTGTTTTTCGTGAAATTCTTTTACGTCTATTAAAGGAAACAATAAATTAAAACACAATTGTGAAATTTTTTATAATTATTTAATTAAATGTTCAAAATGGTTCCCGTTGTTTTGAAGACAATAATAAAGCCTTTGTTAAAATTATTCGCGTACATTTGCAAATGTTTCTCAGGTTGCGTTTTAAACACCACAGATATAAGGTAACCCCACAAAAAGAAGTCAAGAGGTGTTAGGTCCGGGGATCTAGGTGGCCATTCAACAGGACCTCTTCTTCCAATCCACTGGTTGGGATAATTATCATCCAACCATTGCCTGACGGGAACTACATAATGAGGAGGTGCCCCATCCTGTTGACAATGTAGTAAGCGTTCTTCTAATGCGAAATTTCCTTGTATGGCCCTCTGATTTTCTAATTCCCGCACTATTAGTGGTTCAATAGACTTCTGTAGTATTTTAGCATACATGTCGCCATTTAAATTCCCTTCTATAAATATTGGGCCGATAATTACGTCTCCCAATATACCAGCCCAAACATTAATTGTCTGGGGGTACTGGGTATACCCTTCTCCAAATACGTGTGGGTTCTCGTTATTCCAGTAACGACAGTTTTGCTTATTAACATGTCCATTCTAATAAAAGGTACATTCATCACTGAAACCAATATTTTTAACTAGTCGAGGTTTTGGTCGTCGTCACCAAGTTCTTGCAGTATGCGCAGTTTATAGGGATGAAACTTATGAAATTTAAGTACCTTTCTTATTGTTTCACGAGATAAGACAGTTGCTACAGCTGCTTGACGAGATGATAAAGTTGAATTAATTGCAAACTGCCCCAGAATTTGATTTCTCTTTTTATTCGCGACAGAGCCAGTTTCTTCAAATTTGGCTACTAGTTGGCGAACATACTCCGGACCTACATTTTGACCTGGATGCCTTTCAATAAATCTTTGGGCTGTCCTTAAAAAACATTGATCCTGAGAACCATAAATGAAAATCATTTCTACACGTTCAGCTGTGTTGTACACCATTATTTAAGGTAAGTGCTGCTTTTCGTTTAAACTGAACCAAAAGTCAACTGTTAAAATATCAATACTAATAGTACATGTTACTTTTAAAGTAAATATTGTGATAATAAAATGCGAATATTCATAAACAAATAAAATACCAGGCTTAAAATGTTTAGAATTCTTGAGAAACATGCCAAGATATCGATGCCAATCATTTTTGAACATTTACTTAAATAAAAATAAAAATGTTCAAAACTGTGTTTTTATTTATTGTTTCCTTTAATAAATACAGAAGAATTTCACGGTATCATTAAAAAGCATTTTTCAAGAGCTTTAAGATGATGTATCACTCGACCCCCCTTTCTATTTAATATTTTAGGGGTGTATCTCACCCTGCCCAAGGGGTTACAGATAAGAGTCGAATAATACGCTTTTATTTGTTCCCTCTTCATTTTATAGAAAGTGTTTTGAGCGTTTTTTGATTAAGTTTTTCCTTCCTAAGATATGGCCATTTCAAGTTTTTAAATTGTCACTATATATATATCTATATATGTGTGGTGTTCTATACCTAAATTCAATGGTTACAGAATTTTCCCAATTTAACAGAAAATCTCAATTATTTCTTGAATATTGTGATGCCGCATACTAAAAAAAAAATATAGGAGGCCATGGAATGGATTATATAACTATCTGTTTTATATTTGACAGTTTTTCAATTTAATTGGTGCAGAACCCGTGTTTTTTGACCACTTTTTGAATAGACAAATATTTATAAACCTTTTAAGAAATCAGATTATAGAAAAACTCAACGATCTTCCCGAACATATTAGTGTAGATTTGGTATATCAACAATACAATCCACTGTGGAGAGATATACAAAAAGTGCATTTTTAAACGAGCAATCTAATTTATGTTTGATGATGTACGATTTGAAGTATCTACATATTTTGAGGCTTTTCATTGTTAGCATCGAATAAATTGTGATCATTTACAAGATCTATAAGGCATAACGTCAGGTTTTCTAGAAAATATTGTCGTGTTCGGCGCGTTCTTAGACGAGCGTAACTGCCATGATGTGTTTATATCTTTTAAAATTTTTAAAAACCTCTTTTCGGTTTTATGGCATTTCCGGGAAACAGGAAAAAAATCTTATTTTCTTCTCGTAGTCTATAAAAACTTAGTTGAGTATTAACTCGGGTTTCCATGCAGTGTTATACCGTTATTTGGATATTTAATAAAGGTAATAAATGTGTGTCATAAAATTACTACGCATTTAAATATTGTATGGAGACTATACAAATAAATAAAATATATTTATGATGATGATTATATGATTTGAAAGAATCGAACAGGATTTTTTTATACAGGGTATTCTAAAAATATATACCTGTTTTGATTCGTAGCTCAGAAAAAGCTTAAAAGGAGGGATTTATAAAGTGGGCTGTTTTATTTATTAACTTTATTAAACAATGTTTGGAGGTTTGAGGTTTATTTTGTACTAGGGCAATAGAATACGTTTATATTAAATGGATAGAAATGTTTTAAAGGACAAGAAGAATCACTAAATTGACTTATCCAATTATCCAAAGTGATGTTTTACAATCGGTGAACGATGGGCGAGTTTTCTGGTCTCGCTGAACGGCTATCAGTTCACCTATTTTGCCTAGAACTTTGCACTGAAATGTCTTGTCAATAGTTCACACCACACAAGTGCCCTTCGCCAAGTAGGTGTAACCGACTGTCCAAAAGGGACAGACAAGGGAAGTTTCGGAATTAGTAAACAGTTAGCAAAGCGTACTGCTTCTCGAGAAAGTCTTGCAAGAAGAAGGATATATTAATCTTCTGGTCAAATCAGTGATTTTATGTGCGCGAGTTTTTTGAAATAGAGATCTATTGCACACAGGGTTGCCAGGTTTTAAATTTTGTAATACGGGACGCAAGAACCGATTCTGCGCCTTCGCCATTACGCAAAAATAAATAATTGTACATTTTTTTATAATTAAAGAGTTGCAGTTTTTTGTGAATCTGAAGTGTGTGATGATGTTTTTTAAACGGACAAAATCTAATAATGTGTATTAGAAACGAACTCAACAGAGGAGTTATATAATAATTAAAATACGGGTCTTGCTTTCAGCGATAAAAATACGACTAGTTATAGTTTTGATATTTTCTTATATAAGAAAGATTAAAGAAACAAAGAACAAAGATTTCAGATATATATATTATAAACTTTATTACAAAAGTTGCAATGTAGAAATCGAAAAGTTGAAAAAGTACATTAAATATCTGTGTATTGAATAAACAAACCGTCTACAGGAAATCCTAGGTAAATTTTTATTTATCCCATCATAATATTATCCTTATTCATTTTAAAGAAAATTTCTGTTAATTTTTTTGTCCTACAAGATGGAATAACATCCAAAATATGAATAATTTGAATGTACCAAATTAGAGATAATAAAAAAAAAGTGAAATAAAATTGCTATATTGATTCATTAGTTTAGACTCTATCAAATATAAAGATATACAAGTGAGTGATAATTTGACATTTGTTGATGTTTTAATTATATTGTCGAATGAGGACCTTCAAAGATGTTTAATATAATTTTACTCTAAAATAAATAGGGGAAATAAAATATGGGTGCTTGCATTAAAATTTATATTGTATTACCCATGAATAGTTTGGGGATGCAGTGCCATAAAGTATATGACAAACCAACCAAACAAGAACAAAATAAAGCCGAAAGCAGTGTTTATTTCTTAGTAAATGTATATTTGGTATTTGATTTTGCTGCGCTAAGAAGTTCTACATCGTATTTTATATGTTCGAAAAATTCTAGGCAGGTCATTTTAAAATTTACTGATACTTGCAATTCGGCTTTAATTAAATCTGTAGAACATCGGTTTCTAGAATCACTCCATTTGTGGTATGCATTAGATGGAGGGATGCTTAATATATATGAGACGACCTGCAATAATGATTTCAAGTTATTATTTTTGACAGATTTAAATATGTTTTGCCATTTTTCAATCGTACTTATTTCTAATTTGCATATATCTAAAATATTTTTTATAGCACAATAATCATCGAATAGCAAATCAAGATTTATCTCTTTTGATTCCAGATTTTGTACAATTTGATATATGTCATTAAAACTGAAAGGTGTCTTTAAAGAAATAGTCTCAATAATAAAAAGAAAATTATTTTCAGAGAACTCAAATTTTTGACTTAAATATTTTAACGATTGTTCAAAAAAATTTACTAAATCTTTAACAACAGTAGTTTGATCATTTTGATTCATTTTTTTAAAATTTTGATTTACCTGAAATCCAAAAAAATTTTTCCTTAAGTCGACATTCCAAATTTGTCTTTAATTGCAGCATCACTTGTTATAATTCTGTACTTGTGGTGGATTCATTTTGCAAGATTAACGAAACTTTTTCAAATACCAAATACACGTTTGCACAGAAATGTAAATACATTGAGGGTTTTTTATATAAATGATGTTCGACATCGTTTTCATCGTCAGCCTCATCAATTTCAAGTAGTTTCCTAATAGCAACTGGACACTCGTCACCCAAGGATATAAAGTACGACAAAATCGCTGGATAAAACTTGAGAATTCGCTGAATTGCCGGCCCCAGTGATAGCCACCTAGTGGGGACATGTTTAATAAGTTCCTGCCACTCTAGTTCAGCAAATTCTACGAAATCTTTTAAACTTTCTCTTCTTAAAGCACTTGAACTAAAGTGATTATATACCTTAAGAATAATGCTTTCAACATCGATATTAAGTTTTTGAAAAGCATGTTTAAAGGTGTTATTTACAACATGCGCCAAACAGCCATTTTTTAATATTCTTGAAGATTTTTCTTGTAAAATGGTGTATCATGAATGATTCTTACCAAAATTAGCGTTTGTATTATCAGCGGTAAACGCCACACACATTTGAAATATCTAAACCATACTTTTTTAAAGTTTTTAAAATACAAGTGGCTATTGTTTCGGCAGTCTCTGAAGGTTCTTCAGAAAAGTCAAGGAGCTTTGATTGAACACCTTTTTCGGGAGAAAAATATTGGATGCATATGGGATAAATTTTTCGGTTTCCTTTATTGGATGTGTCAGTAGCTACTGAAAAATAGGTGCTGCCGTTTTCAGTAACTAAATCAGCCAGGACGTCTTTAAGGGATTTTGGACATAAAACATTTTTTACTATATATTCTGATTTAGTTCGTCGGCAAGCAATTTTTTTTGCAATAACGGAATCTTTTAAAATTTTTGGTAGAATTTTTAGGCCACAGTCTAAAGAGTTATATGAAAGATTATGCCGAACACAGTGGAAAATTTGAGTTAATTCAGCTACGGTGACATTGTGAGTCTCTTGAACATTCTGAGGGTTGACAAAAAATGTATTTAAACTTTGCGACGATTTTTCGGCACTTTCACGACTTCTATGTTCTTTTGTTTTGCTGTGCTGTTTAACGTCACATATACCGCCGTGAGAAATCGAAAACTCTTTTTTGCATGATGTGCAACGGGCAAAAAAATTAGATGCACCTTTTGAAACCCAGGAAAATTCATGCTCCCAAATTTTTCTATATGTACATAATCTTTTTTTTGTAGGTGGGGGTGTTTGATTGCGGTCTTGATCAGAATTTTCGGAATCGCTTTCTTTTGATGTTGAAGAAGTACTAGCTATTGGAGAAAAATATTTCTTCAAGCTCATGATGACGCCTTCAGTGCCTTCAGTTTGAGTCTTAGTCTGTAAAAAAAAACAAATTTGAGGGACAAAAAATCTCTCAAAAAATAACTTTCTAATACGCCGCAACTCAAGTACACTGCGCGACTACGCCCCTGGCCCCTGGTCTAATTTTAATACCGAAAAATCGACAAAGTTCATTCACTTAAAGTTATTTTTCTTTTGTTATTTAAAAATATCAATTTTCTTTAATTCACTATAAGTATTGTTTTGGTAAATACACTTTTCTAATTTCATTTAAGTTTTATTTTTATTAAACGGTGTTTATTAAAAATTTACAACTTACCTTGTTGATTTCAATTAAATCTAAAATCATAGTCTTACATTTAAAACACTAGATTGATTAAATATTCCTTTAACACTTTTCAAATATAAATTAAATACGCCGACGCGTGTTTTGTATTTCACATAGCATAATACGGGTTTATGTCAAATAATAAGTATTCACAGATCTAGCATCTAGCGCCATCTCATGGCTGATAACAAAACATCCGATAGAGCTGAATTTGAATATCGAAACATCATTTATATCGATTCGAAATATTGTAATAATGTACTAATAATTTTTTTTTATTTTATGAATATTTTTTTTTGCATGTTTCTCGTCATATCTTATAAAATACGGGACCAAAGCACTATTGAACGGGACGCGGGACATTTCAGTTAAATACGGGACTGTCCCTTGAAATACGGGACGCCTGGCAACCCTGATTGCACACATGCAAATAATAAGGAAACCTTTAAAACTGAACAATGCCGACAATATGTCTAGTTAAGGTTCTTGTGATTTTTTTTTTGTTAAAAATTCTTGGGGACTGGTTTATTTTCTTAAAAGAATTATTTATTTCCTTAACGTTTAGCGCTTCATAGAGAGCTTTTTCAAAAGGATATTATTGGCGTACAATAAATACAAAACTATAAAACATCGATTGACACACTAAAAACTATTACAATAAAATGCTAACATAGGACGTTACAATTTTTGAAACTCCAGTTTGAAATTAATGTTAAAATCATGTAAAAATACATTGGTATACGCATCTTGGAAATAAAAACAACTCACTGCATTATAGTAGCAATGTTGTTTGAGTTGTGACTTGTGGAAACTAAATAAATACTACCCATATGTTTTTTTTTGTTTTTGGCTGAAAGCGATTGTTTAGTTTAACAATGTTTACATTATTTATATTGGTCTAAAGTCAAGTTGATGTTATGAAAATTATATTTATGATGGTGTAGTATAGAGTATATAGGCATTTTATTATATGTAAAATACTAAATTAAAAAATTAAAAAATCAAACCGTGGTAAATCTGACTCAGTTTTTTGACATCTTCTTTATCGTTTACGGAATGTTTTTCATTTTTGATATGAAACATCTTCTTAATGATTAATTTTTGATAGTTATTATCTTTATTCAAAATTCGTGTGTCAGAAAAATTAAACTCGTGATTTTCTGATTTTTCATGTTTATGAAGGGCAGTGGACGCATTTTTTGTGTACTTGTGGCCGTTTATTCTGTTCGCTAGGTGTTGTGTGGTCATGCCAATGTATTTCATGGGACAATTCATACATGGTACCGCATATATTAAGTTTGATTGTTTTTTTACTGGTATTTTACTTTTGAGGGGTGTGAATAGGGAGCCTAATAAATTATTGGATTTGTGACAAACAATTATGTTGTGTTTGGCTAGAGCGTATTTAATTTTTTCAGACAGTTCATTTATATATGGTAATGACATATAAGATTTGTTTTCATTTTTATTTTTTGTTGGATTATTCTCTTTGTTTAATTGATTGTAATATAGGTATGTCCTTTGTCCAACACTATTTTTTTGACTATTAGGATGGTGAGAGTTAAAATTTAGATAGCGGCCTGACCATGTATGTTTCGTATACCACTTAGTTTCGAGTTTATTATTATCTTTGTTTCGAATTATAGTTAAATCTAAAAAGTTTATGCAATCATTTTTTTCAATTTCGACGGTGAATTGCAGTTTTGGGTGAAAGTTATTGAAGGCTTGTAATAAATCATTAATTTTGTTTTCTGACACGGAGGTTAAACAATCATCTACGTATCTTTTAAAAAAACCTACTTCAAAATCTAAACTTTTTATGATTTTCTCTTCCACGTAATCCATAACTATTTGGGCAATAGTTGAAGATATTGGGGAGCCCATTGCACAACCGTCTAACTGTTGATAAAAATGATCTTTATATTGAAAGTAGTTATTATTTAAAGTGATGTTTACACAGTTTATAAATTCCTTGCGTGTTAAGGTCGTATGCTCTTTTAACTGATTCCATTTTCCTTATAATATTCCTTCTACAATTTCATTAGAAATGTTAGTGTATAAGGATACCATGTCTAACGAAATTAATTTATGATTTTGAGGTATTTCTGTTTGGTCGATAAATTGTTTAATTGTAAAAGACTCTTTAATAAAATAATTATTGTTCCCAGTTATTTTTGAAAGGCAGTTTGATAAATATTTTGACAATTTATAAAACGGTGACTGAATGGACGAAACTATTGGCCTTAAGGGCATATCAGGTTTGTGTAATTTAGGTAACCCATATATTTTTGGTGTATTTACATTGTGAATAGATAACCAGATTTTCTGACACACGAATTTTGAATAAAGATACTAACTATCAAAAATTAATCATTAAAGAGATGTTTCATATCAAAAAAGAAAAACATTCCGTAAATGATAAACAAGATGTCAAGAAACTGAGTCAGAGGTACCACGGCTTGATATTTTAATTTTTTAATTTAGTATTTTACATATAATAAAATGCCTATATACTCGATACTACACCATCATAAATATAATTTCTATAACATCAACTTGATTTTACACCAATATAAATAATGTAAACATTGTTAATCTGTTTTTAACATTAATTTCAAACTGGAGTTTTAAAAATTGTAATGTCCTTTGTTAACATTTTATTGTAATAGTTTTTAGTGTGTCAGTCGATGTTTTATAGTTTTGTATTTATTGTAGGCCAATAATATCTTTTTGAAAAAGCTCTCTAAAAAGCGCGAAACGTTAAGGAAATAAATAATTCTTTTAAGAAAATAAAGCAATACCCAAGAATTTTTAACAAATAAATATTAGACACGGTTTAAGAAAACCCAACAAAACATCATGCTTCCTTGAGGAACAACTGCCTGAATACCACGCTCCTCTGATCGTTCGTCATCGCGGATGACACACTGGAGCCTGTCAGAAAGAAATCACGATATCACATTTAAATGAACAAAATGCAACATGTAAAAAAAGAACAATGTTAAGACAAGAAAAGAGTAGAATAGAATATCGTATAGTTTTAACCGGACTTCGTTACCTCCTTCTTTGATCATCTCTATTAGAATGTTATGATCTTTAGGAGCTTTATGATCTTTCATATGCGTAAGAGCATGCCGAATTTCTTCTATATTTATACGTGGGATTAGATACTTTTGATTCATTCTGGTAATATGTTTGGGCGACCTTTATGATATGTACACAAATCAAGGAAGTTTCGTAATTCTTGTCCTGTTTCATCTTTTAGGCGTATCATTTGTTGTGTCTTGCTCCGTCAACAATCCTTTGTTGTTTTCTACCTCGACTCCGTAAAATCTTTCTAAATCTTTTCTTACCATTCTCCTAGTTGCCTCTGCAACTTCCCTAAATTCTGAGTATTTCTTTCTTCCAGACAACTTTCTTTTGTAATCCATTTTGTTGGGCATATGGAGAATATTAAACACACCAAAAGCTCTAGAATTGAGCTTTTATAATCCCCAAACTATAATGATCTAATGACATCCAAATTATGACTAAAAATTTAATTACTGTCCAGATAATACTAAAGTGGTTTAAAGAGTAAAACAGTTTTTTCTACATCGTTCGAAATTGGTCCACTTGAGTGAACATATACCTTTAACCCACCAAAGATATTGTTTATATAACTTAAGGGTATTTCTAATTCTCCGCGCTTGGCTCCACATTAAACTAAACCAGTTCTTTCGACTAATTATCTCCCAGCTTGTTAAAACAAAATTATATTTCAATTTTATCTAGTCACATTTCCTATGCATGAATCAGAAAAGAGCGCCTTTGTTTAGTAAAATCGAGTAAGTCTTGAGCATAATTCGTGCAGAGCCGGTCGGAATAATATTTTATGGAGATAAATAAATTATTATTAAAATGAAACTTGCTAATAAGCACCAATTCAGAAAATTTGATAAATATACATACTTACACTAGTAATAGATTTGTACCAGTCAACTGCTATTTTTACTAGCGAATTTTTCTTGGTTTTGTGTTTTATGTTGGCAACCATTGTCATCCGAAAAAATATTCAAAATTAAAACGTAGCAGTTTTTGCTATTGCAAAACTTTGAAAATATTTTGGTATAGGCATGCTTCTTCCTAATTTTTCTGAGGTTTGACCATATTATTTCGTTATTTTTCCATAATAAATTTAACGTTTTCGTATAAATCATTGATATAATTAAAAAATTGATTCAGTTGTCTTTCAGATTTTGCAAAGTAAACTGAAATATCGGCGACACACAGCTAAAAAGTTTTTAGCTAGAGGATGTTGGTAAATCTTATACCCATTATTAACCTTGTTTAGAAATCAAAAAGGAAATATTTAATTCAAAGTAATTCTAATCCAAACAAGGTTAAGGTTTAATTATTACATTAACGTTATTTGCTTGGTTCAGTAAACTCGTTCTCTCGGACTTGCGTTGTTTTTACCTTTTTGGTTTCACAACGTTTCTAATAGTAACTGTCTTCAATCGTTTTCAAGTTTATACTAAATGCTAAATCGAAAGCTACGGGCTTATATACTAGTTAGGAGCGCTTCCATATGTTTGGAATATCGACACTAGGCTTACTGGATATGCCTTGATTCCTTTCTATGAAAGCTGGTTGTATAATTCACCAGTGTTGATCCCTATGGAAAATCTTAGCCTCCGACTACTGCTTCCGGTGTTGTATTGACTAGACATGTTCCGCTATACACGATTTTCACGTCTCTCCCTTTTGAGTATGATTTATATGCTCCTTGACTCTTATACTAAGAGAGCGTTTTGTCTCACCAATGTACGAGTCACTACATTCACAATGGATTTGGTAAATTCATCCTTTTTTCTTATCTATATCCTTTGCCTTAGTTTGAAGACTTCTTAACGTATTTCCTGATTTAAAAGCTGCTGAAATCGCTGGCTGTTCTCCGAAATTTTTCAGATGTTCTCTTAATATAGGGTATTGAGAGAAATTGTGTTATTTCTTGTAGATCAGAATGTGTCGTAGTATGATTGTAATTTAGATATTGTATTACTTGTCAATCTTTCAGAATAACCATTTTGAAACAGATCTGGTTTTATGTTTTTAATTTCTGCCCCAAGGTCCATCGTATTATTACAAGTTGTTTCAGCTCTGTTGTAATGTGTTCTTATGATGCCCCTCTTTTGTTGCTGAAGACTGGTTAGAACCTTGAATAAGATACTGTCCAGTGTGTGTGAGGTTTCGGTACACTGTAGAAAAATATTGCAAACGTAACAAAAAAAAATTATCTTCATTTATAATTTGTAGTTCTATATAGGGACAACTAAATATGTTTAAAAGGCCTGCAAAAAATATAGTAAACTTAAGTCAGAATGCTTTGTTTAAATATAAAAAAAACACATCGTTAAATATAAAAAACATTTTACTATTTTTCATAAATAATATTATGGAGCTTATTTCAACTTATTTTTAGGTCCTACTATACTCATAGTATGTTTTCCTTCCACGTACACTAACGTTATAACAAGAAAATGATCCTTGTTTGGAACATGTTCTGCATCACAGCAGACATAATGATCCAGTCTAGTCAAACGACGATCGCGAATTCGCTCTTATTAGAGCTCATCAGGCCGTCATAGACTAGTGAGCCCCGTGTAGAGCAAAGGCACAAAATGGAATCACAAAAACAACTACTCCGCTGGCTAAAACCACGACCGGCATTGAATTACATTGTGAATCCTGGCTTTCGTTGGGAGCATTAAATGATAGTATGTTTTCATTCCACGTACACCAACGTCCTAACAAGAAAATGATCCTTGCTTGGAACATGTTCTGCCTCACAGCAGACACAATGATCCAGTCTAGCCAAACGACGATCGCGATTTCGCTCTTATTAGAGCTCATCAGGCCGCCATAGACTAGCGAGCCCCGTGTAGGGCAAAGGCACAAAATGGAATCACAAAAACAACTACTCCGCTGGCTAATACCACGAACAGCATTGAATTACATTGTGACTCCTGGCTTTCGTTGGGAGCATTAAATGATAGTATGTTTTCATTCCACGTACACCAACGTCATAACAAGAAAATGATCCTTGTTTGGAACATGTTCTGCATCACAGCATACACAATGATCCAGTCCAGTCCAACGACGATCGCGATTTTGCTCTTATTAGAGCTCATGAGGCCGCCATAGACTAGCGAGCCCCGTGTAGGGCAAAGGCACAAAATGGAATCACAAAAACAACTACTCCGCTGGCGAATACCACGACCGGCATTGAATTACATTGTGACTCCTCGCTTTCGTTGGATGCATTAAATGATAGTATGTTTTCCTATTATACTGTTTTGTAATTGTTTACTAGTAAACTATTAACGGTTAAAACCATTTTTAGAAACTTTTAAAATTAATTTGGGTTTACCTCAAAATGGAATATAGATACCCTTACTATCCTATATTTTAAAACTTGTAATACATTATTGCATTAGAAAAAATATATATTGTGCCGCTAAAAATACCATTTTTTGTAAATTTTACTAAACTAAATATTAAATTTTAAAAATATTACGCTGAAATCCAAACCATTCTGATTAGAAACTGTAATAATTATTATTGAAAAAATGTAGGAAAGAGGTGGCAGTCAATTAGATGATGTTAGAGAGTGAGATAGCAAGACAATTTATATATTACCTCTCTCTCGTAACTCTGCTGCACTTTTCAAGACAATCTTTATTTCAAAAACAGAAAATATAATTTTCGTACACATGAAAACAATGAATTTTTTTTTTGGTTGTGGTTATATTGAAAAACAACTTCGACATTAACGTTACTGAGATATACACTATACACTTATAACTAATATATCTACAATGTTCCTTTGCCTCCCTAGGAAAGAAAAGTACTCGTCGTTTGGAAAGGGCAACTTTCGCTCTGCTACTTTATGGTCAGAAAGTGAACTTTCTGAGGAAGTGTGACGAAACACATATCCATCCCCCTTTTCAATTGTGATTTTGCCCCCAATTAAGTCAAAACTTTTGGCCTTGAATAACTGTATAAAATTTAAAGTTATTGGGGAACAGAATACACTTTCTTTTTCCATCTTTTGGAACTTCTTGAGCCTTTAGTAACAAAATAATTTATTCTTTTGGCCAAACAAATTTAGGTTAGTGGACTTAGTGAAAAGTAATTTCACTACACAAAATGGGGAGAAAAAAAAGCATATTCTGTCTTCTTCTAGCACCATTGTTATAACCAGATTATTTCTCTGTTTTTTTTTTATAATTAACTCGATAGCTAACGAATCCTGGCTAAATAGCCAGAAAATTAAAATTTAAAATATAATTTAAATTAATAACGTAACCTTAATTTAATTTTAATTTGCTCAATTTTACTTCCAAAATTACATAAAACGATATTATTGATAAGATACAAAAAGATTACCTTTACATACAGTTAGCAAAGTGCGGGACACGAAAGAAAACCGGGCGGAGTCAATCAGTTTAGGAAGGTCGGCCAAGAAATCTTTTTAAACCAGTGGTGTCCCGTTGGCTTTTAAATAATATGGCACCTCTTTTTGATCTCTATACGCACTTCAGATAATTAAAAAATGTAACTATGCTTAATGAACCTTTATCTATATTTGTCTGTTTTCTTTCGTGTCCCGCACTTCCATATCTCTTTTATGTTGCAAAAACGGCGAACTTTAAATTAAAAAATAAATAAATAAATACATTTTAAAATAACTTAATTTTGATTTTTTTTGATCGATTTACCTTTAAATATATTTTTTTCTTAAGTTCTGTCATTAACAGTTCCCGGGTTACTGCCTACGTCCACTATTATTGGACCACCCAGTATAGTGATACACGATTTACAAGTCCAGATTTTACAACGGCATCCAGCATCAGATCCAGTGAACGAGATTTACGAATTTTAATTTATGCAGTTCGAATTTGGGCTACTCGGGTATGCCAAAAGTGGCCGTCTGTCTCCGTTTGTCATATTACTTTGTACAGGGGCCGTCATGGTGAAGTACTATACAGGGCTTTTCCTAATTGCGTGCTGATGTTAAAGGGGGTGTTTTTATGTCTTAAAAGTCTTAACTTTTGAGATACAGAATGGTAAAGTTTAAAAAGAAGACATTTTTTTTCATCCCAATTCTGATGCTATTGTAGATAACTGCATGAAATTGGGTAAACGTCTTCTATGCATTAGGGGAGCATACGGATTCACCCGGGTTAATTACATATACACGCCACTGATAGAAATTTCAAACATTGATTGTTAATAAAAAATGCCCTTTTATGCATAAAAGACATGTATCAAATTTCACACAGTTATTTATCTATAATAGCATCAGAATTAGGATTAAAAAAAAATGTTTTTTTAAAACCCTGTATCTCCAAAGTTAAGACTTTTAGGTTCATATTAAACTTTTTTCTTAAAAAGGTCCAAAAATCACCCTCCTTTAACATTAGCACGCCATTAGGAAACTTTCTGAATAGTACTTCACAGTGACGCCCCCTGTACAAAGTAATACGACAGACGGAAACAAACGGTCACTTTTGGCATACCCGAATAGCCCAAAGTCGAACTGCTAAGTTAAAATTTTGATAAATCTTGTTCACTGGAATCAGTGCTGGCTCCCCTACTATAACTATATTGATGTATTCATTTTGAAAAAATATGAGTTCTGTAGTTTTTCAAATATTAATTGCAATATTAGGTATTTTTTGACACCCGTCGTTGGACAGAAAATTAATTATTTTGAAGCCGTTTATTGACAGCTACTTTATGAACAATTTTACGAAATATGCGAAAAAAAACTAAGCCATTTTTGAGGTTGACGGCTGTGATTCTAATGGTTCGATTCCTTCTTGACCGTTGTCTTCCTCTGAAAATGATGAGGTTTCGTCGTCACTACTTGAAGATCCCAGTGTGATAACTAAATCATCAATAACCGTTTCAATATTGTCATCTACTTCCCAGTATTTATCTTCAATAGAACGAACATCTTTAACATACGATTTCAAATTTTCAGCCGATATTGAGTCAACCGCTTATAATGTTATTTTAGTTAAATCTTTAATTGAATTGGTGTTACGCTCTCGAATATATTTTTTTACTCCTGCCCATGCAAGTTCAAAGAGTTGAGGTCGCACATGTATGGAGGCAGCCTTAAAGGTGTATGACCGAGGTTACGTAAAAGACCGTCAATTTTATACTTTTTTTCTCTAGGCTTGTTGGCTGATATTACTTCATATAATTGATATTTTCTCCATGTTGGATCACATACAAGATTGTTCGATTTAAGCCATGATATCATATGAGCTTTTGTACAGTATTTAGTTGGCATTTTATCTTCTACGTGAGAATGATAAGACGCATTATCTATTACCACGACTGATTTGGGAGGAATGTCTAGTAGAAGTTTCTCGAGCAACCACTTTTCATTATCTCTATTCATCTGTCCATGATAGTCTCCAGTTGTTTTAGTCCCGAGCAAAAAACTAAAGCAGCACCTGGAACAAATCCCGCTTCTGAACCAGCATGAACTATAATAAAGCGACTACTAGAGCTGATTCGTTGAACAACACCTGTAACACTTTCACATTGCCAGCATTTGTTCACTATCATATCATTATCTACCCAGGTTTCGTCTAGATACACAATATTGCGTCCTTTTTGCCTATATTGCCTTACAGTTGATAGATATTTCACCCGCCAGTGAAAAATATTTGGTCTTTCAATGAGCAATTTTCGTTTATTTTGGCACTTGCGCCAAACAAAACCATTTGATCGTAAAAGTCAATTTAAGGTTTTATACCCGTACGGAAAATCTATTTTGTTCTTTACAGCACGAAGTAGGGGTTTGCAGGTCGGAACCTTCTTCTTCTCAAGTTTATATAAAAATCCTCTATTGTTCGTCGAATTACTTGAAAATCACCATCGTCAATTTTATCTTTGTATGATAATCGGGGTCTTTTTTTACCAGGAGATTTTAAAGGTGAAGTAGAACATGAGCGATCAATATGTTCTCTGAATTTTTCTTACTTTACTTTCCGAAACACCAGTGTAAAATGGAGCGCGTTCTGTTCGATTTTGGATTGGAATAGTCAAACTATTATTTTCAGCTTCTCTAGTACAAGGCCTCTAAAACGCTCGCAATAACTTCACGTGCACCGCTTCGAATTGTTTTTCCTCTTTTGCTCGCCATCGTTACTTCGAAATAATAATTTAAATTCAACGCAACGCATTTATGCAGATATGAAAGCAAATGCTCGAAATGTATAGGCGCCACTGGAAATAGCTAGAACCTTCTAGCGACAAGTGCATGGAGACTCTAGGCACATTATTACAATTACAAGTGGAACAGTATGAAATTTACTAAATCCTCGAATAATTTTCCGTACCGCTTAGCTGGCGCACTATATAGGTGAAGCGGCAAACTATTACAATAAATAAAATAACATAAAATTGATTTGCTTACACAAATTTTACTTTTCCGCTTGCTTAAGACTATGAACTTTTATTTTAGGGACCGCCCGGTTTTCTTTCGTGTCCCGCTAAGCCCCATTTATTTAATGTCACCTAAATTCCCTTCTTCGGCATGATTATATTTTTTAGATAACTATCGAAAATTAAACAAAACCCTATTATTATACTTAATATAGGTATAGACAAAGAATAGTTTTAATCACATCACATCACATCACGAAGCAAACAACGAAACTGCGGGAAATGGTCTCAAATATTGCCAATTTCGGACCTCAAATATGTACCGGGTGGTCGAAATTGGTCTGTTTTAACAGAGAAAACCTATTTCCTGACTAGATAGAGCAAAACTGACTTAGGTGTCATGGGCTCGATTTCTGAGAAATGTTTAATGGCAAAAACCGCCTGCCGATATTTTCACTGCCAACTGAGATATAGGGCGTTTTTCAATTTTCGGCCATTTTGAAAATTGTCCATAACTTTTTTATTTTGCGGAATATTAATATTCTGCAAAGACATTCTAAAGGCACTTTTTTATGTGCAATCCAGTGGCGTACTCAGATTTTTTCTATAGTTGTCCGTTTTATCATAAATAGGCAAAACTTTTTTTTTTCAAATGGAAATCATAGTTGGCTATAAATTATAAAAAATGCTCGCATTTAGCCCTTTTCAGTGATATAAAGTTGTAGGTACTTATTTTCAAAAATAACGAAAATATTAGGTGTTTTTGGTTTACATCGAAGTAGGCCTTGGAATAATGACGCGCGTTCAATATTTTGAATATATTGCTGTCAGATTACTGTAGTCTGGTGTAATTATTGCGTTTTGGTGTTATCTTTATAAAGTTGTGTTAAGTTGCTGACAAAATATGTTTGAGAATTATGAAAAGTATGATATGTTAAAATGTTACATATTATCTAACGAAGTTCCTGAAGCAGCTAGTGAATTATATTTTAATACATTTCCCGAGCGACGTCAACCGGATAACCGAATTTACCAAACATTAAAAAGTAATTTAGTAAATTACGGAAGTTTTAAAAAGTTAAGAACAAGACATTATGAACTAAAGGAAGAAAAGGAAATCCAGCAGCTAAATATAATTGGTGAGGTATTAGATCATCCTGGCACCTCCTCTCGAACATTGGCTAATATAACGAATGTTCCAAAGACCACCGTTTTAAAAATACTCAAAAAACATAAATTCAAACCGTACAGAACGAGAAGAGTTCATCAACTCCGTGAAGGGGACGCCGCTAGAAGATTGAGATTTTGTCAGTGGTATGAGCAAAAATTCATGGAGAATGAGAATTTTCCATTAAATATTATTTGGAGTGATGAATCCAGAGTAGATACTTCTGGTATATTTAATAGATATAATTCATATCACTGGTCCACTGAAAATCCACACGTAGTTGTGCAACAAGACCGGCAAGGTCGGTGTGGATTCAATATATGGGTGGGGATATTCCGAGGAAGATTTGTGGGACCTTATTTTTACGATGGAAATTTAACTGCAGATGATTATGTAAATATTTTGCGCACATATATTGTCCCTTTGTTGGAAGACATACCTTTAGCTGATGCCAGAAATATCTACTATCAACAAGATGGTTGTCCCCCGCACAATGCAAGGATCATAACTGATCTTTTAAACTTCTAATTTCGAGAAAATTGGATTGGTACGTGGGGCCCCATACCTTGGCCTGCTAGGTCCTGTGACTTAACTCCCTTAGATATTTTTTGTGGGGAAGATTGAAGGACTTGATATTTAAAGGAAGAACCTTTCACACAAAAGAAGAATTGCAAGAGGCCACTAGGCAAGCTTTTGCATCTATTAGCCCAGTTGAACTAATAAATAGTTGCAACTCGGTACGCAAAAGATGCTTAGTTTGTATTCAACAGGGAGGGGCTCAATTTGAACAACTTCTCTAAATATATTTATCAGAAACCTATCTAACTAAATACCTAGATTTTCATAATTATTTTTTATTTTCACTTGTAGCTGTAAATAGTAGTTTAGTTTGTTAATTTTGTTCAACTTTGCTATGTAAACAAAAAAAAAATAAAAAAAATTAATAATAAATAATTAAAATAACGTTAGCTAGTGTTATTTAAAGTTGTGTTTAAGTTGCTAACAAACTATAAATCTTAACAATACATAATTGAGATATTGTCATCACAAATCAAAGCCTACTTCGATGTAAACCAAAAACACCTAATATTTTCGTTATTTTTGAAAATAAGTACCTACAACTTTATATCACTGAAAAGGGCTAAACGCGAGCATTTTTTATAATTTATAGCCAACTCTGATTTCCATTTGAAAAAAAAAAGTTTTGCCTATTTATGATAAAACGGACAACTATAGAAAAAATCTGAGTATGCCACTGGATTGCACATAAAAAAGTGCCTTTAGAATGTCTTTGCAGAATGTTAATATTCCGCAAAATAAAAAAGTTATGGACAATTTTCAAAATGGCCGAAAATTGAAAAACGCCCTATATCTCAGTTGGCAGTGAAAATATCGGCAGGCGGTTTTTGCCATTAAACATTTCTCAGAAATCGAGCCCATGACACCTAAGTCAGTTTTGCTCTATATAGTCAGGAAATAGGTTTTCTCTGTTAAAACAGACCAGTTTCGACCACCCTGTACAATAATATTTTAGAAAAAAAGACTTTTTACAATTATTATATTGTAGATTGTATTAGAATATTAGATATTCTTCCAAGCATAATTTTAAAAATTGCCATACTTTTTTATTAATCGCACGATTATAGTACATTTCTTTTTAATGATTATTAAACATTTTAGTAAAGCAGTTAAGTTACCTTTAATAATTAATTTTAGCAAAAATTTTTTCAGTCGTATGTGTCATGTGTTTATTGAAATCTCATATTTAATTTAGGAGAATTTACAAAAAACTTTCTTTCTTTTTATAAGAAATAAGAAAGTTTTACGAATTTATATAGTTGTTAATTATAATTTTTCATAAGAAGCTTTTACCAAATATAATCGGTAATAGGAAGCAATGTGTTTTATATTTAGTGCCATATTTTATTGAAAAAATACATACAAATTTTACTAAATTATTTCGGTTACAATATACTATATAATTTTTTCCGTGTATGTAGTTTTTACCTTCGCCACGAATTGACAGATAGACAGACCGTTAGATGGACCAATGAAATTAAGAAAACATATTTTTTGTATACATGTAAAATCTGCAATTTTTTACGATAAGTAGTTCATTTAGTCGCCATTTTGTAACATAGTTTTCTCAGTTCATCTTTATACCATAATTAATTCTTGCAAATTAACCGTTCTAGTAGTTTTTATACGCTGAATTTTTAAATATTTTATTAAGCCGCCATTTTGTTTCGCCATCTTGGATTCGTATCAAAATTTTAAAAGTTGAAAGGTAAAGATCTACATAAATCTCGGAGGGCGATTTTTCACGATTGCATTGTTATCTTTTACGAGGGAAGTAAAAAGAAGAAAATTCTCGTTATAAATCAGCAATGTCATTGCAAAAGAGCCATTAGTTAAGCTTACATTTGGCAATCTACGCAGAGTTGCTAGGAAACCTTAATCCTATTAAACAATAGTTGGTTAAAAATATTTTACCCCTTTTGCAATCTCAGTGACATAACTGCTAAATAAAGCACGTTTTCATCTGTATTTTGAACTGAGTTGTATTCAGTCCGATCCTGTTTAGGAACCATCAAGCGATTTTAATTGCCCCTTGTGCACCCCGTAAAGCTAATGGCATTACTTTTATTTCATTAACGCATTAACATAAAATAGTCATTAAAATTTCGAAATGAAGTTGTGAATAAAACAAAAAATCTTTTTAACAGTTCAACAAAAGGAAAAGGCGGTCTTATTAAATTTTTATTTTAAACATCCATCAATCTTCCCGGTAAATTAAGTTCGAATTTTATTTTAAACTCCATTTACCTATTACATTTTGACGCCTTAGATAAAGAATAAGACATCACGCGTCTAGTTAAAATTCAGTGGGAACGGCCCATATAGTTAAACTGCATCCTACCATGACAACAAAACGTACAGGGTAATTAGAAAGTAAAATTTTGCAGTTTTTTGTGATCTGTCAAAAGCCTTTGATTTTATTAGTCACTGGACAGACACAGTTGCACTGGAATGGTTTCTGTCATATGTTGAGCAAAGAACACAGAAAGTTGCTATTAAACCCACTACTTCTAGGATTGGCAGTGTACAGGTTGTCCCATGTTCGTAAGTTTTATAGGGTTTCTCCCTTATGGGTAGAGATAGAGAGATGCGATTTTCGCAACCAGTGGCGCAACTAGACATCGACTTTTGAGGGAGGGCTCAAGTCTTGACACTTAATATTTATTTGAGGATAAAAACAATTCTAAAGAAACAATGATTTTTGATGCATGATATGTTTTCCAAGTCAACAAAGCCATGAAAATTTTTGTGTTAGGTTTATCTTAATCTTAACACTACAATGTATACAAAAAAATGAAATAAATTTGCCATATTTCACCGTTTTTCAAAATACTACCTCTTTTTTATTTTAAATATGTAAAATAGAAAAAAAAAAGTAAGTGTCTGCGACAACGAGTTCGGCAATTTTTTAGTGTTATATTTACCCCAACTATATCTATTTTCAATTTGACTATAATCGATTAGCGTTCTCAAAATATAAAATATGTATGCTTTTGAACCCATAAAAAACTGAATATCTACGCCTATGGTATTCTAAATCAGAATTGTTGAAATACAGTTCCAATCTATTTATGGTACAAGTTTGAAACGAATCAAAATTTTACCAGTTCATCCATTTTTAGTAATATTTTTTTAAAAATTTTATTAGGCCGCATTTTTTTGTGTGACTATGATTTAATTATAAACTCTCGATATTGTATATATATATATATATATATATATATATATATATATATATATATATATATATATATACGTTTATATATATTTTTTTTTTCGAATAAATTACGAACTTTAAAGTTACATAGAATGATGAAACCCATATATAAAAATTTTAAAGAGTTCAAAAGATAGCACTTCTCCTGTATAACATAATATACAGGGTAAGTCTGGCAAGCGAGACCCCCTTCATTTCTATGATAGCTGAGAATAAAAAAAAACTTTATATAAAATATTTTTAATATTCAGCAAACTTTATTTTGTGAGCAGCGTTCACTATACAGAGTGGTTCAAAAAAGTTGGGAGTGGTCCAACTTTGCATTTTTAAATGTAACACTGTATTTTTTATTTCATTTTTGGATTCAGCTTGCAATACTGGATATTTTTTGTATAACATACTATTATGGTAAATTTAATAGTTTTCGCCAAAATGATACTTGTAAAAATTTTCTTTTAGCTTTCTTTGACTATCCTTGTATTGTTATCCATAATTTGAGTGAAATTTTAAATAATACAAAAGAATTCACAGCCAATTTTAGACCAATATTACGGTCCTCAACGTTAATAAAAACAATTGAAATAACCCATCTTTACCAAACACTTTTAAAATGTTTCCTCACGTGTCGTCACTGTCTATCACGAAAAGACGTCTTAACATGAGCCTGTAATAATTAATAATAGTAGGCTAAACATGTGCGTAACTATGTTGGTTCTTCTTTTGTTTTTGTTTGCCTATATCTGTCAAGTATCGAAGTTATCTAGTTTCAAGAGTTGTTTATTTTCTACATTCATAATTAAAGATGAATAATAACCAACAGTTTTCCTTAAACGAACTAACTGATATTATTTTAATTGTTGGAGAATGTCGCAGCCAAATTAAATTAGCAAAACGTCGTTATCAAATGAATTTTCCTGATAGAAGACGACCAAGCCAGGTATTTCGCAAAGTATTGCTTCATTTCAGAACAACCGGTAATAACGAGAAAGAAAAAAACAGTTCATAATGAGTGAGGAACATGAAACCAATGTAATTTTGAGTATAGTGGACAATCCAAATCCAAGTATCTATTCAGTAGCAGATGATATGAATATTTCGCAGAGCACAGTATCCCGAATTAATAGAAAACATAAATATCATCCTTATCACCTCTGTCTGAACCAAGAACTCCATGGGGATGATTTCCAAAACAGGGTAAATTTTTGTAGAGATTTTCAAACACGAGTCATTGAAAATAAACCCTTTTTGAGAAATATTTTATACACCGACGAATCCTTTTTTAAAACTGATGGAGCTGTTAATAGAAACAGCATGCACTATTACAGTAATAATAATAATAATAGTAATAATTTTATTTCCAAATAATGACATTGTTACAATGTATGGAATCCGTCACAATCACAAGAATATTATACTCAAATACAAACAAGTTCAAAAAAGTTATGTCACAATTAACTAACAATGTTAATATGAAAACAAATAGCAATATATCACATATTTCTCAACACTAACCTTGATTCAAACTTAAGTACATCAAATCCTTATTGGACGAGAGCTGTCAAGCAATCAAAGAGTTTGGTCTTTAAATGTATGTATGAAATTTACTTAAATTTTTTAAGAAACGATTTGACTACATACTTGGAAGAGATCTCTCTACCGGTTTGACAAGTTATGTGGTTCCATCACGATGGGGCACCTCCTCATTATTCCCACATTGTTCGCAATTATTTGGATCAAACTTATCCAAACAAATAAACCTAGTCAGCAAGGTCACCTGATCTTACTCCATGTGATTTTTTTCCTTTGGGGATATATCAAAGAAAAAGTTTATCTAATTCCACCAACTACCATCGAAGTTATGAAAACCAGGATTAGAAATGTGTTTTCCAAAATTACTCCTGTAACACTTTTAGATGTGAAGAGAAATAATCAAAGACGTTTACAACTGCGTATCGAACAAAATGGAAACACGTTCGAGCATTTGAGAGTTTAACATTTTGTAATATCCCAAACTTCATCCACTGGTTTTTTCACGTTTAATTGTTTTAATAGTTTTTGCATTTTCTACCGTTAATTAATTGTTGTTTGCAAATAGATATTAACTGGTGCAATTTTGATAACAATGGTTGTTACTGGTATTAGCTGCAGCTGATAGTTGCGTACACAATCGTAGAGGGTAACTACAATTTTTTTTTCAAATATCATTTTGGCGAAAACTATTAAATTTACGATGATAGTATGTTATACAAAAACATCCAGAATTGCAAGCTGAATTCAAAACTGAAATAAAAAATGCAGAGTTACATTTAAAAATGTAAAGTTCGCTGAATATTAAAAATATTTTATATAAAGTTTTTTTTCTATTCTCTGTTATCACAGATATAAAGGGGGGTTCTCGCTTGCCAGACTTATCCTGTATATATACTGGACAAACATTATTTTGATACAAACAATTAAATAACTTTGAGAATTTTCGCCCTTTTTTGGAATATTATTTTTATTTTAAATATGTGTAGTTGACAAAAATTAAGTATCTATGTCAATGACTTCCATTATGTTTCAATTTTAGAACATTTGCCCCCCTATATCACTTTCCAATTTGACTATTATCGGTTTTGCGTCTTCAAAATATGACAACCAATCGTCTAGCGGGGGGGCTAAGCTCCCTCTAACCCCCTCCTAGTTGCGCCACTGTTCGCAACAGCGTGCTACTTTTTTGATGAAACCAAAGATGCCATAAACAGATTTTTCTCTTGTAGCCAGAGTTTCGGTGCTACTGGGTGATTTTGAAAATTTGCCATTTTCAGACATCGCGTGTATTTCGGCTATTGTGAAATATATTTAAAAAGTTGAAATGTATATTTATAGATATACTTTCACGTAGAACCTAGTGGCGTACTCAGTTTTTTTCCCGAGAGTCGCAGTTTCTGAAATATTGACATAATTTATTTTTTTTAAATATATATATATATATACCGGGTGTCCGGGAAAATGTGGGAGATCTCTCGGACTCAGATAGAACATTAAAAAATAAGATGACAAGTTCCCATAAATTTTTTTCCTAGCGGCCCTCCCTAGGGAGATACGGCCCCCTAAAGAACCCCACTGGAAATCGGTTTTTCTAGAATAACTTTTAAACGACTCAATATAATTTAACGAAAATTTAATATGATAGACAGTAGTAAGGACCTCTCAAAATACTCCCTTAAAACATAATTAGCTTGTTTAGTTTACCAGGGACGGACTAGATTGTACATTTTAACGCTCAAATTTTTAACACCCTGTATGATAAGGAGTTAAAAAAAATAAATTTGGATACCTTGAACATTAAGCTAAAGAAAAGGTACTCTTGTTCATTGTCGATAAAATGAACCGTTTTCGAGAAAAAAAAATAATAAAAGTATTAATGTTTTATTATTGTTTATTTATCAGTATTAAAGAATGCACTTTTTTACAAACGTTACTATGGTACGAAATAAATAATCTCGCATTGACGTGTGCATTTGAAATCTTCTTGACACGTTGATCTTTTTGTACCTACTTCGATATTAATTTATTAAATTTTGAATACCTTGGTAAATTTAATTCGATAATGGGATACACATTTAGTGAGTATGCAGATATGCATCTTATGTACGGACTTGCATCTTGCAATGCTTATGAAGCAAGAAGGTTGTATGGAGAAAGATATCCTAATCGCAATATTCCAAATGAGAAAACATTTCAGCGAATTGACCAACGTCTAAGAGAAACTGGTGGGCAATTCTCAATTAATAAGGTAACATTATTGACGTTCATTAATTATTTTTAGGAAGTTTTGGGAAAAGGAGTACTGATGCTGGTGTGAGGAGAACAGTACGTACGGTGCAATTGGAGGAAGATATTTTGGATACTGTAGCTGATACTCCCTCAATAAGCACTCGAATATTAGCCGCGCAGCTTCATGTGTCAAAAAGTACAGTTGCTGAAGTACTTAATTGCCTGGCCTCCACGGTCTCCCGACCTAACGCCAATGGATTTCTACCTGTGGGGTCATCTCAAAACCTTGGTGTATTCCTCTCCGGTTGCTACTAGGGAGGAACTTTTACAGAGAATCACGTTTCATTGCGATATGATAAGGAACAATGCTGGGTTGTTGTGGCGAGTACAGCAGTCCTCTATTCGTCGTGCCCGCGAGTGCATCACAAATCACGGAGCACATGTTGAACCCACTTATGAAGTTTTTAATTGACTTTTTTCTATTTAGCGTATTAGGTTGTTCAGGATTAAAACATATTTAATACTCCCAAAGTTGTATTCTTTTATTATTTTTTTTTCTCGAAAACGGTTCATTTTATCGACAATGAACAAGAGCACCTTTTCTTTAGCTTAATGTTCAAGGTATCCAAATTTATTTTTTTTAACTCCTTATCATACAGGGTGTTAAAAATTTGAGCGTTAAAATGTACAATCTAGTCCGTCCCTGGTAAACTAAACAAGCTAATTATGTTTTAAGGGAAGCATTTTGAGAGGTCCTTACTACTGTTTATCATATTAAATTTTCGTTAAATTATATTGAGTCGTTTAAAAGTTATTCTAGAAAAACCGATTTCCAGTGGGGTCCTTTAGGGGGCCGTATCTCCGTAGGGAGGGCCGCTAGGAAAAAAATTTATGGGAACTTGTCATCTTATTTTTTAATGTTCTATCTGAGTCCGAGAGATCTCCCACATTTTCCCGGACACCCGTATATATATATATATATATATATATATATATATATATATATATATATATATATATATATATATAAATTTGAAAAAGTTAAAACGGTTCTCTATAGATTTTTTCACTTAGAATCCAGTAGTGCATTTAGATTTTTTTCTGCGAGTTCAATTTTTTGAATAAGCATTTTTTAAAATTTCATATATTTTTTCTCACGACATTAACAGCTAAAAGCTTTCACAAAATATAACATAGTCTATATTTATTTTTATAAATAATGCCGCAAAATACATTTCTCCATTCTTTTTCATTAATCAAACCTCTTTCGTGATTGGGGAGAAGAATTTTGTTACATCACAAATACAAAATGGCTGTCAGTGGATTAATAAATGTATTGAAAAGATTAACATAATAAGAACACAAAAACGTTACAGATAAAGGTTAAAAAAATTGAATAATCTTGAAGAAATATTGTTCAAAGTGTTGACCATTACATCTATGTCTATATATATGGCAAGTTTATGTATTCTTTTTAACGCATTTTCTAATATAAAAGATTGTCTCTGTAATTGTTCAAAAGCGTTTTCCGTGGCCACTTTCAGTTGTTGTGTGTTTTCATATCGTCTTAAATAAATTCTATTTTCTAAATATTTCCACAAACAAAAAAAAAAAATCGGTAACTTTCTTTACCCGGAACTTCCCTCCTGATTTTTTTCCATTTGTTAGGAATAGTGAAGTGTGACCCAATTTAGTTCAGTATATAATCACAGTATATATGTCTTACATATACTGTCTTTTCATTCCTATTTGTTCCATCATATTGGATTGCTACCAGTATTTTACCATTTTCTTTCTACCTATGCCACACTTGACTTTTAGACATAATAAAATAAACTCAATAAGTAGTTTTTACATTGACACATACCGCCATTTTGCTACGTCATGTTGAATTTGTACCAGTTTATCCAATTTTCAAATCTAATTTTTCTGCAAAATCAATTGAACAAAATTTTTATACGTTGATTTTTTAAAAATTTTATTTGGGCGCCGTTTGTTTTCCCATCTTAAATTGAAACCCATATTATCAGTCTTTACCTACTTCGGTGGTCTGCAGATACTTCACAGATATTAAGTTTCTAACTCGTTTTTGTTAACGATCCTCTTAATATCTTGGAAATATCTGAGAACCAACGGAGTAGGTAAAGACTGACAATATGGGTTTTATGCAGGATATAAAATCTATGTGTCCTGAAAATGCAACAATAAAGTTGCAAAACGTCGACTAATTAAAAAAAGACTTGGTTTTTCTTTACTGGATCCTAATCCCAAATAATACATCACTCTAACATAAAAACAAGAGGATCGTTAACGAAAACCATATCTGGATAATATCTGAGGACCAACGTAATAGGCAAAGACTAATAATATGGATTTTATGGAGGATATACATACAAAAATATGTGTCCTGGGGAAGCAACAATAAAGTTGCGAAACGTCGGGAAGTTAAAAAAGTCTTTTGTTTCTTTACTGGACCCTAACCCCAAATAATGCACCACTCTAACATAACAACAGGAGGATCGTTAACGAAAACCATAGAAACATATAATCTGGGAAATATCTGCGTACCAACGGAGTAGGTAAAGACTGATAATATAGGGTTCATGCAGGATATAGAAACAATATAGGTGTCCTGAGGATGCAACAATAAAAATGCGAAACGTCGACTATTTAAAAATAGACTTTTGTTTTTTTACTGGTCCCTAACTCCAAATAATACACCATTGTAACATGATAACTAGAGGTTTGTTAACATAAACCATTTGGAAACTTAATATCCAGGAAATATCTATGGACCAACGGAGTAGGTAAAGACTGATAATATGGGTTTCATGCAGGATATAGGATCCATATATAATAATAATAATAATAATAAGAATAACATTTATTTGCCATATATCATTACAAAAATCTTAGTTATAGTAATATAATATATCTTCACAACAATCTTTAAATTAAAATAATCTAGTAATAATATATTTTAATGTAGTAATAATATATTTTATTAACACCAGAGATAAGGCAAAAAGGAGGCTGAAAACAGTTTAAAAAAGATTCTAGTTCAGCCCCCGAGGAAAGACGAAAACATAAACTACAACAACTACATGCCTGCAAAAAAAATCAACACATCAGACATAACATGTGTACATGAGTAGATAAAAATAAATGTTTCATTTATATCAAGATCGCTGGGTGCTCGATTCCAAATTTAAAAGGATTTCCCTATATTGAAATTTAAAAGCTGAAACTGATAAGAGCTTAAGAAAGTCGGGTATTCCATTATAAATCGCATAAATATTATATGAAAATGATCTCTGATAAAATGTAGTCCGGTGTGGTGGAGGAGAAATATAGCCGCGGTATCTTAAATTAAGTATGTTAACATCGGTTCGATAGCAAATTTTACTTGTTAGATAGGGTGGACGATCAAAAGTTATAATAGTATGAAATAAAGTAGCCGCATGTAACTTTCTTCGGTTTTCTAAAGATAACCATTTTGTTTCTTGTAACTTGTACGAAACTGCCGCTCTCTTACGAATGCCACAAATAAATCTCAGACAAGCCTTTTGAACACGCTAAATCCTATTCTTATCAATGCTATCGAGACAAGGTCCATATACGACATCAGCAAAATTAAAATGGCTGAGCACCAAAGAGTCAGTTAGTTGTATTTTTTGAAATTTTGGTAAAATATGTCTATGAGGAAATGATTTCTTTAGGTTTGCATATGCAGTTTTTATGCATTTATTTACATGTGGTTTAAATCTTAGCTCTGTGCCAAAAGGCAGACCCAAGTTTCGAAAGGAGCTAGAATTTGAAATTTCGTGTGAACCTATTTTTATTTTAAAATTATTTTTTAAATTATCTCAATGTTTACCAAATATTAAAAAAGTTGATTTAGATGTATTAATTTGAAGGTTATGTTTATCAGAAAAATTTATAAGGCGACACAGATCATCATTAATTTCATCTTGAATTGTGTTTACCTCATTCGAGAAAAAGGAGATGTGCAATTGGGTGTCATCAGCGTAAAGGTGAACTTTGCTAAAATTTAAACATGATGTTATATTGCATTTATAAATACAAAATAGCGATGGTCCAAGAATTGAACTTTGTGGCACGCCACATTTTTGATTCGACACAGATGATAGGCCCTGATCCGTTTCTACATATTGAAGTCTATTAGTTAAATAGCTGCGCATAAGTGAAATGGCATCCCCGGAAAATCCAATGTAATGCTTAATTGAAATAAGTAAATCGTGGTTTATTCGATCGAATGCCTTACTATAATCTAGTAATATTAAGGCAGTTGCCTTACCCCTATCAACAGCTCCTATAATATCATCAGTTATATGTAAAAGTGCAGTTGTGCAACTATATCCCTGTCTAAATCCCGATTGACATGTGGGCAAAATATTATTAAGTTTTAAATGCGCTCTTATTTGGTTATTTAATATTTTATCTATCACTTTAGATAGAACAGGTAAGATGCTTATTAGTCTTAGATCGTTAAAGCTGTCTGGGTTGTGCTTTTTGAGAAGGGAAAATATCTTTGAAATTTTCCAGGGATTCGGAAAAGTGTTTTCCAGTATGCATGAATTAATAATGTTTGTAATAAAAGGGAGAATTCTATCCATACAAAGCAAGATCATATCAAGATTTATTTGATCCGCCCATATGTGTCCTGAGGATGCACACATTAAGTTCCAAAACGTCCGCAATTTAAAAAAAGACTTGTTTTTTTTTACTAGATCTTAACCCCAAACATTACACCACTCTAACAAATTTTTTATAACATTGTTCAGTATTGGATTCTTACCAAAATATTACTAGGTCATCTCCATATGATCCTTATTTTTTTGGTAAAATTTTGAAGTCAGTAGGTAGTATTTAAGCTATGCCGCGAACTGACGGACAAACAGAAAGACCGACAGAGTTGATAAAACAATATTTTTTGGCATCTAACGACGCTAAAACGTAAATATGTGTAAAAGTGAGAGGTTGACTTTTTCACGGTTACAAGCATTTTATTTGGTCGCCATTTTGTTCGGCCATTTTGAATTAGTACCATTATTTTACTAGTTGATCCATATACCTCAATTAGTTATGGCACACAATTCGAAATCAAACCATTAAGCAGTTTTTCAGGTTAATTTTTTTAAATATTTTGTGAAGCCGCCATTTTGTTCCGCCATCTTGGATTCGTACCGAAATGTTACCAGTTGATTCCAACATAATACTTGATGTTTTTGCAAAATTTCAAAATAAATTGGATGAGTAGTTTTTTAATAATAATTTTTTTTTATCATTTCACTAAGCCGCAATTTTGTTTCGCCATATTGAATTTTTACCAAAATGTTACCAGGTCATCCCCATATAACACTTAATTTTTGACCAAAATGACCAAGTTAATCGGGTAAGTAGTTTTTCAGCTACGTCGCGAACAGACAGACAGACAGATAGACCGACGGAATTGAGAAAACAAATTTTTCGTCATCTGGGGACCCTGAAACGTGACGGTCTGAAAAAATTTCGGAGAGTGATTTTTTCACGATTACAATACTTCCCTTTTCGAAGGAGCAAATGATTATTGGAAATTAAAAACAATTAACATCTCATTTTGAGAGAAATATACAATAATTTCTATATAATTATAAGTCATTTCCATCGTCAGAGGTACAAACATGAGAATATGTTTCACAATCGTCACAATCAGTGGCTGTGTGCCATATGCACTTAAAGTTTTTGTTATATCCCAGGAGTATCTAATGATATGATGTAAAATGTAAAAAACAAACACTATTTTTTACAAACACTTCCACTATATTTAATTTAACAACGTGACATGTTTCACTACACAGTAGCTTCTTCGGACGTTACATCTCGAATGCACAAGCTTACAAGTTAAGGTGATATTTATATAACTAAGTATAATACAACCATTTGGAAATTTTAATGACTTAAAAAAGGTCTGGGAATTTTTACGTACTAGCAATAAAATAAAAAGAAATTACCTAAAATTATTAGAACATATTTAACAAGGGTGAATTATTGAGATCTACCTGATCGTTTAGCAAGCAATTTGAATGTTTGAGTTTATTTATTTCTAGAGACTCGAGTATATTCAATTTATGACCCTTATTTTCTAGGTGTAAAATTTTAAAATTTTTATTAAAAGTATGATCGCTCTCAATTAAATGGTTCGAATAATTAGATTCGGTTTTCCCTTTAATAAAACATTTATAATGCTCCCCTATTCTTTTACCGAAATGTCTGCCTGTTTGACCTATATACGTTTTGTCACAATCTCCACAGTTTAATTGGTATACACCTGATTGTTCTAGTTTATCACACTTAGTTTTATTATTTTTGATATATCTACTTAAAGAATTATTTGTTTTATACACTATTCTAATATCTAAACTATTTAAAAAAGCACCTATTTTAGAACTAGAATTATCTATATAGGATATAACTTTGTACGGAGTAGTTTTTTCATTAATATTAGGATATATCATAGATATAGCTTTTTTATATAATTTTTTTTGTAATATTTTATCAATAATGTTAAATGAATATCCATTGTTAACTGCTATCTGCTTAATGATGTTTAACTCGGTCTGATAATTAGTTTTATTTAAAGGTAATGAGATAAGTCTGTGAATCATACTATGGAAAGCCGCTAATTTATGTTGAATCGGGTGACATGAGGAATTGTGTATAGTAGTATCTGTATGTGTTGGTTTATGATATACAGAAAAATCAAGTTTATTGTTTATTTTTTTAATAGTTAAATCTAGAAGTTTATGCTGTTATTTGCTTCTAGTTCAATTGTGAATTTTATATTAGGATGAAGGCTATTGATATAATCAAGAAAAATATTTAATCGACGTTCAGTTCCTGTAAAACATGCTAAAATAAATAATAATATAATTTTGGTGGTTTAGGGTTCATTTACTGATGTCTCTGTCATTAAACAAACTTTTACAGTTTTTGATACAATTTTTGATTCTTTGTTGAAAAATATCTGTAAAATTATGTTTTAAAATATGATATTTATCTGGGATAAGAAAATCTAATATTTCGTTAATATATTCTAACTTATTAATAGCAACTACAGTATTGCCTTTATCAGCTTTCGTAAAGATAACATTTTTAGATTTATTTTTAATTTGTTCTTTATTTATATATTCT
Source organism: Kuschelorhynchus macadamiae (assembly GCA_030620095.1). Classification (NCBI taxonomy): domain Eukaryota; kingdom Metazoa; phylum Arthropoda; class Insecta; order Coleoptera; family Curculionidae; genus Kuschelorhynchus; species Kuschelorhynchus macadamiae. The sequence goes on from JAUTXW010001615.1 coordinate 388,349, forward strand.
TTAATTAAACTACATAAACCGGGATTCCCTATTAGACCAGTAGTTTCTTTCTTTTCAGCTCCATCTTACAAACTATCTAAGAAACTTATAGACATCATTCAAACATATACGAAGTTCTCAGCAAAATATCAAATTAAAAGCTCTCTAGATTTAGTTAATAAAATCAAAGATATACAGTTACCAAATAATGCTAAACTAATTTCATTTGACGTCACTAATCTATTCCCTAGTGTTCCTGCTAAAGATACCATTAAACTTGTTGAAGGTCTTTTAAACAAAAATTCAGTTAATGTTGTTAAAAAACAAGATATATTGCACCTACTTACCGAATGTTTAGAACAAAACTATTTCGAATTTAGTAATAAACTTTATACCAGCAAAGAAGGTTTAATTATGGGAAATGGGAAACCCATTAAGTCCCTTGCTGGCAGAGATATTTTTGGATACCTTGGAAAACAAGATTAACAAGCACCCCCTTTTCAAACATTTTATATACTGGCATAGATATGTTGATGATGTTTTAACATGTTTTACGAGAACTGAACGTCAATTAAATATTTTTCTTGATTATATTAATAGCCTTCATCCTAATATAAAATTCACAATTGAACTAGAAGCAAATAACAGCATAAACTTTCTAGATTTAACTATTAAAAAAATTAACAATAAACTTGATTTTTCTGTATATCATAAACAACACATACAGATACTACTATACACAATTCCTCATGTCACCCAATTCAACATAAATTAGCGGCTTTCTAGAGTATGATTCACAGACTTATCTCATTACCTTTAAATAAAACTAATTATCGTCTGAGTTAAACATCATTAAGCAGATAGCAGTTAACAATGGATATTCATGTTTTATTAAAGGGAAAACCGAATCTAATTATTCAAACCATTTAATTGAGAGCGGTCATACTTTTAATAAAAATTTTAAAATTTTACACCTAGAAAATAAGGGTCATAAATTGAATATACCCGAGTCTCTAGAAATAAATAAACTCAAACATTCAAATTGTTTGCTAAACGATCAGGTAGATCTCAATAATTCACCCTTTTTTAAGTCATTAAAATTTCCAAATGGTTGTATTATACTTAGTTATACAAATATCACCTTAACTTGTAAGCTTGTGCATTCGAGATGTAACGTCAGAAGAAGCTACTGTGTAGTGAAACATGTCACGTTGTTAAATTAAATATAGTGGAAGTGTTTGTAAAAAATAGTGTTTGTTTTTTACATTTTACATCATATTATTATGGATTTCCACCGAGTATCGGCTGACACAATCATAGTCTCTAATGATTTTATTCACGTGGGCAACTTATTTCTTCCAATGGTCACTGGATATTTCATTCAATACCTTATCCCACGTAACCAGTACTTTGTCAATGTTTCTTTTAAGAGTAATATATACTTACATTTCGTACAAACTATTTCAGTGGCAATATACTGACAATGTGTTCAAACTGTAAAACATATTCGTCAAGATGATATATTTTTTAGGATACCTTTAAAAAGAACTAACGCCGAAATTTCGTCCTTCATCTCCTTTTCTCGGTCATCGAGGTTTTTGTTTTTCAGTTTTTAATTAGTTTGTATTTTGGCCAAAACTTATTGGGAATTTTCTCAGAAGGGTCAGAGTGATAACTTGCATTATCCACAATAATTAAAGACTTTGGAGGTAAATTTAAAATTAATTTAGTTTTGAGCTATATTTCAAATATTTTGTATTCGTGCTATCTTGATAGTCTCCCTTTTTAGTCCCGCTTCGAAATACCAAGCTTGCAATTTTAATAAATCCATTCTCGTTGCCAGCGTGAATGACAATACAACGGTGACCTGAAAATAAAACTCCCATAAATTTCTTTCTAAAAAAGTATCATCCTGTCAACTACGTCTGAAGGCTCCATTGCTGAATATCCATGTTTCACCGAAAAATATTGGAGTATAAGGTTCTTGCGATTCGATATTTCGTGCATATTCACGCACAAATTCCATTATCTTCATTAGAATGTCTTCCATCTGAATCCTATACTACGGCACCAATTTCGAAGAGGAGAAAGGGAATAATTAAAAAAAAAACCGCTGAGAACCTTCATTTAACTTCTTGTGTAAACTGGCCATTGCAACGTATTCCCTTTTAATACACATCATATAAATTGTATCCCTAATTTTATTCTTCTTAAAAATAATAAATTTTGTTTCTGTATTTGTTAATTTTTTCTGATATGTTGCTGACAAAGTAGCTTGACTTACTTTTAATGTTTCCGACGCCCTCAGTAGTACGTTATTGCAATTGGTAGCGCCCCTTCTCTAAGCTTCTGCTTTTCCAATTCAAAAAATGCCAGCATATTTCAAATTAATAATTGAACCTGTTATTTATATCGCGACATTTTCGAATGAATGACAATATTATTTTGACAATGAAATTGACGAACAGGTAAAACAATCGAACGACTGCAGAAGCGAGAGTTATTTTATATTAAAATCTATTTTTCTATGAATTAAAAAGAAACATAAGAAAAGAGAGAGAACTGCACGCAAAAAGTGAAAATCCAGCGACAAGGTCTAGTCGAGTTGAAAGTAAGATGAAAAGGTAGTAGTAGTAGTAGTAGTAGTAGTTAGGGGGAGGTCTAGAGACCTGACTGGTAGGATTATAAGGCCCTTTCAGTCTACCCCAGCTCCCCCCTCAACCACCACCCGCCACCAGGTGTACATCCTTGAATCTGCCTGTCCTTACTATGTAAGTCTGCATTTCCTTCCATGCAAGATCCTTAACTTCGTCCATATGCAAGACCGTAGTGCCGAAAATATCTCGTCGCAGTCTCGCTCGCGCTTCACATCTGCACAGGAAGTGAAGCGGAGTTTCCTCCTCTTCCTGACATTCCGTGCAGATAGAATCTTCCTCAATGCCTAACATAAAGAGGTGTCTCCTCAATCGACAGTGCCTCGTTGCTATTCCTACGATGGAATTTAGACCTTTCCTGTCTCGGGCTAGTAACCACTCTGTTCGGCCCTTATCGGGCTTCACAATAAAGTTTTTAGTTTGCCTCCCGACCCCGGACTGGCCCCATTCACCTTGAAGTTCATGTTGTGCCCATTCGTCGAGTGCTGTCCTTATCTGCTGCCTAGTGATGCCTAAAGCTGGTTCTGGTCCTACATACGGGCTGGTAGCGCCGAGTCTAGCAAACTCACCTGCCCTCTCGTTGCCCTCAATCCCACAGTGTTCGGGCACCCAAACCAACTTCACGCTTTTACGTCGCGCCAAATGCTCTAGCCTGTCACCGCATTCCTGAACCAAAACTGATCCCGCCATGGCTGAGTCGAGCGCCTTAAGTGCTGCTTGACTGTCTGAGCATATGACAATCTCTCCCTCTGCCCCCTCTATAACTTCCTTCAACGTTATTGCCATTAGAATGGCATATACCTTAGCCTGAAACACCGTTGAAAACTTCCCCAAAGGGAAAAGATGAAAAGGTACCTACGCATTAAAAAAACTTCCTGCACGTCCGACCTCAAAAAAATGTGTTATGTATAGGTAATTTAAATTACATTTCGGTTAAAAATGGGTTCAAAAGGGTTCACGCCCTGCAGAAATACAAAGACATGAGTACGATTAACCATTTCAAATTTTGCAGTTACGTAGACAAAGGATCAATGTAAGGCGGTAAAGAGCCATTTTGTGGAAAAAAAATTATATGCGAAGGCATGTGCGTCAACAAGTGGTCAAAAATGGTCGAAAATAGACAAATCTACTTTTATTTTATAACTCTAGATTTCCCTAATAAAATCACATTGAAGCTAATACATATCTCTTATAGTTTTAACATAATATTGCAGCGGCGGAAGGCTTGCAAATTATCCATAATACTACGTGCAGTTCCCCCTTAAGTAAGTTTCACGGTTAAAATCAGTAATTTGCAGTAAAATGTTCAAGACATAGCTGAAAACTGCATCTCTAAATCATTCCTGATATTAAAAATTTTACCTAAAAATTCCCTTGCCTTGTAGCAGTTTAGTTTTATGATATACAATTTATATTATGCTTTTAATGTTTGTTTGAAGGTGATTATTGAAATTTTAGGAGGTCAGTTTGAGTTAGAAGTGGCTTCCATATGTTTGGAACATCGACGCTAGACTTACTGTATATGCCTTGATTTCTTAAAGGTAGATTAATTAAATATTCATCGATAATTCCTATCCAAACGTTAATGGAAAACTGATATTGACGTCTAGATTCTGTTATTGAATGTGCCATCATGCCTGTTATGAAAATTTTGAATTGCATCTTTTGAGAAACTAGATTAACAAAAAACGGGATTATCGGTATTAATTCGGTATAACTATTGGGAAAAAATCATTCTATGTTCAAAATCTCTTGGTAAGAGAGCTTGAACCCTCTGTATATAGTAAGGATATAACTGTTATTTTTTTAATATCCACCATACAGTTGATGAGTCGGTATTTAATTCCGCTGCAATTTTCCTGGTACTTGTCTCAGGTAACGCTTCAAAAATATTTAGGACCCCAATTTCTAATTCGGATGTTCGAACTTAGCGGTGTCGGCCAGTATTAAAACTTCTTTTTTCGAAAGTTCCAGATTCATGTAGCCTTTGGTAAAGGAATTTCCGTTTGACGCCCGTACAGGGTGATCAGTTAAGGGTAGCGAGCGGCCATATCTCATAAGATATTGGTCGTATAGATTTGAGAAAAAAAATCGTAATAAAAGTCGCCAAGAGAAATTGCTGAAAATTATTTTCGAGTTTGTCAAACGTCCGCTAGAGGGCGTAACAACCAACACCAAGTAGAAAAATGGGGTTTTTATAGAATTTTGCCTAATGAAAATATATCGATGATATCATTTTCATATTTAGTGACCATTTCCCTACACTTTTTGTCTAAAATGTTTTGTTCTATATATTAAAATAAAGCGGTGGGGGAAGTTCAATTGTTTTTTCAAACAAACCAAGATGTCTCCCGTTTTTTTTTTGACCGATTTTAGCAAACTTAGGCTTATATGAAAGAGCATAATTTGCACTACAAAACGCTTATTTGGTTTTGAATTTTTGACTTTTGCTGGCGTCGCTAGATGGCGTTAACTGATTTAGTAGCATGTTTTTCATATTCATTTTTACATATTTTAAAAGGGGATACATTTCTCTATAATTTAATGAAAATAATTTATCATCTACCTTTTTTTGAACCGTTGATATTGACCAAAATATTATTTTATTTTATTAAAAAATGGCACGCCACCGCTTTTTGTCAAAATAAAAATCATTATCGTAATCAATTCACACACATAACGCGTTGCTAACAAAAAGAACCTCTTGACTTTTTTTCGTTGGACGAACGGTTTTGGATTGAAAAAATAAGATGTTTAACAACGAAAAATCTTAATAAAACTGTCCAACAACAGCAGGAGCAATAACACTAAAAACAAGAACATGGAACTTTAAAAATAAACGTTAAAAATAAATTAATAGTTTTGTCGTAAATGTTCAAAATGTTGTGCATTATTTTGAATGCACTGGTCCAATCTCTTTTGGGTGGAGTTGACAGCTGTCTCAATTTCCGCTCTTGGTATAATATTTATGGCGTTAGATTGGTAGACTGCCTCTACCAATCCAACGGTTAGGAAAATGCCTGTTCAAAAAATCTTTCACATTTCGTGAATAATGTGCCGGGCATCCGTCTTGTTGAAACCACATGTTTCTTCTTACTTGTAAAGGCACATTTTCTAAGAGTCCTGGTAAATCGTTAAATAAAAAGTTCAAATACATGTGACCGGTTAGATTGCCATTAAAGATGTGCGGCCCGATAATAGCACCATTAATAACACCGCACCAGACGTTGACGCTCCATCGACCCTGCTAATAATCTTCACGTAACCAGTGTGGATTAGTGTCCGACCAGTAATGCACGTTATGAAGATTTACCCTGCCATTACTGCAAAACGATGCTTCGTCTGTCCACAATATTTGTGACAAAATATGATGGTTTTCCCTAATGAAGTCTCTAAGCCAGTAGCATACATTCAAAGTCAGTGTCATTTAGGGCTTGATGAATCAAGATGTGATATGGATGCATTTTAAAATCCATTAATATTTTTTGCACTGAGCCATAGGATATTCCTAAATCTCTGGAGATCTCTCTTATGCTTAAATGGGGGTCTGCATGAATATAAGCCGACACATTTATAATGTTATCTTCTCTTCTTACTCTACGATTTCTTCTCAAAGTTGGAGTTGGTTGCACTTGGCCATGTTGCCTTAAACGTAAGGCTAAACGATGAAAAACCATTCTCGAATGGTGTCTTCGGAGGGGATAACGCAGTGCATACTGCCTAAAAGCAATCGCCGCATTTTCAAAACATTGAAAATAAATTCTCAACATATCAAAGGCTTCTTCATTCGTAAAAGGCATGATTTGTTGTAAAAATACTTTTTACATAACATTAAATTAGACAAATTAGATGTCATTAGCAGGAACTATCAAAATGAATATCAACGTGATTGACAATTTGGTGTTTTGTTTCTTAAGGTAGATCATGGCCTGCTTCGCTTAAATGCGATGTTAGTTAAGTTTGATTTTTAATTTAATTTATGAAATAATAATAATTTTTAATAATAAATTATGAACTAAAGCCTTCTCTCGCTAATTAAATGATTATTAATGATAAAAATAATAGGTAATAATTTTATTATTGTGAGATGTAATATTTAAAAATAATTTTGAAGCTTATAGTTATCATTGTTAAACATCTTATTTTTTCAATCCAAAACCGTTCGTCTAACGAAAAAAAGTCGAGAGGTTCTTTTTGTTAGCAACTAATAAGTGATTACGAAAATGATTTTTATTTTGACAAAAAGCAGTGGCGTGCCATTTTTTAATAAAATAAAATAATATTTTGGTCAATATCAACGGTTCAAAAAAAGGTAGATGATAAATTATTCTCATTAAATTATAGAGACATTTATCCCCTTTTAAAATATGTAAAAATGAATATACCATTACATTTGTTACAAAAACTAAAAAATATGCTACTAATTCAGTTAACGCCATCTAGCGACGCCAGCAAAAGTAAAAAATTCAAAACCAAATAACCGTTTTGTAGTGCAAATTATGCTCTTTCATATTAGCCTAAGTTTGCTAAAACGGTCAAAAGAAACGGGAGACATCTTGATTTGTTTGAAAAAACAATTGAACTTCCTCCACCGCTTTATTTTGATATATAGAACAAAACATTTTAGACAAAAAGTGTAGGGAAATGGTCACTAAATATGCGAATGATATCATCGATATATTTTCATTAGGCAAAATTCTATAAAAACCCCATTTTTCTACTTGGTGTTGGTTATTACGCCCTCTAGCGGACGTTTGACAAACTCGAAAATAATTTTCAGCAATTTCTCTTGGCGACTTTTATTACGATTTTTTTTCTCAAATCTATACGACCAATATCTTATGAGATATGGCCGCTCGCCACCCTTAACTGATCACCCTGTACATAAAATGCATATCTGCCATTTCTATTCATTTCACATTCGTGAAATTAATTGTTATTGTTCTAAGGGTTTAATTAAAGCTCTTATTACTGCACACTTAAACAGATCACATAACAAATTTTTGATTAAATTAATCGTAAAATATTGTATGCAAATATGTGTTTTCATAGTAGTAATAGTTCGTCTATTAGAATTAACAATAACATATTTTGAATTGAAAAAAATTAGGCAAACCAATCAGAGAACAGAGAATAAAAACTAGGCCTTCTGGACGCATATAATAACTAGGAGTTGCAGAGTCGCTTTTGCCGTTTGTTTTTTTATTAATGCCTAAAGGCCTTTTTACCGATTTTTCAAATTACCAAACATGGAGTCCAACAAATCGGAACAACTCCGATCTAAACATTTCAAGAGCGACTGCCGTATGTGATCAAGGGCCCGTGACAGGGTTCCATGCATGGAAGGGTTTGGGCCCATGCAAGCTTATATAATCTTGCCGGCGCCATTCGGGCACATTCTTCTGTTTATCTTCGGAAGATTGTTACAGGTGTTACGTTACAACACATTTTTCGATCGTCTAGTTTTCTAGTTATTCTTATTAGATCAGTTTTGGTGTCTTTTTTTCTACGCTTGACATGATGGTGTGCCCTAGTCATATTTTGGTAAGTGGCGACTAATGCAATTTGATTTTTGTCCTGTTGCTTAAATTTGAATTTTGCATTTTTTTATAAAAAATTATATACTCATTTTTTGAAAGTTTATTTTATTTGAATTATTTTTTGTTAAGGTTTTAAATTTTTTTCACAACTATTTTCATTTTTTAAGTGTCTTTTTGAAAATTATACTGATTCAGACATTTTAAAAAAATGCGTTGTACTGCATCCGAGAGATAGTAATATCTAGAACCCTAAGGATAACTGGCATTATCCCCTACTTTTTGAAGCATAAACTGCTAAGCTAGAATCTCGATTATAGTAATAGTAGTAGTTGTAACATGGTTTATTTAGAAAAAATGCTACTCTTACATCATATTTTAGATACAGAATATAAAACATTTTATTAATTATTACAATAAGATTATTTTATAAATATATCAATCTTGGCTATTTAGTAAATATTCTTTTAACACATTTTTAAATTTATTTAACTACCTTTGTGGCCTAATAGATGGTTCTAATTTATTATAATTTATTAGACCCTTATAAAACACCGACTTATAGCTTAATCATTTTGAAATTCTATTTAAGTAAAAGCTTTGATAATCTCTAGTATTATACGTGTGATTCTGACAAAATTTAGTATAACATAACCATTGTAATTTTTTTAACTTAATTGATATTTTTGTATATTTATTGACTCCGAAAATTATACGCATTACTTTGTTTTGTAATATTTGTAATCTGTTGTTTATACCTTAATTAGCATTATATAAAATTATTAAACAATACAGGTAATGAGTTAAAATTGTATTAGGTATATTTCATCTTTTCTAATTCTTTTTAAATAGTTTGTTTCTTGCGACGTTTTAGAAATAACTTTTTTTTAAATAAATGTCAAAATTTAAATTTGAATCAATTACAATTCCTAAGTATTTAAAAGAATTAACCAGTTCTAAATTTTCATTATCAATTATAATATTATTATTAATATTTAAATTATTAACTCCAAATATCATATACTTGGTTTTTGATACACTTAATTTTAATTACCTAAAACCAATTACATAAAACAATATAGTTTATCAAATTTTCTTCTGTTCTATACCAACTATCATTATTTTTGGATTTTTTCTTTTTTGAAACATAATTTTATAATTTTCTCTCAGTCTATCTTCAGCTCTCTTTTGTAATTTTATAGTATCGTCACTTTTCTCACACTCAATCTTGATTACCCCATTTTTTTAATCCTGTACTTTCTTAATTTCTATTTTTAGATATGTTGGATTTATGCACTCACCCAAATCTCTTCTTGTTGTTTTGTTTTCCTGGTTATTTGTTGGTTTTATCATCAAATAATTATTATTTACTGTAACATCCTTGTTTTTAACCTTGTGTCCATCCTTATTTTCTTGTTGGTTTGTGGGTTTTACTGTTATATCATTTTTAGTTTCGGTTACATTTTTGTTTTTGTTGCATAAATAACTTGTATGTTTAACTGTAGCCACTTCAGAATAGGTTTTTCATTCAGTTTTCGAAGAACCTGGATAATGTCTTGAATTTTTCTCTTGAAGTAAAATTACTTTTTCATTCAATTCTGTAATTACTATATCCTCTTTAGTCTTTATAATTTCCTCTTTGTTTTCTTATAATTTCCAAATACAAATTCTTCCATTCTGCTACTGCTATATTTTCCTTAACCTTTATTTCTGACATATCCATCAATTAATTAGAAACTGAATTTTCGTTCTCTTCATGACATTTCTCTTCCAACAAAGTGCTTTTTCCTGAATTCTGCTTACTTCATTTACTCGTATGCTAATTCTTTTAAATCTATTTAATAATAAATTCGCCAAGTTTATATTTTTAGGAGCTTATAAAAACTCAACTTTGACTTAGAAATTAACCAAAGTCAGAAGGCTATTGTACAGGGGGTAAAGTTCATTTTTTTTTACAAAAACAAATTTTATTATTTTTTGCTGCATTCAAGCAATTCTTATTAAGATTCCGGAAAGAGATTTTTAAAAATTGTGATTTTTAATTATCTTTTTTCTTACTTAGAGCTGGCTAAGAATAAAGGTCGTAATTTTTTGCCCTATTTTATAAACATGTGTCCGCTAGGCCTTCGTTTTGAGATATATGATAACACACTCTACTGTGAACAATGTCTACGAAATGGCTATAAATTACCGCCCCCCCCTCCCGAAATTAATTTTCACTGCGACTTTTTTTATTAAGAAAATCAGATTCATCATTTTTTGAGTTTAAGTCATTTAGATCTTAGTTAGCAAAATGCTAAGGCTCTACAAATTTAAAATGTTATATTTTTCTGTTTTCATTTCGATTGCTAAAAATACAGGACGTAATTTTTTTGGTTCATTTTGGGACTAAAAGTTCATGTAAATATATGTTCAAAAGGCCATGAGATACAGGGAGTTTTTATATATATATTATTAAATTTTAACACCCTGTACCTCAAAAACTAAGGCCTTTCGAACCACTGGCGTCTCGCCAGGGGACGGGGGTGAAGCGCCGTTTCACCTACATTTTTCAATCAATTTACTTAAAAATAAAAATAGTTTTAAAATATTAAGCATTTTATAATCTACATTTCTGTAGTATGCTTTACATAAATTCACATTATTTACCTAATTATACCATTATTTTCTATCAAACCTAGTGCCTTATATACTCAAAAAATAACAATGACTTAAAAACGTAGCACGCTGAACACCTTTTCATATAAGCGACTCGTTGAGGAATCACAAATTCTGCCTCATACGCCCCCCGCACGGCCGCTTTCCCGCTTAGATTTGTGGGTAATTAGTTTTTTAATAATTTTTTTATTTAAGATTTGACTAAGCCGCCATCTTAGTTTTTTATTAAAATATTATCAGGTCATACCCATATGGCGTTCAATTTTTGACCAAATCAATCTGGTAAGTAGTTTTTAACTGACGCCCCAGACAGACAGACACACATACAGACGATAAAACATATTGTTAGGTATCTAGAGTCGCAAAAATATTTATATATATAAATTCTGGGATGGTGATTTTTCGCCTCAATTACATACATTTTATTTGACCGCCATTTTGTTCCGCCAGTCTGAATTCTATACCACAGTTAGTAATGGCACAAAATTTAAAATTAATCCATTAAGCAGAATTTTCAGGCTGAATTTTTATATATTTTATTAAGACGCAATTTTGTTTTGCCTTCTTGAATTCATGCCAAAATGTTACCAGTTGATTCTTATAGAATACTTCATTTGTATGCAAAATTTAAGGTAAATCGAACAAGTAGTTTACTAGTAATATGTATTTTAACATTTCACTGGGCCACCATTTTGTTTCGCCATAATGGATTTTAACCAAAATGTTACCAGGGCATCCCCATATGACCCTTAATTTTTGATCAAACTTTGAAGTCAATCGGGTAAGTAGTTTTTTATTTTTTATGCCGCGAATAGAGAGACCGACAAGCAGACAGACAGACCGACTTAATTGAGAAAACATCCTGAAACGTAAAGATTTTACTAAAAAAAATAATAAAATTTTGAAGTATTATGTAGGAAACAACTGGTAAAATTTTGGTACAAATCCAAGATGCCGGCTTAATATTAGTGGATTGATTTTAAATTGTCATAACTAACTGTGGTATAGGTTATATAGTATAACTAGTAAAATTGCGATACTAATTCAAGATAGTGGAACAAAATGGCGGCCAAATAAAATGTTTCTAATAGTAAAAAAAATTATCCGCTCAGGTTTTACATATCATCAAATTTTAACGTCCATAGATGCCAAAAAATATGTTTTATCAATTCCGTCGGTCTGTCTATCGGCTCACGGCCTACCTTAAACACTACTTACTTAGAGTAATTAACTCGACAGTAGAAAAGGATTAAAGTGGTAAGAACTATTATAGACTAGAAAATTTTAATTAATCTTGCCTGATGAGTTTCGCCACAATGTGGTATGCTGTTCCTTGGTAACAGAGTATCAAGTCCGGCGAAGATTTCGGAAGTTCCTTGGTAGTCACAAATGTCGGTTTTGATCTTGTTGGTAACTCTAGTATTTTATTCATTTAACTGTAACTGTTTTTAATTAGGTAATTTTTTTCTTTATTAATAGACCAATTTTTGTCAGCCAATGATCCATGCTGCTATGCTTATGTTGTTGGGGACGTAGATAAGTGACATTGGCTCATATCTGTATGTCAAACTTTGAAATATACTTAGAAAGATTCTCCTTGCTCAACACTGAATTAAAAATGTATTTAATTAGGCCTTACGATATCCAACGACAAATTATTTTTTACTAGTCAAGATCTCACTATGCATATCTCGTTTATTATTTTTATATAAGATTTCCGTTTAAAAATTTGCATATAAAACAAATAAATAAATTCTAAATAAGAAAATAAAATTTCAAAATTATTTCAGAACCCATCACTTCAACAAACAACTTGTCAATGGCCTTATTTAGCTCCCAAAACGTCACTACTTTACATAAATATTTGTTACCGTCTTCATAAAGCTAAAACTAATTTTTCTTGATGATAACAGCACGATAATATTTTACCTTCCATCTGGCAAGAACAATGAGGCCCCTTCAATAACACCATTTTAAAAACCTTTAAGACCGACTTCTGATTACTAATTACCTGACATCTCCTATCTCCCATTTCTCTTCGACCTTTCAGAATGCCTTGAGGGGGTTGAACCTGACGTCTATTGTTCTCACATCCTTCAAAATGTTATATCCGACCTCATTATGTTGCCCCTACGACTTTTTATTTATTGACATAGCCAGGTAAATGTGTGTTATTTGTTTGACAGACTCATAAATCTTTTCGTTGAGTGTCTATATTATTTTTTATTGTTGGAGGAGTTTTAGAATATCTACCTTTTTTGTGATCAGTTAAAGCTATTCGTTCGTTAGGCACCATACGTATTTTGATTAGATCAAGAGCCAAAGAAAGTTATACCATGCATCCAGAAAGACTTAAGAAAATTCGATTAAAATTAGGGTAGTTATTTTTGGCAAAAATATTAACATGTACAGGGTAGTTTTTTTTTCGTTGATATTATAGGGTATAGGCTGAATGGTAAGAGATACAAAAAAACTAAGATACGTGTCCCGTTCTCTATTTTAGTGTTTAGTTTAATGGCGCGGTCAGACCTAGGCTAAATGGATTGGTTTAGAAAATACAGGGTAATTCTCAAAATCTCCCGTTTCTTATTATCTTTTATTACTCGGTTATTTATGGAGATGAAAAAAACTTTAAATACAACAGTTGTATGACTTTTTACGTAGAATCCAGCGGCGTACTTAAAAAAAATATAGATGTTTTAATTTTTGAGATAATATCAAAAGTAGCATTTTCTTAAATGGGACACCCTATATGTAAGTATCTAGAAAAATTGCATTTTTTTTGCGATTGCAACAATATATAATACTTAATATTTTGCTTTGTCCTAAATAGCTAAAATGCCAAAAAATTTTTTTTTTATTGGCCATGGACTGAATTCTTTAGGCGTTTGTTTTTGTTTGTTTACATGTCATAAAATTAAATAACATTTACGTATTGATTGTCAAACTCCATTTTCGATTATATTTTTTAAAAAAAGGTATCCAAAAGGAATGTTTTTATTAATAAATTCAACACTTATGTTACAAAACAATATCAAAAACTACGGTAGAACCAAGGCGCAGTCTAGCCTGAGGCTACTCTACTGAACCTTAACTCATCGTGTTACAAACAATATATATTTGCTTAAATTATATATTATTACAGAGTGCAGATGTCAATCAATGTTACAATAAATTAATGTCTTAAAACAAAATTATAAAAAAAAGCCGGGAGTCATCATATTAATTCTATAAAACAGTATATAAACACTATATAAAAATAAGAATATACGTACATAATATAATTTACGAGAACGACGAAGTTTCGTTATATAAGTGTGTGAAAAAGCAAAATAATATAAAATATTTATTGGTGTTTGCACTGAGCCGTAAATAAATAACTTTTATAACGTTTTTTAAATACTGTTTCTTCAAGACAAGTAAGTTCATTTGGTAAAGAGTTATAAAGTTTAATACTATTGTAAGTAAATGACTTCTAAAACATGGCAGTCTGGTGACGGGGTACTATTATCTTATTGATAGATCTTACATTTCTTGAATGAACATTTACACGAAATATAAACTTGTTTCTTATAGACAAAGGTAATACAGGGTTTTTTAAAATCTTCATGGCAAAATTACCCAAGTGAAGTGTTCGGCGGTTCTCCATTCTCAACCAATTCAGCTCCTTAAATGTATGAGAGATATGGTCATATTTTCTTAGATCCAAAATAAGACGTGAACAGGTATTTTGAACTTTCTGAATTCGACTTTTGTCCGTTGAATCAAGACAGGGTCCATACACAAAATCACAGTAGTTAAAATTAGATAGAACAAGTGATTCACAAAGCATTTTGCGTAAAGAGAAATCAAGTATATGTATCTAGCCGTAATATTGAAAAAGACATTGGCACAATCTTGTATAAATCGCATAAAATAAGGAAAGTGCATAACTTACATCCTGAAGATGAACAACGGCGTTTAGGATTTTGTCATTGGTATATGCAACAGATTAATCGGAATCCCAATTTTTTCAAAATGTAATATGGTCTGACGAAGCTTTTATATATAGCGAAGGAACTTTTAATCGACATAACGAAATCGATATTGGTCAAACATAAATCCTCATCAGACCGCCACTAGAGTACAAAAAGGACGCTTTGGGTTCCATGTGTGGATGGCACTATATCAAAATAGGAATGTAAAATAAACGAGTTGGATAACATGCCATTAGCTGCAAGAAATAATGTTTATCTACAACAAGATGGTGCCCCAGCCCATAACAGACATATGGTAAGGCACTTACTAACTGTCAATTTCGGCGAAAATTGGCTTGGTACATGTGGACCATACAAATGGTCTCCGCGTTCCCCCGACCTGACGCCAGTAGACTTTTATTTTGGGATTTATCAAGAATGAAGCATATAAAACCTGAAGTAATACTTTAAAAGAACTTAGAGCAACTTTTATTAATTGCATTGGAAGAGTGCCAAATATTCATATTTATAACGCCACTCTTTCAGTTGCAAGCCGCGAAAATCGAGTAAAATAGAAGACAATTTGAGTACCCTTTGTGATTAACTATGCTAATCGTTAAGTATTCAAGATAATTGTTGAGTTGTTATTATAATGTTTTGTTGTTTTTTGTAGATGTTTTGGTTTATCAGTGTTTAAATATTCTTGGTAACAGAGTTTTTAAGATACCTATTATAAAATAAAAGAATAATGATTCAATCCATGGCCAACTAAAAAAAAAAAAATGTTTTATTGGTATATTGGCTATTTGGGACAAAGAAAAATATTAGGTATTATATATTGTTGCAGTCGCAAGAAAAAATGCAATTTTTCCAGATACTTGGATATAAAATTAAAACATCTATTATTTTTTCTAAGTACGCCACTGGATTCTAAGTAAAAATTCATAAAACTTTTGTATTTAAAGTTTTTTTTATCTCCATAAATAACCGAGCAATAAAAGATAATAAAAAACGGGAGATTTTGATAATCACCCTGTATTCTCTAAACCAATCCAGTTAGCGTAGATCTGACCGCGCCATTAAACTAAACACTAAAGAAGAGACCGGGATACGTATCTTAGTTTTTTTGTATCTCTTACCGTTCAGCTTATACCCTATAATATCAACGCAAAACAACCACCCTGTACACTCATTTATTAAAAATAAATTTGTTTGTTTATATCTTGTATTTTCATGCTTCATTTCATAATAATTGCTGACTTTGCTATACACAAGTTAAATTTTAGTTTTTATACCTTCGCAAAGGTTTTCAAGAGCTATCCCAAAAGATCCTTTTTTATTTCAGGCGCTTTTCATTGCAGGTGGTCGGAACTTCACCGCCTTAATTTTTGTGTTAGGAGCTATTTTGCTATATGCGGCAAATGAGTTTTCAGAAAGTGTCAAAAAAATAATTAAAAACACCGGTTAAATTTTTTATATTAAAGTTCTGCAATTTTTTAATATGCAATTAGGACATCACAACGAAACAACTGAACGCCAAATTTAAAAATATGATGGCAAAGTAATTTCTAAAAAATGTATTACCCTGTATTTCTGAAATCCTGTAAAAACAATTTTTTAATTTGGTTTTTAGATAGTTTCCCTTCCACCCTCGTTTCGTCAATTGAAAACAAATATTGTTTACTTATTTTATTTTTCTTTAAGAGCTAGATTTTTTTCCTGCTTTTAAAGTTTTATTTTTATTATTCCTTATAAAATAATTGTTGACTCAACACTATTTAACATTTAATATAGTTTTGTCGCATTAGATTATTTTGTCGCATTAGATTATTTTGTCGCATGTGCGACATGTTTTAGTGCGGGTTTCTTGTTTACTTGGGCGTTGAAGTCTCTTAGAAGCAAATGCCATGTTTGTGTATTGTGAAGATAGATCTAATCGTTGACATATTTTTACCACTCTCTTAATATCTACACTCGTTTGTAGAAACTTCCAGTTTACTCACATAGTCCGTATGACAATAGAATTTAAATCTTTCGCATATAAAGACTTCAATATGTATTCAAGTATTTTTATTTCCACTGAAAATCGGTATTCATGGAATTAAAAGAGTCCAAATTATGAGCTTTTAGTCAAAATTCAGAAAGCCAAATGGCTGCGCCAACCTAGAGTACCAATTTTGTTAATTTGTACAGGTCCAACTGATAATCCGTCTCTGGGTGTAATTAGTGGTAAGAATTATGAATTTATTTTTATGAATATAAGTATAAATTGAACCTAAAAGCAAAAAATCGGTAAATTACCTTTACCGGGAACTTACCCCGTTATAAACCTTTCCTTTCATTAGGAATAATGAAGTGTAACCCAATTTTCAATAGTTCAGTACATAGTGATTTAGAAACATATATGTATACAGGGTGTTCGGGAACAACGTCAGTAAACTTAAGGCCGTGATTCTACGTGAAAAAATAATGGTAGCAAGTCCTTTAAGAAAATGTCAAAATCTCAATGGTTTCCTAGTAACGGTTGATCAAAGTTGCATTTTTAATTTTAAATTTTAGGGATATTTAATTTATCTCTTTACGAATTAACTTGATATTTTACACATAAGTTTAAGATAATGGACGCTCTTATCCAATGGTAAAAGTGTTTATTTAAGTTACAAACATTTAGACAAGTTTTTCAAACTAAAAAGTAGACTAAATGCCGAAATTTATTTCTATTGGTATTAATAAGTACCTTGACTATGACATTTAAATCATAATGATTTAATTAATTAAAAATTTAATATCGATTTGCGGCTAAACGATATGATTTATCGATTTGAAGTAAGAGTACACTATTTGAAGCACTTCCCTCGGCTTAAAGATGGCAACTCAATTTTGACAATCTCTTCCAAAATAAAAAAGTTGCATGTAAAGTGCCCTCTGGTGGCAACTTAAATAAACATTTTTACGTTTGGATAAGAGCTTCCATTACCTTAAACTTATGTGTCAAATATCAAGTTGATCCGTAAAGAAATAAATTAAATATTTCCAAAATTTAAAATAAAAAATGCAACTTTGATCAGCCGTTATTAGGAAACCAATGAGATTTTGAGATTTTCTTAGATGACTTGCTACCATTATTTTTTCATGCAAAATCACGGCATTAAGTTTCCTGACGTTGTTCTCGAACACCTTCTGTCTTTTCAAATATTTTTATTGGGCGTCATTTTATTCCATGATATTGGATTCTTACCAATATTAAATTAGTGCAAGATTGTGCTATTTAATGTCGAATAATATGCCGTTGACAAAGTTTGAAGATATCCGTGAAAAACCGAAAATCGTCATTTTCCTTTTTATTTTTTGAGGCTGCAAATCAAAAGATTACAAAATAAATTTTGCATCATACTAGTTACTTTTTCTCAGCTACAAAATGTTTTAAAAACCGATGTTTCGTTTTCTAAGTCTCACCATCGACTTGTTTTTTTTTTAAATACAGACCTGGATTTTCTATTTCATTTTTAACAAGGGTTCGACCTCCTAAGACCAACCGTGTATCATACTTAATGTTTGAAGGGAAGATTTAAGATTTTCCTATAAGAGATTATGTGTTAGAGAGAGACGGGAAACCTGAATCTTGCTAAATTCACAAAGGAAAATTTCAAATACTCTAAATGTTTGAGTGCCTTATTTTATTGGTTTTGGCAGGTCAAGAGCTTGTTAAAAATGAAATAAAAAGTCCAGGTCCGTGTTTAAAAAAATGAACTGGATGATGAGACTTCAAAGACGAAACGTAAGATTTTAAATCTGAGTACAGCATCTTGTAGAGGAATATTTTGCCAATTTCTATCTATACGACACTTGATTTTTTAGGCTTAATTTAAAATAAATCCAATAAGCAGTTTTTACATTGACACACACATCTCCTCATGATGAATTCGTATCAGTTTATACCGATATCAAATTTAATTTTTCTGCAAAATAAGTCAGTTGAATAAGATTTATTTACTTTGATTTAAAAAAAAATTATTTGGCCGCCATTTTGTTCCGCCATCTTGAATTTGTACCACAACTTTACTAGTTTATCTCTATTTCACATTTAATGCTTGTACAAATTTTGAACTAATACGGCAGCGTGCAGTCCATGGAAGCAAGGGAAGCAGTGCTTCCTGAATTCCTGAAAAAATTACAAAACATCTTTTAAAATGTAATTTTTGAAATAGGAAACCATTAATTTAGTTTACATTAAAAATGCTAAAATATCTTAATTATCAAGCTCATAATAAATTCGGCCTTGACTCCGACCCAGCCACAATAGAATATCGAATAGAACCTATGCCGGCTGCTAGCTTCTCTGCAGCCGAGTCCTGTATGCTTGATTTCCACCGGCTGTTTGCATTTCAGTCACGTGCTTTAAGTGGTGGCAGAAGCTACAAGATAAGAGCTTCAAAATGAAAAACTGTATTAGACATTTTTATTCGGAAAAACAATACGAACAATTTAAATGGCTAACAGGGTGTGAAAATATAAGTAAATTATTTTGTTGGCCATGTTTACTTTTTGAAAATGAAAAAGGTCTCTTGAATAAAACTGGTTTTTCCGATTTAAACAATTTCCATAAAGCTGTAAAAATACACATTATGTCCAAAGCGCATTTGCAGGCCGTCATAAAAGAAAAAGTCTTCGGCAAAACCAGAATTGAACACGCCCTTAATAAACAGTTGGAAATTAGTCATCGCCAACACAATGAACTAATCGATAAAAATAGGCAAATATTAAGAAAACTTATCGATGTTGTTTGTTTCTCGGACAGCACGAATTGGGATTTAGAGGTTATGACGAAACAAGGGTTTCTTCAAATAGAGGAAATTTTCAAGACTTAATTAGTTTAATGGCTAAATATGATGATTGCTTAAAAAAATCATTTAGAGCAGTCTAGCATTTTTCGCGGATCGTCGAATCGAATCCAGAATGATTTAATTTCCGCTGTTGCAACCATTATTCTAAAAAGAATTAAGCTGGAGATTGGCGAGGCGCCGTTCATTGCTATTGTTCTGGACGAAACAACTGATATCACTAAGTTTAGCCAATTATCTATAGTAATACGCTACGTTAAAACAAACGGAAGTATTCAAGAGCGATTTTTAGGTTTTAAGAATGTGTCCGAAAATCGTACAGCAGATGCATTATATATCGTAGTTTATAACGTTACTAAAGAAATTAATGGAGAGAAAAAATTAGTTGCTCAAAGCTGTGATGGAGCTGCAGTGATGGCAGGACAATTAGGTGATCTGCAAGCTAAAGTTTGAGAAACTTTCCTAAGTGCTGTGTTTGTCTGTTGTTTTGCTCATAAATTAAATTTAGTTTTATCCCAGTCCATCAATCACATTAAAGAGTGTAAAGTATTTTTCGCTACCTTAAGTGGCATGGCTGCTATTTTTTTCCAAGTCAACAAAACGCACACAAGCTTTGGACTCCATTGTCCACAAACGATTGCCCAAAGTAAAAATCGTGAATCACTGACTGAACTATTTGAGAATATAATAGGACTTTGGTTTTTGAACTGTTTGAAACGTGATTTAAATTTTAATTATTTGTTGAACGTATTTTCAGAAATATTTCCATTCCCGGACAATGTTTTTAATATATGACAAATTAAAACAAATGATATTGCTTTTTGCCTAAAAAAAGTGGATGATTTTAAGTCCATGTAGAGCCACAAGCCAAGCGCCTTCGAACAGACAAGGTGGGATATGTTCAAACATCATACAGACGCCTCTTTTATGAAATAATCGATCAAATTCAGCAACAAATAAACTATAGATTTAACGGTTTAAATGATTTTAAATTCCTCGAGCTTTGCAATTTTGATGCATTTAAAGGAAAAACTTTTCCAGAAGATGCGTTTAAATCTCTTCTTCTTCATTATGGCCAGTTCTTCGACAGAGTGTTACTGCGATCTGAACTAAAAGTGATTTAGGAAACTGATGACATTAGCTCAAAAAATAACGCTAAGGAACTATTGCAATTTTGATGATACACCGAAGTGTCGA
Organism: Kuschelorhynchus macadamiae; assembly: GCA_030620095.1. NCBI lineage: Eukaryota > Metazoa > Arthropoda > Insecta > Coleoptera > Curculionidae > Kuschelorhynchus > Kuschelorhynchus macadamiae. Next base: position 409,171 of record JAUTXW010001615.1, read on the forward strand.
AATTGTGTGAATTAGTATTGACAATACCTGCCACAAGTTCATCAGTAGAACGCAATTTTTCAACACTTAAACGTAAAAAAAAATTCGTGAGAAATTCAACGGGGCAGGAGAGACTCGCATACATCGCTGTTGTCCATTGAAAATAAACTTCTCCAAAATATGTCTGAGCATCGACGTTTTTATGATGACGTCATTGACGAATTTGCAAAAAATGATCTAAAAATCGAATTACATTACAAATAGGTAAGTTTCTAAAAATTGCTTCCCTTTCTTAAAATTTCACCGCACGCCCCTGAATATAATATGTAGTGTAGTTTTTATTCAGGCCGATTTTTTTATAGTTAATTAAGCCACATTTGGTTTTTATCTTATACTCATACCCAAATGTTACAAGTTCATTCCTACGTAACACTTGATTTTTGTGCAAAATTTTGATAATTATTATTTTAATAATAATTTTTTTAACATTTCACTAGGCTGCCACCTTATTCGGGCATATTCAATTTATACCAAAATATTACCAGGTTATCCCCATTCGACCCTTATTTTTTGAATAAAAATTGAAATTAATCTGATGAGTAGATTTTAAGCTATGCCGCGAAATGCAGACAGAGAGACAAGACGACAGACGGAGCGACGGAATTGATACAATATATTTTTTGGCATCTAGGGATGCTAAAACCTGAGAGGATGATTTTTTCACGATAACAAAATATTTTATTTGACCGCCAACTTGAATTAGTATCATAGTTTTACTAGTTGATCTCAACACTACAATTAGTTATGACTCACAATTTGAAATCAGTCCATTAAGTAGTTGTTTCAGGTTGAATTTTCAAATATTTTATTAAACCGCAATTTTTTTCCGCCATCTTGGATTCGTACCAAAATTTGATTTCTACATAATTCTTGACTTTTGTGCAAAATTTGTAAAAAATCGGATAAGTAATTTTTCAGTAATATTAATTCTTTTAACATTTTACTAGGCCGCCATTTTGTTTTGCCATATCGGATTTTTCCAAAATGTTACCAGGTTATTCCCATTTGATCAAAATTTTGCAGTCAATCAGTTAAGTGGTTTTTTAGCTATGCTGCGAACGGACAGACCGACAGACAGATAGACCGACGTAATTGAGAAAACATGTTTTTTTCGGCATCTAGGGATCCTGAGACGTAAATATCTGAAAAAATCTCGGAGGGTGATTCTTTCAGGGATATAATACTTCTCTTTTACGAGGGAAAATAAAAAGGAACAAGATTTTTACGAATATCTTCGGTAGTAACCTGAATTTTTCGCTTTTATCAACGACATATTATTTGACATTAAGTTGTGCAACTTTGCCCTAATTTAACCAGCCTCGTATCTCTTACGGTTTTTGAAATTTCAATGCTATTCCTTAAATTTGTAAACCCTGTATATATAAATATATATATATATATATATATATATATATATATATATATATATATATATATATATATATATATATATATATATACAGGGTGATTCACGTTGAGTGTCCTATTAAAAGTTCTGGAGAACTATAAAAGAGATTTTTTTCAAATTCGGCATACGGACATAATAGGTAATAATCTATATTTTAAAAATTTTCGCACGTGCAGCATTGCAACATCTCTCCAAAACCAATAGCAACATTGACATTTCAAATAGAACACCCTATATTTTATTGCATTTTCTGATTCTACGCACGATTTTAAGTAACTTTTGTTAACATCTTCCTATACTTATCTCCTACCATTTTCTCTAAAAAAATTAATTTATGATTTTTTTAGAAAATCACCACGTTAATAAAATTCCATATTTACCTGCGTAAGCGAGATAATTACTAGATTTTTTTTCTGGGTTAGAGAGTGCATATATTTAAAATAACATATAATAAGCATATAATAAGGGCATTTTTATCGAAATTTAGTAATGGTGAAAACTCATTTATTTTAAATACAACACTCTGTATTTTATGGTATCTTCGAAAAAACCAATACCTTACCTACAATATTTCCATATATGTTCCTATACCCATCTCCCAGCATTTTTTAGATACGAGCCAACTTTGAATATTTTCCTGTTTTCAAAGACCATCCACAACAAAAGCACCCGCCTCGGCACCTGCTTAGCGAATCACTTAACTAGTTAGGCCATGTAAGGTTTTATTTACCTCGTACTGACAATTATTTGAAATAAACAGACAGTTTTAAATACGGTGAATAATCCAAAATGTATTTTTTTTAAATACAATTTGTAACCTAAAGGTGTTAGATATTATAAGTGATAATTAAACAAACAAATAATACATAATCGTTAATTTTTAGCAAAAGAAAGATAACTGATTGTTAAATTGCTTAAAATGGCCACCATTCGCATTAAGGCATTCGTGCAAACATGTTAATTGGTTTCTTGTTGTTGCTCTTCGTATTTCCTCAGGATTTAATTCGTCAAAAGCTCGACGTACTCGATTTTCCAGATCCTGGAGATTTTGTATTGGATTTTCTACATAAACTCGCTCTTTGATGGTTCCCCAAAGGTAAGAATCTAGGAGAGTTAGGTCCGGAGACCGAGGTGGCCAATCCCATGGTCTCAAACGTCTGAACCACCTATCTTCGAACATTCCATATAATTCTTGACTCACTTCATTGCTGCAATGTGCAGGAGCCCCATCCAATTGGTACCAGCAAGAAATCAATAATTGTAGTGTTAACTCATCCAAAAACTCATTAACTGTAGTTCTTAAAATATCCAGATATTTATTCGAAGTTAAATTTTCATCGTAGATACAATAAGCAAATTTATTGTCCATCAGTAAGCAAAAAACATTAAACCCGAATTGAAACTGAAATCTTCGTTCTATAACTAATTTTGGGTTTTCAGCCGCCCAAAAATGACTATTTCGTCTATTAAATATTCCTTCCCTCGTAAATTTCGACTCGTCAGTTCAGATAATTTTTTTCAAAAATAGTGGGTCTTCCTCAATTTTAGTTAGAACTATTTTGCAAAATTCAGTACGTCTCTGAAAATCTTCTGGTAAAAGGTCTTGCTGGGTGATAAATTTAAATGGTTGAATGTTATGTTTGCTTAGAATACGTTGAATTGTTGAATATGAAAGTCCTAGATCTATTTCAGCACTTCTAATTGATGCTTGCGGGTAAACGTTAAAATATCCAAGTACATTTATTTCATTGCCTTCATTATCAGTTTGTAGTTTTGTGTATGATCTATGTTTTATAATTTTGCCGTGATTTTTAAAATTTGCTTCATATCTGAAATATGAAGGCAAAATAAATAGAAAGCCTAAAATGCTGTGTACACGTACGAAAGAATTGTACCAAAAGAGAGGATGTCAGTATTAATGTGTATAATCAGAGTCCAAGGACCATCATCAAAATATTATGTTATGCACGTTAATACTGACAACCTCCTGTTATTTTAGCAACATAAATTGATTTTTAAGGAAATAAAAAAACTATTATTGCATTAAGTACCTTCTAAATTTTTTCCTGTGCATAGGAGGTAAATGAGGATACATCTCGTTAAATTTTCTGCAGGTTCTTGAAATAACTTTGTTACACTCTCCATGAATGTAAAATAAATTTAAAATATTAATATTGGAATATTCAATTGCGTTTTCCATTTTTACGGAGCACAATTGAAAATTATCTGTTAATGTCAAAAAGATGTCAGGAAGAAGTAAACAAAACCTTCCATGGCCTACCAAGCTAAGTTATTCGTTAAGCGGGTGGTTTTGTTATGGTAGTCTTTGAAAACAGGAAAATATTCAAAGTTGGCTCATATCTAAAAAATGGTGGGAGATGGGTATAGGAACATATATTGAAATATTGTAGGTAAGGTATTGGTTTATTCGAAGATACCATAAAATACAGGGTGTTGTATTTAAAATAAATGAGTTTTCACTATTAATAATTTCGATAAAAATGCCCTTTTCATACGACACCCTGTATGATATATCGCTATTCTAACATATAGTTATATTAAATATATGCATTCTCTAACCCAGAAAAAAAAATCTAGTAATTATCTCGCTTACGCAGGTAAATATGGAATTTTATTAACGTGGTGATTTTCTAAAAAAAAATCATAAATTAATTTTTTTAGAGAAAATGGTAGGAGATAAGTATAGGAAGATGTTAACAAAAGTTACTTAAAATCGTGCGTAGAATCAGAAACTGCAATAAAATATAGGGTGTTCTAATTGAAATTTCAATGGTGTGCTATTGGTTTCGGAGAGATGTGGCAACGCTGCACTTGCGAAAATATTTTTAAAATATAGATTATTACCCATTATGTCCGTACGCCGAATTTGAAAAAAATCCCTTTTATAGTTCTCCAGAACTTTTAATAGGACACTCAAAGTGAATCACCCTATATATATATATATATATATATATATATATATATATATATATATATATATATACACTTCTGAATGAAATAAAAGTGTGCATTATTATAAATATTATTCTATTCTGTTTAGATTTCACGCCTGCGTTATTTCCGAATATGCAAAGTAACGTTATAAATGATGTGACACAAAATTTAGTCCACCCCGCTTACACTCCTTGCATTTCCATTACACTTCACTAAATCATGAGATAAAATTGTTCAAGTTACCGCCACGACAGAAAAGAAAATTTAATTCGAACCTCTCTTTTTCTCGGATGATAAAAATCTGAATGTATCGGCCCGATTAACATGTTAATAGAAGCGTGAGTAAAAGAAATTAAATACCTGACCAACACCTGTATCAGTATTTTAGATAAGTCTAAGAATGTGACCGGTTAACGCTTGAGAGGACTCATAAAGCTAACCAGCATGGGAAAATGGATTGGGCAGGCTTCGGTTTTAGTAAATCTCATGAAAAATGTACTAGTTATGTGCAGTGACGTGTCACCAAAGACTATTAGAGAGAAGCCAGTACGGATACACAAATGAATCACAGGAAAACAAGTGTCTTATTTCGTTGTTTGAAAAGATTTATAAGTCAAAGAAACGTTTTAATTTTTAGAGTTTGAATATAACCCATGTTTTTATTATCTTTTGACAGAAACAAAACAATCTTCTAAAATATAATTTTTGAAATAGGAAACCATTAATTTAGTTTATATTAAAAATGGTAAAATATTATTTTAATTATCAAGACCATAATAAATGCGGCCTTGACTCCGACTCAGCCACTATATCGAATAGAACCTATGCGGGCCGCTAGCTTCTCTGCAGCCAAGTTCTGTCTACTTGATTTCCTGTGAATCGAGCCAGAGGTTATTGAACTTTCCACCGGCTGTTTGTAATTTTTGCATTTAAGTGGTGGCGGAATTTTGGTCCACGCTATCGTTGGAGTAGGTTCTTTGTTTGAACGGCTATCCGTGTGTTGTGTGATACATACGTCGCGTCGTGCATGGTGCGATATGGAAGACAATAATACGGACGTGGTGAATAATGTTGAAAATGTTGGAGAATTTAGTAAGAAGAGTGTGTGTGAATATGTGGTGTATGTCTTAATAATAAAGGGATTGTCAACATTAACTTTCGCTGATAAGCTTCAAATAATTTCCAAACGGGGGGCAAAACCGCCTATGAAAAATTTAACCCCAAAAATGAAAAACTGTATTAAAAATTTTTATCCGGAAAAACAATACGAACAATTTAAATGGCTAACAGGGTGTGAAAATACAAGAAAATTATTTTGTTGGCCATGTTTATTTTTTGAAAATGAAAAAGGTCTCTGGAATAAAACTGGTTTTTCCGATTTAAACAAATTCTATAAAGCTGTAAAAAGACACATTATGTCCAAAGCGCATTTACAGGCCGTCATAAAAGATAAAGTCTTCGGCAAAAAAAAACAGTTGGAAATTAGTCACCGCTAACACAATGAACTAGTCGAAAAAAATAGGCAAATATTAAGAAGACTTATCGATGTTGTTTGTTTTCTCGGACTGCACGAATTCTGATTTAGAGGTCATGACGAAACAAGGGTTTCTTCAAATTTATCATTTATTTGAAATAATAAGCCTGCAATATGAACTTATTAACAAGATGGCTGTGGTTAAAGTGAATAAATTAACTGAGATAAATGGGGACAAGATTACTTGTTGACACGATCTGACAATTAAAAAGCAAAGAAAAAAATACAATATGTAGCATATGCGTATGATTAGCATTTCCAAAATAACAATCGTCTATTTGCTAAACTAAAATTTTGGTACTCATTTTTTTTGTTTCAGATGATTTTAGGCAGTCTGCTAGGCATGCTGTCGTACTCATCAGCCTTTTGGTTTTCCGCTGAGGAACCTAAACCTACGTAAGTAGTAATAAATTCTATGAATGATATAGAATATATCTAAAATTAATATTGCTCTGAGTTGCTCTGAGTTGACAATACTGGGATGGAGGGGGGGTTAGGGCTTAAAATGGAAAAAATAAATCTCTAAATAATTTTAATTAACGAAAATGTTATTTCTGTTTCGTCCAGAAATAAAGAAAATTGAATATGAATATTTCAGAATTAATGAGGTAGGATGATGATGCCTCTTTCTTATCAAGTAAAAATTTCACTATTTGTTTTATTTAAAATGTAAGGCTTAAAAATCATAATCATCATCAACAAAAGTTGTTTGAAAAGATACTATATATGACCTTGTACCGAACTAAATTGGATCACACTTCGTTATTCCTGATAAAAGAAAAAAATTCATAGCGAGGGAAGTTCCGGGTAAAGGAAATTTACCAATTTTTTTTAATAAATATTTGTGTTGTTTTATGATTACTAAAGGATTGAGTTTATCTCAAAATAAATATTATTTACGTTTTTACCAATAATCTTGAGGTATTATCTACAAATAGCACTCTAAAAATGAATTTATCTTGTGATTACACCATAGTTTACCAAAAAAAAACCATATTTTTATCTTGTTTCATATGTTAAGTGAAGAACCCAATTCTATTTTTATAGGTTCTTCGAAACTACAATATAAAATGATTAAATAAAAATGTAATATAATATCAAAAAAGTAAGTTGACTGACTAGAGTAGAACGTTTTACTTTTTTTTTATTAGATTATACTTTTTTAGTATCATTAAAAAACTAAACGAAAAAAAAAAGATTATTATTTGACCGTCATTTGGTGCCTATTTAAAAAAGATTGGTTAGATTAACTTACCAATGATCCCACACCAAACGTTACTTCCAAATCTGATCTGTAGACGTCTCTCTGCTACTTCGTGAGGATTTTTCACAGCCCAATGATGACGGTTGTGTCTATTAAAGACTCCACAATTCATGAACCTGCTCTCATCGGACCACAAGACATGATTTACAAAATCAGGATTTTCATTACATCTCCTAGTATACCACTCACAGAACTGTAGTCGTCTTGGAAAATCAGTTTCCTTAAGTCCTTCTACTATTATGTGTTTGTATGGTTTTGAAACTCTCTGTACTGTTGATTTTGGCACATTAGTTTCCTGTTCTACAGTTCTTACCGATGCACTAGGGTTTTCGTTGATAGCTTGTAAAATGTTTCTGTCTCGATTTTCATTGTTATTATTGTATCCGCTTCTAAGTTGTTCGAAGGCACCATGGTTAATTAAATTAACTACGATTTTCCTGAATTGGGTTTTATGAGGCTGCCGTCGTTCGGGGTACATCTCCAAATACCTTGCTGAGGTAACGTCGGCGTTTCTGTATGATTGAAAGTAGAGAGCTACCATGTCAACCTTTTCTTCAAAATCTTTAATGCACTTGTGAGATATCACCGGACTGGTCATTTTAGGCTCTTTCCAAAAATCGAAAAACCCAATATAGCGGCCATAAGAAAAATGAGAGTTGAGGCGGGTTGCGGGTTAACAAAAAACAATGAAGACGTGTCGTATACGCCATCTTATTTGTCTTAAAAATGCGTCCGAATAATGTCACATATTGGCAACTGTCAAATTTACCGTTCTGTATATACTGCCAAGAACGAAATCCGCCATTTTCGGTTTTTCCCCGATTTTCCAAAAACAGTTGATCGATCGTAAATCTGATGAGCCGGATATCGAATGCAATAAGTTTCCTCTAAAACTTTCCCCATTTAACCTTTGCTGTAGGTATAATAGCAGCCGAGATCCCTGTATAGAGAAGCGAATCCAGGACACACTCATATGTTAAGTGAAAGCACTGTTGCCAGATTTCAAGAAGAGATATAATATAAGTCCTGCATATTCTGTGTTAGTAATGTTATTTTTTTTTAATTTGTTGTTTAATATAATGTTTCTTTTTCTGAATAGAAAATATGTCAGTTTCTGTATTGTATTATATACCTTAATGTGCCCTCTTTTGTTAAGTTAGTTTTTGTTTTGTATAATTACTGAGTTTTTGATCATTAATACATTTGTTCAATTAATCCCCGTTCAGGCAGATGACTTTTTTAAAAAAACTTATAATTAATAAAAATGCTGTTTAGGTTAGGTTAGGAATGGTTAGGCCAACAAAATTCCGGGTCTATATTAAAACAAGGATTTATTCAACAAAACTTATTCTGTTAGGTGGATTTGTCCCGTTAGGATTAGGTTAACTCAGGTTTGTCGATAAAATTATCGTTAAAGCTATAAATTATCTTATGATTAACGCTATAAAATCACATTTCTAATCATTGAAAATCAAATCTAAAATGGTGTAATTGGTGGGAGTTGCAGCGGATTTAAGGTCTTGTTTTAAAAAACGGATCTATAATAAAACAAAGATAAATTCAAGGTTTTGCAATCAACTATCCATGTATGCTGTGGTTTTTAATCTAATTTTTTAAGAAAATTGCAAGGCATTGGCAACAGTGTAGAGAAATTGTGTTCTCAACGTCATCTTGACGTAATAAAAAAGAGATTTCGCAGTGTATTTCTCGAATATTTACGATTTTCAAAATGCATTTTCTCAAAAACTATTGGACCCTTCACACTTTTTAAATCTGGAAATTACTACTAAAAATGAACACTTTTTAATGGTTTTTGAAAATTTTCAAAATTCGTGGCTACGTATAGCGTTATAGACCCTTTGAAATAACTTTAAATTGTCAGTGATAGCTTTCTTAAAATCATCTCCCCTGTCTCGATAGTGATGCGTCTTCCTATTTATATTATTTTATTATCGATGCATGTGGTCAAACATTTTTTTAATTAATTACTCGATCGCGCGGATATTGCCTCATCACGCCGCGGCTTCTGAAGTAGGTAAAAGTTTATTTAGGCCTGACAGAAGGAATATTAAAAGTCATTGGGTCTTTTTAATAACCCAAGCAAAAACACTGTTTGGCTTTCTAAAGCTATTAAGCTTTAATAAGATAAGAATTCCTATTGAAGCCCAATAAAATAATAATCGAATGCCCGCCGTAGTGTTAAAAAAATACATCCTCAGTTTGATTAGAATATATTATTTTACGTTATTCTTTGTTTTATGCGTGCATTTTATTTCTATAGTATAGTATAGTATATTTCTAATAGTGCCAATGATGCGAAAAAAACCTATTTTTTCCTTTTAAAGGAAGCTTCGTAATGCAGTGTTACATTTGAAAGTCTTACAACGAAAAATGTTAAAATTAAATTCTAGGTCTCTCAAAAGTTTTTTTAACATAGCCTAAGTAAAATTATACAAAATATATTTATTTTTACAAAAATCTATAATTACTTGTTAATATGCATTTTTTCGATCCATTCCAATCGGAAAAGTATCTAAAATTAGCAATATAGTCGAATGAGGTCTTATCGTGCGGGTCCAAAGTCACCAACATTATGAATCAAATCAGAAAACAGAGTGAATACCAAAATATTGTGTGATTCTTTTATCGAGCTATTAAATCTCAATGGGCTATTTACAAATATACAAGGAGAAAGAAAATAGTTTTTTTTTATTATATTACGCAATATTGTTAAGATAGCCACTTAATATTATTTTATATATTAAATGCCGAGGGACTAAATAAGAAAATTTGCTAAATACGTATTGGGTTAAAATTTTTTGGTTGGCAAAAACAAAAATACACAAAATGGCAAGCGCCTTAATAAAGTCGGAAGGCGGTTCGAATCAGTGGAACAATCAGGATATGTTCTGTTTATACAGCCACTTAATGGAAGTGAGATTTTTTTATCAATCACCAAAAATTATGAGCCCAGCTTGACCTAAAAATCTAACCACTTATACAGTGTAATTTATTTAAATGCGAGCCAGCCCTGTGCAAAGAAAACTTTGTTTTTTTTGTATTGTGATAACAAAAAAAATTTACTTTGCAAAAACATTATAGATTTTTGTTAAAAACACAAGATAATTAGTTATTACTCACTTACTTTTTACGTCTAAGGGTCCCTAGATCCCGGAAAACATGTTTTCTCAATTCCGTCTGTCTGTAGCTATGTCTATCTGTCAGTCTATCTGTTAGCGGCATAGCTAAAAAACTCCTTATCCTATTTCTTCAAATTTCAGTCTAAAATTAAGGGCCATGTATGCGAAAAATACAAGCTATATATATATATATATATATATATATATATATATATATATATAAATTAATTTATATATATATATATATATTATATAACAAGGTAAGATTATTATTTTTCTTGAGCTCTCTCTAAAATAATTGTTTTTTTTAAGTAGGCTTTGATTACGCATGGCGGCCATAATGAAACAAAAGAATGCCGCATGTCAACAATCATTTTGTGTTCCTGAATAGTACTTGTTATCATTTTCTCATTGTGCCGAGTTTTTACAAAGTTTATTTGGGTTTCTTATACTACTTAAAATGGAGGGTAATTATTCCAACGAAGAGAATTTGGATATGATAGAACTTTATTTTAAAGCAAATAGAAATACACAAGCAGCTGCGCGTTCATACGAAGAACAATTTCCAGACCGACATCAACCAAGCCAAAGGCATTTCAGATTTCTAATTTTAAACTTGTTAGCTTATGGGTAAAAATATTAATTCAACTATCGATGTTTCAGATTTTCAACTAAGATATTATACTAACAGTGAATACCTAGTGACTAAAATGTAACTATCACACTATTGAAAATACCTAAACTAAATTTAAATTAACACATAAAAAAAATATAAGTTACACCACATGCCTCCCTCCATTTTCCACACATTTTTGACATTTCTCCAATACCTTCCGTGTAACCCTTCTTAAGGTGTTCCTGTTAATATTAGCAAAAACATCTCGGACTCTGTCTTCTAGCTCTCTGAGACTTTCTGGCGGAGAAAATTCGTAGACCTCATTTTTTGCGTATCCCCATAAATAAAAATCGGGAGGAGTAATATCCGGTGACCTTGCCGGCCAAGCAACAGGGCCATTATTAGCGATAATATTTTCCCCGAAAGTATTTCTGAGGACCGCCATCACCTCTCTGGTACCTTGAGCCGGACAGCCATCTTGTTGGAACCAAATATTTTGCAGGTCGTTTGGGGGAACAGAATTTATAACTTCTGGAATAATTTGTTCCCGTAATAGTTGCAAATATCTGTTACCCGATAAATTTTCTTGGAAAATGAACGGCCCAATCAAACGGTTATCTAAAATACAAATTGTTATGAGTGATTTAAAGCAGAAGTGCATTGTTTGGAATTACCTATAATGCCACACCACACATTGAACCCAAATTTTGTTTGTAAACGTCTTTCTTCTAAATTATGAGGATTCTCGGTGCCCCAGTAATGAATATTATGTTTATTGAAAATTCCACAGTTTGTAAATCGTGTTTCATCTGTCCAAAGTACTTTAGAATGAAAGTTGGGTATTTGCTGGCATTTGTTGATGAACCATTCACTAAACGTGATTCTTCTAGCAAAATCATTTACCTGAAGACCCTGTCCAATAGTAGGTTTATAGGGATGAAAGTGAAGTTTTTTCAAGACTCGTTGGACGGTTGATTTGGGAATTGCCGTTTGTTCTTCAATCTTTCTTACTGAGGTTGTTGGGTTGTCCCTGACACTTTCTATTATAGCTGCGTTTCTTGCTTCATTATCTATTGAATAGGTCTTTGGTTTCGGTTTCAAAAAAGACCCGTAGGCTAACAGGTTAACAATTAGAAATCTGAAATGCCTTTGGCTTGGTTGATGTCGGAAATTGTTCTTCGTATGAACGCGCAGCTGCTTGTGTATTTCTATTTGCTTTAAAATAAAGTTCTATCATATCCAAATTCTCTTCGTTGGAATAATTACCCTCCATTTTAAGTAGTATAAGAAACTCAAATAAACTTTGTAAAAACTCGGCACAATGAGAAAATGATAACAAGTACTATTCAGGAACACAAAATGATTGTTGACATGCGGCATTCTTTTGTTTCATTATGGCCGCCATGCGTAATCAAAGCCTACTTAAAAAAAAACAATTATTTTGGTTTTTAGAGCTCAAGAAAAATAATAATCTTACCTTGTTATACATCATTGGAAAGCTCTTAAAAAGATCTTTCCAAAAATACAATAATCCAATATGGCGTCGGTAAGAAAATAAAAAGTTGATGCCAATATCTCAAAAACAATTGAAGCTAGAAACTTCGTTTTACCTGCATAATGTTCCTCTAATAAAAGTGCCCTAATAATGTATAAACCATGAAACCATAATACGAGTCGTTTAGAAGCTACGGGCAAAAGTTGAAAATGCACCATTTTGATTTTTCCCAATTATCTTGAAAACCACAAAAGATATCCTAAACTTCAAAACGTCATCAAATTTGTAATAAAATTCTCTAAAACTTTCCTAATTTAACCCACCCTGTAGCTATAGCGGTTTACGAGATAGCAATGCATGTAAGCCAAATTTGGGACACATTGTATATATATATATATATATATATATATATATATATATATATATATATATATATATATATATATATATATATATATATATATATATATATATATATATATATATATATATATATATATATATATATATATAATAATAAAAAAATTTGTTTATTTTAAACACGCTTTAAAATTGGAATTGAAGTATTCTATAATTATTTATTTATTGCCTACAAAATTACAAATGTACTAAAAAAGTAAGCAGAAAAATGGTGTTAAATCTAATAAAAAAAATTTTAGATTAAAATTCACTGGCTAATATCCAGGAGCCAGTGGCAAAAGCTCTGAGAAACGGTATAAGAAATGTACAGAAACTTGTGCATGAAAAAAAAACATAATTTACTTCCGAAGAAGATTAAGAAATGTACACGAAAAAATCCAAACGCAAAAGACTTAAGTTACAATGCAAAAATGGATATTCATAATGCAATTTCATAAATAAAATATTTAAATTACGACTCAGAAGATGAGTATTTTTTAAGTGATGATGATATTTTTTAGTCTGTAATATTAAAAAGTTTCTGAAGGATTGTATTAGTCTTTAACATGTATAAATCATAATTTATACACGTTAAAGACTAATACAATCCTTCAGAAACTTTTTATATTATAGACTAAAAAATATCATCATCACTTAAAAAATACTCATCTTCTGAGTCGTCCTCAAATGGCGCAATGATCATTGGTGCTATTTCGACATCTAGAACTCGTTCTCGATTCCACCAATCTCATATTAATTTCTCCGTATGTTCCACAGATTTCTTCCAGTACTCCGGCGTAATATAATTTAATGAATCTTACCAAACAATTTGCACTTTATCTGATGTAAGACCATCGTTCACATGTTTTTCGTAATATGATTTTGCCCCAGCCCATATTAATTCTATTGCGTTAAATTGGCAATGGTATGGCGGCAGTCGTTAAACCTCATGTCCATTTTCCCGTAATATTTCATCAACGGTATATATTGTTGGTTTTTTAATAGATTTTGCCATTAAAAGAAGTTCTAGTTTCAGCATATTGGGTAAAGGATTTTGTTTGTGTTTTATTAGCCAGCCATAAATATCACTTTTCTTCCGGGATGAAGTAGGTTGTTTATATTTAAGATTCTTGAATGATAAGATGCATTGTCCAGATGATTAAAGATGGACCATCTAAATTTGGAATCAGTTGTTCTTTTAACCACTTTTCAAACAGTTCACAGTTCATATCATCATGGTAGTCCATATTTTTGGATGTTGAAGAAAACACTCAACTTGCACCTGGGAGAAATCCTGTTGAAGAACCTGCATTCAAAATGATGAACCGTTTTCCCGTCCCACATCCCTTTCTTCTTTTGGCACTTTTTACAGACTCGTCCTACCAAGATTTCGAACCACTTCCATTAGAAAATATCCAAGCCTCGTCTAAAAATAACACTTTTTTAAATTTTGAATTCACATTTTCCGTGTATTTCTTTAAAAACTAGATACGCTGACTTGCTATATGTGGTAACTCGCATAAAATCTTCGATTACAGTCCTTTTTATATAGAAAACCCAACATTTTTATTAATTTTGACAACAATTTTAGTCCAATTTCCAACATGCCTCGATTTTTTAAAGCTTGTTTTAAAACTTGAAGGGTTATATTAGTTTTTGATGTGTATAAACCGTAAATTGCATTACGAACATCCATTTTTACATTGTCACTTAAGTCTTTGTTTTTTTTCGTGTACATTTCTTAATCTTCTTCGGTAGTAAATTATGTTTTTTTTTTATGCACAATTTTCTGCACCGTCCTTATACCGATTCCTAAAGCTTTTACTACTGTCTCCTGGATATTGGCAGGTGAATTTTCATTTTCGTAATATTTTATTAGATTTAATACCATTTTTTTCGCTTGTGGATTAACTGGTTTACTTTTAAAAATTACGTTTAAAAGGTGACGATTTCTCTTCGTGCATATTTTTGTATTCTAGGCTGCACATTTTGCATTACATTGTGCATCATTTCTTGAGGAATTTATCGTATTTTCGTTCTTAAATTTTCTTTTAATTCATTAATATTTCCTGTATTATTGACGTAGACCTTTGACTATAAATATCCTCAGAACCAAAAATCGCAGTAAGTTAAGTAACATTGTAACGGTGTACTGTCGTGCGTTAGGGTCAGACAAATTATCATGTTAATAAATCTATATTTTTTTTAAGTAAACATATTTAGTATTTAATAATTTAAATATTTTATTACAGACCTATATTGCGCGTATTAAATTTTCTAGATTCAGTTAAGCTTGCGGTTGTACGTAAATAGGCTAATTATAACTATTTTGTATAATTAAGTTATTATATTACTATATTTCAGTATTTATTTGACGCTAAGGATGCATGAATTCTTACATTTCAGTGATATCATTTATTTAGTTTTTTTTTGGATACCTACCAATCTCCCTCGTATTTGTACAAATTTGGCAGCCAATAGGCGACACGTTGTTCACCCCGTGGTGTAGACTAATTTTTGGCTTTCCTTGTTCCTCTTAAGGCAGATTTAAAAATACGTTCTTGTCGTACACTCAAATATTGCTTACTTCGTTGGCGAATAATTGCATGCATGTCGTTGATCATAATAAATACGAGGGAATTTGATATTTAATATTATTATCTTTCAATTGGGAATATAACATAAAGATTAAAGCTTATTTTTCCTAGTTATTTTTCTGTTAATTTTGGTTTGTTGAATTATGATATTTATATAGCTTATAATTAATTGAGTTAATTAAATTGTTCTAGTATATATTTAGCAATAGTTTTCCTTTTCAATTAAAATTATTTAAAACATACGTTTACTTTGGGGTTTTTATTTGCCCCGTCAGTTCAGCAAACCTGTGTTTAGATTTGGCAATCCTATGTTAAAAAAAGGGAACATTTTTTTGAATTCTTGTTTCTCTGCTAAACGTATTGGTTTCACGTTTAGCAAGCCATTTTATCTTCAGAACTTTGTGCAAGTCGGAAGACATCTTGACGGGTCAAACTCTTGAAACGTAATTTGTTAGTTTTTCCCAGTTACATCAGTCAGGTAGTACATTAAAATTTGTAATTACATTATTGATTATTTAGGTTAATTGTTCAAAATTTAAGAGTGATTTTTTTATGAAATCTTTGTATTATATTACTGAATTTCGAAATCACGCCATGCCATGCTGACGCCTATTTTTTTCTTTTCCTTTCAGCTCTACACCGATTTGTCCTTTTGCCTTGCCTTTTATGTGCCTACAAACTAGTTTTTTTTAAAAAACTATTAAAATTGAAATCTAAAATTTCATATCATAATTTTGTCTTATCCATTTTCAATTCAGTACTTGGATTTCTGGATAAGTTTTTATAGCTAGACGCCTAACTAGCCGTCTTTAGAACTAGCCACTAGTTGCTAGATAATTTTTTGTTGTCTACCACAACTATATATTTAGGCTTGCCTAAATTAAATATTGGATAGAATTCCGATCCCAATTGCATCTTAAATTCAATTTTGGTTCCGAGAAAATAAGGTCATCCCGGATATAATTCGTCATAAATCCTGTTCGAGAACCATTGAGGGAGAGGAGTAGGTAGGCGTTAAAAGAACTGATGCAGCCTTGGGCCGTCCACAAAGGTCGTGGGTTCTCCACCACGTGGCGCAGCTATTAAGAGTTTTGGTGAGAAATTTACATTTTTTTTATTGTCTTAAAATTTTTATTAGTTTATTTCATCCGAAAATTTGAGTAATTCATTATCTTAACAGTGTTTAAATTATTGGCCAATTAGGGTACATATAATTTAATATTAGTGACCGTAATTTTACAAATTATTTCACAAGAATTTTTCCTTTTAATTATTACTAATTTTTTTTAAATTATTAAATATTTCACCTGCTACGTTGATTTTGAACATTTGCCTTAGTGTAATTTAATTATCTTCTAATAAATTTGGTAATTGTTGTTTAAATGTTTTTTTTTATTTTGGTTAAGGTACAGATAATATTTTCAGAAGAAGGATTTTCCGCAAAGTCCGGCTTATAACACGGAAGCACATTTATTTCTTTTTTTATTGCGGATGGCGCCCTTTTAAAAACCTTACTTAAGCTCCGTGTTATAAGACGTGTCTTCTGAAAAGGATGCTGTATACATTCAATTATCGAAAGGGACGGAATAAATAATTAAATTAGTTAAAAGAACCCCGCCTGTCAACTCATGCCAGAGCCGGCAAAAGGAGCTGTCGTGCCTAGGCCCTTTTAAGAGGTTTGCCTAGTAAAATTATGTTCGTTAAAACACCCATACGTTACAACATAATTTCGCAGACCACTGTATGTCGCACAGTGGATCGAAGTATCGAAAAGATCGGGATATTGGTCAATTTTTTTATTATACGTCCGATTTTGATGATTTTGGTCTTTTTTGAACATTCAAGATTATGGACATCATAAGTCGATTTGGAGTAAATTTTTTATTGCATACTTATAAACATTTTGTAATTACTGAGAAAAAAGCTTCATAAGCATGAAATCTAGGTAATCAATTTTAATTTAATGCGAAAAGAGTTGAATATTGACCGAATTGTGGCTATTCAATCAAAGTTGATGGGAAAATTTTTATAATATAGAAAATGTTCGTATGCGGTTACTTTAAATAGAAAATTGAAATTGATAAAGTTACAATTTAAGAAAGGATAATAAAATGTTTGTTTATTAGTACCTATAAATACAGGGTGATCCACGGTGAATGTCCTATTAGACGTTTATGAAGAACGAACAAACAGATCATTTTGAAAATTTGCAACCTAGGAATACACTTTGTATATTATTTTTTTGTATTATACGGACGATTCCAGGCATGTTTCATGTATGATATACTATATTTAAATTCAACTGATTTTTAAATATTGATATTTGAAAATCGACCATTTTGACCCTTTGATGTGCTGTAAATTATAAAATCTGAACAGTTTAACTTAGACGAAAACGGTTTGCACGTTCCTTTGTCTTAGCTTTTCGTTATCTATCATTTCACAGTAACGCAGAATTTATTTTGAGGATATCGTTTTTATAATTACGGAATTTATATAGATCTCACCCGTCGCCGTCGGTTAAAACATTCAGAACAGAACACTAAGTTAACGCCTTTAATTTGCAGAAACTCCAGAGCGTTCTACCAATCTCCAGACTACTACAGGCAATACGTACCGCCACCTTTTCCATACACATTACCTCTACAAGTACCAGTTCCCGCTCAGATTTCGCCTGCTGCCGTGCAAAATATCCAGTTGGTGCCATGTTTATGTCCAGTCAGTCAGGAGTATTCCTATGAAAATTCGCAGGATTTCGCGACAAGAAAAACGCAACCGACGGGTCAACAGAGGCGTAAATAAATGTTCATTCGATGATATTAATAGGTTTTTCTATTTGTGTATGTAAACTATATCATTGCAGCTAACTTTTTACCAAATGCAACAAATGTCTGATAAAAAGTTTTACCGATTTCAATTTTGTTAAAATTTCAAGCAATAATGGTTATCTAAAACCAATAAGTATTAACTGTCTTTAACAATCTCTTCTTAAAGTTGTTAGGCTTAGGTATAGTAAGGAATCTTTCACTTTGTGGTTCTGTTATTCAGTTTCATGACATGTTGCTCTATTGAAGTTTTTTATATATTTAAACATGTCAATAGATTCTCTAATTTTTCGTTTATACAATCTTGGAAACGACACTTGGTTTCTTTTACATCTTTACTTTACTTTTACAAAGGAACAACATTCTCCTTTCCCGGAGTTGAAATATTATATGTTTAAATTGAACGCGTAATATCCTTAGTGCAATAGCAATTCCTTCTCAGAGCTTCGGTCAGTTTCGCAGTTTCGAATGTTAGAGAATCGTTCTATTCACAGAATATCTCAATGTACCATTTTCCTTCCTTTGAACAAATACATGTAGATAGAGAATCGCTTCGTTAGATTCAGTTGCCATTGTAGATTTAATACTATGATGTTGGTCCAGAATTCCATTTTGACGTGATACGTTAAATCAATAAATTAAAATAAATGGTGATTTTCATAATGAAGAAATCATTTAATTGAAACGATACAAATAGGTATGTTGTTAATATTTCCTGTGATATTCATATCTTAAATATCATGAGTCTTCAAACATTGCTTAAAGATAATGAACAAGGGATGGCAAAATTATCATTTTGCCAAAAAAACAAACACATTCGGTTTCCCAGATCACAAATTCTTGGTACTTCTTAATTATAGAACAACCTTATAAAAGAACTACCTCCTGGGAACTTAAAGCCCAGAAAACTTCGTAAATACAACTATAAAGGATCTTTCACAGACTAAACATCCTAGCAAGCAAAAAGATCGCAGCAAGCAAGGTATGGTCATAGCCGTTCATGAGACTGATCAGCAGAATCAGATTAAGTTAAAAATCATTGCAATACAATACTTAAAAAGAGAATTACAATGAGATATTATTGAAATCCTAGAGCAAATATAAAGTGTAAAGTAATGTCCCTTGGACGAGTCTCTATAAAGTTATTTTCCTAATTTAAAATTTTCACTGAAAGATATTTTTAAATATTGAAATAGGAGGGTCGCCACCTCAATGGAGAACAAATTATCATTTTGTTAATCAAATTTATTTCTACTATCAAGGTTTAAGTCGTTTATGTTCATTCGAAACACGGCTTAGTAAGTTAAGTTTATTTGTAAATTAATTATATTATATAGTTTATCATACAATAATTGCGTTTCTTCCTCAGAGAGGAAGTAAACTGACAACTGTATTAAGAACATAATTTTAATGACTTTTTTTTTGGCCACTATTCAATAGTAAAAATATTTGTTGAGTTTCTACTTAGTAGATAGTTTTGTAAACTGAATTATTTATTGATCTATTTATAATGACTGGTAGTTTAAAAATAAATAATGTTTTTGATTTTAATTTTTGTTTTATTAAAACTCCGTTTATACCTTTTGTGGAATGATATTATAAAGATTTGTTTTGGTAAATTTAATTCTGCATACACTATACAACATATACAAAAAATGTTTCGGAATGTTAATAAATTATTAATCAAATATTTCTTTAGATACCTACCACATTTTTATGTAGCATAGTCTTTTGGCAAAATATTAGTTTTAACACACGCCTCATATTGTCTTAAACAAACTTAGCGTTTTTAACATATTTAAATAACATATAATATTTTTAAATACTTTGCATAACGCATAAGTTTTCTTGTAGAATATTTTAATATTTAACATTATAAAAACGACCTTAATTAAGAACAGACACATTTTGGAATGTTTCCTTAGACCATTTGAAGAAAAAATTTCAGATAATTTTATATCATAAAGGGCTTTATATTTATGATGTACTTCTTTATAAATATTTATCTTAGTATTTAAAATACCCCTAGAACGATTTCATTAAAATTTACTACAAATTTATAATTTAGAATAATTATTTTGCAACAGTTTTAATGACATCTGACTTAACCATGAGCGTGAATATTATCATCATATTTTAAAGAAAATAAATTTTAGATGATGATCTAGATAACTCTTTAAATAGAAACATCACGGACATTTTCGAAATTCAAAAAAAAATGTTCCAAACAAAAATTGTTGGATTCGATCTGCTTTTTCATATGCCTAAAAGCAAAGCGAGTACCAACTTTGCTTTTTAAAATTTAATATACCACATTTTTTAAGTTTTTTGAATTTTATTCTAAATTCTGCAATTTTTTTTGTATAATATACCTTGTATCAAAAATTAACGGTTTTCGGAATATGGAAAGTTTTAGCGTTGTGAAATGCTACCTGGAGATAAAGGTTTATTTTTCGTGTCATGACTTTGATGTTTGAAGTCTGATTTACTGCTTGAATCATTTTATTTCCCTCGTAAAAGGAAAGTATTGTAATCACGAAATAAACCCTCCGAGATTTTTTCAGATCTTCACGTTTCAGGATCCCTAGATGTCTGTCCGTCTGTTCGCGGCATAGCTAAAAAACTACTTACCCGATTGACTTCAAATTTTAGTCAGAAATTAAAGATCATATAGGGATGACCTGGTAACATTTTGGTAAAAATCCAGTATGGCAAAACAAAATGTCGGCCTAGTGAAATGTTAAAAAAATTATTAATAAAAAACTACTTAACCAATTTATCTCAAATTTTGCATAAAAATCAAGTATTATGTAAAAATCAACCTGTAAAATTTTGATACGAATCTAAGATGGCGGAACAAAATAGCGGCTTAGTTGAATATTTAAAAATTCAGCTTAAAAAACTACTTAAAGGACTGATATCAAATTGTGTGCCAAAAATAACTGTGGTGTACATATGGACTAGTAAATAATTTGAAACTCTTGCAATTTATTTACAATATATACAAATAATATAAAATATTTCCACGGCCTTCCACATTCAATTTTATTAATTTTCTAATTATTTTGGTTAAAATTTGCTTCTTCATTGACACTTCTTTTTCTACAGGTTTAAATTTTAAATATATTTATAGGTTGCCAACCTCACAGGGCTAATTTTCCTTGTAGGTTTAACCTTCAAACTCTCTTATTTGAGACCACCACATTTCAGCCTTAACTGGAACGAAATGATAATTTAGGTCGCTAAAAAGGGGGTGATCCCTTGTTTTATAAAAGTTTTAAATGTGATTTGTTATATATTTGACATCTAACTTACAATTTAAATGTTTAAAACTATTAGACAGTAAGACAGATGAGACAGTACCAAGGAGTCAGATAATTTTAATTTAATGTTGGGATCGAGAATGTCCTTGTGAAGATAAAGTAGTTTTAATTTAAAAATTGACTTCTGGATAATTGTAAGAAAGCGTCCATATTCCCTAAGAGACCAAGTTTCAAATGACTAGACTAGAAATAAGACACAAAGTCTCGGTCTCAGTCAAAAAGAGTATAATGCGGTTACACGTGTTTCGCCTTTTCAGGCATCATCAGACCTACAATTAATATAACAATCAAAAACTATCATTATAAATATACAAAATTCAAACAGACCTTCGACATTAACTAAAATCACAAGAACAAATCAAACAACTATAACGTCACATGTTAAAATACACACTGAGATGAGGTTAAGAAAGTAAGGTATTGACACGCGCAGATAAAAGTTGAATCAAATAAAAGACAAAAAAATATATAAAAAAAAAAGGTTATTGATATACCCAGGAATTGAACCCGAGCCTCCGGCGTGACACGCCGAGTTACTGACCACCACTCTACCAGCAGGTCCAACGAAAAGTTTATACATTATCTTCCTGCCGATTAATATTAGTGCCAAGATTATTAAAAATTAGTTGAGGTTCGAAATTGAAGACATCATTAACACAATGTAAAACTGGGCTTCTTTTAGCCCTTGTAATTTCCATCTTCTCTAACAAATCCAGTTTTTTACTCTTTGGACACTCGTGTAGTATCTTTACATTGTTTGGTATAGAAAAATGGTGTCCAGTTGTTAGCAAAAGCCGACTTTGTCTCAGTGATATCAGTGTTTTTATATTTATCGAAAAGGCTAAAATGTTCCCGGACCCTAGTGGAAATCCTTCTCCCTGATTGTCCGATATATACAGCAGAACAATCTCCACAGCCCAATGAGTACACCACTGATTTTGAGAGATGTTCAGTCTTATCTTTGGTCATTACTAGATGTCTCTTAAGTGAGTTCACTGTTTTAAAAGCAATTGAGACATCTAAATGTTTGAAAAACTTCGCCACCTGCATTGAAATATTACCAAAAAATGTTAAACCTTTGAAGCATTTTTTAAGTGTCGGTTTAGAGTGAATAATATTAAAGGAAAGTTTGTATTTATTGAACAACTTAAAATAAAGTCTATTGATGGAGTGGATAGGAAAACCGTTGTTGAAAGCAATTTGTTTTATAATCTGCAATTCCTGATTGAAAGCTTCCCTGGAAATAGGTATTTTGAACAACCGATAGAAAAATGAGTTGAAGGCTGCAAACTTGTATGAGTGAGGAGAAATGGAACTAAATTGAATAACGTTATCTGTAGACGATTGTTTTCTGTATATTTCAAATTCTATTTTGGTATTGTTCCTGATTAACATTAAATCTAAGAAAGGTAATCTACCCTCATTCTCCATCTCTAGAGTAAAATCTATTTTGTTATGAAGGGAGTTAACAAAATTTAAAAAATCGGTCAACTCCTGATTGTTTCCTTTCCACACGATACATATATCATCTACGTACCTCTTGTAAGCTAATAGATGGTTGGCAAAACGGCTTTTCATAATCTTTGCCTCCAAATCACTCATAAAAATCTCACTAAGAAAAGGGGAAAGGCAGGAATCCATAGCTAGACCCGTTAACTGTCTAAAAAATAAGCCATTAAATTTGAAAAAATTTTGGTTCAGTACGGTGGAGAGCAGAGAAACGAGATTCTCCTTTACTAGTGCTGGTAGGGCAGTTTGTGATCAGGTCGTGGAATTTTATTTTATTCTTCAATGAATCAAGATCAGTGTTTCTAAAATTACACTGTTTTTTGTTAGAGAAGCCGGAATTTAAAAAATTAATAAGTTTTGCTCTTAGAATATTCTTGTTAGCTATGTCAGTACTCTGAATGATGTTCTCAGCCTCAACCGCAAGTGTCTCTTTTGTTCTCAAATCTATATCATGCGATAGATTGTATTTTACGTTGTGGTTTAATAATTTTTCTTCTTGTGAAGTAAAAACAACATCTGTTAAGTTTAAAAAACGTGCATGAAAATTTAAATGGGGATTTGCAAGATTTTGCCTATATTCGTTAATATTATTTGACTGTAAAAAGGATCTTTGATTGCATTTAAGTTTATGAATTTTCTTACCCAATCTGCGAAAAGTGGCACTACCAAACGATTCAACGTCATCTCTAAACATCGAATCCAGAACAATTAACTCTAAAAAATGATACATAGATGTTAAAGTAAAAAATAAGTACTTCAGTCGAGAGTTAGCCGAATTTAAATTACTATAGTGACTCTTAATCTCTTCCTTCAACCATACGATTCTTGCAATCTATCGCATGATATAGATTTGAGAACAAAAGAGACACTTGCGGTTGAGGCTGAGAACATCATTCAGAGTACTGACATAGCTTACAAGAATATTCTAAGAGCAAAACTTATTAATTTTTTAAATTCCGGCTTCTCTAACAAAAAACAGTGTAATTTTAGAAAAACTGATCTTGATTCATTGTAGAATAAAATAAAATTCCACGACCTGATCGTCACCAAAGCAGATAAAGGCTCTTGTTTGGTGGTTATGAAAAGAGCTGATTACGTGCAGAAGGTTGTAGACTTCCTGGACTCTGGTGAGTTCCAGAGTATCAATAGGGACCCCACAAATTCATTCTTTGTGAAGGTTAAAGGTGTTCTTGATCAAACGTTGGTAACTTTGGAATATTTTAAAACCTCGAAATATAATTTGTATCCTATGAATCCTAGAACGCCTTTGCTCTACGTTTTACCTAAGGTACATAAGGAGGGAAACCCTATCAGACTAGTGGTGTCTTTTGTTGACTCACCCTGTTACCGTCTGTCTTCGTGGCTAAATAAAGTTTTGAGAGAGGTTACGGGTTTTCAGAATACTTACTCCACAAAAAATTCGGTAGATTTGGCGCAGTACCTCAAAAATGTGGACATTCCGCATGATGCAATATTAATTTCCTTAGATGTAAAAAATTTGTTCCCCAACATACCCCCTAACGAATGCATTAAATTGGTAAATAGTTTATTAGACAAAACTGCCCTACCAGCACTGGTAAAGGAGAATCTCGTTTCTCTGCTCTCCACCGTACTGAACCAAATTTTTTTCAAATTTAATGGCTTATTTTTTAGACAGTTAACGGGTCTAGCGATGGGTTCCTGCCTTTCCCCTTTTCTTAGTGAGATTTTTATGAGTGATTTGGAGGCAAAGATTATGAAAAGCCGTTTTGTCAACCATCTATTAGCTTACAAGAGGTACGTAGATGATATATGTATCGTGTGGAAAGGAAACAATCAGGAATTGACCGATTTTTTAAATTTTGTTAACTCCCTTCATAACAAAATAGATTTTACTCTAGAGATGGAGAATGAGGGTAGATTACCTTTCTTAGATTTAATGTTAATCAGGAACAATACCAAAATAGAATTTGAAATATACAGAAAACAATCGTCTACAGATAACGTTATTCAATTTAGTTCCATTTCTCCTCACTCACACAAGTTTGCAGCCTTCAACTCATTTTTCTATCGGTTGTTCAAAATACCTATTTCCAGGGAACCTTTCAATCAGGAATTGCAGATTATAAAACAAATTGCTTTCAACAACGGTTTTCCTATCCACTCCATCAATAACTTTATTTTAAGTTTTTCAATAAATACAAACTTTCCTTTAATATTATTCACTCTAAACCAACACTTAAAAAATGCTTCAAAGGTTTAACATTTTTTGGTAATATTTCAATGCAGGTGGCGAAGTTTTTCAAACATTTAGATGTCTCAATTGCTTTTAAAACAGTGAACTCACTTAAGAGACATCTAGTAATGACCAAAGATAAGACTGAATATCTCTCAAAATCAGGGGTATACTCATTGGGCTGTGGAGATTGTTCTGCTGTATATATCGGACAATCAGGGAGAAGGATTTCCACTAGGGTCCGGGAACATTTTAGCCTTTTCGATAAATATAAAAAAACTGATATCACTGAGACAAAGTCGGCTTTTGCTAACCACTTGTTAACAACTGGACACCATTTCTCTATACCAAACAATGTAAAGATACTACACGAGTGTCCAAAGAGTAAAAAACTGGATTTGTTAGAGAAGATGGAAATTACAAGGGCAAAAAGAAGCCCAGTTTTACATTGTGTTAATGATGTCTTCAATTTCGAACCTCAACTAATTTTTAACAATCTTGGTACTAATATTAATCGGCAGGAAGATAATGTATAAACTTTTCATTGGACCTGCTGGTAGAGTGGTGGTCACTATCTCGGTGTGTCACGCCGGAGGCTCGGGTTCAATTCCTGGGTATATCAATAACCTTTTTTTATATTTTTTATTTATATATTTTTTTGTTTTTTATTTGATTCAACTTTTATGTGCGCGTGTCAATATCTTAGTTTCTTAACCTCATCTCATTGTGTATTTTAACATGTGACGTTATAGTTGTTTGATTTGTTCTTGTGATTTTAGTTAATGTCGAAGGTCTGTTTGCATTTTGTATATTTATAGTGATAGTTTTTGATTGTTATATTAATTGTAGGTCTGATGATGCCTGAAAAGGCGAAACACGTGTAACCGCATTATACTCTTTTTGACTGAGACCGAGACTTTGTGTCTTATTTCTAGTCTAGTCTTCTGGATAATTGATTAAATCTCAAGTCGCTATCTAAGAGTAACCCTATTCGTAAATTCACCCCCTCCCCCTCAAAATCGGAATCCTAAGGGATAAAATTTTAAGAACTACGGGTAAAATCATTCTATTTGGTCCCTAGAACACCTGTGCAAAGCGGCTTGCTTGTATCATAAAGTGCAGTATAATCTTGAGAATAGCCTTGTACCGCTAGGACTATAGTGAGTAGCTGAGATTTTAGAGACCATTTTAAGATCATTATTAAGTTTTTCAGCTGCTTCATGTAATTCGGTTGAAACGAAAGAATACAGCAACTGCGTGTCATCAGCATACTGATGGGTTTGACAGTTTTTTAAAAATTTTAATAAATCAGCCGTGTATGTTGAGAAAATAAGTGGCCCTAGAATGCTTGCCTGCGCGACTCCCCGTTCGATTGAGAGGAAGGTTGAGGAATTACCGTCAAATATTGTTTATTGCTGACGGTTACTTAGATAATTACGAAATAATTCCAAGGTTCCTTGACCTAGGCCAAAAAGTTTAATTAACAGGGTACCATGATCAAGAGTATCGAAAGCCTTGCTGTAGTCGAGTAGTATTAAAATTGAATTTTTATTATCATCGTATGCTCTATGTAGATCATCGGTTACAGAAAGTAGGGCAGTCGTAGTGCTATGATTTTCACGAAATCCCCGTGTAGCAGGAAGTATATTACGATTTATCAGATAGTTATTTAATTGATCCACCATTATTCTTCCTAAAATTTTTGACAACGTCGGAAGTATACTGATTGCTCGAAAATGAGACATCTCTGACGCATTGTTAATTTTAGGGATAGGCGAAACGGCGGCTAGTTTCCAGATATCTGGATACCGATTCAAAGAGAAGCATTTATTTATTATAAATGTTATGTAGGGAGTAAGTAGGTATGGTACGGCAAATAGTAACATTTTTAGGTTAATACCATCAACTCCCATTACTTCGCTCTTGATATTATTAAGAGTTTTTTCAACTATGTCGAACGTTACTTCGGCAAATTCAAATTTATTTAAGTCAGGAAAAAGATTTTTGTTACTTTAATTTTCGGTTATGTAGTCTTTAAAATTATTAGGTGGTATTGCAATACTATTTACGAAATAATTGTTGAATGAAGTAGGTGTAATATTTTCATTTAGAATAATATAATTATTAGCATTATGAGAAATTAAGTTTAAGTATTTTAAGGTTTTCCAGAAGTTTTTTGGATTCGTACGAAAAGAGTGTTGCAAATAAGCTTTCTTCTCAGATTTGACAGCAGAATTTGTAGATTTTCTGAGCAATTTGTAATACTCCCAAGAGGCAACAGTTTTAGGTTTTTTATACTTAGTGAGAGCCCAATCAACTTTCATTAGTTTGAGGTTTTCAGTAAGTCAGGGTGCTGGAGCTTTAGTTATTTTTTTAGTGATAAACGGTGCATGTGTATCATATAGAGCAACAAGGGTTTTATTTAAAAAAGTTACCATTTCGTTAACATTCTCTGACCTGAAGATAAAGTCCCAGGCTATATTACGCAAGTCAGCTAAAAAGTTTTCGTAGTTAAACAGAGTAAAGTCTCTATACGTCTTAAAAGAATGGTTTTGGTTTTTATTTGCGAAATCGTACTAATTTGCACTTAACTAACCTGTGATCAGAGATATCATCCATTCTATATACCTCAGGCTCGCTAACAATATCGGGTGAGGAGGAAACAATAATATCAATTAAACTTTGGGATTGATCTGTAACACGGGTAGCTTCGTTAACGATTTGCGTTAGCCCATATTTTTTAAAGACATCCCCTATGGCTATGAGTCCGGGATTATTAAATAGACGTAAGAAATCCAAATTGAAGTCTCCTCCAAAAATCAAAAAAATCGTACTCAGGTAAGAGAACAATTAAACTAGATTCCAATAAATCTAGGCCGACCCTCAGGCTAGCTGATGGTGGTCTATAGAACGTCCCAAAACACCAGCTTCTACCTCCACCCTTTGTACTTACCCAAAGTTGTTCGAGTTCCTCGTCATTACCTCCAATATCCAATACAGTGAATTTAATTAAATTACTAATATAAAAACCGACACCGCCACCCCTGGTCGATCGGTCCCGTCTGACGAGCTGATAACCGCGAATACGGACATGCTACTATTTAACCAATGACGTCAAAAAGAAATAGACCACGCATTTCATTCATAAAAATGAAATAAATAGAATCAAACATCAATTTGTTGTTGTGTATGAGTGGAAAAAAGACGGACTGATCGCATAAAGAACAGTTTGCGGTGAAAATTGCAACGCTGTCAGATATCTTCGCGAGGCTTACCAGTGGCGTAGCTATTTTTGAGATAATGTATTATTTGCTATATTTTTTTGAGCCCAAATATTAGGATGGTGGATACGACAGTTTTTTTGTTCTAAGATGAACAGGAACGACTTCACATTGCAAAAGTGAGAGTTTTAATAATAATTTGAAAACAATTAATTTAGATATTATGTCGTGGAAAAGTCTGCACTAAATGGGAAACTTTTTTATTATCAATTTCTCGAAAAACTTTCTTCTTGATAAAACTTGTGTGATATACAGGGCATTCAAAAAATACGAAAAAGTGTATTTCAAAAATTAAAATTTTTGTGACTGCAGCGGCCGTAAAATATCGTAAATAAGGGTTTAGTATTAGTTATATAGATTTAAATAGAAAAATGTTTTTTTGCTCTTTGACCTTAAATATCTCCATAACTATAATATAAAAAATTGTACTCAGTTTATATTTACGATGTTTTATGGCCCTTAAAACTACCGTCAGAAAATGTTTTTTTTTGAAATTGTTAGTGAAATCCACTTTTTTGAACATCCTGATTTAAAGTTTATTACTATCAAAAATATTTTTTTTGAACCGCAAACTTTTATCAAAAAATCAATAATAAAAAAAGTAAATAAATGCATTAAAATGCAAGATGTTTAAAAATAAAATCATCGAATCGAAACTTTTTGGTGCTTTTGAAGCACCCTGTATTATATTTTACACTATATTTGAAAGTTAATTAATTCAAATAACAAGGTTGAAAGTGGCACTTTATAAATTTTCACCCGGACACGTGGTTTATAAAAATAAAACAAAGTTTAAAAGTTTGCTATAATTTATTTATAAACGATTTGATATAATAACAAACAACTATTATTATCGACACAAAAAAAAGTAACAACATATTAATTTAATATTTCATTATTCATATAATAATTAAACTCGTCTATTACATATTTAATGATTCAGTGACAATTTTTAAAATCGGAAATTTAGAAGAAATTTTATATAGCTTTATATATATATATATATATATATATATATATATATATAAAGTTTTAGAATTTCGAGAAAGTACTAAAAAGAAAGATGAATACATTTATGATTAAAGAAATCCAGATTTTTAATGTAGCAATATGGTTCCAGACCCTCTATGGAAGATAACACCACATTAACCTCGGTATTAACAAAGTGACTAAGCTTTTATTTATTAAAATACTATTAAATATATAAAACCTAAAAATATTAAGCGAAAGTCGCCAACGTCCTATTTGCTCAAGATATACCTATAATTTTTTACATTTTCATAATTGCTCTACCTGCAATGTTTTAATAGATATTGGCTAATAACTAATTTTTTGCAACTTTTTTTCATATGTTGTTGCACTTGCAGGGGGGCTAGCAACAAGTGAAAAAAAAAGCATTCTTCTTAATAATTTTTTTGTCATTGAATTGGTTTTGACAGGGTTGGATCCTCCTAGAACTGAAATCCTGGCTACGTGCCTGCAAAAGACATATTTATGTAATGGTTCATGTGGCGATATTTATTGTTAGCAATAAGCTTAGTCATTAAAGAACAAGCATTTCCATGACAAAATACAACCAATAACAGGGTGAGTTCTTATTATTATTGTTACTAAAGATGAAGATAAAACTAAATTTTGTTACATGGAGCCAATTTGTGTTTTGAAGTCTATACCAAGAATATAATGCTTATTTAATACCTTTCTTTATCAGCTTATCACCGACTTCATAGGAAATATGTAATAAAATATAATTTATCACTTTTTAATACAACCTATTTTTTGAAATCGGGTTCGTTTTTCAAAACATTTTGATTTCACCCTTTTTCCAACACATTTTAGTTCTATTTACGCGAAGTTAGGTAAAAATTTGGGTCCACTTCTTTTAGTAACTTAGTAATATTATATAAAAATGCACCACCTTTACATGTATTGGATCTATTCATATTTACAGAAAATCAGCAATAAACGTGGCCCAATATTAATATGAATACAAAATTGAACTTCGTGTCCCTAAAAACCACAAAAACCATATTATGAAAAACAATATCTTTACAGTATTTATCCCTCAATTTACCCCCTTTTTTCCCCACCACCCACCTTCCCCGCTATACATTTCACTTATTGACAATATAAATATTTTGTGCCAAGATGTTTAATATTTTTAACATTCATTATAATATATTTTATTATTATTTATATTACCGAAATCACCTGATAAAAACAGACTCTCTCAGTTGGGATAATGTACCTCAGGATGGTATTTATTTACTTTTTTGATTACTTATTTTTTAAAACCAAATTTTTAGGCAATAAATTAAAGCATTTCAAATTCATTAAAGAAAATCTATATTAAATGAAAAATTGAAAAGTAACGCTATTTTCATTTTTTTGTATATGCTTGCTATATGAGAACGACACTACCCTAAATATTCCTTGAAAATGTCATCCAAAATGCAAACCATCTTGGAGTAATTAATGACAACATAAAATAGTAGGTCTTACAGCTTACTCAATTAAAATTTAGTACCTACGCTTTACCAAATAGTATATTTATGTTGTTTATTAACCCCTCAAAAAAGGTGGTTTGATAAATTTTAGAGGAATATTTGAGACTTTTCACAAATATATAAATTAGCAAAACGCTGTACTCCGTTTATCATCAGTGTCTTCGACTTTATAGATAAGTTGAAGTTATAAAAAATGAATTTAAGCCCAACGGAAATGTGCAATACAAAAACAATACTTCATTTGTAAATATAATAACGCTATTAGACGGTGATTTTACCCTTCAACTACAGCACTGGTATGACATAACCTTACTTAA
This sequence comes from Kuschelorhynchus macadamiae, assembly GCA_030620095.1. Classification (NCBI taxonomy): domain Eukaryota; kingdom Metazoa; phylum Arthropoda; class Insecta; order Coleoptera; family Curculionidae; genus Kuschelorhynchus; species Kuschelorhynchus macadamiae. Next base: position 440,595 of record JAUTXW010001615.1, read on the forward strand.
CTTCGAAAACAAACTTCTGGGTTTAAATCGGTTCTTTCTCTGCAAATAAAGTAAGCGCACCATTTTCTTAAAGTTTTTTAAACAGATTCTTGAAAATAGCCACACAAAACACTTGGATTTCTGAAAAACACGTACAGAACAATTACAACGTCGCGCATCAAATAGGTCGAAATCATGAGTGACTACTACGACCGTCTTCGGCGTCTTCCGAATGATCCCGAAAGAAATCTGTAGTATACTCGAAAAAGGTAGAATTCCGACGTTGCCGATTATTCCGGGCTTTATTTCTTGAAATAAGGAATAATAATTACAGAAGATTTAAATTACATTTAAAACAGATTCGGTTTGAGTTATTTATAATAAGCTATTTAATTATCAGTTTTAAAATATTCTATATGGAAATTTATACCGGAAATTTCTGGAATTCCTTGTTTATTTAGGTAATAGTATAAAGGATGATATCCGTTATAATCTGGCCACAGTAACGGTTTGGCAAACCAGGATTAATGTTGGATTCCTCTAAAATGTAAACAACTGGGTCTATGTTATTTCCATGTCGTTGTATTTAACCATGTCTCAGACAAGCCCAAAATATCTGGCTAGTCCCCTGCGATAAATTTCGAAAATAAATCAAAACCAGTAAAAAGAGATCGTATGTTAAAATGTGAAAAAATGATACAGTTACTTGGCATATTATGATAAGCACAATATACTCCAATCCATATTGTAAGTAAATATGATAAAGTAAACCAAATAATATGTTTACATCCTAAATTTAAGGATTCGATGTAAACTAGCAATCTGATAAGTAAACAACAATAAGTTTATGATATAAATAATGTAAACAGATGCAAACAACACATTTACGGCTATATTTTACAATGCATGCAAGTTTAATTTTCTCAATACAAAAAAGTTGACAAAAAAAATACCTACAGCAGAAAAGAGTAAGCAATACAGGGCCAGCTTTAATGATATATTTATACTGCTAGTACTACCTAATCGATAAAGCCGTAGCAGAATTATAAACAATGATAACACCCATTAAAATAAAATCAATTCTATTCCTATGGCACCAAACTACAATATTTAATGTTAATATTATCTTAAAAATGATATCTATACATAGGTAAAAAAGAGGGAAAAAATTAATTACCAATATAGGTTCTATGCCAACATTTTCTTTACACAAATATTTTATTATGTAGAAGTTTTATTCCTGTGCACACTGGACCCATATACGCTAACTTTTTTTGAACATACCTAAATTTTGTTATTTTTTCGGCAAATAAATTGTTCTTGAATTTTTGAAGATATGTTGACTTGCATTATCTCCTTTAACAAGTAGTAGAAAAAAATCTCATATGTACCATGGGTCCTAAGTGATTATGGTCACCATAATATCACTTGCGATCCCTTGATAAATAAATAACTATTAAAATAATGCAAAGTACCAGACACTATTAAGCCATACCAAATATTAATTTAAAAATCAGTTAAGGATTTTACTAAATATGAAGTAATTTTAATTTTATACCCTGTATATCAAAGACAAGTATTTTAAATATATTGTCTAAAAAAACTTTCTGTTAATATTTCAAATAATTAGCTCGAGATTTTAAAATTAGTTTTGAGTTTAATAAACAAACCATAAAAAGTACATAAGCGGTAAATTATGGAAAAATGTGTTTAACTATATAAGCAAGGCGGTTATGTTGAAACTATTCTATTTTCATTTTAATACAATGTAAGCCATACACAATCAACTTTATATACTCATATATAGCAACAATAATTAAATATCAATTAAATAACAGGCTGGTTTGTCTTAACAACAAATCATTGAACCAAAAGTAAATGAACCTAAAATTTAATATTCATTCGGGCAAGCACATAATTAACAAATCTTGAGGCAATAGACTCGTGAAAAGTGAGCTGCATTACCTACTGACTCACTTTTAGGTGCTTCCTGTTTTCATTCACTCTTCGACAAACCAGCAAAATCGGATTGGTGTTATATAATTATTACACATACATATAAGCTGAAAGACCATTGGTATTTCACAGGTCTGCATCTGTCCGTTATGTAACTCAACTTAACATTTGAATCCATTTTTAATGGGGTATACATTCGTATTGTAATAAAATCTATATCCTATTATATTTTATGGGTTTCCTACACATATATGTTTCATGTTTGCCTTATATCATTAAAATTTGATTCTAGCTTGTTAATTATTTTACGATATAGCTAAAAAACTCTGAAGACACCAATATATTTATTTTTTTTATATATGAGCTGACCACGAATGCCGAAGGCCTAAGTAATAGGAACCGTGGTTGCTTTAAACCAGTGGTCGCCAACCTTTTTAATATGTTGACCTACTTCGATAGTTTTGGAATAGATAGTGCTCCACACACCTTTATTTCGTTTATTAACATATTAAACATAAACTAATATTATTTTAATACGAGTACACTCATAAAAAATAACCAGAGGTGTTTAAAAAATAAACAAAATTTGTATGCTATTTACGGTTACGATAGGATATGATTGATGGATCTAAAACACTATAAAAGCAACAAAAAGAATAATTTTTAATTCGTGTCCAATGAGAGGGCTGACACTCAGACTCATTAATAATGTTATATGCAGTATAATTTGATACATCTGTAAGTCGATTGCGTTATTTGCTTTTTAATTAACTTTATATTTGAGAAAGAGGATTTACACAAATATGTTGAACTAAATAACGCCTTAACTTTCAAGGCAATGCGTCCTAAAACTGGACATTTTTTTTTACATACTAAAGGCCAGAAATTTTGTGTTTAAGTTAACCCATCTTAAAGTTAAATCATTTTGAAATGCAATTAGTTCCATTTCTGTCGCAGCGATGTCTTCGCCAAAGTTCTGCATAAGACGAGTTGCGAACTGTTGGACATCAATTTCCATGAAGGGTAAAACAACAAATTGCGCCGCGATATCTTTTTTGAAAGAATAGGAAAATGCTTGGTATTGCAGTTAATTAGGTTTTGTTCCCAAAATTCAAGCATATTTATAAACGCGTTTTTATCAGAAATCATTTCCGCTAGTTGCTTGTCTTTACCCTGAAGCTGCAAATTAAGTCCATTTAAGGGACAACTGCACGCAAAAAGTGGAAAACCAGCGACAAGGTCTAGTCAAGTTCAAAGTAAGATGAAAAGGTACCTTCGTATTAGAGAAAACCTCCTGCACATCCGACCTCAAAAAAATGTGTTATGTATAGGCAATTTAAATCACATTTCGTTTAAAAATGGGTTCAAAAGGGTTCATGCCCTGCAGAAATACAAAGACATGAGTAAGATCTACCATTTCAAATTTTGCAGTTACGTAGACAAAGGATCAGTGCAGGGCGGTAAAGAGCTATTTTGTGGAAAAAAAATTATATGCGACGGCATTTGCGTCAAAAAGTGGTCAAAAAATGGTCGAAAATGGACAAACCTACTTCTATTTTATAATTCTAGATTTGATTTTTTAATAAAAATTCGCATTTAGCGCCCAACTATACTTATTTCCCTATTAAAATTACATTGAAGCTAATACATAATTATCTCTTATAGTTTTAACATAATATTGCAGCGGCGGAAGGCTTGCAAATGATCCATAATATTGCGTGCATTGTGCAGTCCCCCCTTAATTTTTCTGTAATATCCACAAGAAAATCTCTATGCCAGGTTAAATTTTCCAGTTCCAGGATCGGTTCATCGCGTTGTTTGAAAAAATGAACTATAGCTGGTAACTCGTCCCCTTCTCAACCATCGAACTTCAGAGTGAAGAAGTAGTTCCTCGTACTGACAGTCAATTTCATCGGCCAAGGCTTTGAATAACCGCGCCATCGGTTTTGACAACCATTTTTGATTTTTTGATATTGGAATTTTCTCAATAGAAATAAGATTAATGAGATGAGGAAATAAGTCTTGTCCAGTAGTATGTACTTTCAGAGGAATAAACTTCAATAGATCTTCTTTAACTGTAAAATTAACGAATACGGCCATTTGGGAGGTGTCAACTACGTCAGTTTATTCCTCCGATTGCAGTGAAAAATAAACACAATTATGCAAGTCACTTTTCAACTGTCAAAAAATATCATTACTCAATACTTCTACTCGTCTCATCACTCTATTAGCAGAACGTTGCAGAGACCGTATTGAAGACACTATCTCGTCTTTATTTCTAAAGTTGGCACATAATGAATCTGCAACTTCTAAAAACGCCTGTTTTATCATTTCCCCGTCTTCATAAGGTTTCTTCTTCTGTGCAATTATCTGGGACACACGGTATGTGTTCTTATGACTGTTCTTAAAACTACTGATTGTTGTCCAATTAACTGGTTTTTTAATTGTTTTAGTTTTTCCTTTCTGAATATAATGGGAATGTTTTCTCAAAATTTGAATGTACAGTTTTATGATGCTTCTCAATATTTCCTTTTTTAGCAACGGAGACAGAACTATTACATAACAAACACACATTTTTGCCTTTAACATCTGCAAAAAAATACAGTTCTTCCCATTCCGAATGGAAATGGTATGTTTTCACTTTCTTACTACTAGTTGCCATATTTCTAATTGCGGGCCAACGCTAACCAAACTGCTAAATTTATAAATAATACAATTTTACAAAAGTTTTAACAGCAAAGTTTGTTCATGATATTCCAAAGTACAAACAACTGATTGGTGAACAGTCATAGCAAATGAGTAAACACATTACCATCTTGTTCTATGCATTTTCGGGCACATTTTAGCTCACGATTAGTCACTTTTAAAATAGACATGCCATCAATAGATGCTATTATTTTTCTGATTTCAGTTTATAGTTTTTCCAAGTTTGCATATTTCTTCTCGTAAACTTCGTCTTCAACGCACCCCAAAAATAGAAATCGAGGGGGTTATGTCCTAGGATCTAGGTGGCCAACGAATTGAATCCATTGTTGTTTTTGTCATCTCAATCAGAAGAAAAAATGCAGGGTATCTAAATGAAATATAGGACTTGAACATTATTCTAACAAATGTCAGTATTGTTTCTTAGTTAGCGGATACTAAAACGTTCGAACTATTTTTAACAAACCCAGGTTTAGGATTATTATTTTTTCTTATTATTCAAATGTTACTTAGAAAGTCACGTCAATAATCTATATATTTAAAACACCAAGCCAGATTTCTCAGCAAGTCCGCGAAAGAGTTGCACTGCACCAATTTACATGACTTTTTTTTTTAAATAACTGTCTGGTTATTTTTTATATTGGTTTATGGCGTATTTTTTGTATAAAACGAATATGTTCCTCTCCAATAACATTTCTGGATGGTGTGGTGAATGCGCCCCATATTCTGATAATTCCACCGGAAACTCATTACGTTATCTAACAAGAAAGTGAGAACAAGTTCTGCTTGACCAGCTAGTAATTTTAGATAAGTATCATAACTTAATATTATAATTATAACTGTAATATTACAGGCGTTTGTATGGAAACCAAAGAAAAATTTATTAAAATTCTAAAAGCCATTTTGGCAAAAAGCCTATAGTTTATAAAGATAACATGAAGATCAAATACTATGCGTTTTAAATTGTCCGCTGAAAAATGTTCATGACTTCCTGACTCTATACCGTTATCCATTTTTCACAACTACTTTTAGCATCGACCTCTAGCTTTTTGTTTTAGAGTTGGTCGTGTTTTTGATCTGATGTATAGTAAAAATGGAACCGACAAACCTTAGTGTTTATAAATTTGCCGTTGAAGTACAATTATTAAACAAACATATTGGTTTCTAGAATTTTCTAAATATCTATTTTCACAAGATTAATTTTTCTTAATCAGAGAACAGGTACTTCGAATGTTCTTGTAATATAACAGACGTTTCTATAGAAACCAGGAGAAATTTATCAAAAATCTAAAATCTATTTATGCAAAAAAGTTATAGTTTATAATAATAACATCAAAATTAGTGGTCATGTGGAGAAAGCCTAGTACCAGAGACAACCAAAGTGAGACGCGCAAGTCAATGTAAATAAATCATCCGAGAAAGAGAGAGCTACTTCGCGTTCTTACTCTATATCCACGGAAAGTGAAAGCAGATGGCCCCATAGATTGACGCTGCCATTTGCCCTCAAAATTTAAAACGTTTTTCTTTTCCGTATTCTAAAATTGTCTGCACTTAATTCAATACAACAAATGGGTAATTCTTAATATAATTTATTGGGAAATCGCCATTGGGTAGTAAATTGCAGTGCTAGGCACTTACTGGCTAAAAATTTGCCGGTAAAATATAATAAAGTCTGTTTTTTTTAAATCCCTGATATGCGCCAAAATTGGAGGTTAAGGGTTGGCAATGTCATCTGACCAACTCGAACATTGAAATGGAAGAGATACACCAAGTGAAAATTCACCGAAGCAAAACTTGGTCGCGAAAATAATTACCTCCAGGAATATAATTATATCGCGGAAGATTATTTCATTTTGTAAGTATGTTATCAGTATCCACAACGCTAATGTTTCAACACGAAACTCGGCAGATGTCAGGGATTTAAAAAAAATAGACTTTAGGTACAAAACAAAATATTTAGCCTATTTATAAAATTGTAGATATCTACAGCTCATCATTCACTATTGCCTTTTATTGCCTATAAATAAGTTCACACTTTTATAATATACACATTAACACTACACAAAGTCAAATAAAATAGTCCAGGAAAAACTGAATAAAACACTCGACGGACGTCAGTGTTGTCAAGATAAACTATTTCAATAAATGACAGTTCTTTTGTCGCACAAACATAAGTGAGCAAGACAGGGATAAAAAAAATAGTTTGGCAATAGTGCTGAGAGCGATTACAGCTACATCTATGTTAGCAAGGTCGAAGTAACATTTTGTTGTAGATACAATATGGCAGAACAAAATGACAGCCCGGTAAAAAAAATATTACTAAAAAACAAATTATCCAGTTTACCTCATATTTTAAATAAAAATCAAGTGTTATATGTAAATGAACTAGTAACATTTTGGGCACGAATCCAAGATGGCGACTTAATTAAATATTTAAAAAACTGCCCGAAAATAGTACTTATCAGATTAATTTCAATATTTGTGCAAGCAATAGGTTTGCTAATTGACTTCAAATTAACCACAACAATTAATAGTGATGTAAGGATAAACTGGTACGCATACAACATGACGGAACAAAATGGCGGGCTTAAAAAAATCAGTGTAAAAACTACTTACTCAATTTATTTTAAATTATGCTTAAAACCAAATGTTGCATAGACAGAAAGTGGTAAAATATTATGGTGGAATAAAATGGCACTCAATAAAAAATGTTTGAAAAGACCGTAATCCCCGTATTCACTAAAAAAGTTTAAGATTTAGTCTAGGTCTAGTTACCTTGATACTTAAAACTCTTAGTTCGCCACTTGTTTTTCGCTTATGTCACATTTAGAAAAATTATTTGTTCAATTGTTGAAAATGTCATCTTAAACTTATAACTGTCAAGTTAGCCCTGGTCGAAATTTAAAACTTTTTAGTGAATGCGGGTGTATATGTCTGTTACTAAACAACTATGTGCGGAACTAAATTGGGTAACTTTTCATTATTCCTAATAAAAGGAAAGATTCATAACGAGAGAAGTTCCGGGTGAAGGAAATTTACCGATTCTTGTTTAAATATAATAATTTCAGAGCCACAACAATAATTAACGGTCTGTTATTATCTATATTGTTTAATTAGTGATATAACGTAACGGAAAAATTGAACCAGATATTTGGCATTAAAAAAGAAACGTTACACGCAAAGGAAACGAGCGAATACTTTCAGTGGCGGCCTATGCGACCAGAGATTTCGTAGAAAATATGTTTAACTACTTCCTATTATTCACATGTCTTTCTTGTTGCAGATAATTTGTTCCCTTTTCCACTCTAACTATTTTTATGAGGTAGTTGATAGGTATTGTTTGTTTGCCGACAAAGTAATAACCTCTTATGTTTTTTCAGTTTGATTTATATAATTTTTTCAAAATTTTCAATTTTATATAGGTTGAAAGAGTAATTCTTAAATGATTTGACAATAAATTATGTACAGCTCATAGTCTTAGAGAAGTGTTTTCTTTCAATTGCTTCTGTTCGTATGCAGTTATTCTGAGTGTTTTAAGATATGGGCACATAACTTCTCAAATTTGGAGAACATAACCTCGTTGAGGTCCACGCCACCAAGCCACAATTATGTTGTCAATTCCGCAATCTCGTCAATTTCACCCTAGTAATCTGAGTGATAAAGAGCTATTCATATAATTGATGATTAGAACTTCACGCAAACGATTTCTTTTCTACAGATACTTTATTCGACAGGTTTAGTCTTGAAGTTTTGATTTATAAGTTGGAGTGGTCTGAGATCGGATTACACCAATCTTGAGTGATTAAAATCCCCTGAGGTACCTCTGAGGCCTTTGCTTTGCTAGCTTATTTTAACGTCTCATTTCGGTTATGGGAGTGATTAATCTGGACGGGACCTATAGCTTAACGTGGGTTCCGAAGAACGACTCCACCCTCGAGCTATCAACTCTTGGGTTACGGTGTAACATTTAATCTTCATCACATGACCGAGTGATAAGTGTGTATCTGTATCAACATCCCCTATCCATCCACATTCGGCGTTAATCAGCGTGAATGGGATGGCGAAAGTAGATACATTTTACATTTGTCTGTGTTGGACTTTATTACCACTAATATTGGCTGCAGACTTGAAAAGCGGTGCACCCACTTAGGATTCGGACCTAGGCCCGCCAAGCTAACTCAGATGTAAATCTTACGCTCTCGGCCACCTGCTGGCTCATCTAAGTCCTTTTCCATTTGACCTTTTCGTCACTTTAATTTGACATTAATAGCCTGGCAGTATGATACTTTTACAGTATTATATACGGTAAAACAAAATTATAAAAATCGGTACCTTTCATTCGTTATAATTTTTTTCCCATTTGGTAGGAATAATGAAGTGTGACGTAATTTAGTTCAGTACCTAGTCACAGTATATACAGTGTGTCCCAGATTCGCTTCTCTATATAGGGATCTCGGGTCCTATTATACATACAACAAAGGTTAAATGGGGAAAGTTTTAGAGGAAACTTATTGCAATCGATATCTGGCTTCAGATTTACGATCGATCAATAAGTTTGGGAAATATCGGCGAAAAGCCGAAAATGGCGGATTTCGTTTTTCGCCAGTATATCCAGAACGGTAAATTTGACAGCTGTCAAAATGTGACATTATTCGGACACATTTTTAAGACAAATAAGATGGGGTATACGACACGTCTTCATTGTTTTTTGTTAACCCGCAACCCGCCTCAACTTTCATTTTTCTTATGACCGCCATATTGGATTTTTCGATTTTTGGAAAGAGCCTAAAATTTCCAGTCTAGTGATATCTCACAAGTGCATTAAAGATTTTAGTGTCATCAAAATATCACACTTCGCAAATTAGGTTTCAATGTTTTTAAAGGAGGCCATGATTTATTTGTCACAAGATTACATTAATAAGTAATTAATGTATTGAACGCATTGAATTTTCAATACAACATGAACGTAAATAACGACTTAAAAAAAAATCTAAATGAGCTTTAACTACTTTGTAAGTGGGTAACATTTATTTACAAATCGGCAAAATGACGTCCATTTGCATCCAGACATTTTTGACTATTGGTGACTGTTTTTCGTACAACCCTGGTAAGTGTATTTCGGTTAATACTTCTAAATGTGTCCAGAACTCTTTGTCTCAGGATTTCTATGGTCACGGGGGGATCAAATTCATAGATTTTATTCTTTGTGTGACCCCAGAGGTAGAAATCCAAGGGCGACAGTGCTCTCTTAAGAAGTTCCTGACTTGAATGGTATTGTGAGCCGGACATCCGTCTTGTTGAAACCAAGTTCTTCTTAATTCATCTTCCGTTAGAATAGCTGGCAAAGCTGGTACAACCTGGTTTCGCAAAAGCTCTAGGAACCTCTGCCCGTTTAGGTTGTAGTCAAACAAAAATGGTCCAATAAGTCGATTTCCTGAAATGATTAATAATTTATAAATAGGTGCCCAACAGTCAAGGGCGGCAGGGTCGGCCGGGTGGTACTGAAAACTATAAATTAGGGAAAATTATCTTTATTAAAAAGTAGATATTTTCTTTCCAAAAATAATTATCGAAACATCCCGTAATGAATGAGCTTGTATACAGTTGAAACCTGTTCAGCTTTATTATGAAAAAGAAAAACATATTTGGTTAGCGGGAAGTAATAGCCGTAATAAATTATTTTGTTGGTATTGCATATTAATTTCGGAAATACTAAATCAATTTATTTCAGTGATATAATAATCTTAAAGAAATACACCGTGCCTTAATAAAACATAAAATATCAAAAGAACAAACCCCTTGCGCTTTAAAATTTAAATTATTCGGAAATACAGCTGAACGCCTTTCTATAAATCATAATGAAAATCGAAAAATAATTCGACATTTGATTAATATGGTATTTTTTTCATAACGCAAGAACTAGGCTTCCCGGGTAATAATAAATCATTAAATTCAGACAATCAAAATAATTTTAGAGAAATAGTTAAATCTGCAGAAAATTTAGATAAAGTGTTAATAAATTTATAGAACCCAATTCTATTTTTATAGGTTCTTCGAAACTACAATACAAAATGATTGAATAAAAATGTAATACAATATCAAAAAAGTAAGTTGACTGACTAGAGTAGAACGTTTCACTTTTTTTTTTCTTAGATTATACTCTTTTAGTATCATTAAAGAACTAAACGAAAAAAAAAAGATTATTATTTGACCATCATTTGGTGCCTATTTAAAAAAGATTGGTTAGATTAATTTACCAATGATCCCACACCAAACGTTACTTCCAAATCTGATCTGTAGACGTCTCTCTGCCACTTCGTGAGGATTTTGCACAGTCCAATGATGACGGTTGTGGCTATTAAAGACTCCACAATTCGTGAACCTGCTCTCATCGGGCCACAAGACATGATTTACAAAATCAGGATTTTCATTACATCTCTTAGTATACCACTCACAGAACTGTAGTCGTCTTGGAAAATCAGTTTCCTTAAGTCCTTGTACTATTGTGGGTTTGTATGGATGGTACTTATTCTTTTTTAAAACTCTCTGAACTGTTGATTTTGGCACATTAGCTTCCTGTTCTACAGTTCTTACCGATGCACTAGGGTTTTCGTTGATAGCTTGTAAAATGTTTCTGTCTCGATTTTCATTGTTATTATTGTATCCGCTTCCAGGTTGTTCGAAAGCACCATGGTTAATTAAATGAACTACGATTTTCCTGAATTGGGTTTTATGAGGCTGCCGTCGTTCGGGGTACATCTCCAAATACCTTGCTGAGGTAACGTCGGCGTCTCTGTATGATTGAAAGTACAGAGCTAACATGTCAACCTTTTCTTCATTTGAATACGGAATGACAGCCATTTTCTATAGGTTTTGACAATTTATGTGTCAGATTTATGATTTTATTGGGATAAAAGCGTACCTACTACTTATCAAAACACAGCTTTGATACTTTCAACCATTAAACATAACGTCAAAGTCAAAATCCAATTTTGAAAGCATTGAGAGCTAACATTACTTTAAATCATGGCCTCCTTAGAAAAAACTGAAACCTAACTTTACGAAGTGTAATATTTCGATGATACTAAAATCTTTAATGCACTTGTGAGATCTCACTAGACTGGAAATTTTAGGCTCTTTCCAAAAATCGGAAAATCCAATATGGCGGTCATAAGAAAAATGAAAGTTGAGGCGGGTTGCGGGTTAACAAAAAACAATGAAGACGTGTCGTATAACCCATCTTATTTGTCTTAAAAATGTGTCCGAATAATGTCACATTTTGACAGCTGTCAAATTTACCGTTCTGGATATACTGACCAAAAACGAAATCCGCCATTTTCGGTTTTTCCCCGATATTTCCAAAAACAATTGATCGATCGTAAATCTGAAGCCGGATATCGAATGCAATAAGTTTCCTCTAAAACTTTCCCCATTTAACCTTTGCTGTATGTATAATAGGAGCCGAGATCCCTGCATAGAGAAGCGAATCTGGGACACACTGTATTATGTGTTACATATACTGTCTTCTCAAACATTTTTATTGGGCGCCATTTTGTTCCATCATATTTGACCAATATTTTACCAGTTTCTCTCTATCTATGCCACACTTGATTTCTGGGTATAATTTAAAATAAATTCAATAAGTTGTTTTTACCTTGATACATACCCTCATTTTGTTACGTCATGTTGAATCCGTACCAGTTTATCCCATTATCACATTCAATATTTCTGCAAAATTTAAAGTTAATTGAACAAGATTTTTTTAACGTTGATTTTTAAAAAAATTTATTTGGCCGCCATTTTCTTTCGCTATTTTAAATTCGTACCTCAACTTTACCAATTTACCTCTATATCACAAATAATTGTTGCATACAACTTGAAATTAATTTAATAAATAATATTTTCAGGCTGATTTTTTAAATACGTTATTAGGCCCCTACTTTGTTTTGCAATTTTGGATTCATATCAAAATGTTATCAGTTCATTCTTATGCACACATTTGATATTTGTGCAAAATTTGAGGTAAATTGAATGATTAGTTTTTTTAGTATTAATTTTTTTAACTTTTGAACTTCTAAAATAAACAAGTCTTTTTTTAAATTGTCGACGTTTCGCAACTTTATGGTTGCATCCTCAGGACACACATATAGATGCTATATCCTGTGTGAAAGCCATATTATCAGTTCTTACTGTTTTTGTTAGCGATCCTCTTCTTATTATGTTAGTGTGGTATATTATTTGGGGTTAGGATCCAAAAACAAAAGTCTTTTTTTTTAATTGTCGACGTTTTACAACTTTATTGCTGCATCCTCAGGACACATATAGATTTTATATCATGCATGAAATCATTTAGAAACTTAATATCTGGGAAATATCTGTGAACCAATAGAGTAGGTAAAGACTTGATAATATGTGTTTCATGTGGATATAAAATCTCTCTATGGGTCCTGAGGACACAACAATAAAGTTGTAGAACGTCGACAATTCGAAAAAAAATCTGTTTATTTTACTGGATTCTAACCCTAAATAATATACCTCTCTATCACAAAAACAAGAAAATCGTTAATGAAAACCATTTAGAAACTCAATATCTGGGAAATATCTGCAGACCAACATAGTAGAGGTAAAGACTGATAATATGGGTTTCATGCAGGATATAGAATCTTGGATTCGTACCAAACTGCTACAAGTTAATTCTAACGTAATACTTGATGTCGTTGCAAAATTTTAGATGAATTGTATTAGTATATTTTTAATATTTTACTAGGCCACCATTTTGTTTCGCCATATTGTATTTTTACCAAAATGTTACCAGGTCATTCCTATATGAACATAAAGATTTGAGTAATAATTTGAAAAATTCCCTTTTACGAGGGATGTAAAAATATACAACTTATAAGAAAATAGTATTCAAGGTACTTATAATAGGATCCGTTATAACTTTCAGCCATTACACTTTTTAAAAAATTCGTAAAGAGCTGGAAATGATTTTCTTTCACTTTGGTCATCTGAAATAAGAGGTCTATGAGTTTGCGACGGACCTCCTTAAACATATATGTTTAAAAGAGTAAAACTTCCGTGTTTGGTGTAGTTATTTCGTGAAGTGTGGCCCCATACAGAAATTGAATCACATATTTTTTTAAACTAATAAATCTACATTAAAAATAATTTACTAATAATTGAATTTATTTAAACTGAATACCAAAACAAAAAGAATACACAAAGTCTAGGTCTCAGTCAAAAATAAGTATATAAATTACGAATAGGTGACACAGTGCGAAAAAATTGTGGTATTACTGGATTACACCATTTTTATATTCGGGTGTTCTGCTCATATATTAAATTTGCTTTCCAAGGATTTAGAAGTAGGGCATATAGTGCAAATTGTAAAATACTTTCGAAGTACCTACCCAATTGCCATCTTCTTCCGACTTGGAAAGAATGTTTCCTATATATGGATTTGTTCATTCTGATATTAGAAATAGACTTGCCAATGAAAAAGCCTCTAAATTAGCATTCCTCTTTAAAACATTTAATACTTAACTGTTTTGTTTGAAAGCATACCTATTTTTCTATTTACTCGAAACTGTTTTATTCCAAACCAACTTTACAAGTTTATTACATGGAATGTAACATATAACAATAGAAAATAATAATAAAGTTGTAATAAATGAAAAAACTCCTATGTTATAATTCAATATAATATAAAAACTAAGTTGAAATAAATATTTTTAAAAAATTTATTCATTTTTATTTTTGTAAAAAATTCATTTTTAATTGTTTAATATTGATAATTTTGTCTTATAGTCTCTGGTAAGTTATTATATATTTTTAAATCATCGTGCAGAATTGATTTTTTCCCAAAGTTACTTTTTATTGTAATGGTCTGTAATTGTAAGCAATGCCTTGTATCGTGATCACGTAAAGTATTAGATTTTTTAAATATAATATTTGATTTTGAGTGTATTAAAATGCAAATTTTGAAATTATAAATATTTTGTAAGTTTAAAAATCTGTTAGGTTTATATAGATTAATAGAAGGTTCCAAATATGGTAGTTTATAAATACATTTTAGACTTTTATTTTGCAATTGTTTTAACGGTTTAATATGTGACGAACAAGCAGATCCCCAAATTGAAATTAAATATTGGAATTTAGAATATATTAAAGAATAATATATGGTTTTTAAGAATTTTAATGGTACGAAATATCTTGCTTTGTATAATACTCCTATTAATGGAGTTACAGCGGTTCTTATACTCTGAATATGATTTTTCCAACTTAACTTTTCATCTATAATTAATCCTAAAAATTTTGTTGCATTTGAACATTTAATTTTGTTATTATTTATTACTATTGGGGAAATATCAGAATTTATGTTTGTTTTACTTTTTAACATAAAAGAAGATTTACTAAAATTCAATGACAGTTTGTGAGATTTAAGCCAGGAACAAATTAATTCTGGATCATGTTTTATATCAAAAAATAATTTATTTAAATTATCAGCAAAATAAATAATTGTCGTGTCATCCGCAAACAATTGAATATTGCCTTATAAATTTAATTTAGAAACTAATTTTAATTTATATAAATTAAAAATAAAACTGAATTTATATAAATTAAGAATAAAAATTACTTTAGTGATTTGTACAAACTGTCTGCGCTTACTTAGATAATGTATTGCCCCTTATTCCAATATTATATAAATTTCGTAAAAGAATATGATGATTTACTGTATCAAATGCCTTAAGAATTTTTTATTATCATCAACTTTAATTTGAATATCTGTTATGACATCCCCTATCCCTGAATCAGCGAAAGCCATATTGTTTACTAAACAGTAAATTTTCATTTTCCAAATTTTGATTTAGTCTATTATTAATAATTTTTTCTGTTATTTTAGAAAACACTAGTCATATAGATACTGGTCGATAATTGTTACATTCATATCGTTTTTCACTTTTAAATATTGGAATTATCTTAGCAATTTTTATTTTTTTTTGGAAAAATACCTATAATATAAATAATCAAATTTTTGAAAAAAAAAATAAAAATTGATAAGATAATACCAATATTTAAAAGTGAAGTCTTCTCTTCTGTGGATTCAATAAAGTCACTCATTTAATATTTAATATTATATATTGTTAAATTTACATAGGCATTTAGATTTTTTAAATTTAGGTTAGTTTTAAATGTCATACATATAGAAGTTTATTCAAAACAGGTTGTTTACCTAAATATAATAAAACATTTCATCATTTAAAGGGGTAGTTTTTGTTGGAAATTTTTAAAATTCCTAATTTTTTTTTAATCCATTCATTAAAATCATCATTTTGATAAATGATTTTAATCAGATGATTTAAGTCATCTCAACCCTGGCTAATAGATTTTATGTTTACTGATAAATAAATAAATTTATTGCTGTCCATTTTTTTTCTTTAGCAATAAAAAAAAAGGTAAAAGAGGAGTGCTAAAACTGTTCTGTGTAATACAAAATTTTAATTTTGACGCTATTTTCAACAACACTAGTACCACTTTTATTTTTTTTTTCATATTCTTCAAATAAAAAGACTCAAAAGGTAAGGCTTAATTTATAATGACTAAGTTTATTTTTTTAAAACTCAATTATACGCATTTAAATGTACAAAATTGAGGTACTAAAAATTGGATATGTTAAAAAAATTTAATAGTTTTTGTAAATAAATCATCTAAAAATTTTACCGAATTCTAAGAAAAACAGTCCAATTAATTTTCGAGTCCGAGCCTTCACTCTTAAGTGCATTTTACGCAAACTGTTACAGTTGCAACTATCGAAAGTGGTACTTACATCACATCTAGATTATCTTCCATCCTCGTTCAGACCACGCAATAGCGGAAAGGTTTACCATACCCAGTTTAGTACTTTCGTCAACGGAATGAAACGTGGTATACTGGCCTAGCCTACCACCCAAATTTGAAAAATAAAGACATTTCCTGTAATATATAAAGCAAGTGATGTTGGTCCGTCGAAAACACATATTAATTCGTCTTAATAAGAAAACAATCTGCATTCTGTTTTTTTACGATATTTGCAACATGAATTTTTTGTCTTGGGTAAGATATAGTCCGGATTTAATTTGACGAATACTTTTTTACAATTCCCTTCTGATTGATCGCATTATAAAAAACTTTTTTTAAATGTTGTGCTGGTGTGAAATTAAGTTTTTTTTTGGTGAAATAATTTATTTTATAATTGTCTTTCAGTTATACTTCTCAGTGATGTCGCTCGTTTCTGTTGTTTTGGTTAAAGCTGGGGGTGGAAAAGGGTAAGTACTTATAAAAATATACTTTTGAGTTAATTCTTTGGTTTTTTTTATTATATAACTAACAAACTCTGACTGCATTAGAGTAATAAAAGAAGTTTTTTCTATGACTATTAAATATATCTTTTATTAATTTTTATAATAATTGCTATTATATGAGTTTATATTAACAAAAAAGCTAGATAACGTAAATACTTGCTAGGTATTTGGGGAAATAAACTGTTGATTAATCATTAGAAATATTTAAAATTTTGGTTCTCATATTAGAACCAAATTAGATGCGGCTGGTTTAGGAAAAGCAAATCCTATATAGTTTTTACGTTAAATAGATTGTTGCATATCTTAAGCTAAAGCCTACATACGTTTGTATACAAGCTTTATGGTTTGTTGCAGAGGGAGCAATAGAATATTTAAGTTTTCGAAACTAACCCCCAATTTTAAATAACTTAATTTTCTCTTATTTGGTTATATTGTAATCTTCATTGATTGTACCTATAGGGAGTCATGATACCAAAAAATATGAGTACTTTCGCGCTTAAATTCAAATTAAAATACAAATATTAAATCATATAGTGTCATTAGACATTAAAGTTGTGTAATAATAGGAAAAAAAACTATTAAAAAATATTTTGAAACTTAAAATATAGTTATAAGTTAAATGCTGGATATAATTTGTTCAATTGATAGAATATGTAGACTTTTGAAAAAAAATTCAAGCCCCAAAAGCTACAGAAAGAATTCAATCAGATTTTCGTTAAGGTAAACAATTTATGAGAATTTTAAATTTCAGGTTCAGAAAATTAGCTTGTAGAAAAAGTGTAATGTGTTGTAGGAAAAAGATAGTTG
This sequence comes from Kuschelorhynchus macadamiae, assembly GCA_030620095.1. Taxonomy (NCBI): domain Eukaryota; kingdom Metazoa; phylum Arthropoda; class Insecta; order Coleoptera; family Curculionidae; genus Kuschelorhynchus; species Kuschelorhynchus macadamiae. The sequence goes on from JAUTXW010001615.1 coordinate 458,381, forward strand.
TAAATGAAGTTTGGTTAATAAATGAAAACAATTCACAGATTAAAAATGGTGGGTGTAGCTTTTGTCGATTTTAAAAGAGAATTTGAAGCTATTAATATGATTTTTTTTATCAAAATTACTAGTATATACACTATATGGAAAAAATAGTAGAGTTTACAAAAAGTTTTGTTGGTGTTTGTGTAATCGAAAACAAGATAAATATGAACATTTTCATAAAAAAAAGTAATAGTATTTGGGATCCCTTATTGTTTATTGTAAAAATCCAATATACTTCAATAAGATGGCGGCCTAGTGAAACGTTAAAAAAAATTATTATTGAAAAACCTAATTATCCAATTTACCTCAAGTTTTGTACAAAAATCAAGTATTATATAGGAATGAACTGGTAATATTTTGGTATGAACATAAGATAGTAGTAGAAGTTGGCGGCTTTTTAAAATATTTATAAAATCAGCCTGAAAACACTACTTATTAGATAAATATTATTCTGTCTATGAGTTTTCTTAAATTGCAACAATGGAATTCATTACGCAATCACATGGGCAGAATTTTAGATCTAATATTTGCTGATGACTTCGTTAGTGTTTTAATTTCACATTCTGATTTTTAACTCGTAAATATTGACGCATATCATCCAGCGATTGAAGTGAAGTACAAAATTAAATATGTTCCTCCAATTAAAAATTATAATCAAGTGAGTGTTTATCAGTTTCATCAAGCAAATTTCTCCAACTTAAATCATTTTTAAAAGCAGTACGCCTGGTCTTTCCGATCGACTGAATCGGACATGGACAGAAAATATCCAAACTGGTTTGACCCTCCTTTAAGAAAGCTTATTGGGCAAAAGAATCGCCTTTACAAAAAATATAAAAGGACTGAACAACATGTCGATTATTTAGCATATTCTGACATACGACGTGAGGTTAAACTTCGAACTGATATGTGTTATCTTACATATGTGACACAAACTTACACAAACTACTTATCCCAGAAAACATAAAATATTTTTGGATATTTGTACGTAACATAAGAAGAGACTCCATTTTGCCCAATGACATGAGTCATAAAGGTGAGGAAATTATTGGTTCAAATAACATCGCAAATACTTTTGCTATTTACTTTCAGTCCTGCTATTCTCACCATCCCAATTTGGATTTTAGTAAAATTGTTCCCACATGTTGTTCGGGAAAATTACTATCAACGCATTGTTTTACCGAGGCAGAAATCTGTAATAAAATAAAGCGCCTTGATCTCTCCAAAAAGGCTGGTCCAGATAGAATCCCCACTATACTATTGGTAAGATGTTGTCAGTCATTGTCTCAGCCTCTGTGTATAATCTTTCAAAGATCCTTCAACCTAGGTTCCTTTCCTGAAATTTGGAAGTTTTCTACTCTCTTGCCAATCTTTAAATCTGGTGATAAAGGCGATATAAAGAATTATAGAGGTATTTCTTTACTTTCACACATACCAAAACTATTTGAGGCAATAATCACCGATGATATCCTTGAATCATTAAAACACTACATTACGAGTATGCACTATGGTTTCTACAGGGGTCGCTCAACGACTACAAATCTTGCAATATTTTAGAATTATTTAATAAGATGGGTTGAGGCTGGCCAATACATTGATGTCATTTATACTGACATATCTAAGGCTTTTGACAGTGTTTGCCATCTGCTTCTATTATGGAAATTGCAGCAGATTGGTTTTTGTGAAAACTATCTGGAGTGGATCAGATCATATTTGTTTAAACGTCGTCAGCAGGTTAACTTGTCTGGCTCAGCTTCCAAGAAGGTTGTTGCAACGTCGCAAGGTTTACATATTCGACCAATTTTATTTTTACCTTTTTACTCTTTATAAACGATATAGTGTCTTGTTTTAAAATGTCTAAATGTCTATTGTATGCAGATGATTTAAAATTCTTTTTACCTGTTTCCTCTGACTCTAATCCACTGCAATCTATCATTGAAAGGCTCGTGGTGCAAAGAGAGGGTTCCCTAAATACAAGTATTTGGGAGTAAAAACATATAATAATATTAAATTTGACAATAAAAATCAAGTAAATCATTTACGTAAAAAGACCTTTAAAAAAATAGAAGTTTAAATAGGTTAAGTGGTTAAAATAGTTTAAATTTAATGAATTTGGTAAATAACTATATTACTCCTTTTTATTTTACTTTTTGCAGTATTATGTTATGTTTATAAGAACAATCTGATAAGAACTGGCACTAAATAATTTGGGCGTGTGAAAAATGCGTCAAAATTTTGGACATGTTTAAAAAACTAGGTTGATTGAATGTATAATTTGTTTTAGAAATATAGCTGTTTAGGTTTTATATATATATTTTTATTTAATATATGAGATCAAATATATCATATTTAATAAGATTCATGATCATAATAGGAAAAGGCACCACAGGACCACAAAATTTACAAGCTTAACAAAAATGTTTTTTTTTCAAGTATAATAATTTGATATGAATAAAATTGTACCTTGGGTTCCTAAATCAAAAGTGAACTAAATCTCAAGTAATGCATAAAATAACACGTTAGTAAACATGTAGGTGGTCAAAACGTCCAAATTAACATTCCTAGGTGTCTTACTGAGTTCCATTAAAATTGTACGAGATTATTTAACTGTAATTTTAGACATTAATTACACCAAAAAGTAAAAAAATACATAACATAACGAAGTTGCAAAAGATTTTCTTACCGACCAGTATTTAGTTATTGCCCAATTTTGCTGCGTTTAAACAATTTAGTTGCGATTGAATTACATTTAGATTATATAATAATCCTATTAAATATTGGTATTTTATTATACAGAGCACTTTACAAGAATACCTGTAGGTAACATTTTTGGGTTTTAACTAATGACGAGTGGAATGTATAAGTCTAAGTGATATAAATTTATTTTAAAATTATTAAAAATAAATTGGTTTGTAAAGCACATAAATTGAAATACACACGTTATATTATTAGTTTTCTATGGCAAGAAACCTTCTTAATATCTAGATGAAAACAGGACATCAGGCAGTGGTGTATATAGACATTACAATAACATAATAATAATATGGCTGTACCCAAAAACGAGAACATCCAAGCGAAATACAGTGAGAAGAGCGCCAAATACACCGACTTGGCAATGGAAGTAAAAAGCCTATGGAAACAGGAAAGAGTCATTATTGTTCCTCTCGTCATATCGGTAAAAGGTCTCACCCCAACAAGATTTACACTGAATTTGGCTCAATTATAGGACTTAATACAGACATTCACAGGAACATCCAGAAATCGGTCATTTTGAAAACGTGTAGCATCGTTCGATCATTTCTTAATACACAGTAGCTGTTTTTATTCCATTTCCTTTTTTGTTTTTTTATTTTTTTTGCACTGACTTGGTATAATCTCGTCTGTATAAAATACAACCACAGGAATATTGTGAGACAACAAGTCGAGATAATAATAATAATAATCACAATTACATCACAACAAGCACATCATCAAGGACACAACCATTGAAGACGACAGGTGCAGGAGATGTCACCAACAGAGATAAACGATCGATCACATAACGAGAATAATGCCCGGAACTGAATACACCGCGAGACACATCTCAGCAGCGAAGGTCGTTATCAAGCATTAGCTACAACATACAAACTAACGGAGAACACAGACCCTTACTACCATTAAATACCGACATCCATACTTGAAAACGAAGAGTACAAGCTCTACTGAGACATTGACATTCACACAAATAAAACAATCCCTGCTGTAATGTTCTTGGTTACTCTTGTTCAATGGAAATAATAGACGTTGGTAATAACAATAACTCTATTTGGAATATCAACAATATACAGCCCAAGGGCTGGACCGACAAGGTCCACCCTTGCACTTGCTACCACTCGGGTTAAGGCTAATATCTCTGTCTGGGTGAATGCGTGATGTAGGACACCGTTGCCAAGCGCGCGATGCAGCGTCAGCGTGCTTATTCCGCTTGTATTATAAATGTGAAGCAACTTTAATGAGAACAACTAATACAGGGTGTCACTACACTACACCTTCCCCCTTTTGAAAGAATGATTAAACCTGTTGAATCATTCTCACAAAACAACAACCTAAACACCAAAATAACCTAAAAAAAAAAATTCGTTATAACTAATTAGCTGTTGACACTACTTTTACAAACAACTATTTAAAGTGTGACAGTAATGGCTTTCAGTATGCGCACTTGTGAAGGACACTGCTGTATTATGAGCTAAATTGAGGCTTAAATGAATTATTTGGGTTTTTGACATATTTTTATAATTGTTAATATTATGAGTGTTTTTTTGTACAGCTTTGTCAACCAATACGATAAATAAGCAATTTAATAAATAAATACATAATATAATATATTAATCTATGAATAATAAAATAAAGTCAATACATGACATAATATATCTTATAATAAAATTTCAACTTAATAATGTCAATAATTATACCCATACACCAATAATAAGCGTAACTATTTAAAAATTTATATATTATATATGCATATAGTGGGGTGTGTGCAAAAGGTAGTATAAAATGTAAGTTTTATTATTATTGAGACAAAATTCCTTCTGTATTATTAGTTAAATCGTAAGTGATTAAATTCGATAATTCGAATATTACTGTATTATTGACATGGAATAATATAGAGAATTATTAAAGTCATGACTGAATAGTTTTAATTATTATGTATATTCTGTTCAGACTCTAACTATTATGTAATATTAGCTTTAAATAATTTCAAAAATCAAATTATTATATATATTACAAGATTGAGACCTTTAGAAGCTCATTTTCATTGCGTCGTGGGTAGCTTTCTCAAAAAATAATATTGTCGTTACTTTCACTGATTATAACTATCTTTTTATTATTATTATTATTATTATTATTATTATTATTATTATTATTAGCGCATTTGTAAATCCTTTCCCAAAAGATTTAAAATCTTTACTGCTTATCTTATACTTTACTTGCTTTGTCCCTTATTCGTTTTATATATTATATATTCATATTTTTGCATGCATTTTATTTATATATTTATATTTTAGTTTTTTCCAGTTCCCTCAGCGACGTACCTAAGTCAGACGCTGATCGGGGTTTCTGGCTTATTATTTTTTTTTACAGTCTACTTAACAGTATCTATGAATACTTTTGACGTTTTGACTTAAATATTTCGTACGATTTAAAACTAGATTTTAGATACGTATATAAGATAACCGTTATTAGACTGCGGGTACCCTATTGTGCATTAAGCACTACTTTCATCATTTCTTATATTATTTTTAGGACACGCACTCCCTTTCATCAGCCTACATAGCTTAGATAATGGCGCTAACGCCCAAATTACCATTAATGAGTGGGAAAGTGATCCTATTTCTTTTCTTTTTACTTTCTATGCAGACCAGCTAATACCTATACGCGTTTAGAACTTTTATACATTTTCGGCTGATCAGACCAATCCTGTATAATTTCTAACAATTTAAGTATGATATTCACTGCTGCACCTTCCATTTTATATACTCATACATTCTTTAACCATTCTCATATATTTTACCATTCCTAACAACAACCTTTTGATCATAAGACATTCATTTAGGTTAAGTAATATTTTCACAAAAAAAATCTAGTATTTATGATCAGAGATTTATTTTATCAGCGCTAATTTTTTTTTGTTTGTTACTATTTAGGTGAATACTGCTTAATTTCACAACTTTCTTAGGTAGAAGTGACTTATACATTATATATGCTGAGCTACTGTCTAAGTTCTAAGAATTTTAATAAAATAAGCGTTAATAATAAATTTCCCTTTCAGTTTATTAATGAATTTACTTATTTATGTCGCAGACTTATGGTAAGATTTAATTTAAAATTCTCAATGCTCTAATAAATATTGAATGTATTAGAATTATAATTAAATATGTTTTGTTTTGTATCTGAAATATGTGCTAGCCTTTTTGAATGCTAATAATAACAAATTATGTTATTTTTATTTGGTAATCTTTTGAGTTAGATAATTATGCATGCTGAATTTTTTTTTTTTTTTTTTAAACTGTATTTTCTGCGCCCAAGTTTTATGACTGGGTTAGCTTCTCATATTGTCTTTTTTTTCCAAAGAAAATTTAAAACCAATTTTTTTTTTCTACCTAAGTATAATATATGCTCAGATTTCTATTTAACATTTTTTTTTGTTTAGTTTCTGAAAATTTTCTTCAAAAAAATATTCACAATTTCCTCGTCATTTAGAGAAAATCCACTTGAAATTAAAAGGAAGACAACCTGGGGTATTTTTTTTTCATTAATATGGCGAATTTGTGGGCTTATTCAGCTGTGCCTGGTGAATATTCAGCGAGGCAACATGGTAACGCTGAGTCGTCTTAATACCTTGGTAGACGTTGCTCGACTTTGATTAAATAACACATACAACTACGTAACCCGGGGGGCTTGTCGTCAATGAGATATAATGTAGTTAATTAATATTATAATATTTGTTATTTATTAATATTATTATTTATTATTATTTTATATAGTTCCCAACCAGGATAGCCACTGCGTGTGTGAATTATATTGCTTGCAGTTCAATATCAGTGCATTTAATAAAAATAACATGTATCTTCTGTTATTAATTACCAGTTTCCAAATATGGAAAAGAAAACATTATTTATTCAATATTCTGTAAATTGTTCGAAAATATACGTTAAGTGTAGTGGATCAATAGAATTATATATTTTTAATGCCCAATATAAAAATAGAAAACATAAATATAAGAAATTCTACATTAAATAACTTTGTTTAATTGCTTGAATACAATTAATTGACGAAATCCTGTTATCACTATGTCAGCAGAAAATCTAGGACTCGGTTTTTATTGCAACATATATAGGCTATGAACCCAATGAACTTAAGTTTTTTTTTATACGCGTAATGAAAAATTTAAAAAATTATTAAGGTTTCTTGGAAATTCATGCATCTACTTTGGCTTTTATTACTATGCAATGTTAGTTTTACAAACTTATTTTATGTGATATTTCGGGAAAGAAAACAGGTTTTTCTTTACAATGTAATAATTTGACCACTATAAATAAGCAAAAATAATCAATTTTCTAGTCTTTAGCACAATTTTTCCTAAAAAAAAATGTAGAGAACGAAAAATCAATCAAGAATTAGTTATTAAGCTGACGAAATTAAAATATAAAACGGGGCCGTCGATATTATTTGATTTGATTTTACAAATGACGTTTTGAATTAAATTTGAAATACCGTACAAAGAAGTTGTAGTACATATTTAATCTATGAAAACTGAACATTGTTAGTTGTGTTAGTTATGAATTAAGAGCCAATTTGTCAATCCATGTGACTTAAGCAAAAATATTTCGTTTTAGTAAGTCATGCTTCAACAAATTCAACTGGCATTTACATATTTCTGTTAAGTACTCGTTTTAAAAGTTTAAGCTAGGCTCCTGTTTAATAGTATATGACCATTTATTTATTAAACATCAAACCATGTATTTTAAGTCATTCTTAGATTTCATATTGTACTCCGAGTTGTACTCCTTTATCTATATATATATTTTTTTTTATTTTACAAATGAACCAATGAAACCCAAATTGAAGCAATAATATGACAACTGCAAAAGCTACAGAAAGTTTTAGCTAGGTAATTATTTAGTAATTTTCTTATTTTAAAGTAGCCAAGAACTTAATTATTAATTCTCATTAAGCAATAAATTCAATAATATTCACCTAGTTTAGTAAGACGTGACATCGCATTGTTTTGGAATGCTATAATTGTTTTAGTAACAAATTAAAATAATTAGGACAGCCTGAATTTGTTTAGTTATTCAAATTTCAAATATTGTTTTGTTTGCATATTATTCGCAATTAATACGTAAAATGTATTTTTCTTAGACAAAAAAAAGATATTTAATAAAATAGCGTAATCCTCAGCACTAGCCGTTTTCGCATAACCCTACGAAAAAAAAAAAAAATATCTAGATTAATTAACATCTAATGTCCAATATGAGTCTGTTTTTATTTATTTAAAATATTTTATTAATATCCCTTATCAGATAGAGAGATTAAGAAAAACATAATAATTATTAATTATCACTTTCTTCCAGTTCGTGAAATAAATTTGTTAGGTTTTGTAATACTCAATATTTTAAAATAAATATACCTCGTATAACATTAATACATGTCAATATTCGTCTTTTTATGCAATATTACACCCTAGTCTAAAATTTAACACTACTTAATAAAAAAAATTGAACACGCCCATATGTTCCAGATGATCATTAAGAATTAATTATTGATTATTCTAGTACCTTTTGCTCACACTCGATTTTGCATTTTTTTAGATCCTTATCATATATTTACATACTTTAAAACTCTATAAATTCCAACAACTTCTACATTTCCATTTCTATATATAAATTTACCATATTTTTAAAGTCCTTGACACCAAAATTTGCAATTTCCATTTCCATATTAAATATATTTTTATTGTATCTTGACCTAAAAAAAAACCTAAAAAGAGAAAACTCCTTCTGGTCCATATGGTGGTCTGGTGGTCCTCAACATCCAATTTTTCTTATTTATCAAATTTGGTCTGGTTTATCTAGTGAAGTGCCCTTTGGTCTTATTTTGCCCATATATGCAGTGGTATTGACAGCAGGTTTTAAGACACTTATTGCAGGATCCACTTACGAATGTTTTAAGGCCAGATCTTTTACGGCAGGGTCGCCATGTAATGTTCTTGGTTACTCTTGTTCAATGGAAATAATAGACGTTGGTAATAACAATAACTCTATTTGGAATATCAACAATATACAGCCCAAGGGCTGGACCGACAAGGTCCACCCTTGCACTTGCTACCACTCGGGTTAAGGCTAATATCTCTGTCTGGGTGAATGCGTGATGTAGGACACCGTTGCCAAGCGCGCGATGCAGCGTCAGCGTGCTTATTCCGCTTGTATTATAAATGTGAAGCAACTTTAATGAGAACAACTAATACAGGGTGTCACTACACTACACTGCAAACAGATCCGATATCACCTTTCAATCCAAAAAAGAGAAGATCACTTATTTAATTGACATGGCTGTCCACAATGACGAAAACATCTAAGCGAAATACAGTGAGAGGATCGCCAAATACACCGACTTGGCAATGGAACTAAAAAGGCTATGGAAACAGGAAAGGGTCAACATTGTTCCTCTCGTCATATCAGTAACAGGACTCACCTTAACAACATTTACACCGCATTTGGATCAATTAGGACTTAATACAGACATTTTGAAAACATGTAGCATCGTTAGATCATTTCTTAATACACAATAGTTGCTTTTTTTTCATTTCCCCTTTTTTGTTTTTTTATTTTTTTTTGTACTGACTTGGTATAATCCCGTCAATATAAAATACAACCACAGGAATACTGTGAGACAACAAGTCATAATACTAAATGCCTTTTATTCACAAAATATTTAAATACATAAAAAAAGTTTGCATGTTGATGATTGGCGCAGTAGAGCTTTATAACTACTCTACTACTATAAAAAAAAGTTTTGAGTTTTTGTTTTCGACTAATTGAGCGTAAATAATATGAACAACAAAAAAAAGATCATTACTTTAATACTATATTTTAATTATAAATAAAACTTAGGGAGGTTTGCCCACCAATCCCAAAAAAAGTCCGTACTATACAGGGTTATTCACGCAACCCGTTCATTAAAAGTTTTTGATGATGCCATTTAGATAAAAATTTGAAATTTTGGGATTAAGGTAAGGTCAAGGGGTACTTCTTTTTTGAAATATTTTCAACTTCCTGTCACTTCCGGTTTAACCGGAAGTTGGTATCAACTTGCTTATTTTAAATGGAACACCCTGTATTTTATGATATTTTTGGATTTTACGGAGAATTTTAATGCTATTTTATCTAGCATGTCCTATACCTAGGTTCAAGCGTTCTTAAGATATTTGACCTTGAACCGAAAATGAGCCTTCGGGGTACCAAATTTTAAAATCTCATATTTTTGTAAGTTTTGAAGATATAATCTTCATATTTTGCAGACGATCGGTTCATTATTAGGTTTCTATTTTTTTTTTATTGAATTTGTCTATTTTTATACATGGTGTCCTAAATTCAGCGGCAAACATTCACATTTTCAAAGCCGCTAAAGTCCGTTTTTTTAAATAGCACACCCTATAACTTTATGCACTATCAAATGTAGAATTTCATTTTCTATCGAACTGTATTAAGGTTCCCTATACCTATTCGTAACCATTTTCGAAATAATTGGGTTTTATAAAAATATCGTATGTATTTGCTTAAATGTTTACATGTTCCAATTGTGAGCCATGGAAAAACAATTGAGATCCCATATCCAATATGACAGATGATTAGTATGCGTTATTTATCGAAAGTTGTCAGTGATAAACTAAATCTTCTAAATCAAAATGGAAAAATACTCAAACGCTGATATTCTCAATCTATTTCATATTCATGGAGAATGTTATAAAATTTTGGAGAGAACGTGTCGTGTGTTTAATGAACGGCACCCTGATTTGCCGCCAATGAACAAGTCAAAATTCAAGAGAATTGAAACGAACTTTTTGCGTTTTGGCAAGGTTAAAGTTACAAAAAATGTTCCGAAACCAGTGACAAATGCCGAGGATAACGTAATAAACACATTAGCTTATTTCCACGCAAACCCGCAAAGTTCAATACCGTCTGCAGAAAACGATTTGGGAATTTCTTCTTCATCTGTCCAAAGAATCTTGAGCGAACATCATATGCACCCTTATTCCTTCCAAAACGTGCAAGCCTTGAGACCTGGTGATGACGTCCGACGAGTAGAATTTTGTGAATTCATGTTTTTGAAAATTCAAGAGGACCCTCAATTCCTTTCAAAAATATTTTTGACCGATGAAGCGAAATTTTCTAGAGAAGGAATAACAAATAGAAGAAACGAACATTTCTGGGCAGCAGAAAATCCGCACGCTTTACGCGAAACGCATTCTCAAGAGAGGTTTAGCTTCAATGTTTTCGGTATAGTATTAAATGATCAGGTGCGGTACTGTATTTATGAAGACAATTTAAACAGTGATAAGTATTTGGAAATTCTACGAGGGACGGTTTCTGAATTTATAGAAGAAATTCCTATTGGTGAGCTGCAAAATTATTGGTATCAATTAGATGGGGCACAAGCACATAATTCCCCTCCAGTTTATCTCCAATTATCTCGAATTTTTGAAGATCGCTGGATTGGTCCCAATGGCCCTTGGAGATGGCCCCCGCGATCGCCTGATTTAACACCCCTAGACTTCGAGAGAGAAGGCAAAGTCTATGCTTCCCCAGTAAATAACCAACAAGATTTACTGGACAGGATACGAACAGCTTTTGCCGAATTAGAAAACGGACAAATTCAACGGGCCACAGCAAATGTACAAAGAAGAATTGAAATGTGTCTTCAAATGAACGGACAGCAAGTAGAACATTTGTTATAATTCAGTTTTATTATTTTATTTATTTATTGTTGATTGTTAGATTGCTATAATTTTTAAGTTCACTAAAACAAGTTTAGAACAGTCTCGAACTTAGTAGATAGGTTAAAAATAATGTAAACAATTTATTACATTTTTTATAATTTTAACTTTTCCGAAACGAAAAAATTTCGTTTCAGTCCTCTTCAATTTTTTCTTGTTCATTGGCGATAAATGAGGATGTTTTTCATTAAAATATAAAATGAATTGAAAATATCAGCTTTTGAGTGTTATTTTATTTTAATTTAAAAGTTTCAAATCAGCTGTCATGTTGAATAGAAAAGCACATCAATTGTTTTTCCATGGCTTACTATGGGAAGGTATAAGCATTTAGCAAATACATGTGATAGTTTAATAAAAACCTGATTATTTCGAAAATGGTTACAAATAGGTATAAGGAACCTTTATACAGTTCGATAGAAAATTAAATTCTACATTTGATAGTGCATAAAGTTATAGGGTGTCCCATTCAAAAAAACGGACTTTAGCGGTTTTGAAAATGTGAATGTTTGCCACTGAATTTAGGACACCCTGTATAAAAATAGACAAATTCAATAAAAAAAATAGAAACCTAAGATCATTTACCGATCGTCTGCAAAATATGAAGATTATATCTTCAAAACTTACAAAAATATGAGATTTTAAAATTTGGTACCCCGAAGGCTCATTTTCGGTTCAAGGTCAAATATCTTAAGAACGCTTGAACCTAGGTGTAGAACATGCTACATAAAATAGTGTTAAAATTCTCCGTAGAATCCAAAAATATCATAAAATATAGGGTATTCCATTTAAAATAAGCAAGTTGATACCAACTTCCGGTTAAACCGGAAGTGACAGGAAGTTGAAAATATTTCAAAAAAGAAGTACCTTTGACCTTACCTTAATCCCAAAATTTGAAATTTTTATCTAAATGGCATCATCAAAAACTTTTAATGAACGGGTTGCGTGAATAACGCTGTATACTATTTCTATCATTTGTTTCTATCAAAGTGGCCCTGGGAAAATTTTAACGGTTTAACGGATTTAAAGTAGGTTTTTTTCGTTTTTCTAAAAATAAAATGGAAACTAGAAGAGGCTAAGTGTCACTGAGTTCTCACTGCGAAAGTACGCTATGTAACATATTATGACTCAAATTTTTGAAAAAGACATGTGCCCTGGTATAAATTTATGAAAGACACAGTTTTTTTATTATTTGATTCAACATAATTATCAACAGCAGTGGCATATTTAGAATATTTCGGTTTTTGTTTACACAACATAATAGGACGAGATCCGACTACATGATTACCAGGTACATTCATCTGTTTTTTAATCAAAATGTAATTTGTAGAGATAATTACTAATAGAGGAATACGCTTCTGAAGGGTTGTCTATTAAAATATGGCCGCAAGTACTTTTAACTAAAATTTAACTAATTGATTTTTATTAAACTATTTCGTTCACTTGGTGATACCATTATTATTAGCTCCGAAACGGTAAGTGCTACGAGGTCAGTTAAATTAGTGAAAAGCTGCCGGTTTTGATGCCTGCTTAAGATTCTTTTACCATGTTGTCAAATTCTTACTAGATTTTGAGACACAAATTTTACCATCGACGTTTCTTGGTTCGAAACACCACCATCAACTTCATTTTTTTAAATACGGACTTGGATTTTTATACTCAATTGTATCATCTTTTCTAATGAACTACTACACAGATACCTTTAACGATGTTTCGACCCTGTAAAGTGTCATCATTAGGGTATTCATGATTTAAAACCCTTAGAAAGAGCTTTATTTCATTTTATTTAATATTTTGGACATAAATGGAAATAAATTAATTAACAAATAAATGTTAGTAAGGAAGCAAACAATGTTACCATAAAGAATCACCACAATTGCATTGTCATATCCAACACTTGTTATAAAATTTTTCAATTTCCTTCTAACTACTTATTTTATAATTTGTTTTGATTGTTGTTTGTTCTTATATGGGTGTTAAATTGTTACCTCATTTCCACTTATGTTTTAAATTTTAAATAAAATGCAATAAATCTAAGGACTTTAAATTATAAAACCAGAGCTGTACTTGTAAAACTCCCCGATGATTGCATTTTACAGGCTCGAAACATAATTACTAGAAAGGAGATAAAAAATTATTTTGAAAATTATACTAAAGTCCAAAAAGTTGATGGTGGTGGCTCGAATACGAAACGCCGCAAGTGAAAATTGAGGACATCGTGGTGTAGAGCGAAAAAAATTATAAAACTCTCAAATTTAAATTGTGTCTCTAGTTTTTGAATTATTCGACGAATTATATTTAGGTATTTTTATAAATCCCTTGTGTCTCAGGAATTAGCAAGAATTTGTCAACACGGTAAAAGGATTCTGAATGGGCATATAAACAGGCAACTTTTCTCTAATTTAATCGACCTAGGAGCAGGTGAACGAAATTGTTTAAAAAAATGATTTAATAGAATTTTAATGGAGAGCACTTGCGGCCAGATTTTGACAGCTAATCAGATCAACTCGATGGTCCAAATTATTGCATTTTTATCCGAAATTACATTGGGCTAAAATCGAACGGTACCATTTGGTACCATCTAATTACATACACTTACAAAATTTCAAATCGGTATGATAATTAGAGTGAGTTAAAATCGACCGGTACCATTTGGTATTAAGTTGATTATTTTCATGGTACCAAATTACCGTATTGTCATCCGAGTTACATACACCAGCAAAATTTTAAATCGATACCGAAAATTAGAAGTAGGTTAAATCGGCTTTCTAGATTTGTTCAAATACAAGTGAAGCTAATAAAAGCTTGTTAAAACAAAGGAAATAGTATATTTCTTACCTAGATGGAAAGTTTCTGATTCCTGCATTCCTGCATTTGTTTTCTTTTCTATATAAATGCGTTGCGTCGAATTTGAATTATTATTTTGAAGTAACGATGGCGAGCAAAAGAGGAAAAACAAAATCGAACAGAACGCGCTGTATTTTACAGTGGTGTTTCGGAAAGTAGTGTAAGAAAAATTCAATCATAATGATCGCTCATGTTCTACTTCACCTTTAAAATCTCCTGGTAAAAAAAGACCCCGATTATCATACAAAGATAAAATTGTTGATGGCGATTTTCAAGTAATTCGACGAACAATAGAGGATTTTTATATAAACTTGAAGAAGGTTCCGACCCGCAAACCTCTACTTCGTGCTGTAAAGAACAAAATAGATTTTCTGTACGGGTATAAAACCTTAAATCGGCTTTTACGATCAAATGGTTTTGTTTGGCGCAAGTGCCAAAATAAATGAAAATTGCTCATTGAGAGACCAAATATTTTTCACTGGCAGGTGAAATGTCTATCAACTGTAAGGCAATATAGGCAAGAAGGATGCAATATTGTGTATCTAGACGAAACCTGATGACAGTGAACAAATGCTGGCGAAGTGAAAGTGTTACAGGTGTTGTTCAGGGAATCCGCTCTAGTAGTCGCTTTATTATAGTTCATGGTGGTTCAGAAGCCGGATTTGTTCCAGGTGCTGCTTTAGTTTTTCGCTCGGGACTAACAACTGGAGACTATCATGAACAGATGAATAAAGATAATTTTGAAAGGTGGTTGCTTGAGAACCTTCTACCTAACATTCCTCCCAAGTCAGTCGTGGTAATGGATAATGCGTTTTATCATTCTCACGTAGAAGATAAAGTGTCAACTAAACACTCTTCAAAAGCTCATATGATATCGTGGCTTAAATCGAACAATCTTGTATATGATGCAACATGGAGAAAATGTCAATTATATGAAGTAATATCAGCCAACAAGCCTAGGCAAAAAAAATGTAAAATTGACGGTCTTTTACGTAACCTCGGTCATACACCTTTAAGGCTGCCTCCATACATGGGCGACCTCAAGCCTATTCAACTTGCATGGGCAGATTTAAATAAAATAACATTTGAAGCGATTGACTCAATATCGGCTGAAAATTGGAAATCGTATGTTAAACATGTTCGTTCTACTGGGAAGTGAATGGCAAAATTGAAACGGTTATTGATGATTTAGTTATTACACTTGGATCTTCAAGTAGTGACGACGAAACCTCATCATTTTTAGAGGAAGCCAACGATTTAGAAGGAATCGAACCATTGGAACCACAGCTGTCAACCTCAAAAATGGCTTAGTTTTTTTCATATACTTTGTAAAATTATTCATAAAGTAGCTGTCAATAAACTGCTTCAAAATAATTAATTTTCCGTTCAATACCGGGTGTCAAAAAATATCTAATATTGCAATTAATATTTGAAAAACTACAGAACTTATATTTTTCCAAAATTAATACATCAGTGTAGTTATACACTGCACTGATTCCAGTGAACAAGATTTATCAAAATTTTAAATTATGCAGTTCGACTTTGGGCTATTAGGATATGCCAAAAGCGACCGTTTGTCTCCTTCTGTTATATTACTTTGTAGAGGGGGCGTCATTGTGAAGTACTATGCAGGGCGTTTCCTAATTGCGTGCTAATGTTAAAGGGGGGTGATTCTTGGACCTTTTAGTACTTCACAATAACGGCCCCTGTATAAAGTAATATGACAAACGGAGACAGACGGCCACTTTTGGCATACCAAAATTTTGATAAATCTCGTTCACTGGATCTGATGCTGGCTGCCCTTGAAAAATCTGGGCTTGTAAATCGTGTATCACTATACTGTGTGGTTCAATAATAGTGGACGTAGGCAGTAGCCTGGGAACCGTTAATGACAGAACTCAAGAAAAAATATATCTATAGGTAAATCGATCAAGAAAAATCAAAATTAAATCATTTTAAAATTCGAAAGTTCGACGTTTTTGCAACACAAAAGAGATATAGAAGTGCGGTACACGAAAGAAAACAGACAAATATAGAAAAAGGTTCATTAAGCGTAGTTACATTTTTTAATTATCTGAAGTGCGTATAGTTAAAAAGGAGTGCCATATTACTTAAAGAACGACGGGACATCGCTGGTTTAAAGAGATTTCTTGGCTGACCTTCCTAAACCGATTGACTCCGCCCGGTTTTCTTTCGTGTCCCGCACTTTACTAAACAAGCCAAGAATATAAACTTAACTTAGTGTTATTTTTAATAGATTGTAATTAAAAAAGTATTTTCGAAGACATAGAGCGATTCAGAAGAAATCATTTGTAGTCTTCCTCAATTGACAGAGAGTAGCTGCAGAAAGTTTTGGAAAAAATGTATATAAAATAATCGAATAAAATTGAAACATTTTCGTTATTCAATAAATAATGACATTGACCTGAGTGGAAAGCGATATTTACTCGTGTGGAAAGTAAACACTTTCCAGCTAGGTAATTGTCATTTTTCATCCAGATCAATGCCAAAATTAGAAATATGTTTCTTTCAAACTCTTAAAACGTCAGAAATGTCAACATTACATGTAAATATAAATTAAAAAAAAAATATTTTAATAGTCGGCGTATGCTTTCCATTCTTTAATTGCAAAATTTTATTTTTTTTCAGAAAAAGTGAGCATGTAAAGATTATAGTTCCTGCGTACCACCACACCCATTATCACCACGAAACGGTATACAAAACAATTCACCATGGAGGTGGCGGCGGTGGTGGGCACAGCCACGGTGGAAAACCATTCAGTTTTGGTGACCACGGGGGATGGTGAAGATATGTATGATGATATATCGAAGTTACAGTTAGAAGATTATCCTCAGTTCTGTCATACATATCTCAAAACTCGAACTGAATATTGATATTCGTGACAAGTAATGACAAGGGTAAAATATCGAACCATATTTTTTTGAAAAAAATTCGATGTTTGGGTTGCAGCAATTTTCTTAGCAATATTTTAAGGTCACTGTTTTGCACTAAACCTCAGCTTTAACTGTTCTTACTTCCCCAAATACGTTTTCTCAATTCCGTCGGTTTGTCTGTCTGTAACTTATCCAACTGACCTTTCGAATTGAACGTTGGTCAAACATTTAGGGTCATATGGGGATACAATGGTTTGGATACTTGGATAAAAATTCAGTATGGTGGCAGAAAATTGCGACCTAGCAGAATGTTAAAATAATAATTATTAAAAAAATACTTATCTCAGTTACCTCAAATTTTCCAAGAAAATCAATTGTGACTTAAAAAAAGAACTGGTAAAATATTGGTACGAATCCAAGATGGCGAATTATAAAAAGGTTTAAAAAATCGGTCTGAAAAACCACGTATTAAATTATTTTCCATTTTGTAGAAGAATTACGTGAAATATACAAATGATCTCGTAAAATTTTGGTACTAGTTAAAAAAAGCATAAAAATCTCTTTTATTCAAATGACTTCAACTTTTTACATAAAAATGGCGATCTGATTGTTTTTAAATAGGTTTGAAAGCTATTTTAAATATTTGCCTCAAAAATCAAGTGTAATCACTAGTATAAAGTGATAAAATATCGGCATGAATTTAATACGGTGAAGCAAAATGTTTGAAAAATAATATAAAAATGGGTACATTGTCTTTACGCAGAACTTTCTTTGTTATTAATTCTTCTTTTTATTAGGAATAGGAAATAGTAATATAATAAACAGTAATTAATAATAATTTTTTAGAAAAAAAGAAGGAATCATTATTAGTGATTTTCAGGGTAATTGGGTAAACCAATCTGTGAAATTCTTCAAATTGTCTTCAAAAGTATAAAAAATACAATTTATATATTTGTTCCTAACTCTATGCAGCACTAAATTGGGTCATACTTCACTATTGCTAATAGAAGGAAAGTTTTCTAACGAGGGAACTTTCGGGTAAAGGAATTTTACCGATTTTTTAAATTTTGTTATTCACACAGAAAACAATTTTTTGTTGTCTGTAGCATGAAATGTAGGACAATTTGTAAGTTGTTCTAGTAGTTGTAGTTTTTTTTTAGTTGCTAAACTGATGAAGTAGATCTTACTTAATGAAAATTCTTTTTTAACGGATAACAAAGGTTGAAACGAATAGAGGAATTCTGACTTTATGAGCAGGATAGAGAATTTGGAAACAGTACATTCGTAAATCTCTTGTGTAACACGTATCAAATTACGGATTCTGTGGTCGTTGAACATAAGTGAAATATTCAAAAAATACACGAGCCCTGTCTCAGTGAAGTTGGCCCAACCCCCCAAAATATGGTATTTGTGAATTTATTTAAGGCAAATTAAAATTCTGTTTGGAATACAATATTTTTGGTTTCTATAAATGTTTATGGAAAGGCAACAAGACCGACGTGGCTATTTTTAAAGTGTTTTTATTTCGAAATTGTCTTTTTTGTAAAATGATTTGTGCTTATAAAAAACATGATGGAGACAACTTAAGTTGAATGGTCGAATTATTCGCTTCAGTGAAATCCAGGTAGGCTTTGTAAAACAAATGATTACATTTGACGTTTTAAATAACTTTCGTTTACAGATTAAACAATTAAACTAAAAATGGTTTGTAGTAAAGTTGTTCCTGGCGCAATAAGAAAAGTGATTATTCACTTGCATTTAAAAAAGGAAAATACCCTCCAAATCGCTGACAGTGTTAATAAATAGAGATATACAGTTCGAAATATTATTAAATTGCACAAAACCACTGTGGTTCAAAAATCGAGAACTAGAAATTATACGGATTATTCTAATATCAACTTAAGAGCTTTAAAAAGAATTATCAGGCAAAACCGGCGCTCTAATTATAACGATTGAAAATATTATGGATTCAGGCAACGGGAAAAATTCATTTGCAATTAATTATTTTATAAGCAAAAGAGATACAAAGACTTACTGACAAAGATTCAGAAAAAAAAAGACTAGCGTGGACAACATAACAAAAATTATGGTCTCCGAACCAATAGAACTCCATGAGTGATGAAGCCAGATTTGAACTATGCGTTGGTCATAGAGTCGTGTCATAAGAACTAAAGAAGAAGTGTTTCAGAATAACAGTTTCAAATAGAAAGTTAAGTTTCCAGGCTTCTGTTATGATTTGGGGATCCATGTCAGCTAGAGAAGTGGGAAACTTACAAGAACCTTAAACCACACAGAATAGTTACATCGGCGATTTATTTCCGTCAGTTTAGCGCGAGCGAGCGTTGCTGCAGTGACGTCACCTGGCCCGCTCGAAACAAGTCTCATGCGTTATTTCTATAGGAGGAATATGTATATACCATATGAATTTCGGTCAATAAGCAATGGTCAATTGCTCATCAAAATGTTTTAGAAATTCATATTTGGACACAAAAATAAATGATTAGGAAATAATTCAAACACTATGTCGAGACAAAAAAATATTATTATGAGTGCCTTCTTAATTCATGAAATTTTGTTATATTATGTACTTTTATGACAGAATGCCCCAAATCGTTACATAGAAATAAGCACTTTTCATATATTTTTGTAAATTTTTTTGTAACCTCTAGAATATATTATTTTTTAATAAAAAAAAAATACCTTAACACTTTTACAACGAAAATGGAAACAAAAAACCCATTAACTACAGAGGCTTCTGATACCTAAGTATAAATAACTTTTAGATTAATTAACAATGTCGAGATTTGCATTAATACTAAAAAAGCAACAATCCAGAGCAAAAATTAAAATTAAAAGTAGCTGTTAGAGGTTTCAAAAAATACAACTTGCCTGATAAATTAATAAAAAAATAATAAAGAATCCAAATATATACTGCATCGGTGTACCCACTGTTTCTTCATAATAATTAATTTTGGAAACCTATGAAAAGTTACACCTGGCACGAACAACACTTTTTCAAACTTGTGTGACCTATTACCACTTGTAAAAACTAAAGACTATTGAAAAAACAATGCTTTAATGGCAAATTTCTATTACAGAGCAATGCAACTAATACTAAATCTTTAGACTGAGAAGGCCGGAGTACGTCACTCACCCTGTCCTTGACCTTTGCGGTCGGCGAGAAACTATCCTGTGTGGTTTATTATTCTTGGGAAACTTACACTATGTGGAAGGTATTATTAATGCTGATAAGTACATCACTGTGCTGAACAAATGCGTTTAAATAATATCGAACCTAGCTTCCAACAAGATGGTGCCGCTTGTCATTGAAAGAAGAAAATATTGGATATTAGAAAATTATATTTCACTTATAAATGGGCGTCCAGTAGCCCAGATCTATCGCCGATTGAAACTTTGTGGTATATCATGAAGAAAAAGCTTCGATCAAATTTCGCAAGGACCGTTCCAGAATTACGAACCCGTCTGCAGGAAATTTGGAACAGTTTTATATCAGATGACTGCCAAACGTTTGTTGATACTTTGCCAAGACGTATCGAAACAGTAATCAGTCGAAAAGGCGATGTAATGCAGTGGTAATATATTGTTAAATTGGTTTGATTGATTTTTTTTAATCGACAGTTTTTTGATTTTGTAAGATATTTTTTTCTTTGATGATCTTAGGCTCAATTTGAATAAACATATCATATGTTATCAGAAACATATTATAGTTTTTAATATGTTGTTCGTTAATATGGCCAATTTCTTTAAAAACTATAGTTTTGATAGTAGGGCCAAGTTCGCTGAGACAGGGTTCCTAATATGACATGTTGACTATGGATCTGTTACTGCTTAAGGAGCAGTAAATGGTGGCATCAGAATACCCCTTGTACACTTTAGGAATTGGATGGCTAGCGGAAAGCAGTATTTTAAAAATCGGTCCAATATTCCTAGCCAGTTCTTGGCCCTTCTCTAAATATAGAAGAATAGTTTAGCCAATTATACAGTTCACTCTAGTCCACTAAAACGACGTTTTGGAAAATGAGGATGAATTATCGACCAGAAATGTTGCAATAATTAAATTTAGCCCTGTACCAAAAAGAAACATTGTTGTTACACCAAATTATTCTGAATGTGTTAGATGTAGATATGTAGATAAGTAATAAGAAAGACGGGAATAAGGTCCAACAAAAGGTTGCAGCTGTTATCTATGATGTCAGTTTCTGCAACGTTAAATTATTATAATTGGAATGGTTTAATTTATATGAAGACATATCCTAGACATTTTTTTAAAGTATGGTTCAGTATTTAATCCACTCTACAACTTTTGTTATTTTTGTGTATATGTATGATTGTATCAAACTAGCTTAAAAATAAATCTGGATGATCGTTCACAAATATCAATATATAGTATCCAGTTTAAGTTTTGATAAGTGTGTATATATCTTGATTGAATTTATACAGTTACCAATTATTTTTACAGTTATAAGTAATATTAAATATTTGACAATTTTTCTGATGAAACTTTCAGAAAACTGCAGTAAATACAAAAATACAATTTCTCATTTCTAGCAATACAAAAATGCCAGCTTTGATCAGTGTATTTTGGGGATGATGTTAAAAAATTGTATTAAATAAGACTTTTTTCTATATAGAAACTTTTATGTTTAAATATTCTTTTGTTACCTTTTAGTCTAGTAGGTTGTTGTTACCTGAATTCTATGCAGTTGTGATACTATTTACGTTTATATTTTGTTTCTTGAAATAAAATTATTATTTTTAGAAATTAATTTTTAATTATCTTTCCTTCTCCGATTAGGCAAAGTCAATTATTTTAAGCACATCCCTCATGTGCATATTCTTATTAAAAAACAATGCAATCTTCGTGGAATTAAAGCGAATGTTACACTGTAGCTGAATGTTTTGTTCAAAACGTTTTTATAAAAAAATTAAACCGACTAAAAAGTGAAAAATAATACTTTATTCTACCTTGAAAATTTTACTCCGTGTAAGAGCGTAGTATTACATATCAAAACACCTAACTGATTAAATAAATGATTACATATATTTGTGATTAAAAGAATGAGTTTAGCGTCAACTTCACGGAGTAAAATTTTCAAGGTGGAATAAAATATTATTTTTCACTTTTTAATGCATTTTTTAGAAGTTGGTTTAATTTTTTATAAACATTACTATTTAATTTATACTATTATATTTAAAAAAATAAATGATCCTCAGTATAATATTTTTCCTGATATAATGGCGAATGCGTAAAATCAAGACGTGATACTAGAATATTAAAAAGCTTCCTGCAAATCTTGACGCAAAAAAACAAAATGGCGCCATTCCGCCATTTTCAATATTTTTTTAATATTCAGGCTATGGGACCACTTCGGCAATATCCTGAATGTCCCCTTAAAATTTCATCCAAATTGGTCGGTCAAACCATCGCGGAATAATAATGTACAGGGTCTTCCACTGATTTCTCAAGAAATTCAAAATTACCAATCGATGTATTTTAGCTCCAAGAATTCGAAAATCGTAACAAGAAAACAATTGAATGAGAAACAAAGGCTTACGCCAAAGATGTTGCATTTTTTAAAAGGAACACCCTATATATTATTACTTTTCTGGATTGTATGATCAATTCTAAGTGTTTTTAATAAGGGTACTATAGTCTATATTCAAATGTTTTCGATTTATTTTTGCTTCTTTGAGCCGTCATAGCATTTGAACAGTTGGGCCTAGAGCAAAATAACTTTCACATTTCCATCTTAGTTTTTGATAAGCTATCTTATGATGCCATAATAATACGTCAAAATTACAGTGATTCATAGCTACAAAATTACTTACCCGATTTACCTCAAATATTGGTCAAAAATTAACAGTCATATGGGGATGACATAGGAACATTTTGGTAAAAATCTAATATGGTAAGACAAAATGGCGGCCTAGTGAAATGTTAAAAAAATTATTACTAAAAAACCCTTATTCAAATTACCTAAAATTTCGCACAAAAATCAGGTATTATGGAGGAATAATTTGGTAAAATTTTGATACGAATCCAAGAAGGCGGAACAAAATGGCGGCTTAGTAACATATTTAAAAATTCAGCCTGAAAAACACTACTTAATGAATTGATTTCAAATTGTGCGGTATAACTAATTGTGGTATAGGAATGAATAATAAAACTGTGGTACTAATTCAAGATGGCGGAAAAAAATGGCGGCTAAATAAAATATTTGTAATCGTGACTATTCCACTTTATTGTTTTACAGTGGCAAAATGACATAGCAACGGCCTGTTTTCTATTGCCAAAAGTCATACCCGGACAAAATTCTTTCTACCTGGACAAAATCAACAAGATGGTTTTTCAGCGACAAAATTTTGTTGGGTTAAGGTAAAAAATTGATCTTGTCATTTTGACAAGTGTCACCTAGGTCAAATATCCTTGGTTGCCAATTTAATTACCCTATTTATTACAATACAAAGAAATAAAAAGACGCGCTTTTGACAGTTATTTCTTTTGATTTCACTGTTTTATTTGATAAAGTGCGAGACACGAAAGAAAACCGGGCGGAGTCAATTGGTTTATGAAGGTCGGCCAAGAAACCTCTTTAAACCAGTGGTTTCCCGTCGTTCTTTAAATAATATGGCACTCCTTTTTGACTATACGCACTTCAGATAATTAAAAAATGTAAATATGCTTAATGAACCTTTATCTATATTTGTCTGTTTTCTTTCGTGTACTGCACTTCTATATCTCTTTGGTGCTGCAAAAACGGCGAACTTTCGAATTTTAAAACGATTTAATTTTGATTTTTCTTGATCGATTTATCTATAAATATATTTTTTCTTGAGTTCTGTCATTAACGGTTTCCGGGCTATTGCCTACGTCCTCAATTATTGGACCACCCAGTATACCCACTATTACAGACCACCCAGTGAACGGGACAAAATTTTAATTTATGCAGTTCGACTTTGGGCTACTCGGGTATGCCAAAAGTGGCCGTCTGTCTCCGTTTGTCATATTACTTTATACAGGGGCCGTCATTGTGAAGTACTATACAGGGCGTTTCCTAATTGCGTGCTGATGTTAAAGGGGGTGTTTTTATTTCCTAAAAGTCTTAACTTTTGAGATACAGGATGGTAAAGTTTAAAAAGAAAAAATTTTTTTTCATCCCAATTCTGATGCTTTTGTAGATAACTGCATGAAATTTGATACACGTCTTCTATGCATTAAGGAGCATACAGATTTACCCAGGTTAATTACATATGCACGCCACTGGTAGAAATTTCAAAAATTGTTAATAAAAAAATGTCCTTTTATGCATAAAAGACTTGTATCAAATTTCACATAGTTATTTGTCTATAATAGCATCAGAATTAGGATTAAAAAAAATGTTTTTTTTAATCTCCAAAGTTAAGACATTTAGGTTCATATTAAACTTTTTTCTTAAAAAGGTCCAAGAATCACCCCACCTTAACATTAGCACGCAATTAGGAAACGCCCTGTATAGTACTTCACAATGACGCCCCCTCTACAAAGCAATATGACAGACGGAGACAAACGGTCACTTTTGGCATACCCGAATAGCCCAAAGTCGAACCGCATAAATTAAAATTTTGATAAATCTTGTTCACTGGAATCAGTGCTGGCTCCCCTACTATAACTACATTGATGTGTTAATTTTGGAAAAATATGAGTTCTGTAGTTTTTCAAATATTAATTGCATGATGCAACGCATAGATATTTTTTGACACCCGGTATTGAACAGAAAATTAATTATTTTGAAGCAGTTTATTGACAGCTACTTTATGAACAATTTTACAAAATATATGAAAAGAAACTAAGCCATTTTTGAGGTTGATGGTTGTGATTCGAATGGTTCGATTCCTTCTAAATCGTTGTCTTCCTCTGAAAATGATGAGGTTTCGTCGTCACTACTTGAAGATCCCAGTGTGATAACTAAATCATCAATAACCGTTTCAATTTTGCCATCTACTTTAGATCTTTAATTGAAAGTTCACCGGTGTTGCGCTCTCGGATATATTTTTTTAGTCCTGCCCATGCAAGTTCAATAGGGTTGATGTCGCACATGTGTGGAGGCAGCCTTAAAGGTGTATGATAGAGGTTACGTAAAAGACCGTCAATTTTATATTTTTTTTTCTCTAGGCTTGTTGGCTAATATTACTTCATATAATTGATATTTTCTCCATGTTGGATCACATACAAGATTGTTCGTTTAAGCCACGATATCATATGTGCTTTTGTAGAGTATTTAGTAGTCTATAAATATTTAGTTGGCAATTTATCTTCTACGTGAGAATGACAAGACGCATTATCCATTACCACGACTGATTTGGGAGGAATGTTAGGTAGAAGCTTCTGGAGCAACCACTTTTCAAAATTATCTCTATTCATCTATTCATGATAGTCTCCAGTTGTTAGTCCCGAACGAAAAACTAAAGCTGCATCTGGAACAAATCCGGCTTCTGAACCAGCATGAACTATAATAAAGCGCCTACTAGAGCGGATTCCCTGAACAACACCTGCAACACTTTCACTTTGCCAGCATTTGTTCACTGTCATATCAGTATCTACGCAGGTTTCGTCTAGATACACAATATTGCGCCTTCTTGCATATATTGCCTAACAGTTGATAGATTTTTCACCCCCCAGTGAAAAATATTTGGTCTCTCAATGAGCAACTTTCGTTTATTTTGGCACTTGCGCCAAACAAAACCAGAAGCCGATTTAAGGTTTTATACCCGTACGGAAAATTTATTTTGTTGTTTACAGCACGAAGTGGGGGTTTGCAGGTCGGAACCTTCTTCAAGTTTATATAAAAATCCTTTATTGTTCGTCGAATTACTTGAAAATCACCATCGTCAATTTTATCTTTGTATGATAACCGGGGTGTTTTTTTACCAGGAGATTTTAAAGGTGAAGTAGAACATGAGCGATCATTATGTTCTCTTTGAATTTTTCTTACACTATTTTCCGAAACACCAGTGTAAAATGCAGCGCGTTCTGTTCGATTTTGAATTGAAATAGTCAAATTATTATTTTCAATTTCTCTAGTACAGGCCTCTATAACGCTCGCAATAACTTCACGTGCACCGCTTCGAATTGTTTTTCCTGTTTTGCTCGCCATCGTTACTTCGAAATAATAATTCAAATTCAACGCAACGCATTTATAGAAATGAAAACAAATGCTCGAAATGTATAGGCGCCGCTGGAAATAGCTAGAACCTTCTGGCGGCAAGTGCATGGAGACTCTAAAAAAAGAAAATTAACTAAATCCTTGATTAATTTTCCGTACCACTTAGCTGGCGCACTTTATAGGTAGTAAATTTTACTTTTCCGCTTGCTTAAGACTATGAACCTTTATTTTAAGGACCGCTCGATTTTCCTTCGTGTCCCGCACTTTACTATTATATATTTTTAAGGTAAAAAAAGACACATTTTATAGTCTATAAATATACAGGGTGTTCCATTTAAAATAGTAAAGTAGGGTCCGATAACTTTTAGACCTGACCCTGTATATTAATTCCGAAGGCAGAATTTGGTTCTACGAAAAAAGTTGTATAAGAAACAGTTTACATATTTTGCAACAATTTCAATTTAGCCCTGTGTCTTAAAAACTAAAAGAAAACTGAAAATTTTGTTAACGGCATCTTTATTTTTACGAAAAAGTAGCGCACTGTCGCAAAAACCGCAACTTTCTATCAATAAAAATAAGGGAGATACGGAGATACCCCGCAAAAGTACCCAACTCGTACACCCATAAAAAAATGCATAGGTTCAGATTGATAACTTAACGATTCTTCGGTAATTATCAGTCAAGAACGTCAAAACATATAAAATTTAATATACAAATATATACATAAAATTACAAAGTAAAATAAATATATTATCAAACTTGAGTAGTCCGTTGTTGGACTTTATTCTGAAAGTACTGCTTTAAGGCTTCATAGCCATTAATATGGTTGTTGTTGGGTAAATCGCTGTTTGCAGCTAACCCGTCAGTCTCTGTGAAATCATCGCCTGCGTCGCCATCTTCATAATCCTCCCCTTCGGCTTCGTCATCATACACAATATCTTCAGAGGGTGCAGTAGGTTCATAGTTTGACTCGTGGAGATTTATATTGGCCAGAGGTGCCTGAAATACTTTATGTTCCTGATTTGTGGTAAAGTCATTTGGATCAGATTCGTGAATGTTGTAACTTCCGGTGACATAATGTTTACCCACGGGATCATCTGCGTCAGAATTCTTCGCTTCGGTGATGTGAAAGCTTTCACTTCTAATCGACTTAAGAGAGTTGAGATACCCATCGTCTTCAAACCCTTCAAGGGGTGAGGGTGAGTCGATTTCGTTGTGTATTATTTGTGGAGAAGGCCTAAAACCCCCTTCGCTACTAAATGTTCCCGCTCCAGAATACTTGTCCCAGTCATGCTTGTGATGCTTGTCCCAATCATGATTGTGATGGTCATGGACGTGGTATTTGTGATGATGATGACCACCTTAAAAATAGAATAGAAGGTATTGAATAGAAAATTAAATAAAAAGGCTATAACATACAGGGTGTCAAATAAGTACTTTTAAAAACTTTAAGGGGTGATTTTTTGAGTAATTTTAATATTAAAAGTTTATATGAATATGGGTCTGAAACAGCTTTGTTTTTTGCTTATATTTTTGTTAAGGAGTATGACAATTGGACAAAATTTGGAATTCTGGGTATATTGATGACGAGAAATTAAAATATTAGCTTAGTTTTTTATTTCATCTTAGAGGGAGCCACATACAGTGTTGTTCCTGAATTTAATTAACCATAACTTTTTTGTGAAGCCTTTTATGTTATTTTTGACTAGGCAGACCTATTCTCCATTCAATTCTACATAAAAAAGTTACTCAGACAGTATTTGTCACTAAAAGCAGCCGTTTTGGATAAAAAAGAGTTTCAAGTTAAATCTGCGTTGAAATTTTTTAAATTGAATCATTTCCGAGATTTTGAAAAATAAGCGAAAAAATAATTTTTCAAAATCATGTGCTATGTTACTCTATCTCCTTAACATATCACAATTACCAAATTAGTGAAAATTGGATAAAAATAATAAAATCGTAAAAATGTGCTGCATCTTTCCTCTGCAGCCGCAGTACACAAGAAAATAGTATAGGTGAATAGCAGGCCTTGGAAAACAATTGAGAGGTTTCCATGGTAGCAGAATCAGTCATGGCAGTTGATCTAGAATAAAACAAGTAGTTTTTTATCATTTGGCATTATAAGTAATAATTTATCGTCTGCTTTGTCCAAAATGTACCAATATACCAACGCAGGAATGGCAGACATTCATTTTAGTTATGGAATGGCTCGCGGTAATGCACAAGCTGCAAGACGAATGTATCAGGCGCATTTCCTCAACGAGTGGTGCCACAGGTCCAAACTTTTATTAATATTTACGCAAGACTTTGTGAAACTGGCAGCTTTAAAAAGACAACAGATGTTCCAGGAAGGTCTGCGACAGTTCGAAAAGTTGAGACTAAAGAAGCTGTGTTAAACAGAATTGAAGAAGACCCGCAAACTAGTGCACGGAAAATAGCTCTTGAATTGAATTTTACACACACACTTTTTTTGGCAAATTTCAAGGTCCCAACAACTGAATCCTTATCACATGCAACGTGTGCAGGGCTACCTAGAGATTTTCCTCTCAGACTCGATTTTTGTGTTCGGTTGCGTAATAGATTAGTACAAACCCCGTATTTCTTAAGTCATGTGCTTTCATAACAACCATATCTGTGCTGAGGATAATCCGAATGCTATCAGAGAAAATCATTTTCAGGTGCTATTTTCTCTCAATATTTGGGTAGGAATTATCGGGGATTACCTTATTGGACCTTGCGTGCTTCCGCAAAGGCTTAATGGCGAAGAATATCGAAGGTTTTTAGAGCACGAACTTTCCAACCATTTAGAAGAAGTTGTGTTTAGTGTCGCTGCGCGTCAATTTCTGGACGAGAATTACCCTAACCGCTGGATAGGAAGAGCTGGAGCATAAGCCTGGCCTCCCAGATCACCAGATTTGAATCCTTTGGATTATTTTCTGTGGGGTCGCTTGAAGTCTTTGTTTTATAAAAGTCCAGACCAAAATGAACAAGATATAAGAAATAGGATATTTTTGTGCCATTATTAATCAGACGCTAGGTATATTTGAAAGAGTTCGGCAATCAATGTTAAGGCGACTTATTGCATGCGTTGAAGTAGGCGGTGGTCATTTTCAGCAATTATTGTAAAATAATGTTATTAACTAGTTTAGTTTTAGTCTTGTAAATGATTTAAGTTTTTTACCTGATAATACAATCAATAAGAGATATATTTTTTTGCTTATTTTTCGAAAATGATCTAATTTAAAAAATTTCAACGCAGATTTAATTTCAAACCCTTTTTTTTATCCAAAATAGCTGCTTTTAGCGACAAATACTAAGAGCACCTTTTTTATGTAGAATTAAATGGAGAATAGGTCTGTATAGTCAGAAATGACATAAAAGGCTTCACAAAAAAGTTATGGTTAAAATAATTTAGGAGCAACACTGTATGTGGCGCCCTCTAACATTAAATAAAAAAAATAAGTTAATATTTAAATTTCTCGTCATCAATATATCCAGAATCCCAAACTTTGTCCAATTGTCATGTTCCTTAATAAAAATATAAGCAAAAAACCAAATAAAATTGTTTTTTTGGACGCCCTGTATCTCAAAAACAAATGAACTGGTAACATTTTGATATCAATCCAAGATAGCAAAACAAAACAGACACCAAATAAAATATTTAAAAGATCAGCCTGAAAACACTATTTATTAAATTAATTTCGATCAAATCCTCTTTAAATATCCTTAAATTTTGCAGAAAAATTAAATGTGAAAATAGATTAAACCGGTACGAATTCGACATGACATAACAAAATGCTGGTATGTATCAATGTAACGTGTACTTTTTGAATTATTTTAAATTCTGCCCAAAGGTCAAATGTGTTTAGAAAGAAATTGGTAAAATACTGGTAGAAATCCAATATCATGGAATGAAATGGCACCCAATAAAAATGTTTGAAAAGACAGTATATATATATATATATATATATATATATATATATATATATATATATATATATATATATATATATATATTATATATATATATATATATATATATATATATATATATATATATATATATATATATATATGACTATATACTGAACTACATTGAGTCACACCACCTCACTATTCCTAACAATTAATAAAAAGTATACATAACGAGGGAAGTTCCGGGTAAAGGAAATTTACCGATTTTTTTCATTTATTCTGCCTACAGATACCTAATTTTTATTTAAGATTTTTTTATAGGAACTAATTCAGGCGTTAAAACCTATTTTTTTTGGTTTCAGGGTTTTCCAATTAAATAATAAACCATTTTAAGTAGTTCTTATATCAAACTATGTGGATTAATTTTTTTAAAGATTTAAAAGTGTTGTTGAACTGCATATAGAAAATTACAAGTCTAAAGCTCACATCAAAATTTTAGTTGGTTCATTATTCATCTGTGTGCTATAAAAAGGAGGTGGTTATCAGAAGAATCTTTTTTTGATAAAATAATACTTTAAGAATAGTTTGTGCTATTCCTTATTATTGTTAATATTAGTATTATTTTTTAAATACCGAATGGCATTCGCACTCTATTAATATTATTACTATTATTATTATTATCATTAATATACACGCTATTATCCAGTGCGGCTCTCTAATATCTGGTCCTTTTATTTTTTAAATTATATAAGACAAAAATTTGAAATTGTCACACTTCAGAAGAAATCCTACAATTCTGCGTGTTTCTTGATCGAACATTTTGGCGGCTAGACGTGACAAAAAAATTCCATGGAAGGAGGAGTCGAATAGCAGAAGATCCTTTGATAGGTTCATTTAAACCTTATTTCATCCTGTAATTTTAGGGACAATTAAATTACCTGTTTCAAAATGGCAAAAAGTTACTAAACTAAAATATTTTAAATATCTTTATGAACGTAGGGTTAAGCATTGTACCAATGTTGATGTTTAAAGCCGTTCAACCTCATCTTTTAATTTTTTTTCTTTAAATGGCGCCCAATCCCAATTTTGAAATTTGCACAAAACATAGAGAAAAAATGGCTAAACTAGCTTTTATTCGAAAATATACATCAAAATTTAAAACTTTTGTGCGAATATGTATAGAGTATTTTGAGCAAAATGGCTTCATCTAGCCAAACCAGTAGTGGTCTTGTAAAAGCAAATTCTAACAATTTGCCCAAAGTGGACATGCTTATGCTGCGTGCTTTTTTAAAGCAAGACGAGTGCTTTAATATTGTGGAAGTCTGAGGAGTGAAAGCATCACAGTAAGTACACATCGCAATAAAAATTACATAAAATGCTTCTACATCCAAATTAATATGGTAATTTACAGTAGTGACAAATTTTTTTTCATAAGAAATAGTTTTCTCGCATTTTTACAAATAAAAAAATTTTGGCTGTTTAGAAGTCCTTCAATACATATTTTTATAGTTCTGGAAGGAAAAGTTTCGAAGATAATACCTATACATAACAAGATCATACCTAATCGTTAATCATTTTTTTTTTAAATGAAATTCATGCTTAAAACTGGTGTGTTGTTCCTTTGTTGCAAGATTATTATAAGTTTAAAAATAATTATTTTTTATATATTTTTAATTTTTTATTGAAAATCTAAGATCTGAAGAACCACATTTGATCCTCTAAAGTTTTTAATCCACCTTTTATCAGTCATTTATTAATATTTTCTTAAGAGCGCACATAAAAATATAAAAGTTTTGGAGCTTTCGTTAAAATGATCCTTGCAAATTCTCTTCTAATTGGCTCATACCACGATTTGCTTTTATCATGCGACATTTTTTTACTTTTCCTGTCCACCTCCTTTTTTATCGTTTTACAGATAGAAGTAAAAATAAATTTAAGAAAAACCTGGATAACTTCAAACTCAAGTTAACAGTCGACGTTGCTGCGTAATTTCGAATAACGGAAAAATATATCCTTCCAGTTTCTCCGTTGCCAAAGCACTATGACTTCTGAGATCAAAAGTATTATATGAAATATTTATGGAAATATTGAAAAATTGGATTGATTTTGCGTTTGTACGCCTTCATATAGCATTTACTTTCATTTTACAAAATAAAAGAAAATGATTGATAATCGGCTTCTGCACAAAAGAAGTTCTGGCGGAAATCCAATCATTAATTCAGCGACTGAAAAAAAAACAGCGTTCACAGGTGGGTCAGGCCTCACAAAAATTATGAACAAGCTTTCAGTTGTTGCTAGAATTTTCACAAGTTCCATAAAATATTGTAAAAGAGTTGCAACAAAATTAGTTGTGGCCAATATCTGCTAAAACACTACAGGATATGCTGAGCAAAAACGACACTGATGATTTTTTCCTAAATACGATAGTTTATTTTTTCCATTGACATCTCTCAAGACAAATATCTGAGCATTGTAAACATATCAGGAGACTAAATTTATAATAATTTCACTAAAATGTATATTTTTTTTGTTTTTAAAAATGAAAGGGTTTTACCTTTGTGATTGTGATGATGGTCATGGTTATGTTTATGGCCATGATGATGTTTGTGTCCATGATGATGATCATGTTTATTCTTATGGTCATGCTTATGTTTGTGGCCATGCTTATGACCATGCTTGTGACCATGTCCATGCTTGTGAATATGCTTATGGATGATTATCTTTTTCTCTTCCTTGGGTTTCTTATAAATTGTGTGCGTGTGTTTGTGCGAATGTTTATGGACCGGTACCACAATCTTGACGTGAACACTAAAACACAAAATGTTTAAAGCTTAATTTGCAACGATGAAATAATTCTTTTTTAACTGGGGTACTTTTGTGTGCTAATATATAGAAACATCAGCTTTCTACTTACATAAATCATAAAAATGTTTTTAAGCTTCAGAAAACTGTATGTTTTGTTTCTCTCATATTTTGAGTAAAAGATAAACTAAATAGGGTAAGCCTGTTAATTATTCCCTGATTTTTAATATTTTCAGTCACATGGCAAAATATTTAGTAGATATATACATATTTTTTAATAGAAAACAAGATCTGGAAGTTGCAGTGTTTTTATAAAAAGTTTCTATGATTATGGACTTGGTATTATTATTATAGATTACAATATTCACAGCTTGGATGTTTTTCTAAAACCTGGGAATGTTTATTTTTTCCAGAAGATTCGCAGGGAAGCAAAAAAAAATGGGGAAATAAAAAAAAGGAATACTTAAAATGGCTCAAAACAAGCATTCTAGGTAATTATTAACTTAATAGGAAAATTAAAACTTTAAAATAAACTACCACAACAAAGTCATAGTACATAAAAACAAGAAAAAAGGTTATTATTAATAAAAGTTTTCTTTGTTTGTTTGATTAAAAAAATCTGTACATTTTCTTTACCCGGAACTTCAATTCTTATAATTTTTCCCTTTATTGGAAATAGTAAAATTTTTATTGGGCGTTATCTTGTTCCTCCATATTGTATTCGAATCAATATTTTAGAAGTTTCTATCTATGCCATAATTTATTTTTTGGTATAATTTAAGAGAAATTGAATAAGTCGTTTTTTTACATTGATTTTATTGAAATTTAATAAACTACTATTTCGTTATGTTGAATTTATACCAAATATATATTTAAAACATTTTATTTGCCCGCCATTAGTTCCGCCATCTTAAATTCGTGCCACCATTTTACCAGACTATTTCTATGTAACACTTAATTATCGCACAAAATTTGAAATCAACCTAGCAAGTAATTTTTTTCAGGCTTACATTTTAAATATTTTATTAGGCCGCCATTTTGTTTCTCCATGTTTCTCCAGACGATTTTTAATTTTTGTTCAAAATTTGTCTGTCGCAAATGTTTCTATACATAATATAAACAATATTGTTTAAGCAAAAATAAGAACTTGCGTTTGCTTAAATAATATTGTTTATATTATGTATTGAAACATTTCGTGTACAGACCAGTTTACATGTTGAGATACGTAATTTTATTGAATATTTGCTTCAATCAATTTAAAGACAGATATTTTTATTCAGTTGCGAAAAAAGCCAAAAAATTTTTGTTTGTCATTCTAAACTAAAAACTCTGCATGTATAACGTATGATTGATTTCAAATTTTGTGCAACAGTTAATTGTGGTATAGAGATCAACTGGTATAATTGTAGAACGAATTCAAGATGGCGGAACAAAATGGAGGCCAATTAAAATGTTTGTAACAATAAAAGAATCACTCTTTTGCATATCTTCATGTTTTAGCGTTTTTAAATGTCAAATGTTATTTATCAATTCCGTTGGTCTGTGTGTCTGTCGGTCAGTTCGCGGCATTGCTTAAAAACTACATATACGATTGATTTCAAAATTTGGTCTAAAACTAATGGTCATATGGGGATGACCTGGTAATATTTTGGTAACGAGGGAAGTTCCGGGTAAAGGAAATTTACCGATTCTTATTAATTTATATTGGAGTTGTTTTGGTATTTAATTAATAAAGACGTTTATTATTATTATGACTTGTTGTTTCACAGTATTCCTGTGGTTGTATTTTATACTGACGGGATTATACCAAGTCAGTACAAAAAATAAAAATAAAATAAAGGAAATGGAAAAAAAACAACTATTGTGTATTAAGAAATGATCTAACTATGCTACATGTTTTCAAAACGTTTACACCGCATTTGGCTCAATTAGGACTTAATACAGACATTCACAGGAACATCCAGAAATTGGCCATTTGAAAATATGTAGCATAGTTAGATCATTTCTTCATCTTTTCATCTGGTCTAAAAAAACACTTCACGGAAGACACAGATACCACATAAAACAAGACCATATACACAAAAAGCTTTCATATACGTGGTTACAAGAAGGGCAGCTGTTCCCTGAAACAGAAGGCTTCCTGTTTACCATCCAGGACAAAGTCATAGCAACCAGAAACTACCGAAAGCACATTATCAAGGACACAACCATTGAAGACGAGAGGTGTAGGAGATGTCACCAGCAGAAAGAAACGAATACACCGCGAGACACAACTCAGCAGCAAAGGACGTTCATCAAGCATTAGCCACAATATACAAACTAACGGAGAACACAGACCCCTACTACCATTGTACACCAACATCTATACTTGAAAACGAAGACTACAAGCTCTACTGGGACATTGACATCAAAACAGATAAAACAATCCCCGCAAATAGACCCGATATCACCTTTCAGTCCAAAAAAGAGAAAATCATTTATTTAATTGACATGGCTGTCTCCAACGACGAGAACATCCAAGCGAAATACAGTGAGAAGATCGCCAAATACACCGACTTGGCAATGGAAGTAAAAAGGCTGTGGAAACAGGAAAGAGTCATCATTGTTCCTCTCATCATATCAGTAACAGGTCTCATCCCAACAACGTTTACACCGCATTTGGCTCAATTTGGACTTAATACAGACATTCACAGGAACATCCAGAAACTGGCCATTTTGAAAACATGTAGCATAGTTAGATCATTTCTTCATCTTTTCATCTGGTTTGAAAAAACACTTCACTTCATATACGTGGTTACAAGAAGGGCAGCTGTTCCCTGAAACAGAAGGCTTCCTACTACCTACTCCAGGACAAAGTCATAGCAACCAGAAACTACCGAAAGCACATCATCAAGGACATCTTTTCTAGTCGTGATTGGATGTGACTGTGTGCGTCTGCTGCGTGGCTCGTTTGAGACAGGTCGAGCGGTGTATAATTCTTGTCTGCCTTCACTATTGCCCTGTGGAGGTTAGTTTGTTTGTCGTGGAAGAATTTTCTGAGTTTGTAAATTCGTTTTTTATTAAGCGATTGTATATCTATAATTCCCCTTCCTCCTTCTTTTATCTCGATGGTGAGTCTCTCCTTGCATGCGTTGGGATGTAACTTCCTGTGTTTAGTGAATTCAGAGCGTATGAGAATGTGAATGTTTTCTATGTCGGTGTGTGACCATTTAATGATACCAAACGAATACGTAAGAATAGGTATGGCGAAGGTGTTAATAGCTTTCGTTAGATTTCTGGAATTCAGTTTTGTTTAAAGTAGCTTCGTGAGTCTGGTTTTAAATTCCGTCTTGAGCTCTGATTTGATATGAGTGTGGTTAATTTTGGTGCTTTGATGGAAGCCTAGGTATCTGTGCGTTTCTTCTTTGAGCATGTTATCTGTAGTTTCATTGTTGATTGTTTCCCTCGTAGGGTGGTCTTTCCACTGTCCCTTGTTGATATGAAGTAGCTTGCATATACTTATACCAAATTTCATGTTGATGTCCAGAGTAAACGTTTATGTGATTTTAAGGGGTTCCTTTAGCTGTGCCTTTGTGCTTGCATATAATTTTATGTCATCCATGTACATGAGATGGTTTATTTTGTGTAGGTTATTTTGTTGGTGTTTAATTTGGAATCCGAAGTTTGTGTTATTCAGTGTGTTTGAGAGTGGATTGAGACAGAGACAGAACCACAAAGCGCTGAGTGAATCTCCCTGGAACATACCTCGTCTGATGTAGATCTCTTCTGTTTCGATGTGCTCTTGTTGTGTTCTCAGGTTGATTTTAGTTTTTCACGTACTCATGATTTGCGTAAGAAATTGCCTGATGTTTTTATTGACTTTATATAATTCTAGTACTCTGGTTAGCCAACTGTGGGGTATCGAATCAAAGGCTTTTTTATAATCTATGTAACCAGTATAAAAGTTTCTATAATTTTTCTTGGTTTGTTCCATGATGACGCTGTCTATAATTAGCTGCTCCTTGCATCCTCAGCTGTTTTTCCTGCACCCTTTTTGCTCTTCCGTTAGAATGTTTTTGTGTGCTAGATGTTGTTCTATTCTCTTGGTAATTGTGGTTATGATGATTTTATATAGGGTTGGAAGGCACGTAATAGGTGCTAGGTTTTAAAATAATTTCATTAATTTGGCGAGTGAGAGCTTCATGTGTGGAGGTAAGCTGTTTCTACCAGAAGTTATGAATGTTATCTATTCTATTTCTGCAACTTCTTGTGTTGTCATTGCAAAGTCCTCTTGTTCCTCTAAGCACTTGTGTCTGTCTTGTTCAGCTTTAATCCATGAAGCGTTATTATTGTGTAGTTTCGGTTCTGACCAAATACTTTTCCAGTATTCTGTGATCTCTTATTTGGTCGGTGGTTCTATTACTCGTGCCTCCTCATTGCTCATGATTTTTTGGTAGAACTGCCAACAAACTGTTCGCTTCTTTGAAACAGGTTGTTGGTGTCCTTTCTTTCATTTGATTCTTTGCATCTTCGGGGTCTTGCGGCATACACAGATAATTTTTGCTTCAGAATGTCAAGGATTTCTATAAGCGTGTAATCAGGAGATGTAGATTTGATTTTCTCTACACTTTGTGTGATACGTTTTAACTTGTTGCCGTTCGTGGATTGGGTAAGATGTCCCAATTCTTTTCTAATTTTGTTAATTTTGTTTTCGATCCTTATCTGCCATTTGAATTTTGGTTTTTTGTTGTTGGTGTTTCTGTGTCATAGCGGGAGTTTCTGATTGTTCTGTGTTATCGTGGTTATAGCTGCTGCGTAGATCACTGTATGAATGTCCTCAATTGTGCTCGCATTCGTTATGTATTCGGGAATTATGTGTTCATAGATGGTCTTTAGGATTTTATGTGTGTCCCGTTTGAAGATTACACGAGGAATAGGATCTCTTGTTGTAGGATCGGAGCCTGACCATTTGTTTAGATGTGACTTCATTTTTACTTTGATTGCTTGTGTGAGAGACGGTCCGAGGTGTAGCTGTGTGTATGGTGTTTTGGGCGAATGATTCACTTGTCCTGTTTGCTGTATGGTGCTTATCATCTGTCGTTGGTTGTTGCTGGGTGCTTCGCCTCTACTGAGCATTGAGTGAGGTTGCAGATCCTCTTGCATAAATTTGGGCTGGTTTGTATGTGGGATCGGTTCGACATCTGCCCCGCTGTCCTCAATGTTTGGTTGATGAATGTTTAGTTCAGCAGCCACCATACATTTGATGTTTTTCAATGCTAGTGGGGTGAGCTTACTGGTCTTAGTGATGACTCTTTTTTGATCTATTACTCTCTGTTCTGTAATAAGTGATTTGTATTCTGGATATTGTGCTATGAAAAGTGTATGCAGTTTATATTCGTATCCTGATGAAATTGTCTCAAGTTTGGTAACGGTGTAGTAGGAATGCATCACCGTTCGATTCATTTCATCTGTCCATTTTAACCTCTTCCTTGGTTTACTTGCCTTGGTAGTTGCAGATAGTCGTTGCGATATATTCGCTGTTGTAATGGGCTCAAGTTGTTGTGTTTGGTTAGCATCTGTTTCAGATTTATTTGTGTTTCTATTTGGGCAGCGCATGATCGGTTCGCTCGATTCTGTAATGCGGCTCATGCGTTGCCCTGTCTTTCCCGCCTTGGTGGGTGCCAGCTTAGCCGGCAAAACACTTTCGGTGTTTTTCCTTTGCATGGTGGTGATTGTTTCGGTCGAGCTGTCCTTTCCCGCAGCGTCCTCGACCGTTACGCTGCTCGCCCGATGCTTTGTTGTTTGGATTGATGTTTTGTGGTGTTAGAAGCTCAAAGTGTGCCGACATTGGATCGCCTGTTAGTAGAAGGTAGATCATTTTACTGTGCGTTTGTTTGCCTATTATTGTTGGTCTCTCTTTAATGCACCTCTGTTTTGTTCTTAGTTTTGAGAAAATATGGAAGATATGCTTCTGGGTTTTCGAGAAAGCAAATATTTCTAGGCTCGTTCCGTATGTAGTGGTTTTGCTCATGAAGTTATAATAGTTGTCGAAGTCCTTCATGTAGTCGTCGTGAAATAACGAAAATATCTGAAGTTCCGACCAGTTTTGTCGTAGGTATTTCAATGCGTCTTCTCAAAGTTTTCAGTTTTTCGCCACCACCATTATTATTATTATTATTAATGTTATTATTACAATAGTAGTAACAAAAAATGTTATCTTTCATTCAATTAATAAATGTAAGAATTAATTATTATTACAAATTTAGTATTTTACAGATTGGTGATCGGTTTTACCCAATAACCTGGACTTTATCTCCTAACGCATTCTTATATTTATTAAGGAAATGCAAGATAACATAATTTGCAGATATGTGCATGCTTTGCTTCCTCTGATAAAAGTCATAAGGATCATAAAGCCATTTTATCAATTTTTTGAATTCATGAAAAATATAAACATTATTTTTGGCGATTAAACCGTTTTCTTTTACTTAAAAATCTTTTTAATTTGGTTCTTTCTCGAATTATTTTTTTACACTACCACAGATTGGGTCTGATACTGAAAGTGATAAAATTAAACCTGGAAAACTTAATGGATTGAATTTAAGGAAGCCTTGTGTATAACGGAAAAAATATTTCTACGTCTCGTCTTGAAACGTTACATTCTAAATATTTATTAGGCCGCCATTTTGTTTGACCATCTTGAATTCGTACCAAAATGTTACCAGTTCATTCCAGTAATAATTTCTTCAACATTGTCGCTATTTTGTTCCGCCATTAAGAAGAGAACACGTTTATCCTCTTAATGGCATACCTTGTTAGTAAGAATCCACAAAACATGTATCAGCGTATAAGCGTTTTTGCCTCATTTTAGAACTAAAAATTCCTATAAACATTATGCAGCGTGTGTATAATTTCGATTTTAGGACAAAAAAATGTATTCCTCACAAAAAGTGTTGCTTGCGAAAAAAATATGATTCGCGCTGAAAAAATAGTTTTTTATATACGGGGTTGTCAAAAACTACGAAAACGCTAGTTTTTCTTAAGAGTTAACTACCTCTAATTTTCATTTTCAAGAAAAATGTTATGTGAAAAAGTTATTTAGAATCATCTTAAGGCAATAACAAAATTTCATAAATACACATACAGCAAGACATTTCAATCGTGGCCATAGATAATAGGTAGCTTAATGTGTCATGGTATTACTGATTGTTTAGTAAGTACTATCAGTTAAAAAAGTTGTAAAAAGTAAACGAAATGCATTTAACAAATCAAAAAAAAGTGGAAATCGTACTGATTAGTACATAATCACCATAAGACATTTAGAGAAGCAGCAAATGAAACGCCAGTCATCCTGGACGAAAACCAGTTAGTTATGTACCTGTCGGTAAAGTTTTTAAACATTGTAAAACTTGTTCAAAGAATCTGTTTGAACATCCTGGAGCAGCTAATAACGACAATGATAATGATAATTACCTTGATGAGTTGAAAGTTTTACTCCGCGTTCAAAAATATCCCCTGACAAGTTTAGTCCAAAGATCACGATATTTAAACTTAAAAGTAGTGTTTATTAGAAGGGCATTAAACTAACTAACATTTTTCTTGAGAATGAAGGTTAGAATTAGTTTACTCTTAAATAAAACTAACGTTTTCGTAATTGTCCACCCCTTACATAAAAACTTATTTTATCAGCGCGAATCACAAAAAAAAAATTGCAAAAAAACGTTTTATAATAAATAATTTTTGTACTAAAATCGACCATGAAAAAGTTTTCCACATGTTAACTAAAATTGTACACATGCTGTGTAAGCTTATAAGATCCAGCGTATTAAAATGGTATTATTTTTCCTGAAATTCGTACATTTCTTGAGATAAATCATTCAAATCTGGTAAACTATCTAGAAAATGGTTAGAATACATACATTTCAGGAAAATCTACAGGATGTTACTTTTTCCTGGATCATGATCTTTTTAAACTAAACTTTACTACTATACCTGGAAAAAAACACCATCCTGTAGATTTTTTTGTGACACTGGTCACAGAATACTGTGTGCAAAATTTGAATAATATATCTATAGAAAAGTACGAGGTTGATGAAACAAAAACATAAAAAGTACACCCTGCATAAAAAGTCAATACCCATCAATTAAAAAACTCCTCTTATAGCATAATATAATAAAGATGATCACTCACTGCTTTCCGCCATGTCCGCCTGAGTAAGAAACTTTAACAAAATATCCAATTAAAATAACAAAAATTATATCCAGCTTCATAATGTAAAAGTGTTTGCTAACCAATTTTACATTTAATTAATGTAAAATATAAAAATCCGCTTCGAGACTTGATATATATCACCATTTCACCATCTTAATCGGAATACTAGTAGAAAAATTGAAAGAAATTATTTTATATTGTTTAAAATTGACCCCCATAAATCCATTAAATCCATCATGTTTTTGTGGGTTATGCTTAAGACTTACCTAAGAGCTCGCATAAACTGCGTAAACAAATTAGTACGGCTAATTTTCGACTATGCTTCCTAAAAGACCGCGAAAATATCTTATTTTGCGGCTAGAATTCGGAAGCGAATTATCGTTTTCCCATGAGATATTATGAAATTTTCA
The DNA here is from genome assembly GCA_030620095.1 of Kuschelorhynchus macadamiae. NCBI lineage: Eukaryota > Metazoa > Arthropoda > Insecta > Coleoptera > Curculionidae > Kuschelorhynchus > Kuschelorhynchus macadamiae. The sequence continues at coordinate 500,173 of JAUTXW010001615.1, forward strand.
ACGATGACATGCTTGAAGTCCGTTAAATTTACGTAATTATATTCTTGAGTTTCCGTAAAATAACAATAATAGTTCTACTTTGACTGTTGGTTAGTGTCGCAGACAAGAAATATTTTTAAGGGAAATGTTTTGCTTTTATGGTTTAAGACATTGTAAACTAATCTGTTCGCCAAGATATACACATTTTAAAACTATTTCTCGCAGGTTTTTACAGATCTTCACGTTTAAGGGTCCCTAGATGCAAAAAAACATGTTTTCTGTGATTAGATTGATTTCAAACTTTGTGCAGAAAGTGAGGGTGATACAGAGATGAAATGATCAAATTATGGAACGAATTCAGGATTGCGACCAAATAAATCTCCCTACAATGTTATACATAGCTTAAAGTTTTAGCGTTTCTAGATGCCCAAAAATATGTTCTCTCAATTCCATCGGTATGTCTGTCGATTGACTTCAAGTTTTGGTCAAAAAATCTTGTGTGTATAAGCTGGTAACATTTTATAAAAATATCCAATACAGCAGAACAAAATGGAGGGTTGGTGAAATGCTAAAAAAAAATCACTAAAAAACGAATTATCTACATTACCTGAAGTTTGGCATAAAAATCAAGTGATTCCAAGATGGCGGTTTAATAAAATTGTTAAAAAATTGGCCTGGAAAAACTACTTATTAGATTAATTACACATTTTGTGCAAGTACTTGATATAGAGATAAACTAGTAACATTGTGGTATGAATACAAAATGGGGGAACGAAATGACGTCTAAATAAAATACTTAAAATATCGAAGTAAAAATTCTTATTTAATTGACTTAATAAACTAGAACGAATTCAAGATGACGAAACAAAATGGCGGTCTTAAAAAAATTATTGGAAAAAGTACTTATTCGACTTAAGGGTGGCGCTTGGTAGAAACTGGTAAAATTTTAGTACGAATCTGGTATGGCAGAACAAAACGACGCTCAATAAAAATCTTTGAAAATACAGTATGCATATGTTTATGTGTTACTAAATAACTATGTGTGGAACTAAATTGGGTCACACCTCACTATTCATAAGAAAGGAAAGCTTCATACCTAAGGAAATTTTGGGTAAAGGAAATTTACCGATTTTTTAGTTACCTCCCTGATTATTTATTTATTTATTTATTCACAATTTAGGACACGACAGAACATTGTTCCACAAAGCATCCACTTTATACATTTATGTATTATTGGTTAATAACATTAGATAATTTTAGATAACTTAAATATTAAAGTTAGAACATTTTGCAAACAGTAACAACGATAACAACGATGATAATAACAATATCAGTAATATCAATATTATAAATTACAAAATAATATATATTAGCATAAGAAAAAAAATTGTATTTTTTTTTTAATTAAGTTTCAAAAACTTTAGAAAAGTACAGTCTTTTTAAATTAATTTTGAATGTAGAGATCTTATCACAAAACAAATCGATATCATCAGACAATTCATTACATGTAATTTGAAATCTAATTAATGGGGCGTTGCGTTCCAAATTTGTTCTGCGAAACGGTACATTAAAAAGCGAGTGGTTTCTGAGCTCCCTAGTAGGGATATTGAAGTTCAAAAATGACAAAAGGTGGGGAGAATCTACTTGGTGGTGGATAAGCTTATAAATCATGCAAATATCATAAGATTTTAAAATTACGGGCTACATTTTCAACTGAACAACCTGCTTTGAAGGCTAGTCCTTTTAAAAACTTGTTTTGAATCGCTTGAAACCTATTTATGTGTACTTTATAGTTAGGATTCCATATTACTGAAGCAAATGAAAGCTTACTATGGACAAACGGAAAATACAATGAAAGAATCGTCCTAGGATTACTGAAAACTCTACAACTTCTAGTAATAAATCCCAGCATCCTACTGGCTTCTGCAATAACTTTGTCGAAATGTAAACGAAAGGACCACTTGTTGTCCAGAATTACACCAAGATCTTTGACATGATCGACATTTTTTAGGGATTTATTGCCAATTTTATAATCGTATTTAAATAAATTAATATTTTTGGAAAAGGAAATTGAGAGGCATTTGTCCAAATTTAGGAACAAACTGTTCCTATTACAATAAACAAGCAGTCTGTTCAAATCCTCCTGTAGTTTGAGACAGTCTGTCGGGTCTCCTATTTCACGATATACCTTGAGATCGTCTGCATATAAAGTATATTTGCTATTTAAGAAACATCTACTAATATCGCTAATATATACTATGAAGAACAGGGGGCCCAGATGACTACCCTGAGGCACACCTGAAGTATTTTCAAGCGTATCTGAATGGTATCCGTTGACTACAACAATCTGTTTTCGCTCACAAATGTAAGACGACACCCAATTCAAGATTCCCCTACTTACTCCGACCTCAGCAAGTTTTTCAAGTAACTGTCTATGACTGATTTTATCAAAAGCCTTGCTGAAGTCTGTATAAATGGCGGCAATCTGCGTTCTACTGTCCATAGCCGCACAAATGTCATGGGAATAGCATAATAAATTTGATTCGAGAGACCTTTTTGGGAAGAAGCCATGCTGTTGTTCTATAATTGTATTTTTTACTGTTACTAAAATATCTTTGTAAACTATTTTTTCAAGAATATTTGCAAATGTATTTATTTTACTTATTGAACGGTAATTAGCAGGTTGACTTCTATCTCCACTTTTAAATATGGGTGTCACATGGGATGTCTTCCATTTTTCAGGAAAACACTCATTTTTCAACGACAAACTGTAAATAAAGTGCAAAGGCACACACAGATTTAATGCACAATTCTTTATAAATCTAGGAGGTATCCCATCAGGTCCTGTACATTTTTTTATGTCTAAGTTTTTTATAGTATTTAAAATCAAGGTTTTGGTGACGGTAATAGGAGGCTCGCTACATGGTATATGTACAGAGTTTGTATTAGCTACGCCAGTGGAATTATCCACGTACACGCTTTTGAAAAATGTTGCAAATAAATCACTTATGTCTCTTCCGTTAGCAGCAACAAAATTTTCTTGGTACAGAACCCGAGGTACACCCAGTTTTGTTTTCTTTTTATTTGATACGTAGTTGCAAAATTTTTTACTATTTTTAGAGATTTCCGATTCCATATTATTGACATATTCTTGAAAATCATTTTTAATTAGTTATTTGGAAAGGCGTCTTAAACGAGAGAAATTATAATATGATATTTGATCCTTGTATTTTTTATATTTTTTGTAAAGCTTATTTTTTTCTGTTATTATTTTTATTGTCTCTACCTTAAAGTATATTGGGTACTTGCCCTTTATTTTAAATGATGGAACAAATTGTTCTATAAGTTTGTTAATTTCTAAGTAAAAATAATCTATTACATTGTCTAAGGATTTTTCAAAAAACAATATTTCCCATTGCACCTCGCCCAAGCCAATATTTATGGACTCGTAATCTGCCCTATTAAAATTAAAGATCTTTCTATTTTGTTGTGTAAGAGGTTTTACTTCAACAGTAGAAATTGAGAATTCCAAAGCTGGATGGTGAAAGTCTTTCATCCACAAGGCAATTGCTGGAACGACTGACCTCAAATGTTAAGTTTTTGTTGCTTAATACTAGATCTAATGTTTTGTTACTACCATTAGGTATACCATTAAACTGCATTAATTCCAAGTAAGAAAAGGCGTCAACCATCTATTTGTGTAGGTTGAAAGAAATTTTCATTTTTTAAGCTAATCCATTGTATATTGAATAAATTAAAGTCCTCTACTATAGTGATAGCCCTCTCCGAAACAATATTTTCGATGGCGTAGAGCTTATTAATAAAAGATGCAAAAGCATAAGTGTCACCTGGAGGGATGTACCGGGTGGTCGAAATTGGTCTGTTTTAACAGAGAAAACCTATTTCCTGACTAGATAGAGCAAAACTGACTTAGGTGTCATGGGCTCGATTTCTGAGAAATGTTTAATGGCAAAAACCGCCTGCCGATATTTTCACTGCCAACTGAGATATAGGGCGTTTTTCAATTTTCGGCCATTTTGAAAATTGTCCATAACTTTTTTATTTTGCGGAATATTAACATTCTGCAAAGACATTCTAAAGGCACTTTTTTATGTGCAATCCAGTGGCGTACTCAGATTTTTTCTATAGTTGTCCGTTTTATCATAAATAGGCAAAACTTTTTTTTTTCAAATGGAAATCATAGTTGGCTATAAATTATAAAAAATGCTCGCGTTTAGCCCTTTTCAGTGATATAAAGTTGTAGGTACTTATTTTCAAAAATAACGAAAATATTAGGTGTTTTTGGTTTACATCGAAGTAGGCCTTGGAATAATGACGCGCGTTCAATATTTTGAATATATTGCTGTCAGATTACTGTAGTCTGGTGTAATTATTGCGTTTTGGTGTTATCTTTATAAAATTGTGTTAAGTTGCTGACAAAATATGTTTGAGAATTATGAAAAGTATGATATGTTAAAATGTTACATATTATCTAACGAAGTTCCTGAAGCAGCTAGTGAATTATATTTTAATACATTTCCCGAGCGACGTCAACCGGATAACCGAATTTATCAAACATTAAAAAGTAATTTAGTAAATTACGGAAGTTTTGAAAAGTTAAGAACAAGACATTATGAACTAAAGGAAGAAAAGGAAATTCAGCAGCTAAATATAATTGGTGAGGTATTAGATCATCCTGGCACCTCCTCTCGAACATTGGCTAATATAACGAATGTTCCAAAGACCACCGTTTTAAAAATACTCAAAAAACATAAATTCAAACCGTACAGAACGAGAAGAGTTCATCAACTCCGTGAAGGGGACGCCGCTAGAAGATTGAGATTTTGTCAGTGGTATGAGCAAAAATTCATGGAGAATGAGAATTTTCCATTAAATATTATTTGGAGTGATGAATCCAGAGTAGATACTTCTGGTATATTTAATAGATATAATTCATATCACTGGTCCACTGAAAATCCACACGTAGTTGTGCAACAAGACCGGCAAGGTCGGTGTGGATTCAATATATGGGTGGGGATATTCCGAGGAAGATTTGTGGGACCTTATTTTTACGATGGAAATTTAACTGCAGATGATTATGTAAATATTTTGCGCACATATATTGTCCCTTTGTTGGAAGACATACCTTTAGCTGATGCCAGAAATATCTACTATCAACAAGATGGTTGTCCCCCGCACAATGCAAGGATCACAACTGATCTTTTAAACTTCGAATTTCGAGAAAATTGGATTGGTACGTGGGGCCCCATACCTTGGCCTGCTAGGTCCTGTGACTTAACTCCCTTAGATTTTTTTTTGTGGGGAAGATTGAAGGACTTGATATTTAAAGGAAGAACCTTTCACACAAAAGAAGAATTGCAAGAGGCCACTAGGCAAGCTTTTGCATCTATTAGCCCAGTTGAACTAATAAATAGTTGCAACTCGGTACGCAAAAGATGCTTAGTTTGTATTCAACAGGGAGGGGCTCAATTTGAACAACTTCTCTAAATATATTTATCAGAAACCTATCTAACTAAACACCTAGATTTTCATAATTATTTTTTATTTTCACTTGTAGCTGTAAATAGTAGTTTAGTTTGTTAATTTTGTTCAACTTTGCTATGTAAACAAAAAAAAATAATAAAAATTAATAATAAATAATTAAAATAACGTTAGCTAGTGTTATTTAAAGTTGTGTTTAAGTTGCTAACAAACTATAAATCTTAACAATACATAATTGAGATATTGTCATCACAAATCAAAGCCTACTTCGATGTAAACCAAAAACACCTAATATTTTCGTTATTTTTGAAAATAAGTACCTACAACTTTATATCACTGAAAAGGGCTAAACGTGAGCATTTTTTATAATTTATAGCCAACTATGATTTCCATTTGAAAAAAAAAAGTTTTGCCTATTTATGATAAAACGGACAACTATAGAAAAAATTTGAGTATGCCACTGGATTGCACATAAAAAAGTGCCTTTAGAATGTCTTTGCAGAATGTTAATATTCCGCAAAATAAAAAAGTTATGGACAATTTTCAAAATGGCCGAAAATTGAAAAACGCCCTATATCTCAGTTGGCAGTGAAAATATCGGCAGGCGGTTTTTGCCATTAAACATTTCTCAGAAATCGAGCCCATGACACCTAAGTCAGTTTTGCTCTATCTAGTCAGGAAATAGGTTTTCTCTGTTAAAACAGACCAATTTCGACCACCCTGTACATGCACACTGGTCGATTTTTACGGAAACGTGGTAAAAAATAGAAACATTAAAAATGTTACTGAGAACAGAGAGAACTCATTTAATAATGATAGTTACACTTATTTAAAATAGTTTTTACTGGATATGATAATGTTTGGAGGAGTATCTTGGACCCCTGGGACTACAAAGACCATTTAGTGAACGTAAAAAATAAAGAGCAAATTTTGAAATGTATTTCCAACCTTAGTTTTAAGTAGCTGTTCTAGTAAATCATTACCTCTTTGTTTATAGTCATTTACGCTTATGTATATTATTTGGGATTATAAAAAATTGTTAAAATCCACATTTATATACAGGGTGTATTCACAAGATCATTACTAAAAACATAAATCAAATATACTTACTGTCTAGTTATGTGTATCCCTAAAGTAAAACTCTAATTTCTACACATTAGTCTCCATTGTGCAAAATTGATAAGATCCAAATCTACAGAGTGTCGTCACAAAATAAGAATTAATAGTATAAAACAAAAATTTAAAATTACTTATGTCTAGTTATGCCTATTCCCCAAAATAAAACATAAATTCTTAAACGATAAATTATGTCATCATTATACATGTGAAAATTATGTAAAATTTTAAATATCCAAATTTACAGGGTATAGTCACAGAATAAGTATTAAAAATATACAATAAAAATACCTACTTAGTTATGTCTCGTTGTACTTCTTGTTGTTGTATTTCTAAAATAAAACTTTAACTCCTAAACATTAGATTTTTCAGCATTGTGTATGTATATTTAAAGTAAATATTATACAAAATATCATTGTATCGTAGAATTGAATATGTGAATATATAATATTTATTGGGTTCTTCATTTTGGATTGTTTGAACTATCATTCACTATTAGAGGCCTAAGTAATTCCAGTGCCTCAGGAAAGAATGTCTTAATCTTTTTTTGTGCTAGTGCTCTTAAACTCAGTATAAAAGGATCCGAGGAGAAAAAAAGTCGATTTATTACATCTTTTAAACTATCAGTTCTCGAAGTCTTCCGGGAAAAATCCTTCCTATATTTTTTTATGTCTTTATTCCGGGCTTCTTGTGCCTCCTTGGATAATTGCCCTATTGGAATAAGCGAGTTAATTATGCCTGATCCGTGAATCAAAACCTTATGCACGGTAACAGGCATAACATACCAGGGATACAAAGATACAAAAAGTTTTGCTGTTTCTAGTGAATATTTTTTGAATTCATCTATATTAATATCAAATCCTGACGACAGAGTTTGCAACAACACATGAAATTTTGTAATTATATTAAAATAAATTTTAGTTATTTCTACATCCTCAAAAAATCTCCACGCTGTGTTTCCATTATTGGAACTACCGAAACCTGGCTTCGGTTTGTCTACAATTAGCCCCATCTGAGAACGAAGTTGTTCCTGAATATGTTTCTTTGATTCTAAAACTTTTAACTTATCTTCCGCACCTCTAGCTTGCCACTTGAAAATGCTCGTTTTATAAGCTAAATGTAAAAGACATTCAAAGAAACGTGTCCAGGCGTGTAATGTTGAGAGTCCATATTTCAAATTATTGTCAGCAGTCGATCTTTGAATAACAGCATCAATATTATTGATGTCCCTGGATGTGACCCCACAAATATATGAGTTGAACTATTTGATGTTAGAGCATTGCAAACTTTGTCGTCAATCATTGTGAGATATAGTTCAAAATGTACCGTTATTCTTTTATTATTAAGAATATACTTAAAAGGAACAACTTTGTTTATTTGATCATCCATATTTTTCTTTTCCTGCATAGTCATTTCTATTGTTTCATGGGCGAATTGTAAGTTAAGTGGCCTAAAAAATTGAGGAGATGAAGATCTTGGATTTTGCCAGATGATGGACTCAAAGTTTCTGGGCTCGTTGCATACCAGTTTAATATTCACTAAAGATATTATATTCATTACAAATTTTTTTTCTCTACGTTTTTGGACTTTTTGACAAATTAGTTGGACACCCTGTACAGAGGTATTTGGCTTAATTTCGTTTTCAACATTGATTTATTCTATTTAATAAACAAATACAGTGAGACATTCTATAACTAATGATAAATCTTGCATGATATCATTTAAACACACTACATATTAATGCAAAGTTCGATTTTTAGACCCAAGACGCAATTTAATTTTAAATTTTATAGAAAAAACTGCAAATATCTGCAAAATTTTGTTTTTGGATACTTGCGATAAGTAATCATAGAAGTTAAAAAATTATATTAGAAACCGGGATCTGAGGCGGAACATAAACAAAAAGCTTTCTATAATATAGGTTCCTTAAAAAAAAGTTGCAATTTGCAGAGATTGAGATTTTGGACTTAAGTTTCCACTACTATCCTACTTATATCTAAAACTTATACATATTTTGTAACTACATACCTTAAGATTTAACATCCACCGAAAATAAGTATCGATCCAGGTAATAACTTTTTTGTAGCAACTATTAAAATTTTACACTTTTTTCAGATTATAGTCTTACAAAGCATTACCTGCTGACATATTTCTATTTTGACGTCTGCTGTCAGTGAACGACAAATGCTGGAAAGAATTTTTCCACAGTCAACTTGTTGTTTGCAATATTGACTTTAAATTTAGGACATTTTTGGTCATGTTGAGATAAATAAATTTTATGCATTTATGCCGTGATTCCAGGCAAATCGACCAGTGTGCGCCGCCATCCACTTTAGAGGATGACGTTGTTTCCCGATCACGCCGAAAAACACTATATCCGTCATCAAACAGTTCCGAAGATAAGACCTCTTTTTTCAGCCATGTTTCCGATATACAAACAATATCAAAATCACTTGAAACCACACTATGGAAAAAATCATTTGCCTTTGTTCTTAATCCCCGCGTATTTTGGTAAATTACTTGTAAGTTTTGAAGCATTCTAAAAGTTTCAGTGGTATTTTATATGTAGTTTGAGCCGATTTTACATTTTTCTAATGGATTCTTGATCTCCTATCAACATTACTCGTGAACCATCATCCTTCCTGACAAAGATCGAACCATTTTTTGTCCAAAAAAACTTGTAATTTTTTTCTCTAGCGGCTGTTCTTACCTCCTTGTATAATATTTTATTGGCGAATGTTAAATGTTCATTAATGTACAGGTTTTCTGACAATCCATCTATTTTCATTTTAGGCGATCCGTTGTCTTTTTGTTGACGTTTACATTTTGCTGCTGCAAGAATTTTTGTTTCTCCCTGAGAGATATCAGGCCCACTACTATATTCTTGATTTTATTTTTAGAATTCTTTTTTGCTTGTACTCTATGGATAAACTCAACTTTTTCTTTATCCGTGTCATAGTTGATATAATTTCCGATCTTTTCTAGCACACTAAGAAGGTTTTCGTTTTCTTTTTCTGGAATACCTTGTATTTCTAAATTTTTGGATCTTGACATTTGCTCCAAATGAAATAATTTTTGACTCTAGATTTTTCATTTCGGAGTCAAGTCTATTATTTTCCGAAATTAACTTGTCGGTTTTTTTAATATATTCATCAAATTTTGAGAGTTTTAACTCAAAATCGCTGATCTTATTGCTACAAAAATTAATCGATTCCATAAGAGCATCCTGTTGGTCGCGCAGTTGTTTCAATTCCATCTTTAAATCTGACTGGGCGGCGGAAACACCGGAGGACCACCAGTAGACTGGCGAGGTCTCGCCGGTGCGGTAGTGCGGCAATCGGAGCACCTCCACGATACACCTTCCATCCGAATGGTATCCAATTGTTTACCTACTATGTTCACGCACTGGCCATGACAATAGCGGCGCAAAAACCAGTACACTGAAGACCGGGTTTTTTGCGATTTACCTGTTCATTGCAAAATTTGCATGGTTTATCACTCATAATTACTAAGTTTTACTGATATTAGATTTAACACAAGAAATACAATACTCTATTTTAGAAATGCGTACGTTTTCAAACAAAATGTTATATTTTTCAGCAATTAATCTTAGGTTTAACCCAATAAAAACACTATTTATTCCGGAGCACACAACGATCGTTCTACACAGCTCGACGAAAAACATACGCTTTTGTAAAGTAACTAAAAAAAGATTAAAATTAATGATGTACAAATTTTATAGTGCAATGACTTAGTAGAAGGATGAATTTTGGCTACAAATAGGTGTTGATATGTTTATCAGAGGCGTATCAATAATTCTGTATAGACTATTTATCTATTTCCTTGATGATTTCTTTTTATGCATGTAAGACATTATTACTAAATTTGTTTACACTTTAATATGTAAAAACTAACGCCTTCACCTTTCTCTGGGAGACCATGTCTATAACTAGTAAAATAGAATTTAGTCCATACGTTCATAGAAGCATTTCATTCTGAAATCATGTGGAGCAAAACGTGTTTATCTTGTATTAGCTCAAGAACATTACCGTGCTGACAGGTAACTTTTTTGTACTGTACGACATTGTTTCAATCTTAGATTAAATACACAGAAAGATCCATAACCCCTATACCTAATAGGGCAGTCCAACAATCTGTCATGTCCTACGACAGCATAGGTTGACAACTTAGGGTTTGTTTAAAAGTTACACCTAATTGCGCAACTTGACCAATGATAAAATAGTAAACTTTTGTCTTAAATGTCATTTCCAATTAGGCAGTCCAACAAAACAGCTGCTTGTTCTACGACACTGTATTGTGGGACTTATCAAACCAATATTTAAGCCTCATTGGCTAAATCAGTTTGTTTGCCCCACGACAACCCAAGAATGACATGACAGATCGTTGGAATGCCTAATAAATTGAGTGTTGTGACTCAAGGATACTCTAGAAATTATGATAGGGAAGGGTAGGGGAGGATAACGTGTTTATTTACAAATCGCTATTTACAAGCATGAGCCATAGGCGGAGTGAAATTATGATAGACCGAATGGATAAAAATATTTAAATATCTCGAGTGAGAGATTTTTTCGTTGGGTTTTTCGATGTGATGAAACAGTACAATTATATCGCTTAAACATATAAGGTGCTTATTTGAAAACTTTAATTTATCGGAATTCATTTGGGAGGCACGTTTTACGAGAAGACTTAGATACACTCCTTTATACTTTAAAATGACTTTAAATTTCGCATATTTTGATGGCAAAATGTAAGAGTATTGAAAACTTGACTTAAACTCATGATAAAATACGTACTCTACATAATATTCTTAGCACGTTTTGAAAGTTCATAATGTCCTTTTTATTTTTTAACATTACAATGTACCAATTTAAGTAGAAAGGTTTTATATACAAATGTGATTACACTCTTTTAGAGTGTTCTTTCTTAAATTTTTAAAACCAGAACTAAAAACGAGACAGTTTCCTTTTAATACATAAATAAACATATAAATTTAATTTATTGGTATTTACTATTTAAAAAGTGTATAAAATTAATGCAACTTTCAAAAACCTTACATTTGATACACAATATATACTTCAGAATATTTGTACATTATTTTTAATTTTTTTTTGCAAAAATAGTAATGGGTTTTTGTAAAGTACAATCGAATTTATAAATGGAAGAAGAAAAAAGGTAATAAATAACACACTGGTTTTTGTAATTTGAAAGACGTTCCTTTTATTTAAAAAATATATATATTAAATACAACATGTACAAGACGAAAATATCTGTTTAATTGTGTGAACAGACCAAATCGTATTTATAAATGGTTTACCCCACTTTCACAGCCAAGTTACCTCTAATGCTACATCTACTACAAAAGTAACAAATCTATAAGTTTTAAAGCATGAAGTAAAACAGATAATGCCTTTTTAGACAGTATATCAGAAAGAAAAAGTGGGATTACAAGATCAAACTAGGTAAAACGTAAGAAAAAAAGAACGTTTTGTTAAATAAAAACAGGAACTAATTTTATGTTTTTCTTAAGAGTAGTGTTTTTTTTTCAGTTTCCATGTAAAATAAAAGTTTTCTTGCATAATAACAATGACACAGTTTTTGCTTCAAAAGAAAATGTGTTTTTCTTTTAGAATATATTCTTGCTGTAAGATTATATATATTATATATATATATATATATATATATATATATATATATATATATATATATATATATATATATATATATATATATATATATATATATATATATATATATATATATATATATATATATATATATATATATAAATATATATAATCTTCTCTGAGAGTAAGACAATAATAAGTTGTTTTGAATAAAAAAAACTATATTTTGAAGAAAAATTCTTTTTTTCCTAGAAGAATTCTTTTCTGTGTGTACATAAACACCAGAGAATCTTATATACTTTCCAGATAAAATCAAGCAATAGCTAATAATACAAAAGTATATATCCTACATAACTATTTTAATACATAAAAGATAACATTATCGTATTTCTTCATATAAGCCTGTTTTTCAAATTTTTCGATTTTACATTAATAACGTTCTATGTTACTTAGTCCGAGATCTTATTCTCATTGTTATATACATTCCTTATGTTATCTATTTTATTTTTACGTCTCTGACTAATTAGTAAAATGGCTATTATGTTATTGAAAATTAATCAGTGTATTTTGTGTACCTTCTCATAACCAATGAGTTTAAAAATATTTGAAGTGTTATGTTAAGGACAATAAAAATGACTAGTAGAACTGAACTCTGTTTCAAGAATAAAGTAACATAATATTATAATATTATTAACATATAGTTTAAAGTATCTTTGATGTAATACCTGCTGACCTAAGAAAGTACACAATATAAGTGCTTTAAACTATAGGCTCTCATAGAACCATTTTAATAATTTATATCTTTGTTATGCTGGGTAGTTAATCACTGTTGGAAATCACACGTAAATTTTAAACTACCTAAAATTTGTTTTCGTATCATGTTTATTACAACTTGTTATTGGTCTGTTCAAAGCTCTCTGAATGATAAATGCACATATCGAACAAATTTTCATAAAATAGAACGCATTACATATATACTGAGTAGTTTATCACTCTTGGAAACATAGGAAATAACACGTAAATTTTAAACTTCCTAAAAATTGGTTTTCTTATTATGTTTATTACAAAGTTGTCATCGGCCTGCTCAAAGCTCTCTGTATGATAAATGCACATATCGAATTTGCAATTTTTAGCAAGCAAATTTAAGTTACTTAAATAAAATTACAAGTTTTGTTTCATAAATATAGAACGTAAACGGGTTTAAAAATGCCTAATATTTCCAAAATGAAAATCGACAAGTTTGCTGTATTAGGGAGCTAAAGTATCATGGGTTCCATTTATTAGTTATAACTTTATTTAAATAACTTAATATAGGAATGCCAAAATTTGTTCATTTTTTATTGATTGACTGCAAATTTTATACAGAGTGTCTAAAAAAAATGTTGACGAAATTTCCTTTGCATTTGTTTATCAGCTGTGAAACATTTTATTTTAATAACCAAAAGTTAAAAATCTGTATGTTTCGAAACTTTCAAATATTATTTAAAAAAATTATACAAACAGTAAAAAAAATAGAAGCATAAAAAAGCAACCAATTTCACAAATTATTCCCATCTGGCAGGTGTAATCTGTGTCATTTTTTTCTATTAGTGTTAATTTAATATTAGTCAATACCTTCTCTTAAACAACTTTTCCTTATATCGTTTCGACATGATTCCAAAAACGAAGCTAGTTTACTTCTATCGTATTCTAGTAGTACATACATATACTATCAAGGTTGCATACGACTTTTTTACTAGAAAGTAACTACTCTCGGAAGCACAAGCACTATTTAATTTTAGAAAATGTACATTATTGCTTGCACAACTTGCTTCGGTTTATGGAAAGTTCTTTAAAGCTCTGAACGGTGTTCGATCAAATTATGCAGTTGTTACCTCTGGGGTGCCCCAGGGGTCACATCTGGGTCCTTTACTATTTAGTATTTTCTTAAATGATTTTGGAGAGTGTTTACTCACTTAAGTTACTGTTTGTACGCTGATGATGTTAAAATCTCTAAAACCATTAATAACGATGTTGACCTTAGAAATTTGCAAACTGACTTAAATTGCTTTTCGAACTACTGCAAAAAGAATAGGCTTTTTATTAATCTAGATAAGTGTCAATGCATCATGTTTACTAGGAAAATATTGAAGCCTTACAGTAATTACAGTATGTACATAAATAATCCGAAACTGAATTATAGCGACATGGTCAAAGATCTGGGTATAAGTTTGGATTTCAGGCTCACGTTTGATAAACATATAGAACTAATTACACAAAAGGCGCTAAGAAATTTAGGTTTTTTACTGCGTATTACTACTGGGTTTTTAAAAGTATCCTCATTAATCATTCTGTTTAATACACTAGTTAGACCTCTGCTTGAATACCGCGACTACAGTTTGGAATCCTATGTATCAAACATATATAACTCGAATAGAATCTATACAGAAAAAATTCGTTAATGCTTTAAATTATCGTTTTAATAGAGAGAGACATTTTTTTACGTATACCGATAATTTAAAATTTTATAATATGCAGTTATTGGAGAGTCGGCGAAAATGTTTTGATATATTTTTTGTTTACAAAATAATAAATAATTTAATCGAATCAGAATACTGCTTAAACAAAATTTCATTTAACGCTAATTCATATATTCTTCGCAATAGGCTGCTTTTCTATATACCCAGATCAAGCTCTAACTACTTTTTAAACTCACCATTTATGCGATGTACGCGAACATTTAATAATCTTGTCCGGAGCGACTGCGATTTGTTTAATTTCCATGTCCTAGCTTTTAAGAGACATGTCAAAAATAATTTGAGTTAGGATTATTGAGTTTTTTGTTTTACTAATACTTTTTGTTCAACAAATTGAGTTTACCTTAGTTCTAGGTTTTTCTTAGCAATAAGTTATTTTAAGTTTAGTTATAGTTAGCTTGCTCAACCGCATTGTATAAAAACTAATTGTAACTTTGTGCTATCTTGTCATAGGGCAGATCAAAATGCCTGTTGGATGGCCTTATAAATAAATAAATAAATAAATACATTATTGTTTTTTTAATTTTTTTTGCATAAAAAAGACATGGTAAAATATAATAAAAAGAAAAAAAATATTCAATGAAAAATAAAGGTAGGAAACTAATTACCATACCACATCAAAAAAACCAACAAGGTACTTACCTACTTAAAATTAGTTTTTTTGGGATTAGCAGCATGGTGCTCTATAAAATCCTATCCGTACTAGTAGAGGGTTATATAAAAAACTTGGAAAAAGATTTAGTACAACAACCTTCAAAGGAAATGAAAAATATTAAATTTTAGAGATGTTCGAGAACACTTTAGTATCATATGGGTAAATCATACAAACAACAATGGTCAATTTGATCCTGGATCTTATCTGCAGCAAATTCCTGGCCCCAAAACAGGACCTGTATTGATTTTTAATACTTTCCGACCTGATTTTTCTTTATAACAAATACGAACGTACAAACTTCCATATTTTAACACTATCCATATTCAGAGCTCTTTATCATCCCTGTTTCCTTTCCATATCTCCAGAAAATCTAAAATTGATAGGATTTAAAAGCCTTATTTATAGATACGGCAGCATACTCCTAGTAAAGTTCTTAAATGATTGGGATATCGTATAATTGAAAACATAATAATTAAAATATTAATTTATTTTTAAAGTTTCCCAATTTAACGCTATGTGCCGACAATGGATTTTACCTGTAGAAAGATAAACAAGCTCCAGTTTTCCGCACCTGACCACAAACAGTGCAATGTTTAGTCATTATGAAGCTATAAATAGGATTTAATTGTTCACGTTTTATTGTGTTGTTATGTATCTGCCTGTGTACTTCATCTAAGGTTTCAATATCCTAGTAATAGGATCGAGTTTCTAGTTTGTTTTAAAAAACAATCCTTATATCTAAAACACAAAGTGATTGTTTCTCCGGTTTCGCCAACGCTTCTTACATTTTTTAAATTAAAGTTCTCTACTACACACAGACGCGCTATCGCTACTTACCTTTCATTTTTATTATATTTTTCACATGGAGCAAATAATGAATATATTATTTAAGGTGAACATCGAGCCCAGATTTGCCGCGTTTGTGACAGAATATCGTAGTGAGGTAAAAATATAATATATTTGTTTAAACAGTCTCATTAAAAGCATGTCTTTTAAAATAAATATAAAATTTTTCTTGTTCTTTTTTGAAATAACATCGAAATTTTATACTAAATACTAGCCCTAAAAATAACTCATTATTTATTACTATCCCTAGGATATGTATCCCATACGAACTAAATCAAGAAATAACCTTTAAAATGAATAAGATGGCAACGTTGTGTTATGTCGGATTTTTTTGGCCCTACCACTCGAGTAAGTTACATGCTGCCCATCTACGCCACTGGAATAACATCAAAACATGTGTATGTCTTATCTATTCCAGTTTCTGTTACTTATTTATAAACATAGCATTTTTACTCATTTTATCTATTTTAAATTATATAAGTTAACTAGGGATTATACATAGGTTACTCAGTGTATTGTAAGACATCGCGTAATGGTAGTTGCAATATCTATCCCACTGAGTCTTGCTTAAGAGAATAGTGAGTATCACTGGTAAGGTCATAAAAAATTATCATCATTATCAAACAAGAGTTTCTACGAAACAAAGTTTTCTAGAGGTTAAACGTAACTAGTACGAAGAGTCTCGATAAAATCCGACTAACTACTTTCGTTGTTTGGATTTTGGGACAATCGTTTCTGTTGATTTTGCTTTTAAAGGGTCGCTCGAGAACAATCACGCGATGAAAAACTATTCAGTTTAGAGCGGATTATCAGGAGTTCCATAGGTTTGATTATTGTTTCTATTTTATTAATTTGGTTTTATCATGTTGGGTTAATTATTGTAGGATCATTATTATTAATTGATTTTCTATCTATTTGAACACGAAGCCCATTTTTATTTTTTAGTTTCTAGGTGTAATTTTAAAACTCTTGTTGCCGTCGAATTTTGGACGGGGTCTCCTCGTAATTTATTATACCAATGAAAAGAAAAGATGAGATTATAAACAAATTTTTGATTTGTATATTTATTAAACTAAATACTAATAAAAACATATACAGTTATAACAAAAACTTAACAATATCTAAACTACATTGTACAGTGCAGACTAGTTAGCAAATCAGGTTTAAAAATCCAGAAACGACATATTATGTAGTTATATATGACCTCCAAAATTCTCGCTTTTCCGTCAATCACTTCATTGATGAAATATTTGTCAACTGACCATTTCCATCTTCCTCACAGTCACCACATTCTCATCGCTGTGACTTTGCCACCCTAATGACTAATGTGGTGGATGTTTGCAGATCTGAATATGGACTTATACCACTTCACCAAAATGAGACATCTGGAACTAAAATAAAACTTAATTAGTGTTTAAACTAAATTTAAACCTAGAAAATGGGAAGTAGGCCATTACAGGAAAATTGGGAAGAAAACCACTTTTATTTACAACCGTGTATGTAATGTTGACATTTCTGGCAATTTAAAAGTTTGGAAATTATATTTCTGACTTTGGCGTTGATCCGGATGAAAAGTGACATTTACCTGAGTACAAAATGATCACTTTCTACCCGGGTAAATGTCACTTCCGCCCCTCCACCAAGGTAAATGTCGATATTTATTGAATAACGAAAATGTTTCAATTTTATTTGATTTTAATTATTAATTTTTATTCTTATTAATTTCAGTATCTTCGAAAACACTGATGACACTCTGTCAAAAACGCAACTAATTCAAGTTTGTATGCTTGGCTTGTTTAGTACCATAGTAACCATTGTCAAAATATCAATTTGACTTTTTTTTATTGATGGTGGCGAAGCTTGTAATTATATAGGAGTCTTACTTTGTTAATTTCTCACGTAGTTATATTTGTCACAAAAACGTCATTTGCATTTAAAAGGTATGGTTGTAAATAAAATAGTATACAAACCTGGGTGAAAAGGTTTCATTCCTATCAGGAGAAATGGTTTATACTTTTCTCTCGACAGAAATGAAAGACTTTCCCCCTAGATATGTAATATATTATTTTTTAATTGTAGAATTTTTTTGAATTAGCCACAGTTTATACTGCACTAGGCAAGTGGAAAACAAATATTGCAAAAATTCGTGCTTGGCCAATATCTAGCATAGAATAAGTATGTAAATAAAAACATGGAGATGAGAATATCCTTAACAAAAATGATATTTTGAAAATATTATTAATTTTTTAAGAAATCAAGGTTCTTGGGATTAAAACATGTCTAATTTGAATTAATAACCAATGTTTTGCCTTCATCATCAATATGATTAACGCATCCTATCAACCATCAGCGGACAAAAATCGTTAAAGCTAAGTATCTTTAGATCTCCAGGTTCTACGATCTTCCCAAGATACATAAAAGCAATATAACACTTCGACCGATCTTTAGTGCAATAATTTCGCCTACATACAATTTGGTAAATTTCTTTATAATTTTCGTAATCCATTTACTGGAAAAACAAATTTTTTTATACAAAACTCTGCACATTTCCTAAAAAAAACTTCAGGCAATCCAATTAAATCCCGAATGTATCTTGGTCAGTTTCGATGTAGAATCCCTATACACAAATGCCTCTGTTGGCGACTCAATTTCCATTATAACAGACATATTGAAACATAATATTTTGATAATAATGTAGACGTACTGGAAGCTTATCTTGAATCGACTTATTTCACTTTTCAAGAAACTTTTTATGAACAAATCTGGGGGATAGCTATGGAATCTCCTTTATTACCTGTGGTAGCGAATATTTTTATAGAGGTCTTTAAGGATATTGCTCTAATATCCGCTCCACTAAAATCAAAACATTGGTTCAGATATATAATTGATACTTTCGTTTTTTGGCCTCATGAACAGAAAAAATCATCATATTAAATTTACGAGGGAAATTAAATCTAATGGAACAATTACCTTCCATTTTCCTCAAAGGAAGGAAAATGGTACATTAGGAAATGATGTGTATAGAAAAACCGACGTATATAAATATACAGGGTTATTCACGCAACCCGTTCATTAAGTTGGTATGAACTTGCTTATTTTAAATGGAACACCCTATATTTTATGATATTTTTGGATTCTACGGAGAATTTTAATGCTATTTTATGTAGCATGTCCTATACGTAGGTTCAAGCGTTCTTAAGATATTTGACCTTGAAACGAAAATGAGCCTTCGGGGAACCAAATTTTAAAATCTTATATTTTTGTGAGTTTTGAAGATATAATCTTCATATTTTGCAGACAATCGGTAAATAATCTTAGGTTTCTATTTTTTTGATTGAATTTGTCTATTTTTATACAGGGTGTCCTAAATTCAGCGGCAAACATTCACATTTTCAAAGCCGCTAGAGTCCGTTTTTTTAAATGGGACACCCTATAACTTTATGCACTACCAAATGTAGAATTTAATTTTCTATGGAAGTGTATTAAGGTTCCCTATACTTATTCGTAACCATTTTCGAAATAATCAGGTTTTTATTAAACTATCATATGTATTTGCTAAATGCTTACACCTTCCCGTAGTAAGCCATGGAAAAACAATGGTTGTGCTTTTCTATTCAACATGACAGCTGATTTGAAACTTTTAAATTAAAATAAAGTCACACTCAAAAGCTGATATTCCCAATTTATTTTATATTCGCGGAGAATGTTACAAAATATTGGAGAGAACGTGCCATGTTTTTAATGAAAAACATCCTCATTGATCGCCAATGAACAAGAGAAAATTGAAGAGGATTGAAACGAAATTTTTTCGTTTCGGAAAAGTTAAAGTTATAAAGTTCGAGACTATTCTAAACTTGTTTTAGTGAACTTAAAAATTATAGCAATCTAACAATGAACAATAAATAAATAAAATAATAAAATTGAATTATAACAAATGTTCTATACGCTGTCCCTTCATTTGAAGACACATTTCAATTCTTCTTTGTACAGTTGCTGTGGCTGTTGAGCAAATACATACGATATTTTTATAAAACCCAATTATTTCGAAAATGGTTACGAATAGGTATAGGGAACCTTAATACAGTTCGATACAAAATGAAATTTTACATTTGATAGTGCATAAAGTTATAGGGTGTCCCATTTAAAAAACGGACTTTAGCGGTTTTGAAAATGTGAATGTTTGCCGCTGAATTTAGGACACCCTATATAAAAATAGACAAATTCAATAAAAAAAATTGAAACCTAAGATTATTTGCCGATCGTCTGCAAAATATGAAGATTATATCTTCAAAACTTACAAAAATATGAGATTTTAAAATTTGGTACCCCGAAGGCGCATTTTCGGTTCAAGGTCAAATATCTTAAGAACGCTTGAACCTAGGTATAGGACATGCTACATAAAATAGCATTAAAATTCTCCGTAGAATCGAAAAATATCATAAAATATAGGGTGTTCTATTTAAAATAAGCAAGTTGATACCAACTTCCGGTTAAACCGGAAGTGACAGGAAGTTGAAAATATTTCGAAAAAGAAGTATCCCTTGACCTTACCTTAATCCCAAAATTTGAAATTGTTATCTAAATGGCATCATCAAAAACTTTTAATGAACGTGTTGCGTAAATAACGCAGTATATTTAAATGCAAATTCCCACCATCCAGCACAAAAAAATCGGATATTAATTTATTAATATTTCGAGCGATTTCAATTTTTGATCAAGATTATTTTACATCGAAAATATCGACACTGACCGCAGCTCTGAGAGGGAATAGCTATTCCACTGAAGATATTAAATTTTATTATAATCCAACTTCGTGAAAGGAGAATAATAAGATAAGGAGTCACCGTTAGGTAGTATTGCTCTTCCCTACATACATGGCACTGCAGACAAAATAGGACGATTACTTCGGCGGTCCAACATACGTACAATCTTCAATACACATAAGAAGATTGGACAATGCTTGCGATCCCCAAAAGATGCTGTACCGTTTCAAACAGAAGTAGTATATAAAATTCCTTGCTCCTGTGGAGAAGCGTATGTGGGAGAAACAGGACGCCTAATATCCACTAGACACTAGGAACATGGACGATGTGTTAAAAAGAAACGAATTGTTCAATCTGCTGTAGCTGAAAACCAGCATACCACTATCTATATTATAAATGTAAAAGAAACCATGGTTCCAGGGTCGTTTCCAGGATTTTATAAATGAGAAATTAGAGAACCTATTGAACTTTTTATTAGTATTTTGTTTCGTTGTAGAAATTTTCCAGTTTTTCAGAATTTTAAATGTCCCTCACAACTGGCAAAACTGGACCCTTTTCTTTAAATCACTTTTTTTTCTGGGGTTATTTTCCAAATTATATACAATAACACAAATGAATTCATACTCTTTCCATACATTCTACTGAAGGTCATCTTTTATATACAGAGAGAAAAGAAATTTTCTTCTAAATTCAGTAAAATGGATCACATGAAGAAAGTTTTAGTACAAAACTAATTTTCACATGTCGTAGCCACGGATTTCCTCTTTTTAAAGATTTAAAAATGATAAGCCAATCATAATTTTCCGTGTTTCTCTTGACAGCGGATGTTATTGGGATACTATTAACTATATTCTGCTATCGATTTATCTCAGATATAATGGAATTTAAGCAAGGAGAACGATTAGTAGTACACTTTTTTAAACCAATTTTTGATAAACTCTCGCGGCTATTTTAAAACGACTGTTGAACGATTTATCTTTCAAATTATTGAAACGGAAAGTTAGATCCAAAATACAATATAATTTCTCAAAAAAAAATTGTCAATAAATAAGACTTCGATATTTAAACTAGAATTTTTCACAATATTATAATGTTATATTACATAATGAGCATAGAAAGTTGTTAAGTGTTATATGACGAGTATGATGTTTCCCACGACACAACAAAAAAAATCTAAACCTATCTACTACTTTTAAAAAAATAAATGAAAACAATTTTTAATATTCACACATGGCCACATTTAAATTAAGTAACGCGCAAACCGATTATGCGCAATTTGCCGTTTTGTTTTACCTGACTCAACCTACTTCGAAACATTTTAGCGTTCGACGCGTCGCACGTTGAAGCTGACTCCATGGAAATTACAATATTAATAATATTCTTAATTATTATAATAGTAACATTATTTCTTTGAGCACTAACACAAATAATGTATTGTAATCGTGAAAAAGTCACCCTCAGAGATTTTTTAGATCTTTACGTTTCAGGGTCCCTAGATGCCGGAAAACATGTTTTCTTAATTCCATCGGCCTCTCTGTCAGTTTGTCTGTATATCTGTTCGCGGCATAGCTAAAAAACTACTTACCTGATTGACTTTAAATTTTGGTCAAAAATCAACAGTCATATGGGTATGAAATTGCGGCCTAAAGCAACGTTAAAAAAATTGTTACTAAAAAACTTACTTGACCAATTCCAATTTTTCTCAAATATTGCACAAACATCAAGTATTATGTAGGAATCAACTGGTAAAATTGTGGTACGAATCCAAGACTGCGGAACAAAAATATTTAAAAATTCAGTAAAAAATTAAGTGTCATATGGGGATGACCCGGTAATATTTTGGTAAAAATCCAATATGCCTAGTGAAACATTAAAAAATTGTTACTAAAACGACTAATTATCCAACTTACCTTAAATTTTGCACAAAAATCAATATTTTTAAAGAGTCGCTATTAACAAACAAAGCAGATTTTACGATACTTTACAATACTGTACTTTATTTTCCTAATATACACGGGTGTGTTATCATTTGTTCTCGCGCCTACTTTGTCGGGTTGTTAAATGTATTTTCTTAGGGGTTGTGAGAAAAAATAATTACGGGGTAAAATTTCTAACTCCTGAATCAATTTCTATCTAATTTGCCATATCTTTTAGTTATTAATTAAGCATTTTACTTACTGAAATAATGACGAAGTATACAGCATTAGCCAACAAACTGAATATTATGGAGAAAAGGTAATTTTGCAGAGGAATTGAAGAGACATGAAAAAGAGATTGCAGAAGTGCAACAGAAGAAATTTAAGAAGCATGCATTCATTCATATCTAACATAAGTTAAAAGAACACAGTTGCAAATAAATAGAAAATGAAAGAAGAATAATATATACAAGAAAATAATAAATAAAAAATAGTAACATGAAATGACGATTTAAAGGAAAATATGAGTAAACTAAAAAAGAGAAGCTAGAATAGTATCAATAAAGTTATTTGCAGGTATATTATTTTCTGCTATCAAGATCAGGACGGAAGAAATTAAATCAATCGTCAAAAATATTAATGAAAAGATTCAAAAAAATTGTTAGTAACAGAACTATTTACAAGGCAAATAAATATTCGGTTTGTTGAGCTAATGCCATCCGTGGGAGTAATGTCCATGGGTGTAATGCGGTTCACCGATATGGATGCTTCCAGATACTTTCCCATGGCTAAAAGCATCACCTCCCTCTCCTCCTTTACTGACCACCTCACCGTCATCGATTGTCGTATACTTTACATGTTTGGTAATAATTTTTTTCGTGTGGACGTTGGTGTGTTTAACGGGGACGTGGATGATTACGTGCTTGTGTCTGAAATTTAGAAAATTATAATTAATTAACTGCAATTGATGTTAAACTTTATGTTATATTTTTTTAAACAACAAATAGTTTTCTAATTTTTAAACGATATCAGAAAAAAACAACAGATTGTTAATTCGGTTATATAGTATGTCCACAATTTGACTTACATGTATTGCTATCTCGAAAACTGTTATATCTAGAAAGATGGTCAAATTAGAAGAGTTCTAGAAAATTTAATTTAAAATTGAATTCTGACTGAATATTTAAATTATTATCTTTGGCGGTTTTTTAGGAAAAACTAAAAACGTGCATTTCCAATTTTTCTCTTTAGCTCACCAAATCCGAGTTGTGTGGTTTTAAAAATAATACATTATTAAGACACTTTAGAAAATTCTGATGGAGGTAAAATGAAATTCCAGCTCTCCCAGTTTCGGAAATATATTTACGAAATTTTCAAATTTCTTATGGAAGCCATATGTGTTTTTGCATTTCTTGAAAGAGCTGGTTAAAAGCTTTCAAACGATGCATACCTAGAATTGACCATATAATCAAAAAATGTAATAATATATAGGGTGTTCCGTTTAAGCTAAAATACATCGATTGGCTATTTTGAATTTCTTGAGAAATACGGGGGAAGTCAAAAAAAAAAATCCGTTTTTCCGTATGGATTTAGGGGGAAAGCTTGTGCCTGGTTTAGTTCCTACTTGGCTGATCGGTGTCAAATTGTAAGTTTTAAAAATGACCAGCCAGGCAAATTAAATATTGCTGCAGGTGTTCCATAGGGGTCTGTTTTGGGGACCATTGCTTTTTTTGCTATATGTTAATGATTTGCCAAGCATTAACATACAAGGTTTGTTTACCATGTTTGCCGATGACGCCAACTGTTTTATGGCACCACCATGATCCCAAACAGTTGGAGCATGTTGTTAAAAGGGACTTGGAAATAATAAAAGACTGGTGTAACTCAAACTCACTTACACTGAACATAACAAAAACCAACATTATTTCATTTAAATGTTCAATTAGTGATGTTAGGATGGATGACCAACCAATAGATAGTTTACGTGTTAACAAGTTCTTGGGTCTCTACATAGATGGTAGGCTAAAATTTGAGAAACATATTTTGAATGCGAATTCTAAGATTGCAAGGGGTTGCTATGCCCTAAGAATTGTCTCTCGCGAGCTAGATTTATCAGTGGCAAAGAGTGTATATCATGCCTTGATAGAGTCACATTTGCGCTTTGGCTTGTGTTTCTGGGAAAGCTGCCCTAACTATGTATTAAATTCTACATTTATTATACAGAAAAGAGCAATTCGGTACTTATCTAAAGCTAGGACTCGTGTTTCTTGTAGGTCTTTATTTAAATCCTTGAATATTTTGACCCTCAAGTGCCTATTTATTCTTGAAACGGTGTGCTTAATTCATAAAAAATTTCGTTCAGAAATCCTAACTGAAAATGCATATCCCACAAGGAGTACTCATCTATCTAGGTTACAGATTCCTTCATCAGAAGTAATAAAAAAATCATTCATTTACAATGGAAGGAAAATGTTTAACAAACTGCCTTTACATATGAGAAAAATTTCTTGTGGGAGAAAATTTAGAAAGCAAGTTAAAGAACTTTTAGTTGGGAAGGCCTATTATACAGTTGACGAATGTTTTACTGATAGATCTTGAGTGCATTTTTGCTAAATATTTTTTCTGCCTACCATATTTCTTTGATTATGTATAGTTTTACTTTTAACTTTAATGTATTGTTCGTTTTATCTTTTAACTGACATTTTCAATACATTTTGCGTGTTATCACGGGATTTATTGGCTTTTAAGCTCTTTTTCTGTTCTTTTTTTCTTTTATTTTAAATTTTATATAAAATTCTATAGTTTTAAGTTAGTATTTTACAGTATATACAAGCAAACATGGTCATATCTATTTATATATTTATGCTGGTACATCTATATTTATAGTTTTTTTATTTAGCTTTGTCAATAATATAGTTAGGTATATGTTTGTTCTAATATATCTTTTATTTTTTTTATTTTTTATTTAGCTTTGTCAATAAGGCTTATATTTTAGACAATAAACCTTTTTTGAGTTGAGTCGAGTTCCTCCTCAATGGAAGACCCTGTACACGAGTGGAGTTTATTATTTTTATTATTATCTTAAGCTTTAAAAAGCAAAATTACTGTTTCTTTCATGGTAGGCTTTGATCACGCTTGGGCGTCATAATGAAACATAAGAATGCTGCTTGTCATTATTCGATTTCTTTGTGTTACCCTCAAATTATTTATTTTATTTGGGTACTTATTCCAACGAAGAAAAATTAGAGATGATAGTAGTTTATTTTAAAGCTAACAGGAGTGCACAAATTGAAGCACGTGAATACGAAGAACAATTTCCGGAGGCACATCAACACAACAAAAACCATTTTAGATTCTCAGTTGCCAAGTTATCAGCCTATGGTTCTTTTTCGACATCTAAACGTAAGACATACTTAAAAAATAATGATAACAGAGACACAGTTATTGTAGAAAACAGCCCAGAAACATCGGTGAGGAAATTTGAAGAACATACTACAAATTACTGCACATTCGGCTCTAAAAAAAAACATTGCTTTTATCCATAAATAAATCTCGTATGATTTAGCGTTTTCAAGAAAATTACTTTATTAGACGAACAAGATTTTGATCCATACCTAAACAAATATCGAAAAATACCTGGTTTCCAGGCCAAAGTTTTTTGGTCACCCAAAACGCAATTTATAAATTGTGGATTACAGAAAATACATATAATTTAGAAAAAAGGCTCTTGTAAACTATTTACTAGTTTCAGAAATAAATAAAACTTGATATTTTGTATTTTAATCAACCATTTGATTGGACCTTTCATTTTCGAAGAATCTAACTGATAATAGATATATGCAGCTGTTGATGAATTGTGCAACACTGCTAATGAATTGCATGCAACACTTGGATGTGCCAAGAGGGTTGTCCAGCTCACAATGCTAGAGAAGTTACATAGGTTGTTAAAAGAACTGTTGGTAATAAAACTATTTCTAATAATGGTCCTATTGCTTGGCCGGTCGGAGATCACCAGAACTTACAACCGCCGATTATGAGGATATGCAAAAAGGAAGTGTATGCATTTTTTCCACAAGAAAATCGCGAAGAGAGTACGAAATGTTCTTGTTAGAATCAACGGAAACACCTTTACCAGTAACCATTTATGATTTTTTTAACATTTATTTATGAATTTTAAATCAACATTGTTGCTTAATTTAATAACTAGATATATAAAGATAAACTGGTACGTATGTGTCAATGTAAAAGCTACCTACTGGATTTGTTTTAACTTATGCCCAAAAGTCAAGTTTGACATAGGTAAACACTGGTAAAATATTGGTAGGAATCTAACATTTAAAACATTCAAAATGGCTCTAACATGGCAAAAAAAATTGACATGTATGTAGACTTGACTAAATATCAGTTTCTTGTCATATACTGGCAATCTGTGTTCCAATTTGATTTTTATTTTTTAGTTCATTTTATAAGAACATGGTATTTTAACCTTTAATGTGTTATTTATTTTAGGAAATATTAAAAGTTTATAAATTTATAATTGGCACTCTTAAATACAGTGGGGGTATTCAAGAGCAAGAATGCAAATTGTACTTTTTTAGTATTTTCGAGATTAAAATGTTTCAAATAAATACAAAATTAAATTTCTTTTATAAAGTAAACTTAGAAATAAAAATAAATTATGAGCACATATTATAAATTTATGACAACACACATATACTGTGAAATTGCTAACCGGGCTCTCACTTTTCAAATTTATAGTTGTGTATGGTTTGCTCACAAAGAAGATTTTTAGTCAATAAAATAAATGCAAAAAAATATGTTTTCCAAAATAGCCTTTATTTATAAATTATCGAACTGAAAAGTAAAAAATGTTTATAGCTACATAAACATAGAACTTTAAAAATGTTGAATATTTTCTTAAAAACTCGAGAACTTTTATAAATATATTCAAATTCTTAAACTGTGTTTATATACGTTTAATTATTTTTTATTTTTCAGAAGCTTTTTTAAAAAATATTTTTTTACAATTGTTTTAGTTTGAACTTTGTATCATTATTTTTTACGTACCCTGTATAAGACATTCACGATTAGACCCCATAATATTGTATTGTTATGGGGTTTCTGTATTTATAAAAAATCTCAGGCAATTCCCATAACGGGAACCGCTTCAGAAGTTACTTGCAAAATTTGACCCAAACATACTAAGATACAAACTAACCTACGAGCGAAATTAAAAAAAAAGATTTAAAAAAAAACAATTTTTTACAGTAGAACAAAATGGCGTTCAATAAAAATGTTTGAAGAGATAGTATGTCTTTTTCACTATTACTGGGTAATTTTTAACTTCTAAGTATTCTATAAGTAATATTTAAATAGTATAATTGGTACACTTAATTAATATTTATAATATTAAACTTGCTTTTTTACAAACATCATTTTGTAGAAATCTTTTATATAAGCATTTTATTTTATTTTGCTCATCTTTTATGCTATTTTTATTGAACAAGATGACTATTAGAAACACGTATCCATTATGACATATACAAATACATACAAATTAAGGTAATTCCATTTTAAAACATTGCTATAAAAATGCTTTTCCTATATTTTCTTTTATTCCATTCGATGAGGCAAACTCGATGTTTTTGTGTGCAATTTGGATTTGGACAGGTAAAGACGAAAAAAAAACAAACAAAACTGGCGTGAGTGGAATTAAAATCACGCCTGTGATATTTTCAAAAAGGGGGCCGTGTAATTTTCCAAATCTCACCGAAAGGTTTGAAATTCGCATCGACTTGTATCAAAATGACAAGATTAAATTAAATTTCTTATATGCTAGAACCATTCGAATTGCATGGCTGTTAAAATGACATGTGGCATTTTTTCACATGAGACAACATAAGTTTCACGGGTGAAACCCCC
Source organism: Kuschelorhynchus macadamiae (assembly GCA_030620095.1). NCBI lineage: Eukaryota > Metazoa > Arthropoda > Insecta > Coleoptera > Curculionidae > Kuschelorhynchus > Kuschelorhynchus macadamiae. Next base: position 529,033 of record JAUTXW010001615.1, read on the forward strand.
TGGTGTCATATTCTAAACAACTTTATTCTTGTGAACTTGTAAGTCCATAATCAAATCAATCAGAGTGAAACTATTTAGCTTCTTGCAAACAGATTATTAGTACTGATATGGATATACAACTTTCATCTAGACTGGTAAACGTGTAAATTAATGTGAAGTGTAAACGACCGGAGATTTTCTAAATAAGTTTTAATCTACTTGCGTAATTGAAATAGCCGTCGCGGTGGGTGGATCGTCGAGATGAAATTTTTGCCGCCTGATAAATTTTTACAATCTTCACCAATAACAATAAATTCAAAATTATCCACGACTATTTTAGGTTTTAAGTAATCCGATTATCTACCATTAGTATAAATTTCGAATTATTTTATGATTACGAGTAGTAAAAGAAATCTAGCAGAACAAATTATTTGTGTATATTGAAAATATTTTTATGTGACTTTTGAATTTGGTAAACCTTTTGAGAAAAATATACAACATTTTTAAATCTGGTCCAATATTTTTTCCGCAACTGCTTTGAAAATGTTCAACAAACACCCTTAACAATTTCTCACAGCTCAAATCGGTTCGTCAATTGTCAGCCCCAGAATGAAAAATACATCTTACTTTATATTTTCTAATCCAATTAAAACTAGTCAAAAATATTTGACGTATTTTTATGCTGCTAAGAGTACACTTGATTGTGTTTATAAAGTTATTATACGTAAGAAAAAACAGTTTATTGTCAAATTTTATAAAAGAGTGGTGAAAATTCGTAATTTGTGCACTTAAATACCTCCAGACGTAGACCACGTTGACGTTTCCATTTTAAATTTTTCGGTCAAATCTGAATAAATAAAAAAATTTGTCTGGCATATTAGCGCTAACTTTAAAAATTTTTAAATGTTGACTAAAATTAAAAGCTTGTACTCATAAATATCGTTAGATTCCGATTTTTCAATTACAGATTTTTTGTCACTGTTTATTGTCAAATATTATTTTTTACTTTCAGCTAACCTTATAAAAGCGCGGTTTTTAATTTTTTAAATATATTATTTATTTTATATTTGTTAGTCCTGGCCAAACTAATAATTTATAATTTGTACTCTTAAATACTCCCAGTGAAAACTTGTCGACGTAGACCATGTTGACACCCCCATTTAAACTTTTAAATGTTGACTAAAAATTCATAATTTAAATTCTTAAGTAAATATATTTATTAATATTCGTTTACTGTTATTAATATGCTATTATTATTGTGTTAGATTATTCTACTCTGTACAGAAACAAAAATAAAAACATGTGTTATTAATATTAATAATAAAATTAAAATTTCTGGAATAAATCTTTTTATAATGGAAAATAAAAATATTTTGTGAATAAAATTACAAATAATAAATATTAATAGAAATCAGAGGCGTGCAGTCCATGGAAGTAAGGGAATCAATGCTTTCCCAAAACAAAATTACAAAACATCTTCTAAAATGTAATTTTTTAAATAGGAAACCATTAATTTAGTTTATATTAAAAATGCTAAAATGTTATCTTAATTTTCAAGCCATAATATATGCGGCCTTGACTCCGACCCGGCCACAACAGAATATTGAATAGAACCTATGCGGGCCGCTAGCTTAAGTCCTGTATGCGTGATTTCCTGTGAATCGAGCCAGAGGTTATTGAACTTTCCACTGGTTGTTTGCAATTTTTGCATTTCAGTCGCGTGCTTTAAGTGGGGGCGGAGGCTATCGTTGGAGTAGGTTCTTTGTTTGAACGGCTATCCGTGTGTTGTGTGATACGTACGTGCATGCTGCGATATGGAAGACAATAATACGGACGTGGATATGCAAATACCGTCAACTTCGGCTGTCGGTAATAACGTTGAAAATGTTGGAGAATTTAGTAACAAGAGTGTGTGTGAATGTGTGGTGTGTGTCTTAATAATAAAGTGATTTTCAACATTAAACTTCGCTGATAGGCTTCAAATAATTTCCAAAGGAAAGGCAAAACCGCTTATGAAAAATTTAACCACAAAAATGAGAAACTGTATTAGACACTTTTATCCGGAAAAACAATACGAAGAATTTAAATGGCTAACAGGGTGTGAAAACATAAGTAAATTATTTTGTTGGCCATGTTTACTTTTTGAAAATGAAAAAGGTCTCTGGAATAAAACTGGTTTTTCCGATTTAAGCAATTTTCAATTTACCATGTAAAAAGCCACATTATGTCCAAAACGCATTTGCAGGCCGTCATAAAAGAAAAAGTCTTCGGCAAAACCAGAATTGAACACGCCTTTAATAAACGGATGGAAATTAGTCACCGCCAACACAATGAGCTAGTCGATAAAAACAGGCAAATATTAAGAAGACTTATCGATGTTGTTTGTTTTCTCGGACAGCACGAATTGGGATTTAGAGGTCATGACGAAACAAGAGTTTCTTCAAAAATAAAATTTTCAAGATTTACTTAGTTTAATGGCTAAATATGATGATTGCTTAAAAAATCATTTAGAGCAGTCTAGCGTTTTTCGCGGAACGTCGAATCGAATCCAGAATGATTTAATTTCCCCTGTTGCAACCATTATTCTCAAAAAAATGAAGCAGGAGATTGGCTAGGCGCGGTTCATTACTATTGTTCTGGACGAAACAACTGATATCACTAATTTTAGCCAATTATTTATAGTAATACGCTACGTTAAAACAGACGGAAGTATTCAAGAGCGATTTTTAGGTTTTAAGAATGTGCCCGAAAATCGTACAGCAGATGCATTATATACCGCAGTTTATAACGTTACTAAAGAAATTAATGGAGAGAAAAAATTAGTTGCTCAAAGCTATGATGGAGTTGCAGTGATGGCAGGACAATTAGGGGATCTGCAAGCTAAAGTTTGAGAAACTTTCCCAAGTGCGGTGTTTGTCAATTGTTTTGCTCATAAATTAAATTTAGTTTTATCCCAGTCCATCAATCACATTTAAGAGTGTAAAGTATTTTTCGTTACTTTAAGTGGCATGGCTGCTTTTTTTTCCAAGTCAACAAAACGTACATAATCGTCCACAAACGATTGCCCAAAGTAGCTCCTACTAGGTGGAATTATAATGGAAGACTTGTGTTTACAGTATCTGAAAATCGTGAATCACTGATTGAACTATTTGAGAATATAATAGAAAATAATGAAACGTGGGACTTAGAAGCAATAAATGGTTCGAGGGAGTTTTTGGACTGTTCGAAAGGAGATTTTAATTTTAATTGTTTGTTGAACATATTTTCAGAAATATTTCCATTCTCGGACAATGTTTTTAATATATTACAAACTAAAACAAATGATATTGCTTTTTGCCTAAAAAAAGTGGATGATTTTAAGTCCATGTTAAGCCAAAAAAGAGATGACTTTGACCTATTTTAGGAAAAAACGATGACGTTAAATGTAGAGCCACAAGCCAAGCGTCTTCGAACAGACAAAATGGGAGATGTTCAAACATCATACAGACCCCTCTTTTATGAAATAATCGATCAAATTCAGCAACAAATAAACTATAGATTTAGCGGTTTAAATTATTTTAAATTCCTCGAGCTATGCAATTTTGATGATCTCTTCTTCTTCATTATAACCAGTTCTTCGGCCGAGTGTTACTGCGATCTGAACTAAAAGTGATTTACGAAATTGATGACATTAGCGCAGAAAATGACGCTAAGGAACTAATGCAATTTTTAAAAGACAAGGAGCTGGAAGATTCCTACAGCGAAGTGTCGAAATTGTGTACTAATTCTTCAGTAGAACGCAATTTTTCAACACTTAAACGTATAAAAAATTTCGTGAGAAATTCAACGGGGCAGGAGAGACTTTCGCATACATCGTTGTTGTCCATTGAAAATAAACTTCTCCAAAATATGTCGGAGCATCGACGTTTTTATGATGATATCATTGACGAATTTGCAAAAAATGATCGAAGAATCGAATTACGTTACAAATAGGTAAGTTTCTAAAAATTGCTTACCTTTCTTAAAATTTCACCGCACCACCCTGATAGAAATAATATAAAAATAAATCATTGATGATATACGAGTTAAGAGAATTTTGTTTTAGTTTTATTTCCTCAACAATGAAATTTTTTGTACAGAAATTTCAAAGAAATTAAATATATTAATTAGATATAATTATTGTACTTACCCTCCTCCTCCATGGCCTCCGCATTCACTAAGCGCCACGAGTGCTAGGAACAACGTTGATGCAATCTATACAAAATAAAAAAAACTAAAAATGCCATACTGAAAAAGCATAAATAATAAAATATAAGTGAGTGTTAGTTTGGTTCACATAATATGAACTTTTACGAGATATGTTTATTAAATATTTATGAAACTATTATATATTGTTCTTGGTATTTTTTAGTCATTTTAAATAAATCCTTAGTGTACAGCTGTGGTAAAACCACCGACGAAACTGACCTTTTCATGTAATTTTGATTGGCTCTTTAATTTGCGAAATTATTTAGTAAAATTTAAAAAAAAATCTCGGCTTTGTTGCTGTAGATTTGAAAAATAAAATTTCTTAACAAAGCTTAAAAGTTATTCTAAAAATGATTTTCATATACAGCGTGTGGGTGAATTTGGGTAACATGGGTAACTTATTTATTTCTAATTCTCGGCGAAAAAGTTATACTTCGTAAAAAGTTTTGCTTACCTGAAAAATAAGATTCATCTAAAAAAGAATGTCATTTTATATACAGGGTACCAAATAAATATTAAAATAGCAGTTTGCAAAACAAAAAAAACTAAAATTCCGTTTTTTGAGACAGTTGAATTAAGGAAGTTTTTCGACTTGTATTTGGAGTTTCTCTAATTCGGCTGCCTCAAAAACTGGATTTTATATATTTTTTGCTAACTTTTATCGTTGAATAGAACTAGCCGTTACTTGATGAAAATCCATTTTAACCAAGTAATTAAATTATTTTACCCTCTATATAAAAATTACATTTTTTTAAAATCTTATTTTTCAATAAGCAAAACTTTTCACTCCACAAATAAATAAAGTTCATATTACGAGGCATGTTTTTTAAGTAAGTACCGTTTTGGAATTTAAAAAAAACGTGCAAAGATATCGCAATAATTTTATTTTTACATGAAAGCCTGTACCTTAATCTACTTTTCTACATAATTTCCGTGAATATTGAGGCACTTGTCATAACGTGGCACCAGTTTTTGAATACCCTCCTCATAAAATTCTGCCGCCTGACTGGTTAACCACTGTGTCACAACTGTTTTGACTTCGTTATCGTCTTGAAGACGCTTACCGCCCAGGTGTTTCTTCAAGTGCAAGAACAAATGGTAGTCACTGGGCGCCAGATCAGGGCTGTATGGAGGATGATCTAGAGTTTCCCATTTAAAAGATTTGATGAGATCTTTGGTCCGATTAGCCACATGTGGACGGGCATTGTCATGCAGCAAAACAATACCCTTACTCAACTTGCCACGTCTTTTGTTTTGGATTGCACGGCGCAGATTGTTTAATGTCTCACAATAAGACGCTGCATTGATTGTCTCATTACGAGGCAGAAACTCCACTAGCAATACTCCTTTTCTGTCCCAAAAAACTGTGCACATGATTTTCCGGGCAGAAATTGTTTGCTTGAACTTGACTTTTTTGGGTGATGATGAATGTCGCCATTCAATGGACTGTTGTTTCGATTCTGGTGTGACATAGGCCACCCATGTTTCGTCACCAGTAACAATTTTGTTTACAAAATCTTCACCTTCATTGTGGTACCGCTCAAGGAAAGTCAATGCACTGCCTAAACGTTGGGTTTTGTGCAAATCCGTCAACATTTTCGGAACCCAATTTCCGGTAATTCAAGTTCTCGGTCACAATGCGATACAAAACACTACGAGGACATTGAGGAAAGTAGTCGCACAATAATGAAATTGTAAAGCGTCTGTTCTCTTTCACCTTTTCGTCCACTTTCTGCACCAAATCTTCATTAACGATCGAAGGACGCCCACTCCGTTCTTCATCATGCACATTTGTGCGGCCATCTTTAAATGCTCTCACCCATTTCCTTACCATTCCATCACTCATAATGTTTTGTCCGTAAACTTCACAGATCTCACGATGAATATCGATCGGTTTTACGCCTTTAGCACTAAGAAATCGTATAACAGCACGTACTTCACAATCGGCGGGACTCACGATTGTCGGAGGCATCTTAAACACTCAATAAACAACGTATACAATGAAGAATCAGACTGTAATGGCGTCTGTGCGTAGACAAGAGAGGTAGGTAACCAGCGCGCATGCGCGGAACGCCGACCGTAGCGCTGCGGCGGCGGAATCGCAAAACGGTACTTACTTAAAAAACATGCCTCGTACTTAGAAACTACGCCTCGTACAAAAAAACTTTAAATGACTTTGCATCTCACATTTTTATGCTCTCCAATTTGGCTATCCTAGAAAATTTGATTTCCCATTTGTTTTTGTTTTATCTATTTGCTTTTACCTATTTTTTGCTCTACTTGTATATTATATGGCAATTTTTCTTTAATAAACAAAACTTCTTCTGTAGAATAATTTTTTTTTCACAAAATTAATAACTAAAACGTTATGTCGAAAACGGTTGTTAAGAAAAATTAAAATTTAAAATTGTTAACAATTGAAAACCTATAAAAATGCTCTCGGATTATATAGAACTTATTTATAAAGTCAATAGTTTATTCAAAATATACTATTAGTTACCCAAAGGAACGGACCGGACATCTGTCATGTCATTTTATATATTTTTTTTAGAGATAAATAATATTGACTATTGACAAAAAAGTCAGTTTTTTCATCTTATTTATCACTGTGTTTTTAAATAAAAGCCCACCTATTAGTTCTTAATGACTTTTATATTTTGAAAACAATTGATTTAACTGATTTGCTACATAAAATATACCAGGGAAAGTGAAGCATATAGTTATTTAATAATATGTACTGTACAAAATTATGCTATCCTTCTTCCCCTTATTAAATGAAGGATTCATTATGAGGAAAATTCCGGGTAAATGTCATAACCCAACCTGTAAAGTACTGTTTTCATAAAAGAGAGAAGTTACAACGAGGGAACTTCCACGTAAACAGCGAAGCTTCAGCAAATTTTCTCTAGTACCGTTTGTTCAAGTTTTAATTGCTAAAAGGCAATCTAGTTTGAGTTTATAAAATAAAAGTTTATCCGATCTTAAAAAAAATGTGAGTGATTTTTATCTAGCTAAATTTCGGATAAATGCACGCACATATACTAGGAAATAATACTATGTTTATTTAACTTACTTAATTTTGAACTGAAGAGGTTTTTATCTCTGTAAAAAACGATGCATCTTTTTTATCGATATCAAAGTGACAAGAATGTAACATTCAAATAGTAATTTTAGTATAGGAGTGGATTTATCTTTAAAAACACCCGAGAAATTTAAGAAAAACCCTTCCTTAAGAAGTAGTGTATTCCCATTAGCTTCAGCTCAATTACCTTTTTTTTTTGAAATTACGAATATGAATAATTCTCTAACATAATATCTGACAAATGAAGTTTGTTTTGTATGTAAACGCTGCTAATTTAACTGCATGTCATTTAGTCAGACGGTAAGCGCTGTTGCCAAAGTAAATTTTGTTATATTCTGTGCCAGTAATAAATTTTTTTCTATAGATGAGTTGGTGCAAGTCAGAGTGGAAAGGAATTAGGTGCACCATCATTAAAGCAAAAATATTTAGGGTCAGTTTCACATTAAGCAGGCAATCAGTTCTACACATATTGTGTCGGAAGGGAAATTGGGCGTTTATTTGATTTTTATTATCGTAATTTTGGTATTTTTTGACTTATAATTTAAAAAAAAATGCGGTTTAGGTAGGGTTAGGGTCGCTATAAGGAAAGCGCGCGGTAGCGCACCAACAAAATTTGAGGTCTGCATTAAAACACTGTTTTATTTTTACCAAAACTGTTAGGTGGTTAGCGTTAGGTTAGCCCAAATTCGTCGATAAAATCATCATTAAAGCCATAAAATCACATGCTAAAATCATATCTGAAATATGTGCGCACTCTAAAGTAGCGTGATTGACGATTGCGATTTAGGGTCTTGTGGATTAGGTTAGCACCAGGTTTATTAATAAAACTATCGTTAAACCGTTTTGTTGAAATTTAGGAATACTATTTGTTGGATATTTAAAGAAAACCAAGTAAGTTTGGCAACAGTGCATATAATTTAGAATCTGCATTTTGTCAAAAATTTCATAATTGACAGTTTAGCATTAGAAAAGTAGTGAAATTTCTGAAGTTTGTTGTTTATTTATGGAAAGTTTTGTGATTTTATTATTATAATATATTAAATATAGTGAATTTTAGGTAAACTTTCTAACAAAACACAAAAAAAGTAAAAATCGAGATGTATTAAATCGTACCAGACCCGACCTTATCACCTTCGACGCTTTGGGTAAATTATTTTATGCTGAAGACTATGCTCAACGACATTAGCAAATTTTACAACCTAATTGCCCTGCTGAAAAGAAGAAACGAAGGATATAAGTCAAAAAAAGCCAAGATCCTGACTGTTGACCAGGTTGATGAATTTTTAATGGATGCCCCAGACAACCAGTTTTTAATGATTAGAAAACTCTATAAATAATAAAAAAAACTATAGATGAAAAATTTTTTGGAGATGGTGATGTGAATACATTTCAAATTGAAGCTTCAAAAAACCCTTCCAGACACTTCTAACAAAATATCTAGAACTGTCGCATGTACTTTTCCAAGTAGCGAAATTTAACCTACTATATATATTTTTTTTTATAGGGAGGAGATTATTATTTGATATTTAGATATAGCATTGAAATTATAAAAAAGAATAATCGAGAATAGTTTTTTACAAAATTATGTTTATTTCAAATTGTTAAACAGTACATAAAAACCAAATATCAACAAAATAATAAGAATATTAAGAAGCCCTATTTCGAGAAAAATATAGAGGAGGACTTCCAAAGGTTTAGGAGTTAGCAAACTAATTTTGCAAGAGCAGAATGCGACCAAGGAACTAAAAATGAAAATGCCTAAAAGGTACTATATAATCGGTTTTACTATTGTACGATTATATAAAAATACAAAAATAGTAGACGATTTGGAAGTTAACAAAACGATTGCACTAAAATATACAAAAAAAACTACCCATCAAAATCATTTGAATAAAAATGTGAAATTATGGATAAAAAAATTTAAAGCCACTATTATAAGCATCTCCTGATATTTCTGGTTTCGGGGGCGTGGTTATGAAACCAATACGGATTGTTTTGTAGCCGCTCGAAAAAAGCAGCCCTTTCTTTTCTAATTTCTAATGGTCGCATATGTCTTCCTATTTTAGCATAATTACTATTGTTAAAATTACAATGATATTAATCTGAGAACCAGTACTTCTTTAAGTATGTCTTTGAAATAATCACAGCGGAGCCTTATTAGATCGATTCTAAGTTTCATTCCATTAATGAAAAAATAAGAATAATGTGAGGAAGGCTCAGGGGATATGAAAAAAACTATTGAAGAGGGAAAATTGACTTTATCATTAAATACTATAATAGAATACTAATTTATATAACCCTTAACCTTATGTGTACCCAAAATGGGACAGCCTGTACATGCGAGTAATAAAACCTTTCAATTATAAAGATGGTGAAAAAGCGAAAAAGCCTAAAAGAAAAGAAAAAGGTTGAATCAAACGATATACTTACTTGTCAGTCAGTGAAAACACTTTTTACACGTAATAGGGACAAAACAAAAGTTGACGAACACCAAATTACATTTTTAAAAAATTTTGTTTAAATTTATTGCTTAAAAAGCAGCCATCGTTCATGTAAGCATGATGTAATACAGAAATGGGAGAATCGCTTTAACAAAAAGCAAACAGAAAATTGACACTCGACGGGTATCCAAATTTATATAGAATTAAAACAACTACAACTGTAAAGAAAAAATTATGATAATATTGAAATACTTATGTATAATTGATGATATATATATGATCTGATTGAAAACCCCGGTGTGATGTCATAGTGAGAGAAAGAAACTGACAAAGATTGATTTGGCAACATTGGCCGAAGAGGCCTGTTAAGCAATAATAAGTAAATATATTGAAAATGTGGAAAAACATTTGTAATGTGAATAAACTATACCAATTATAAGAAGCAACATAAATGTTTGGATGTGATACGAAATTAAGATTAATAGATGTATTTTACTGACTTAGACACTAATAACGGGTTTGGATCAATAACAAAGACTTTGTGAGAGCCGCGAAATTTAACAATAAAAAGTAGCTTTCAAACAATTGGCGAGTTATGTTAAACACAAGTACATTGTTACAAACCCTAGTATAAATTTCAAGTGAAGTTCAAACAAAACTAGAACTATGAGAGACCGAAGCAGGTTATTGTGGGAAGGTAGACAAGGGAACTAGCTGAACAGAAATGTGTTAATTTATTGTATGTCTATATAAATTAATAAAGGTCAATAAAATATTTTGGAAAAATGTTGGCTAGTAGATTGTGATCAAAAGGTTTGAAAATTACTGACAAAAAGTGTGGTGGTGTGTGAAGTTTCCTTACTCGATTTACTTATTTGTAGGTAACGTTGATGATGACTACGTAGTCGAAAGCACTTTGCTCTAATTTTGATTTTGGATAGTATACATGTTATACAGACCTTTTTGTTTCATTAAACAAAAAAAATGAATTAACTAAAAAAATACCGTGTATATTATTACAATTAGGGTTATAAGAAGAATTTGTATGTATATGGTTCTTATATTTCGTGCATAACCAGCATAATCCTACAACATTTTTGAACAGATCGTTGGAACTGACTCATGCTTGCTTTTGCATGACTAAGCTTTTATAGAATTTTCGTTGAATAAAAAAAAACATTATTCAAGTTTGGTTTAAATTAATATTTAATACAAACACGCATATATTTTTGTTACGTAAAAAGTAAAAAAAGGAACTTTTAATGAACACTCCCAGCATATTTGTTACAACACGTAATGCGGACGTTATATCTTAAGTGAACCAAAATTAAAAAAAATGCCTAGATGTAATAAAAATGACTGAATGATTTTAAAATATTTTTAATAGGGTTTTTGAGTTCTAGCTAGTCGTTCAATCAACAGTTAAAATTTTTTAGCTTATTTGTCAATTTATGACTTTATTTTCTTTGTCTAAATTAAAAGAAAAAAAAACAATTGCAAAGTTGCCGCAAATAATTAAACTTAAAAAGAAAAAATAAGCAATCTGCGCTAATAGTAGATAAAATTCCCAAATTTTTATGTTACTTAAAATTTCTAAAGAACCCTATTACATTTAGATATATCAATACACATTCACAACCATATTCGCTAAAGATGTCTAAATTTGTATGAATCAATACTAACATTTATAGATTTAAGTTAAAATATGTAACAATGAAATAAAAAAAAATTTAATGCGTGTACAAAATATGTCAGTGACAAAAGCAAAGCACAACTGAGAACTTGAAAGGATTAATTACCATTGGAATTAGATCTGGTTGAACATTTTTAGTGAATCCAGAAGTGACTCTTTTAAGTTTGCTCATCCAAGATATAACGTCTGAAGAAGTTTTTGTTTTTATACTTTTTATAGAACATATTTAGTAATTTATAATTAAAAACGATAAATGATGATTAATTTTATAAGCTATAAATGTGCTACTAAATGTCTAACAGCATCAATTATGAAATTCAAAAAAAGAAAGAAATCGCATCTCTACTTTATAACTTAACTGAGTGGGTCATTGTATTTGGGTGAAAATGGTGTTGTGTCAAGTCTGCATGATGTAGGTGACAAGTGTTCCTAAAAACCTCGGCTTAATCAGTCTAAAGGGCTTACCAAAACTTTGGAGGTCATATTCGGAATTATCTACGATGATGGAAGTGCACCGCACTGAATGTGATTAAGATATGGTAGCGTAAACATACCACTTTCCCTTTATATGCTATAATTTGAACACTCATGAATGAAAGGAAAGGAAAGAATACGCGAAAGACTATCTGTAGCAGTTGGTAGTTTGAAGTTAACGAAGCGTTCACCTTGATTTTAGCGATTCAGGAAGTAGACATCTTAAATTCGATAAAAGAATGAAATATTTTTGTACCTATTATGTAATGTTTTAAAATTTTTCTTTATTGTAATTCATGGGTTACGTAAAAAGTTGCATCTGCAAAAGTTTTCTCATTAACTGACAAAACTAAACTGAATCCTTTGTAAATGTCGATCTATTTAGTCAGGACCATCAGGTGCAAATACACTAGTCAACACTTATAATGCAAGACTGATTTTTAACGTTAATTTCAAATGCATATATTTATATTATTATTCAACCGATCTTAACAAAGTATTTTTTCTCTTCATAGGTCAGTCCTTTTACTTTCTGTAGCCCTAGGCAGAGTTAAACATTTTGTTGAACTGTACCGGGAAAACTAAAAGTTACGTGAGCTTGTAAATAAACCAAAATTTAATATGACTGCCAAAAAGAAACGGAGCATGCAGATTTAATTGATCCATATGCTACGGATACGTGCAGTTTTACTGTACCACATCATCAGGTTTGAAACTTTAATTTTTAATACAGGGTGAATAAAAAGATATACGCTTTAAACCGTAACTTAGAAATATGGTTAAATTGGTGTATCGAACATCGCCATTGAAACATCAATCAATGGAAAAATGTAATGTTTTCCGATGAAACCAGAATTGGTTTAATGTCCGATGACCGACGGGTTTATGTTTGGCGGGTTCCAGGATGGGAAGCCAGGGCTGCCAACTATAGAGAAGTGCCACTATATCAAAGCGCTACAACCTATGGGGTGGGTTAATGTGGAATAATAAAACGCCCATGATATTTATACCCAGAACGACGGTACAATTTACATAGAACATATCCTGGACTCGGTTGTTTGTATGTGGCGGGGTGTTTAGGTACACACTTTTTATTCATGAATGATAATGTTACCATACATGGGACACGAGCACTAATAGAATATAAAGAGGTCGAAAGAATATCAAGTTTAGACAGGGCTCCGCGGTCGCCGGACTTAAATCCAGTCGAAAATGCTTGGGGTATATTGCGAAGGCGTGTAAGGAATTGAAATGAATCTTTTACAGGTTTTCCCAACCTTATTGAAGCCGCTGTGGAAGAAGGGAATGCAATTCCTCACCACCATATAAACAACCTAATTGAACGCATACGGATACGTGCAGTTTTACTGTACCACATCACCAGGTTTGAAACTTTAATTTTTAATACAGGGTGAATAAAAAGATATACGCTTTAAACCGTAACTTAGAAATATGGTTAAATTGGTGTATCGAACATCGCCATTGAAACATCAGTCAATGGAAAAATGTAATGTTTTCCGATGAAACCAGAATTGGTTTAATGTCCGATGACCGACGGGTTTATGTTTGGCGGGTTCCAGGATGGGAAGCCAGGGCTGCCGCATGCTAAGAAGAGTTGAGCAATGCATTAAAGCAGGTGGAGGGCCAGAAGAGTATTAGATTTTTGTGTTACGTTCTTTTATTTTTTCGCATTTCTTTTTAATGTTTTTTGTAGCCTTGTTGTTGCTTTGGTATAGTTTGTTTTGTATGTTTAGTAATAAAAACTAATTTATATTAACTGTTGTTTTTAATGGGCAAACATCTCTGAAAAAAATCTGTAGCTGTGTCCTCAAATTTTAATTAAATAACTTCAAGATTTCTTCATTTATATTTGTATTACTTCAAAGATTTAAATATACCGAAATTATCATGAAAATTTTACTTAAATTATCTCGGATCGAAACTGTATCTAAAGAAGGCTGACGAATCTACAGTGCAGATGTTTTCTACTCCATCTCTCAGAGTTGCAGTGTACTCCGGAGAAGATTTTTTTGATGTTTAGGAGAAGCTGGGATAGTTTTCCTAGATATTCCAGGGTGCTAATTTGCTGTTCTCCTAGACGTTGTGCGTTGAACTGGCTAGACGCCGCTGCTGTTTGAGACGCATTTGGGAGGTCCAGACGCTTTTGGTTCCTTCGGAAAATTTCATCTCGAAAGATGAGTATTTTTATTGATAATTTATTTGACTATTTTTCACTTTTTGCTTAATTTTATATATTTCTCCGTCTTTTTATGTAAAATATAATTTATTATATTACTTAATGTATTGAGATCATTGTTTATTGATAAATACTTTAGTTTTAAATTCAAGGAATAGAGCAAACCTTAGCATAGCTAGACAAAATAGTAGCACCGCTAATACTTTCATTATTTTGCATATATTTACCGATCGATACTCGAGTATTAATTCTTTTATTAGCCTATGCCTTTATTTTTTAATATCTCCAATGAAACGTGAATCACCGAACATAATAATATATTGGTTTCTAAGTTACTATTAGCCTTTGGCATTCAGCAGCTGTTGTCATAGCAACTGTCATGTACCGACAATTGAAGGATCTACCTTTGGAAAGATAAACAGGCTTCACTTTATGAATTTTGAACACAAACAGTGGGGGTACCGTTTAGTCATGATTAGGCAGTATATACTATTTAATTGTCCTTAAAAAAAATAATCTAAAAAAAATGCCAAAAAACTCAAGAAAAACGCCAATTCAGTATGACTGATATACGTGAAAAAACATCTTTTCGAACCAAACAGTGTAACACTTTGTCAACGCTACTAATAACTAAGTAAGAGATCGTTACGGGCTGAGGGGTGGTTGGGGAGGGGGGATAACTGATAACTGATCCCTTAGTCACATTTTAGTGGTTTGTTAGATATGTTTTTGTGTACTTAATCTAAGTTTAGAATATTATATATGTAGATCTGAAGCCGCGACAAATGATGTACGTTTTTCTAAAGCCGGCTGTTGAAAAAACTGAATATGCCGAGTTTTGGCCACTTACCGATGATTAATGTATCCTTTTCATAGTTACTTCCATTCTTTTTATAGATCTAGATATATGTAGTATATCGTATCCAATTTCATTGAAAAAACAGTTTTATTTTTCTTCTTCTATGTTTAGAATTTTACACAGAACATCCTGTACATTTTAAGTCCTTCCCTTGGATCGAGGTAACAGAGTTTTTTTTTCGTTTACTGTTTATGTTTCGATCTAATCGAAAAATTTTTTAAGGGTACTAATGTTTCCTGTATATTTCAGCATTAAACGAACTTGAGCACAAAATAGATGTTAGAAGTAAAGAATGAAGTAATACCAAGAAAAGAATATATCCCACAAGAGTAAAAGAAAATGACGTCATTGCTTACTTAAGAAAGAAGAACAAAAGTATTTCAAGGCCACTGTAATTTATTACTTATTTACTTTGTGAAATGTAGAACAAATAAAGAGCTTTACATATGTCTGCCTGAAGGTTGTAGACAATGTTTTGATTAAAATTTACTTTTCCGACCTTCATTGTACTTAATTTAAATTCTTCCCAACGCTTCGATCAGCGATGTATCTCTAATCGTTATCAAGTGTAAACTAATAGTTAAGTCTACGAGCAGAGTCGTATGCAATGATGCGCGAAAGTTAAGGGCCAAAACGTGATAGGTTCATGCGCAAGAGTAAGGATTTCCAAACATCTGGAATATCTATGCAAGGCTTGCTAAGGCATCTTTGTTTTGTTTTGCTTCTTGAATTTCTGTTATTTTCAGTGCTGTTTCTAATAAAAGATTTTAACACCTGACCATTGGTTTCTATGATCATTGTTCCAGGAATGTTCTCCGCATATTTTCGATGTTCTTTCATTTTTAAATCAAGGGGACTCCGTTTCTCCAATATAAGATTGATATTCACAATGTACATGATAGATGCAATTAATTAGGTCTGTCCTTAGTGTTATCGGGCTTGGTTTTAATTAATAGACTTCCTAAAGTATTTCCCGACTTAAAAGCTTTTTGATATTGTAGTTTCTTGCTATTTGTCTGATCTTTTCGGATGTTCTACATATGGGATAGTTATGTTCGAGATAGTAGGCTTGAAGTGAGTTAATTTTATACTGACATTTCATAATTTTGTTGATTATCAACTTTTCTGTACAACCATTCTGTTTAGTATCGTTTTTAATATTTTTAATCTTTTTATCTAAAAATTTTTGTCCTTACATAAGATCAAGGCCCTGTTATATAGAGATCTAATAATACCTTGGTTTTTGGAAATATTTAATCAACAATAGTTATGGTACGGGCGGGGATAAAACCCGCATCTCTGGATCTCTAAGCCATTGCTCTAACCAATTGCGCTATCGTACCACTGATAAGCAATTCGTTAGAACTTGAACAATTCCAAATCCATAACTTTTGCTGTTGATTAAATATTTCTCAGTTTAAAAACAAATTTATAAAATACTTCTATTAAAAATTTGGCAGGATCAACAATGATTGTGATACTGGTGGGTTTGAATATATACAAGTTCTACTTATCAGTGGTACAATAGCGCAATTGATTAGAGCAATGGGCTAGAGATCCAGAGGTGCGGGTTCGAACCTCGCTCGTACCATAACGTTTGCTGTTAATTAAATTTTTCCACAAAAATATTTCACAGTTTAAAAACAAAATGATAAAAACTTCTATTCAATACCCTGGTCTGATGTCACAGAATAGTTAGACTTCGGATCGGGTGACTGTTCTGTGTGAGTAGGTTTCCTGTAGGCCAGGGGCGTGCGGTGAAATTTAAAGTAAGGGAAGGAATTTTAAAAACTTATTTCTTCGATGTAATTCTTCGATCGCTTTTCGCAGTTTCCTCGACGACGTCACCACAAAAACGTAGATGTTTCGACATGTTTTGGAGAAGTTTATTTTCAATAGACAACAGCGATAAATGCAAGTCTCTCCTGCCCCGTTTAATTGCTCATACAAATTATTATCCGTTTAAATGTTGAAAAATTTCGTTCTACTGATGAACTTGTGGCAGGTATTGCCAATGTTAATTGACACAATTTCGACACTTCGGTGTAGGCATCTTCCCGCTCTTTACCTTTTAAAAATTGCAGTAGTTCCTTAGGGTTATTTTTTACGCTCAGCTTCGTAAATCACTTTTAGTTCATTTCGTAGTAACACTCGGTCGAAGAACTGGCTATAATGAAGAAGGAGAGATTTAGATGCATCTTCTGGAAAAGTTTTTCCTTTAAATGCATCATAATTGCAGAATTCGAAGAATTTGAAATCATTTAAACTGTTAAATCTATATTTTGTTGCTGAATTTGATTGATTATTTCATAAAAGAGGTGATTTTTGAACAACTTCCACCTTGACTGTTCGAAGACGCATGGCCTGTGGCTCTATATTTAACGTCATCATTTTTACCCAAAATAGATCGAAGGCATCTCTTTTTTGGCTTAAATCATTCTTTTTCTTAAGCAAAAATTAATATCATTTGGCTTAGTTTGTAATATATTAAAAATATTGTCCGATAATGGAAATATTTCTGAAAATATGGTTAACAAATAATTCAAATTAAAATCTTCCTATTATATTCTCTAATAGTTCAATCAGTAATTCACGATTTTCAAAGACTGTTAACATAAGTCTTTAATTATAGTTCCACCTAGTAAGAGCTATTTTGGGCAATCGATAGTAAATAATAGAGTCCAAAGCTTGTGTACGTTTTGTTGACTTGGAAAAAAAGCAGCTATGCTACTTAAGGTAACGAAAAAATACTTTACATTTTTTTACAAAACTAAACTTAATTTATGAGCAAAACAATGGTCAAATAGAGCACTTGGGAAAGTTTCTCTAACTTTAGACCTCCTAATTGTCCTGCCATCACTGCAGATCTATGATAGCAAGCTATTTTTTTCTCTCCATTGATTTCTTTAGTGACGTTATAAACTACGGTATACAGTGTGTCCCAGATTCGCTTCTCTATAAAGAAATCTCGGCTCTTATACCTACAGCAAAAGTTAAATCGGAAAAGTTTTTTTCGATATCCGGAATGGCGGATTTCATTTTTCGCTAGTAAATCCAAAACGGTAAATTTGACAACCTTCAAAATGTGACATTATGTTGACAGTTTCTTAAGACGAATAGGATGGCTTGTATGACATGCCTCCCTCGTCTTTTGTTATCCCGCAATCCGCCTCAACTTTAATTTTTCATATAGTTGCCATATTGGGTTTTTCGATTTTTGGAAAGAGCGTAAAATTTCCAGTCTAGCGGTGTCTCACAAGTGCATAAAAGATTTGAGTATCATCGAAATATCACACTTCCTTAAGTTTAATAAGTAATGTATTAAATGCATTGAATTTTCAGTATAATATGAACCTAAATAACGACTAAACAAATTTAAATAAGTTCTTAACTATTTTATACCTGAGGTACATTGATTTACAGGTTTGCAAAATGACGTTTATTTGCATCGAGACACTTTTGACAATTGATGACTGTTTGTGTAAGTATATTTGCCTTAAAATTTGTAAATGTGTCCAAAACACTTTGTCTCACGATTTCTGTAATCGCAGGGAGAACAAATTCATAGACCTCATTCTTCGTGTAACCTCAGACGTAGAAATTCAAGGGCGAGAGGTCGGGGGATTTAGGAAGCCAAGATATTGGACCATTCAAGGAAATAATTCTGTCGTCAAACTGCTCTCTTAAGAAGTTCCTGACTTGAATGGTGTTGTGAGCCGGACATCCATCCTGTTGAAACCAGGTTCTTCTAAATTCATCTTTCGTTAGAGTAGCTCGTCAAGCTAGTATAACCAGGTTTCGATATAGCTCTAGGTATTTGTGGTCGTTTAGGTTGTAGTCAAACAAAAAGAGTTCTATAAAATGATTTCCTAAAATGATTAATAATTTATAAATAGGTGCCCAATTAAAAAAGATAAGTTAGATTAAATTGCCAATGACCCCACACCAAACGTTACTTCCAAATCTGGCCTATCTACGTCTCTCTGCCATTTTGTAAGGGTGTTCCACAATCCAATGATGACTGTTGGGCCTATTAAAAACTCCACAATCCGTAAAACTACTCTCATCGGACTACAAGACATGATTTACAAAATCAGGATTTTCATTATACTTCCTAGTATATCACTTACGAAAGCGTAGTCGTCTTGCAAAGTCAGTTTCCTTAAGTTCTTGGACTATTATGGTTTTGTATGGATGGTACTTATTCTTTTTTAACACTCTCTGTACCGTTGATTTTGGCACAAACATTTTCTGTTCTATTAATTCTTACCGATGCACTAGGTGTTTCGTTGAAAACTTGTAAAATGCTTCTGTCGCCTTCTAGTTTGTTCGAAGGCCCCATGGTTAATTAAATTAACTACGATTTTTCTAATTTGTGTTTTATGAGGCTGCCGTCATTTGGGGTATCTCATTATTATTTAACGTCAAAGTCAAAGCCCACCTTTGTTACAAATAAATCATGGCCTCCTTAGAAAAAAATGAGACCTAACTAAAACGTAGTGTGATATTTCGATGATACTCAAATCTTTTATTCACTTGTGAGAAATCACTAGCCTGGAAATTTTATGCTCTTTCCAAAAATCGAAAAACCCAATATGGCGGCTATAAGAAAAATGAAAGTTGAGGCGGGTTTCGGGATAACAAAAGACGATGGAGATGTGTCGTACACGCTATCTCATTCATCAATTCTCATTTTGGCAGCTGTCAAATTTAACGTTTTGGATTTACTGGCGAAAAACGAAATCGCCATTTTAGGTTTTTCTCGGATATTTCCAAAACCAGTTGCGATCATAAATCTGAAGCCGGATATTCCGGAAGTTCCCTCTAAAACTTTTCCCATTTAACCTTTGCTGTAGGTATAATACGATCCGATATCCCTATACAGAGAAGCGAATCTGGGATAATAGAAAATTTGTGATAGCAGTTGATTGCTCTAAATTATGTTTTAAGGATCATATTTAACCATTAAACTAAGTAAATCCTGAAAATTTCCTCTATTTGAAGAAACCCTTGTTTCGTCGGGACCTCTACATCCCAATTCGTGTTGTTCGAGAAAACAAACACCATCGATAAGTCTTCTTAATATTTGCCTATTTTTATCGACTAGTTCATTGTGTTAGCGGTGACTAATTTCTAGGTGTTTATTCAGGCCGGGTTCAATTCTGGTTTTGTCAAAGACTTTTTCTTTTATGACGTCTTGCAAATGCTCTGTGGACATAATGTGCCTTTTTACAGCTTTATGGAAATTGCTTAAATCGAAAAAACTAGTTTTATTCCAGAGACCTTTTTCATTTTCAAAAAGTAAATATGGCCAGCAAAATAACTATATTATTTTCAGACCCTTTTAACCATTTAAATTGTTCATAATGTTTTTACGATTGAAAATGTCTAATACACTATTCCATTTTTGTGGTTAGGTTAGGTTAAGCGGTTTTGCCCTTCCTTTGGTAATTAATTGAAGCTCTTCTGCGATATTTAATGTTGAAAAGCACATTAAAAAGCCCACTTAAAGTTCACTATCCTTGTTATTGAACTCAAAATCAACCATACAGGACGGGATACAGGACGGGCATACCATATGACTTGGCTGTAGAGAATCTAGCGACTGGCATAGGTTTTATTCGATTTTTTATTGCGGCTCCATGGCAGTCAAGAACGTATTTGTTGTGGGCTTGATAATTAAGGTAACTTTTTAGCATTTTCGGTATAAACTAAATTAATTGTTTCCTATTTTAAAAATTACATTTTAGAAGATGATAATACGCCCCTGCGTAAGCGGAAATCTTGATCAAGTTACTTTCGCGACTGCTAAGAACATCAAGAAAAGGTAAACTGGAATTCTCCTCTTTTTCTATGGTAAACTTGGTTCAACAGAGGATATTATAAAAATACTCCATAAATTCTTTCAGATGTTTGTTATCTATGTTCCATGTGATGAATGTGTCGTCGACATATCTTGACTTTAGCTTTAAATCTTGTGAATAATTTAATTTAAAGCCAATGCAATGCAAAGCAAATGTCTGACAAGAGAATTTTATTCAGCTTTATATTCATTGTTCATTTAGCCCTTTTCATTATTTTTTTTTTAAATAAAAACAAATACTCCAAATTTTATATTTCAATTTTGATGGATTTTAAATCAGTATACTTCAGTACTGTCCTCTATATGAGAACGATTGAACATGTAAAATTGCAATTGCGAATTTAAATTCTTGTTTTTGGAGAATGCGCCAGAACTAAAGAAAATACCCAAAAATATTACAGAAAAAAATCTGGTCAGGTATTAGTTACAAAATAATGGCTTAAACAAATACGAAATTAATTAACATTAAAAATACAACTCTCATTTAACTAAATAACAGAAATATACCTAAGAATACACTTAAAGTGGTACAGAACTAATAGGGCAAAAAATCAACATGACTTTCGCTTTTTAAAAAGCACGGGGTGTGTCATTATAAGTTTTAGCCCCTCTATCGGGATTTATATCTAATATATTAAAGAAGTCAAATTTTCAATATCCTTTTTTCGAATATACACAAAAGCCCAAAAAGCGTAACACATATTTGTAAAATTTCTATTTTTGACATTTTGGATTCTACAAAAACTCAAAGCGCATCTGATTTAACATTCTTCTCGACATATAGTTAATATTTGTGAATAAATTAGGTATACAAACGGTTAGAAATAAGAAAAGGTAAATTGCACATTTCTGGTTGAACTTTTTTCAGTCGATTCCTGTTCTACATAACCGTTTAACTTTCAATTTGGCGTACATGTAAGGTTTTTGTGGTAATACAATCTGATAGTTTCGTATAAAATAATTCAAGATGGCGGCTTCAATATGGCGCAGGAATCTTGTTATTTGTGGTCTTATTTGACTGAAAATCGGTGGCATTTAAAAGTGCACATTATGAATTTTTAGTCAACATTTTAGAATTCAAAATGGCACTAATAACTTAGACGATTATTGCCGTTTCCAGAGTTCAATTTTGTAATTTTTAGTCAACATTTAGAAATTTGGTGTGGCGGTGCCAACATTTTGAACGAATTTTCTCATTTAGGCAGACCTGATAAAAAACAATATTTGGAAATAAAAAGTATTAATTCTTAGTCAATATCAAAGCAAATTATGAATTTTTAATATATAACATAGTGAAAAAATGTACAGGGTGATCTCTTATATTTTGCACCTCCCCCGTATCTCGTTTATTTAAGAAGGAGCAAAGAACTTTAAATACAAAAGTTATAAGGTTTTTACAGAATTTTTATAATATGATATCAGAAAAAAACAATTGAACATAAAAAATCAGGGGTAGTTACCAAACTTTTGATTTTCCTTATGGGACACCTTGTATATTATAAGTTTATCAAATGGGTCTCTTTTAGCTGATTATAAATATACTAGGTTTGATACCTTTTTGTCTAAAAATACCCGAGAAATTTAAGAAAACCCTTGCCATAAGAGGCAATGTGTATGAAAGAGAGGAAGAAGGCTCCAATCTATAGAAAGTCAACTGGAATACATTGCCTCTTATGGCAAGTTTTTTCTCAAATAACTCAGGCATATTTAGAGATAAAGGCATTAAACCTGGTATATTTATAATTAGCTATAAGAGACCCATTTGATGAACATATAATATATATATTGTATACAAGGTATTCCATAAGAAAAAACAAAAGTTTGGTAAATAAGTCCGATTTTTTTTTGTTCAATTGTTTTTTGTGATATCATGTTATAAAAATTATGCAAAAACCCTAGAACTTTTGTATTTAAAGTTTTTATCTATGTTCTTAAATAATCGAGATACGGGAGGTGTGCAAAATATTAGAGATCACCCGGTACATCCATTAACGCTGAACTATAAAAAACTAATTCTATTTACAGGTATTTAAATTTAATATCTACACGACAAAAAAAAAGCGTGAAGCGCCCATAATAAAGCTGACAACAAATAGTATAGTAGTACTAAAAGGATATACCACCTGTATTCTTAACTATATTGGTATTCCAAGTTTTTTTCCTAAGTTTACATATTACCTTTTAGCGAAATTTTATTGCTACACATTTTCATATCTGTGCTCAATTTTTGGTTCTCTTTACAAACGCGTGTTTTTTACTTTGTTAAATATAATATATTTTAAAATATTTGTATCTAAGCAAATGCGTAACAGTTTTCTATTTAGTTAATTAATGTGACATGTTGATTATTGAATAAAAAATTATAAATATTTTTCTCATTGAAAAAGCTAGATAATTATCCTGAAGAATTGAACAGAGTTTTATTATAACCATTTACTAATTTCGTTACACCAAATAGACGTAACAGACATAAAAATAAAAACAATAATTTTAATTTTTTATTAAAAAAACAAATAAAATTAAGTCAACAACAATAAAATTAACTTAAAACTAACTATACAAATATGAACAGACTAGTTGAGGAAAAATAATGCAGGTAACAGAGCGGGTGCGTAAGTCTTTTAAAAACATTCTAATCGTAGCCCTTATGGCCTCCGTCGTCTCCGCCACCATAACCACCGTAACCACCTATACTGCCTCCTAAGTCGTGACCTCCATCGCTCGATATAGAGTTGCCGTAACTGTCGGAACCTCCAAGATCATATCCTCCGGAAGAGCCTCCAAGCTCGTGACCGCCTGAGTAGCCTCCCAAATCGCCACCTCCCAAACTAGCACCGGAATCTCCACCTCCGTATCCTCCAAGGTCGTGACCTCCGCTGTATGCTCCAAGTCCTCCTAGGTCACCTCCGTGGCTGGATTCTAGACCAGCACCACCACTCCAGTCGTGACCGCCCGCGGAATGACCTTCACCACCACCTCCGTAGCCACCTGAAAGAGGAACAAATAAATATATTAAATGATGACTTAAAAAATAATTTATACCTAAACTGTCTATAACAAAACAATTTAGATAGTAAAGTGTAACTCACTATGTTCTCATCCCCCTCGATCTTGGTTTTTATTAAACGTATTTGAGCCAAAATACCACCAAAAAGGTAACTTTATATTTTTATTTAAAATTATTTTGGTAGGGGTCCAAATAAAAGTTGACCAAATATTTTTAAATCGAACTATATTCTTACGTGTTTTAGTTTTATGGCTAGTCATCATCTAAAGTTATGAGCTTGTAATGTGAGGGTAGACCACCTTATAGTTACCTAGTATAAATTATACCTATCATCACCCTCTGAAATTTTTTCATATCTTTACGTTTTAGTGTCCCTAGATGACATGTTTTCTCGATTTCATCGGTCTGTCTGTCTGTCGGTCTTTTCGCGGCATAGCTAAAAAACTACTAATCCGATTTCAAATTTTGTTGAAAAATATACGGTCATATGGGGGTGACTAAGTAATATTTTGGTAAAAATGCAATAAGGCGAAACAAAATGGCGGCCTAGTAATATGTTAAAAATATTATTACTAAAAAACTGCTTAACCAGTTCACCTCAAATTTTGTACAGATACCAAATATTATGAGAAAATCAACTGGTAAAATTTTGGTACCAATCCAAGATGGCGAAACAAAAAGGCGGCTTTTAACAATTCCGTCAGTTGGTTTCTCTGTTTATCGGTCTGTCAGTTCGCGACATAGCTTAAACATTACTTACTCGATGCTGCTAATATTTTGGTAAAAATCGAGTATGGCCGAACAAGATAACGGCTTGGTGAAACCTTTAAAAAAATATTACTAAAAAACTAATTACCTCTCCAATTTACATTAAATTTTGCACAACAATGGTGGTAAAATATGAGAAAGAACCAATATAGTGGAAAAGGCGGTATACAGCGTGTCCTGAAAAGTTCTTAACAAATTGAAAACTTTTTTATTTTTCATTTTATAAAAAATGTTGCTCTTCATAAAAAGTTCTGCTTCCTCCGAAAATATTATTGAAATTATAAAACCTAAAAAATATTATACAGGGTTGCCAAAAGACTTTAAAAATCTAAAATTGCCTAAGTTTACTTTTATGCCATAAAAGAATTATTCTCAGTATTCCGAGGTGTGATAAAATGCTAAATTTTATTAAGAAATTTACTGGGTAGCTGTAGTAATTTCTTGTACACACTGCCTGATGACTGTTTACAAGTGATCGAGGTTTTGGAATGGCCTATGAAGATAAACCTTTTCTTTTAACAGTCCCCAAAAGAAAAAGTCAAACGGGGTTTTGTCAGGAGACCTGGCTGGCCACAGGATTGCAGAATACCTTCCTATCCAGCGATTTGAAGAAGTCATTTGTAAAAAATTGGACACTATCTGTATACTTATGAACGCCTGATACTTAATTTTTCAACAAATTCAAACAACTGGGTATTTAAAAAAATCAACTAATTTTGGCTTGTCAAATTTTCACGAAAGAAATACGCTCCTACTATTTGGTAATCCAAAATATCCAAACATTTGCTTTAAATGACTATTGACTCTATAAGAGGATTTTCGTCATACCACCAGCGCACAGTGCTTTGAGCAATGGACAATAATCACAAAACAAAGTAATAATTATTTATATTTTTATAACATCAATATAAGTATAAGTATCCAAAACACGCATTACAAAGTTTATTTAAATCAGGTCATCCTTGATTAGCACTGTAGAGACAAATGAATTTCGATCAACGCTTAGCTGTCAGTTTAACAATAATTTGCTTGCGTTCAGAACGGAGTTTTCATTAACGAGTTATTGTTGAAACTGTTCACTCTAAAAAGAAAATCGCTATGGATTGTCAAGCTCCAGGTAGGTTTATTAAATTTTAACTATATATTTAATTGTTGAGTCCAAATGTACGATTTTACCTGATATTTCAATTAGCAATAACAGATTAGTTGTTAACACAACTATATTTGAAAACTTTGGTAAAGGTTTACAAAATATCTCTAAATATCTCTTTCTGATACTGTTTTAGTTAAGTAGGAGAAAATATAAGGTTTCAGATTTTGTATCGATATTCTGCCCCTACCTGCCACCACAGGTAATTTCAGATATTTTATTTCAGAGTGTATTTATATCAAAAACGCTGATCTGGTGGATGTTTGGATAACTAGTTCACATAGTCATCGCCAGCAAAACACATTTAACAAAATATGTGAAATACTTGATTTAACAGATTGTTCGGAAGAATTATCGGCACGAATTTCAAAGATGGGTAGAATTTTTTGCATGAAAATGACTAAACTGTGGCAGGAAAGCTCTAGAACTCGAGAAAGATTTATAAAGCGCAACAAAAGTTGGCTAAGCAAACCGGTAGCCACATCAAAAGATCTTGTGGCTTTTAAAAGACCTCAAGTGCAACCATTACAACCGTTGGCGTTGCTACCACTGTCAAGTCAATCTCGAGGAAGACCCACCATCCCTCTTGAGGAAGCTTCTACAAAAACAAAAAAAAGACGCGTCTTAGATTTAATACAAAGCAGATCTCAAGCTGAGCTTAACTTTGCTGCTAATTTGGCTGGTAGCTCTAATAATCAAGATTCCTTAGATAAGGTTTTGACACCACATCAGGCTTTAGCCCTGTGCTTGGACCTAAACTTATCCGAAAGAAAATACTTAGCTTTAAGGTCAGTAGTTAATGCTTTGCACAAGGATTGCTTTCCAAGTTTGTACGCTTTAAACATTGCAAAAAAGCACTTTTGCCGTCTTAAATTAATACTGATGAAGTCAGTTCTGAAGTAAATTTACAAGATCTTCTAGATAAAACCGCAGAAAGTATTCTAAATGTTTCAAGCGTACCGAGTGGGAAAGAATTAAAATTAATTTGTAAGTGGGGCTTTGATGGCAGTAGTGGGCATAGCACATATAAGCAGAAGTTCAATAATGACCAACATATGGATGAATATATCTTTCTAATTGCACTAGTGCCATTAAAATTGATTAATACTTGCCCAAATGAGGATGTATGGGTAAATATGACAAGTTCCTCGACCTTGTTTTGTCGACCAATAAAGTTTATTTTTGCTAAGGAAAATACTGAGTTAGTGCGATTGGAAGAGCAAAAAATGATAAAAAATATCAATTTGCTGAAAGTATCGACAATAGATATGCACAATCAAACTTATAATATAACTTTCGAATTAATTTTCACTATGATGGACGGTAGTGTAACTAATATTCTTTCGGGCACCAACTCAGCATTCAAGTGCATCATTTGTGGAGCCACCCCAAAGCAAATGAACCACGAAACCGTTGTCAATCGGTCTGTAAATAGGGAAAACTTTCGTTTTGGCTTATCCGCACTTCACTGCTGGATACGTTTTTTTGAGTGCCTTTTGCATATTGCGTATAGACTCCCAATAAAAGTATGGCGGGTTGAAGGAAATGAAAATAAGAAAATAGTAGAAAATAATAAAAAACGTATCCAGTCAGAATTTAAATCGAAGATGGGACTGATTGTGGATAAGCCAAAACCGGGATATGGCTCCACAAATGATGGAAACACCGCAAGGCGTTGTTTTTTAAATCCCGATCTCAGCTCGGAGATAACAAGTATCGACAAGGAACTTATTGTTAAGTTTTCGTTGATACTTAGGATATTGGCTAGCGGGTACCATGTTGAATTAGAAAAGTTTCGGAGTTTGTTACAGGAAACTCGTAATTTGTATATAAATTTTTACAGTTGGTATTATATGCCTGCAACTGTCCACAAAGTCTTGATTCATGGGTGTGAGATAATAAGTGCTTTCGACTTACCTATTGGACAACTGTCAGAAGACGCCTTAGAAGCAAGGCACAAGGAAGTTAGGAAAAACCGATTATCTCACACCCGCAAATCATCACGAACTAATTGTAACAAAGATTTGATGAACATATTATTGCTGACATCAGAGCCCTTACTATCAATAAACCGAAAAGTTATGAAACAGAAAACTAGCAAATATAACAATGAAATTAATAAATATCTAAAAAAAATGATTTAGTTGTTTCAGAAGATTTAAATTTGGAATTCAATGTTTCTGAAATATTAAGCAATGAAAGCGATTCGGACTAATAATTAGCTCTGAGTTTAACGTTTGTTATTTATTTTATGTTTAAAAATTTTAGTAATTAAGTGTTAGTGTAGTTTAAATAGTGTTTGTTAAATTTTAATTTTGTGTTTTATAATAAAAACAAGTTACAATGGCTTATAAACGCACATTTTTCTTTTTGACCCTCTATGTCAATGTTACAAATCTTAGTTGTAAGTTTTTCTGGACACCCTGTATGTGATTAACTTAGAAAATTATGTGCAAAATGTTTTCGCCTAAGTAAAAAAATAACAATTTTGTCAGAAATTGTATTATGACCGCCAGAGGTAAGTGGTATTATTTTTGTCCAATAATCTCTACTACTCGAAGCACTGTGCAGCTGTGAGCATACCACTCAGTTTGACGTAAATGTCGCTTTATCGGTAAATAATGTTTTTCTGACGAAGAAAGAATAATCTACAGCTTTTCCTTAGAACCACGCTCTGAACAGAAAACGAACTTCAAAATCTCTAGGTAAAGGTGTATGGATATATCTAGATTTGTAAGGATAGAATTCATTTGCTCATAAAATTATATTGACTTGGTTACGTTAACCGGAACTGATTTTGATATTTCCCTCACCGAGACTTTAGAATTTTAAACGACCGCTTGCAAAACTTGCATTTGATTTTCTTCGGTACTAGACCAGGCTTGGTAACTTCCTTTAAACGTATTATTAACAGACCCACTGGATTTAAACTTGGTCAAGACATTTGCGACAGTAATATAGCTTATTTGTTTATCTGGATGTCTATTATTAAAAACTGCAGCCGCTTCACGACATGTTTTATAATGATCTCCCACAATTAACAAAATTTATTTTTTTTTCCTGTTTTGTTAGTTTAACTACAATGATGAAAATAACAGAAAAATACTCAATGTAATAAAATAACAAACACTTCAATTATCTACTGTCAGTACAATGCAAGATTATGTTTTCGTAATAACTGCATGTTCAAATTTTTTTCAGCCCATTCAGTTTTTTTTTAGTAAGTAGCGTAAGGGCAAAACATTACATTTTCTGCTACTATAAAAGTACTTCCGCATTTCTTTATGAAATTTAGTATTTTATCACACCTCGGAATACTCAGAATAATTCTCTTATGGCATTTTGCTCTAAAACGTAACTTATGGTGGTCTTCTCTTCAGGCAATTTTAGATTTTCTTTTTGGCAACCCTGTACAATATTTTAAGTTTTATAATTCCAATAATATTTTCGGAGGAAACAGAACTTTCTATGAAGAGTAACATTTTTCATAAAATGAAAAATAAAAAGAGTCTCTATTTGCTAAGAACTTTTCAGGACACCCTGTACATATGTGATACTAAATGAACCGAACTAAATTTGGTCATACTTTCCTATTCCTAATAAAAGGAAAGATTCTTAACAAGGGAAGTTTGAGCATATGCACTAAAGCTACAGACGTTTTAAAAATTTACAAGAACAATTACGAAACGTCTAGGTGACTATAAAAATAGGCAATTATGCTTCTATATACTTTACAAATCTTAGTTTTTATATAACTTTAGATATCGATTGTGATAATTTGTTTGTACATGTATTTTGTTTATGATTTTATTTTGTGAACTCGTATACTTTTCTATTGTACTTTTAAATATGCGTTGAAAACTATATTCTGATTGATGTTATGATTTGTTCTTTGTAACCTTCAAGATGACACTAATCAGTGTCGAAATGTAGGAATTTAATTCGTATGTTTCAATAATATATCCAAAAAAGCTGTAACATTTTCCGGCAATTATTTTAACTTTACTGTATCAAAATTTTCAGTTCAAACCGCGTAGTTTGGTAATATTTACCTAGAAGTAATAGTTACAGAACAAGACAAACACTAGAGCGTAATTACGTATTTTACAGGTTTTTGTTACTTTAAGGTAGGCTTTTTAATTCTTAACTTATTAAATACGTTACTATTAGGTTCTTAATGCATATTAGATTTGATGATGCCCGCCTGTTTGGCGAAAGACGTACAATCGTAGTTTTTGCCTGTATTAAACCACTTGACTGAGACCGAGACATTGTTTTTTAAGTCTGCAATTATTAAACCAGGTCTCTTAGAGATATTATAAACGAATTACTTCTTCTTTACAAGTAATAAAATAATAGAAAAATATAAAGCTGTTGAAATTTTAACTAAGAATCCGGATGCTGTATGCCACGTTTGCGTTGTTTTGTTTAATGATATCTGTCGTGTGTCTCTGAGAGAAACTTCATTATTCTAGAGAACGAGCCCAGTGTTCCGTCAAATACAAATTATGACGTTTGACCTTGAAAAAGTCTCGTCGTTTTATAATTTCCTTTAGCCGAAACGTCCCTGGCTATGAACTTTTCCCTTTATTAGAAATAATGAAGGGTGACCCAATTTAATTCCTCACATAGCGCATAGTTATTTACTTACACATATATACTGCCTTTTCAAATATTTAATCTTAGAAAATAATAAAATTAAATAAATCCAAAATCGAATCAGCTGTTCAGGAATAATTTCTGATGTAAATGCACTTTTACGAAAGGTTAATTTTAACTTGGACTTTGAAGTGAATGTAAATGTAGTTTTATTCTTGGCTAAAATGCTAAATTTTGAAATTGAAAAGTCAGCATCTCCTGGTAGTTATTTATCTAGTAGGTGTGTCTGCGCGTTACTTAGCAACGAAAAAAACAACTGCAAGTGGGTTATTCAGTCTACAGCTCTGTCCGATCCTGACAGTTGTCAAACTTAAATTAAAAAATTGAAATTTATTCAGCACTTTTGTGATTATAGAGTGTAATGTTCAACAGTATTGGCAGTATTGGATCTTAAAATAGGACCTGTCTGCAGTAGTCCTTATAGGGAAATGCAGCATTGCCGTTGATTCTTTGTGAAATTTTAGTTAAGAAGTGGTTTTCTCAAGTTCAATTGCCCCAATATCAAAAAAAAATTTAATAGCTTCTGCAGGTGCTGAGATAATTAAAATAAAAGATTAATACTTTGCGATGTTGCCATAGTGTTCGGCTACTTTCACTCTTCCGGCAGTCTTCGATCATGTTTGGAACAGAGGGTCTTTATTACCGCTCGGCTGCCTCAGTTGCTACCATACTGCTCGGCCCTTTTTGATCGCGTTTGGAAGCATTTTTCGAGTATTTCACATCATTTTAGCGCTAAATGAGTACGTTTTGTATTATGATACTTCCACTTTCTATATGACTTTGCAAAATTCAAATCGGATCATCCATGACACATCCAGACCCGCTGAAACACAGTGAATTAAAAAAAAATCAAATCGCCATTGTGCAAAGACTAATAATCCCATGGCGCTTGGTGCTAATATGCATAAAATACATATCCATAAATATTTTTTTCCTACAACTTGAGAAATAACAGAGATACGAATTTTCGAAGAAAAGTCTAATTTTCTTCGATTTTTTGGCTTTTTCTCCTGTTCTAATGATTCGATCAAGTGGTGTAAATATATCATATTGTTTGTAATTTTATTCTCTACAATTAATTTCTTTACACAATTAATATTGTTTCAACATAATGATATATTACTATGGACTGTTCTGAGTTTTTTGCTCTGTTGATTGGTTTTAGGGAGGTATTATAAATCTTTACGTTCCAAAAAAAAATGTTTAATCAATTTCGTAGGTCTATCTGTCTGTCTGTCCGTCCGTCTCTTCGCGGTATAACTTAAACACTTTTAAGTCAATTTGATACAAAAATCAAGTTTTTGGTAAAGGAAATTTACCGATTTTTTACTAACTGTCTGTATTATACTAAGGATTACTGAAATAAATAGCTGACCCTAACTAGAGTAGAGTGGGGCAAAAGTCCTAGTGGGGCAAAAGTCCTATCTATGAATTTTATTTAAAAACGGCAAAATTTGGCAACGTTTCCACCAGTATTTACAAGCTTTCGATGTCTCCGATCCTCTGAGAAATTTTTACGATAATCCGATCACAGTTCTGGAAAATATGAGGTAAGAAGCATTTTTGGTATACCTGATCTTATTTTCCAATATTTATTTTTAAGATATTCACTAAAATCATTAGATTTAATCGTAAAACAAAATACGAGCAATTTTTAGGTTAGATTTTTAACTGTCAAAAATTATATGGTAGTGGCTGCTATATTGTCGCACATAACCATACAAAATATTTTTAAAGTTACGTTACATGTGGGGCAAAAGTCCGTTAGTAAGAGTGGGGCAATAGTCCGCATGCGGACTTTTGCCCCACCCGTAATATTTTTTTTTTCTTACAAATTTATTGATTTTAGGTCCTATAAAAGAAAGTCAACTAGAAAATTATGCACGGAACAAATGTTTCAAACAGCGAGAACAAGGATAACTGAAGGTGTTTCCAAAAGACAGGTCGCAGCAGACCTTGGAATAGATGAATCTACTTTACGGAAGCGGTTGAAATCAGGACATGGTGTTCAGAGTTTGAGACGGTACCGAAGTGTTTTTTCAGAAGATATGGAACATGAACTTGTACAGCACTGCAAAGAGCTGGATAACCGATTTTATGGTCTAACGTTTAAATCATTAAGAAAAATCGCATTTGAGTATGCCGTTTTGAATAATATAGAAAACCCCTTTAATACCAACCTGAAACTAGCTGGCAAAGACTGGGCTATTAATTTTATTAGGAAATACAATCTTTCATTGCGGGCTCCACAAGCTACTAGTTTAGCAAGAATGATGGGGTTTAATAAAGCACAAATTAATTTGTTTTTTGAAAATCTCTCGGAATTATTCAAAAAATATAACTTTCCTCCAAGTGCCATTTATAACATGGATGAGAGCGGAATTTCAACCGTTCCTAACAAAATACCAAAAATTATAAGCACAAAAGGCAAGAAACTCGTAGGAAAAATATCTTCAGCTGAGCGTGGGGAATCGATGACCATTGTTTGTGCCATGAGTGCAGCGGGCAGTTTTGTTCCTCCCGCTCTGATATTTCCTCGCAAAAGAATGAAAAACGAGCTAATGGATGGAGCACCACGAGAATCTTTAGCATTGTGTTCAGACTCTGGATATATAAATACCAAACTATTTATAGAATGGCTTAAACATTTTCGGGCTAAGGTAAGACCAGATAGAGAGCACCCTATTCTTCTTATTATGGACAACCATTCTTCGCACGAAAGTTTGGAAGCTGTAAATTATTGCAGAGACAATTTTATTCATCTACTTACCATCCCACCCCACAGCAGTCATAAAATCCAGCCGTTGGATCGCTGTTATTTTAAAGCATTGAAAACATTCTATGCTGATGAATGTGATAGATGGCTGACAACAAATCCTGGTAGAAATATTACTCACTTTCAGGTTGCCAAATTGTTGGGTAAAGCTTACGAACGTTGCTCAACTATGGACAGGGGGGTAAAAGGCTTCGAAGTTTGTGGAATATATCCAATAAATAAAACTGTGTTCTCAGAAGAAGATTTTCTTCCGTCAAAGGTCACCGATCAAAATAAAAATGAAGCGGATCAATCTGACCACCAAATAAATAACAGCGATTCCAAAGACGATGTCCCTCTTTCTTACCTGCTGCCTAGTACAAGTGGCACTAATAAAAATAAAATTGACCAGATAGAGGAGGTTCACCTTGGGACAATGGCAGAAGACGAAGCTTTAACGGGGCTCACCGCAGTCATCCAATCACCACTAACTCCAGAGAAACAGAAGACTAAACAAGATGCAGAGGAAAAAATAGTGACTCCTAAGGATATAATTCCACTCCCGAAGCGAAGTGACGAACAAAAAAGAAGAAGAGAAGGGAAGAAATCGCAAATACTTTCTAGTACTCCTAATAAACTGAAACTGGAAGCTTTGACTGAAGAGAAGCTGAGAAAGGAAAAGTTAAAGTCAACTCGTAACACAATAAAAAGAAAAATTACAGATGATGCCAAGACAGAATTACAAAAGAAGTTAAAGAAAAAAGAAATTAAAGATATGTGTCCAGGATGTAATGAACCCTATGAAGACCCTCCTATTGAAGAGTGGATCAAGTGTAATGATTGTAAGAAATGGTGGCATGAAGAATGCACATCATATGAAAGAGTTGGGGTTTTTACATGCGATTTATGTTTTTAAAGGGTGTGCGGACTTTTGCCCCACACAATTCGGACTTTTACCCCACATATGGGGCAAAAGTCATGTTTTGTATGATAATTTATTTTTACTTTTTTAGTATATACGTTTTGATTGTTTGTCAGAAAAAATGTTTCTTTTGAGTAGTAGTTGGAAGTTGGTAGTAATAAACGAGTTCTTTGGATAAAACATGTTTTTTTTTCAAATTTGTCGTTTTTGTAATTGTTTAACCCTTAAGTGCGTCGTTTTGCCCCACTCTACTCTATGTGGTAGCGACTAAAACAACTCTTCTAATAATCACAACATAAGAAGAGTAATTTATGAGCTGTGATTTCAAATTCTTCACGGGTTTTTAAATCTCTATGGAGGCGTTTCTCGTCACAGGTTTATATAAGCTTTTTGAATATTTTAGTAATGTATAATCATACTCTCAAAGTTTTTCTCATTTCTGCAAATATTATATTTATTAAATTGCCCATGCAAGAAGTTGATTTTCTTATTTGTATCTAAATTGTCCATTAATTCTTAAACAGTGTTAGTGTGGGATGATAGGTGTGTTATAATTACCTTAAAAACTAAGTTGGAAAATTAGCAGGCTAAGCCACGTGAGGAGACATGCTAAGGAGATATTAACGCAGCTAAGAATCTATACTATCCAGTTAGTTTCATCACCAGTCGCAGACTCTTCTTCCTCCATCCATAGTGTTTTTGAAATTGGTATTCGTAAATTTTGATGTTAATTGGAAAATATTAAATTACAGCGGGTTACCACTTCATGTGGAAAGGGGTGTTACGAAATTACGAACAGTTCTTAGAAATACTAGTATTAATTTTTTAATAAAATGAAAAAGTTTCTCTTACGGTGAACAAGACAATTGTGGAATAAGGTGGGAAAGTATGGAAGAACGGTTAATGCATATAATTAAGATAAAAGTATGGTAATGGATGATTATGATCAGGCACACGAGAAAAAGAATGAGGAAAGCATACAGGATGACTGAAGAAAATCTCCACGTCTATCTACCTGAGTGCCAGTATCCGTGGTCACCTCCAACAGAGAATCCACCCGCGTGTTCTCCTTCGTCAGCGTGTACTTCGTGTCCGTGGCCTAGACTGATGTCACCATCTCCAGAGTAACCGATGACCTTGTAACCTTCTTCTTTACCTCCTTCGTTTCCGACATGTTTGTAGACTGTGTGGGTGTGATGGATTGTCTTGACTTTGTAAGGCACGTGGATAATTACTTTTTTGTGTCTGAAAAAAAGTACACTTATTAGTGATGATATATTATTGCACTGCACTGTTACGTAGGAGAATATTGCTGACAATTAAAATGTTTATGCTCGTAACTTTGCATCATATGTTTACACGCTTTTTTTTAGTTAATTTGTAATTTGAAAAATAGATATCTTTCGCCAAGGATTTTAAGGTCGGTTGCGAAAAGTTTTTATATCAATTCTGGGTGCGGAGTGTTCGAAGGCAATATTGGCATCTCAAAAACCGTAAGAGACACGAGATTGGTTAAATTACGACAAAGCTTAGCCAATGAATATCGAATAATATGCCTTTGGGAAAGTCGGAAAATTCGCACTACTTCCGTAGATATCCGTAAAAAACCAAAAATCGTCATTTTTCTTTTAATTTTTACTTCCCTTATAAAAGGGAAGTATCATAATCGTAAAAAAATCACACTGCGAGATTTTTTCAGATCTTTACTTCTTTCGGGGTCCCTAGATAACGAAAAACATGTTTTCTCGATTCCGTCGGGCTGTGTGTCAGCCTGTCGGTCTGTCTGTTCGCGGCATAGCTAAAATTCAACTTACCGGATTGACTTCAAATTTTGGTCAAAAATTAAGGGTCATATGGGAATGACCTGGTAACATTTTGGTAAAAATCCAGTATGGCAAAAAAAAATGGCGGCTTGGTGAAATGTTAAAAAAATTATTACAAAGAAAGTGCTTGTCCAATTTTTCTCAACTTTTGCACAAAAATGTAGAAATCAATTGGTAAAATTTTGGTACAAATCCAACATGGCGGAACAAAATGGTGGCTTAATAAAATATTTAAAAATTCAGCCTGGAAAACTGCTTAATGAACTGATTTCAAATTTTGTGCCATAACTAATTGTAGTATAGAGATAAACTAGTAAAAGTGTGGTACTAATTCAAGATCGCGGAATAAAATGGAGGCCAAATAAAATTTTTGTAATCTGAAAAAATCACTCTCTCATGTTTTACATATCTGCGCGTTTTGGAGTCTCTAGATGTCAAAAAATACGTTTTATCAATTCCGTCGGTCCGTCTGTCGGTTTGTCTGTCAACTCGCGACATAGCTTGAAAACTACTCATCAGATTGACTTCAAATTTTAGTGAAAAATTAAGGCTCATATGGGAATGATCTGGCAATATTTTGGTTAACATCCAATATGCCTCAACAAGATGGCGTCCTAATGAAACATTAAAAAAATTATTACTAAAAAAACTGATTATCCAATTTATCTCAAATTTTGCACAAAAATCAAGTATTACGTAGTAATCAATAACTAATTGTAGTATAAAGATGAACTAGTAGAAGTGTTGGTAGTAATTCAAGATGGAGGACAAATAAAATGTTTGTAATCTGAAAAAATCACCGTCTCAGGTTTTATATATCTCCGCGTTTTGGCGTCCCTAGATGCCAAAAAATAAGTTTTATAAACTCCGTAGGTCCGTCTGTCGGTTTGTCTGTGAATCTGACAGCTCACTGCATAACTCAAAAACTACTCATCAGATTTACTTCAAATTTTAAGAAGTAATAAGATCTAAACTGTTTGGTTTATGTCAAGACGGGTAGCATATATAGGTTGTTGACACACTTAAAACTGGATACCTTTTTCAATTTTGCTCCGTTATCTTCTAAAATATAGTTAGGCTTATTTGCTTATCTGATATTTATTTTATTTTGTAGTACCTTAAGAAAAAGCTTCCTAAATATCCCCAGTATTTTAATTAAACCTTTCAGACCAGTTCAGCCCCGGAAATTTTTTCCTTTTATCATTGAATTATCATATGCATCTTAATAACTCCAATATTTTAAAAAATATATTTAATTGAAAATATTAGCAAAATATAAGTAAAAAAATATGATTTTGGAAGGGCCACATAGGCTAGCATTTTCTATAACTAAGATTTGTCCAAGTAAGTGGAATATAGTTAGTATCTGGTCTAAATTACCATGTATAAACAGTAACTAAGAACGTTGTGTAGGAGATTTTGTTACAATTTTAACTCCATTACATTGCAATAAAGGACAGATTATTTCACTGTGAACACTGGAATTCACTGTTTTGATAGCGTAGAATAAAATATTCTTAATTTGTCAATGTTTCTTTACACCGTACTTATCATTGTAGAATAGGCACTATCAAGCCCAGCAATGATAGTGAATATCAAACAAAATATTGATTTAATATTGAACAATGAATACTAAGAAGATACGAAACTAAATGACAAAAATCAATTCGACATCAAAATTGCTCCTCACCAAAATTTTACCAGTGCCTATAGCACACTTGATTTTTGTGCAAAATTTAAAATCAGTAGGATAAATAGCTTCTTGAGCTGATTTTTACCAAACCATCCGTACATAATATTTGGTTTTTATATGCAAACTTTGAACACAATCGATGTAGTAGTTTTTTATACTGATTTTTTAAAATTTTATTGAGGCATCTTGTATTTGCACATACATTTTACCAGTTCGTCCCCATATCGAGCTTCATTTTTCTGCGAAATTCGAGGTAAGTGGTTTTCTGGTGATAATTTTTTTGACGTTTTATTAGGCCGCCGTTTTGTTCTGCCATATTAGTTTTCTACCAAAATATTACCGTGGCATCCCTATATGACCCTTAATTATTGACTAAAATTTTAAGTAAATTGGATAAGTGGTTTTTGAGCTATATCGCGAAGTCCAAATCACCAAATATTTAAATGATTTCTTTAAATAGTTTAGAAGTAAAGTCTAGTAGACTGGTTACCTTCTTCTATATTTATTTTCCCTAATCATTCATTTGTTTTTGAATGAGCTGTCATTAATTTCACAGATTTTGACAATCACTCCGCGTGTCGCAAATTTTGTGATTTTGTTTTTGTGTTTTTAGCTTTTTTTTCTTAATTTAAAAAAAAACAGCTCTTTCTGTAAATCAAGGTCGAAGTCTGCCACGCTGCAGTAGATGAGCAGTAGTGAGTTTTGTTTCTGTGATATTACTTATTTGCTTTTTTTAAGGAGCTTACGTTTTAGATCTGTTTCCAAGAAAATTATTAGTTTTCAGAGCTTTATAATGTTTTTTATTTAACTTTTTTAAATACTCTAATAGGTAATGTTGATAAAATTATAATTTCCAGTAAAACAACACTATAAATTATTTACTACACACCCAATTTAAATCTCAAGTTTAAATACTACAAAAAATAAACGAATATGCAAGATACACCCGCTTATTTAAACATCCACATACCTACTCACATACTAGATAATATAGACCGCAAAAACTCTGCCATTACATATTACGCAATTTTAGTTTCCATCCTCAGCGGTAAGCTGCTTCAGCCAGATCAAAATAGCAGCTTCGCAAATAGCAATCCCCTAGAGTTGACTACATTCCTTGATTGAAACTTTTAGCTCAACTATTGTACTTTTTAAACATTTATAAAAATTGGCGGATTTTTGCGGAAATCAGGCAGTTCTATTTAAATTAAAAGTCAAGGGACCATTTTTTAAATTTAATTATTAAACATCAGGTCTTGTTGGCTTTGCCAAATCATATTCTGTTGGAATTTCTACTGCCATTTTTCTGAAAGTTTTCAATTTGACAGCTGTCATTTTTTACTGAAGTTTTTCTTCATTATAATAATAACTACATTGCACATTTTTTGAAGTAGATATCTGGATTTATTAAAAAAAAAACATTAATACAGTGAAATTCCCATATGGATTTTTGTGACAAAATAGTATACTAATCAAGGAGCACGTATCATCATCTCTGGTGAATTACGACATTCGCTTTCGGCTCGTTTCGCAAACTTCATCTTCGTGGGTAATAGCTATTATATACGAGTAGAATAGTATATATTTTCTGCGACTTATTAGCTTATATAATAATGTCATCAGACATGGGTCATTTCGTTAATAGGCTCATAAAGCAATTTTTTTAAGTTCTGAAAGTAACGTCACATCAAATTTTTTCAGGATAGATAATTTTCAAAAGAGCTGACATTTTGTATACACTCTACTAGCACTTGATGCTTCATTCAAATGTGAAAAATATGATTTTTCAAATTTTAACGTACGAGCCCATTGAACCCATGAGGACCATGAGCAATAAATGAATTATTACACAGGGGTAAATAAGAGGTGTTATTATTTATTAAAAACCAGCGAATAATAATAATATAATTAATAGAATTTCTATTAGAATTTAATTATATGTCGTACTTTACAGATTATTCCATACAAAAATAATACATTTTTTGGTTTATCACTTTTTTGAGAAACTGTATAGCAAAAAAATATTTTTACGTTACGTACCTCTTTAAATCCTGCAACTCTTATATGCAACTTTTTTGTATATCTTGTAATTTAGGCGCTATTAAAGGCGAACACCTTGTTGATGGGCCCTGAATAAATATTGCTCTTAATTTTAGATTTTTCACAATTATTTTAACAGGATTAAAAAACTTTTTCTCATTTTGTATAATTTTTAACAATTGTCACCTTAAAATATTGCATATATATTTAATACAAATAACCGCTTTGAACTATCATACATTTAAATTACTTTAGTCAATTTCTTTTTTGACGGCACCCTGTATAAATTACAGATTTCCCAATATGTACGAGACATCTTTAGAATAATTATTTTACGTTAGGTTATGTAAACTGCAATATAACAAGCATATATACACATCTCTTTTTAAATAAGTCTTTTCAGTTAGTTGAAAAAGATTTAAGATAAGCCTGTAGATAGTATAAAATGTTCTAAAAAATAAAAATATTAAATTAATTGAATATCAAACTACTTTTTTAACAGTTGGCCAGCCGTTCCATATACCAGCTAACACTATGCGGGGAATTGAGAAAAACCTCTTTTTTCTACAAGCGTGCGGAAAACTTCACTCCTCCGCACTCATTTTAGTTTGGAAAGAGCTACTTTTCCGCACTAGTTTTTTGAAACATAAGCATTTTTTGAAATATACTTGCTGATTTTAAATGTTTAGAAATATATTAATACGCTGATAGCAAAATGATTTAAGAACATAAATTTGCTAGAATCCTGCTATAATTTTCAATAAAATAGTAAAAAACGTGTTTTAAAAATTTTTTAACGGTTCTCGTATTATGCCTCATAAAATCAATGTTAAGCAATAATAAACACCTTATTTGGCAGTTTGAATAACCATAGACACAAAGTAAAAATACGCGTGTCATTCATTGTCAATCTAAACCAATTTCGCTGACGCTGATTTTTGTCGTAGTAAAACCTGAGTAAAAGGGTTTTTAATGGATTCTTCAGACGAAGATTTGCCAGAGTCAGTATTAGAAGCAGCTAGAACTGCAAACTTCAATCTGCTACCATCAAAATCCCGTCATAGCTATGAGAAAGAATATATTCTGTTTAAAACCTGATGTCAAATTAAAGGCATCAAAACTTTGAAAAAACCCTATTTTTTGGCATATTTCGACGAACTTTCTAAAAAATTTAAGCCAAACACGCTTTGGTCCATAGACTCAATGGTAAAAAGTATGATCAAACTCAATGAAAACATGGATTTAAGCAAGTTTTTTAAAGTCACGGCCTATTTAAAAAAACAAAATGTTGGATTTAGACGAAAGAAGGCGAACATTTTTTCAAACGAGGAAATTCCTAAATTTGTAAATGAACACAATGAACAATATGATCCAATGAACATGTCATTGGATCATATTGAAGGCAAAGGAAATATTTTATTAATAAATATTCCAGACACAAAAAAGTACTAGAAGCTTTGTACTATCTGATGAAGCTGAAAGCGGAGAATATTTAAAATTGGTCAGAAAATATGCGATTTTAAGAAAGCCAGAAACCCCATATAGGCGTTTTTTTGTAAACTACAAGAAAGGAGCTTGCACAGTATAATGCATCAGAATAAACACCTTTGGAAAAACGCCATCAAATATTATAGGTTATCTGAAGCTCTCAAATCCTGAACTATATATAGGCCACAGTTTCCGACGTTCAGCCGCCACAATGCTTGTAGATTCTGGAGAAGGAATAACAAATCTCAAACTCCTCGGAGGTTGGAAATCGTCAACCGTGGCAGAAGGTTTTTTAAAAAGCGCAACAAGTCTTCAAAAGAATCTATCCAATAAAGTATTGAACTTTAATGCCATTCTTTCCACTAGTCACCAACTTTGACCAGTGCAGTCTACCAAAGCGACCCCTGCCAACCAAAAAGTTACCCCCTCGGTGACGGTTACAAAAATAAGTACTCGTGACAAAGAACTGGAAAATCCAAACCCAAACCTACAAGTCCCCGAGTTCCTTGGAAAAAAATCTAGCCTCTGCAATTAAATTTACAAAATGCTACAAACTGCACGTTTACTATTCAAGTAAATACACATTAAAGTGAAAATATTACAGAGGAGGGTTAATCAATATTGAAGATAAAGACATTGCATGTCGCTACCATTAGAATTTTTTGTTGCTCTTAATATAAAATGCTTTCACTACACTAAAACATTCTTGATACCGGAAAATAGCAATTAATAATTTCTCTTTCATCCAAATCACTGTGATTTAGTTTTATCGATGCACGATAACTATTATTATTTTAATTTTATGCGGGAAGGTATTTCAAACTAAGTAAAATAAATTTATTTGTACTGTTGTTTTCTTATGTAACAATAAATGACAAAACTGTTTAGAGAAATTTAGGGAGAATTAAAACTAGAATATTTAAAAACTAATAATATATATGAGAACATTGAGAACTGAAGACAAAATGCAAAAAGAACCAGTGAATCGAATCGTTTTTTGTTAAAGTAATTTTTATGTAAAAACATATATATATATATATATATATATATATATATATATATATGTTTTAAAACTGAATGTCGTAATCGTAATATCTTTAGAACTAAACAATGTTTATTTTTTAATTTAGATCAACAATACAAGGTGTTTCAAAAAACATGCGCCAACGGTTAACGGGAGATTCCTTGTAAGAAAGTAAGATTAATATTTCATATGATTCAGTTCGCAGATGTTCGGTTTTCGAGGTACAGGGTGTTAAAATTTAAAAAAAAATTTTTCTAGTAATTCCGAAACAGTAAGGGCTGTTTGATTAACATTTGGCACAAACTCATAATTATTTAAAGGCTATAGTTCGATAATATTCAACAGTTTTTATTTCAAGCATGGGCGTAGGTATGGATGGGTAACCATCCCTGACTTTATTAATACAAAAATGGTACGCTACTGATTTTCTAAAAAATGATTAGCCTCAGAGCAAATAAAAATACGCACAAAATATCTCTGTTAGTATTTTGTGATACGAGAAGACTTTTTCGAGAAAAAAAAAATTGATGCATGCCCCTGGCACCCCTGGTCCAGTTTTAATTTGAATCAGAATTGCTCAAAACTCTACAAAAGTGGATCTTTGGATCATTCTAATAAAAAAGTTTTAATAAATACTGTCCTCAAATGATACACAGGGTATTAGTATTAAAAAAACATATTAACATTTTTTAACTTCAGCACCCTGTATCTCCAAAATAGGGCATTTGTGGACCTTATTTATAAAAACTTTTTTTCTTGAATTGATCCAACGAATGATTTTTAAGCAATTCTGACTCCAACTAAAACGGGGCCAGAGGTGCCAAAAGCGTGCATTAAAATAGAATTTGTTTTTTTCTCGAAAACGACATGTCGTATCACAAAATACGAGGAGGCATTTGTGCAGGTGTATTTTTACTTGCCCTAAACGATACAGTAGTTTTTTTCTAATCGGTGGCATACTATTTTTTTATTAGGAAAGTCAAAGATGGTTATTCATACCTACGCCCATTTAAATATCTATTAGGTTATGCCAAATCTTAACCAAATAGCTCTTATTGTCTCAGATTTAGTAAAAAAAATCTTTTTTTTAACTTTAACACTCTGTATATCGAAAACGTTAAGCGTTAGCGCATGTTTTTGAAACACTTTGTATAAGTTAAGTGGTTCCTGATTAATTATTAAGTGATATAATATGGATTAGATTTGCGCAATAAAAACAACTTTATAAATTATATACTGTATATTATAATAATAATATAATAATAATTTTTGAGAAAATTCATTCACTAGCATATAACTTGTTGGATAGTAAACATATCAGGTTTTTCAGTAGTGTTGAACTGAATAAGGTTTGCTCTAAAGTCTACGATTTTTCTCCAGTCAGACTCAGTGTCATTACTTCGTTCTTTTTTTTAAACTTTTGAAATTTCTCCTGTTTTAAAACCTGCT
Source organism: Kuschelorhynchus macadamiae (assembly GCA_030620095.1). NCBI lineage: Eukaryota > Metazoa > Arthropoda > Insecta > Coleoptera > Curculionidae > Kuschelorhynchus > Kuschelorhynchus macadamiae. Next base: position 572,626 of record JAUTXW010001615.1, read on the forward strand.
TGACCTACGGCATTAAATCCCAAGAATTTAAATTCACCACGTCCAGAAACTTTCCCAGGCTGAAGTTAATCTTGATCTTAAAAATATACCGTACAACAAAAGTTCAGACAATTTTCGATTAAACACTTTTTTTCTGATATATCTTGTTTATAATTTTTTCTACGCAAATTTGAAAGAATCTTATCAAAAGATCTGGACGATTTCGTCTCTTTTTTATATTTAGTAATAAAAAAAAACACAATGTTGTCCTGCTTATTCAGCTAGTATACTAAAAAACTTAACGTCGTTAATGTTAAAATAAATAGTGGAATGTTATTTTAAATAAACGGATTCTTGTCCTGTCAGTATCGTTCAGTAACGCTCTCATTAATTCTTACAATAACTGAAGAAAAGTAAATTAAAATTTTATTATCCTCTAATGGCCCTGTTTCTCGAGAAACATATTATAAATTTCACAAAGTTGGTGAAGTTGAAATTCTCCTATTTTCATTAACAATTAATTTAACTTTTTAATATTCAACGAATTTTAATTGTTTTTTAACCGATCGATTTTAGTAGGTAGATAGAACCGCAATAAAACCCGTTACCATTAATTCAGTGTAATTGGATTAATGAGAGCTTAAATAAAATCTAAATTTTAGTTGTTTTTTTTCTACTAAAACCAGTACTGGTCTCTGGTTGGGAGTTACTTTGTAAGCTTGCGTCAGTAGACTGCAAATACAATAAATTTCTGCTTCTATTTTGTTTGTGTGCATCCGTCTTTTCTTTTCAGTATTGTTCGTTTTTATAAATCTTGTTTCCTTTTTTGTCTTTATTATGCCATCAAGGTTATGTCCAGATGTCTTCTGTTTTTAGTTTCTGGGATGCTGTTTCAAATTTATTGTCTAAGAATCTTTTATTTTTACTCTTTTTTCTTAATTTGTTCGTTGCATATTGTAATCGGGGCACCGATGTCTCCTTCAGAAGCATCTGTGGGACGTGATGGTTGGGACCTTCATTTTCTATTCTTCTTTCCTCGCAAAAGGGAAGTATTTTAATCGTGAAAAAATTCCCTCCGAGATTTTTTCAGAAATTTTCTTCTTAATTCCGTTGGTCCGTCTGTCTGTTCGGGGCATAGTTAAAAATCTACTTCTCGATTGAAATTTTGGTTAAAAATTCAGGGTCTTATGGGGATGACCTGATAATATTTTGGTAAAAACAATATGGCAAAACGAAATGGCGGTCTAGCGAAATATTCAAAAAATTATTACTAAACAATTACTTATCTAATTTTCCTCAAATAATATTCATAAAAATTCAGCTCGAAAAAATACTTAATAGGCTGATATCAAATTGTGTGCCATAACTAATTGTGGTGTAGAGATAAACTAGTAAAACTTGGGTACTAATTCAAGATGGCGGAACAAAATTACAGTGAAATTAAATATTTGTAATTGTGAAAATATGCACCCTCTCAGGTTCTACATATTTTCAGGTTTTAGCATCCCTAAATGCCAAAAAATATGTCTGTCTGTTGGTTTGTCCGTCAGATCGCGGCTTAGCCAACTACTCGTCAGATTGACTTCAAATTTATTCAAAAATTAAGTGTCATATGGGGATGACCTGCTAAAAAAAATCCAAAATGCTGGAAGAAGATGGCGGCCCAGCGAAACGTCAAAAAACCTATTACTAATAAAACTAATTATCCAATTTTCTCAAATTTTGCAAAAAAAAAAACAAGTGTTGGATAGATATGAACTGGTAACATTTTGGTTTGAATACAAGTAAGCAAAACAAAATGGCGGCCTAATAAAATAATTAAAAAATCGGCCTGGAAAAAACTACTAAGCATTAAGTATGATATAGAGATATACTGGTAAAGTTGTGGTACGTGTTCAAGATGGCAGAACAAAATGGCGGCCAAATATTTTTTCAAATCAACGTAAAAAAGTCCTATTCAATTGAAATTGAAAATTAAATGTAAAATGTAATATCTAATAAACTGGTACGAACTAAATTGGGTCATACCTCACTATCTTTAATAAAAGAAAAGTTTTATAATGAGAGAAGTTCCGGTAAAGTAAAATGAATCGATGTTTTTCATCGATACGTACACCTCAGCATGTGTCAATAATATTATTCCGTCTTTTTAATAACTTTCATCAAAGATCATATACAATATTTTCGGAATAGACGAATTAAAAAATGGAATGGGCCTTCTAAATAAATTCAACCCCTATTTATCAATTATATTGGTCTCTATAAAACGTAATCGGGTTTCGCGTTTTAATTTCCAATAGCCATGAAATAAGAATTCAAATATGTCTAAGCATGTATACTAAAGTAGGGTTATTGATGATAAAGCGTCAAATAAGTTTGTTGTCAGAATAATAAAGGTGTTTGGTCAAGTGTATGTCAAATATGTAGACAGGAAAGCTCCTAATACTGTGTTTAAACAGCCTTGATGTTATTCTTAGAACTACACAGGTGTGTCATGGTTCTTGGGATTAGACCGAGTCAAATTGGAATTACTATCTGATGTTTCTCATTCGGTAGCACGAGGCATCTTCAGGGATTTTTACTCCGCGAGATCTGAACACCGCATTCAGTTTTTTAAATGAAAATCCCCAAATTTTTATTTATGTTTGCAAATGAAGCCGCCTCTAATGATTTAAATTTTTATTATCGGTTTTAATGTATCTAGTATGGATAGCGTATTAAAATAAAATATGCAAATGATTACGTTATTTATGGTTTATATTAGCAAAGGTTTATAAAACAATTACTAAAGCAATTAAGTTTTTACCAATAAATGCAATAAAAAAATATTGTTGTTATTTTGGTTTTTAAAATAAATGTGTCCAAACATTAAAAACATTCATTTTCACAAATAATGCTAAACAGTAATTTTCTTTCCTTACTTTACTAATCAAGTCTGAATTAGGAACCTAAAATTGCATTAAATTTTATGGCATGACATGTATACAAAAATCTGGGCGTTTTCAACTTATAGATTAACAAAATCGTCATGGGTTAAAAGTTGACAAACAATGCATGCTCATAAAATTTTTAAAAACAAAGAAAAAAAGGGGGCATACATTAGTTTATATTATTCTTCATCAGGTTTTAGAAAATATTGTATACCAAACCTATATTAAGTGAAAAAGAAATGAATACATTAAATATTTTATTAAAACAGATTTTTATCACAATAATGATCCACAGGTAGTCGAGAATACCATACTGGCGTCCCACTAAGGACAGCTTATTTCAATTTTATTGTTTTTGTCTACGCTACAAGAGACAAGTTGAATTAACTGTTTTTTAGTTTCTTGTTAATGAGAAGTTCATCTTTCGGAAGAAATTTATTATATTTATACATTGCATTTTTATTGGTTAATTAGAGATAATATATTTTAGCAGAAGAATTTTTAAATTCTGAGGCTCTAGAAAAACAAGGAGGATGCCGAAACTTTGAAAGATGAAACATCAGAAGGAATAAAGGAAAAGATTCAAACGAAATATTTAAACAAACAAAAGTTAGCTTTGTTGTCGCAGGAAAATTGTTACAATTTTATGGACAAAGAGAAATTTACTTTACACAATCAGAACCATTCACCCTTACAAATTGCCTATACCCGAGATAAGATTTAAACCAATTTAAAGAAACACCACGAATTCTATAAAAATTCAGCTTGCTAATCAAAATTTCATGATTAACACAGTCAAAGGCTTTTGCATAGTCACAAAAAACTAAGGCGGTGGGGTGGTTGTTATTGAGGGATAAGTAGGCGTCGCTAAGCAACGAGAACATGACGTCACTGGTGCAAAAACAATCATACATTTTTCATTCCGTTAGTCTGTCTGCCTGGCCATCTATCTGTCTTTTTGTCAGTGTATTGTTGGTCTGTCTATTCACGTTAAAAATATTTTAATTGAACTATTGCACAACACTCAAGTACGATATCGTGATGAAGTGGTACAACAGTTAAAAAAATTAAAATAAAATATTTAAGCAAAAAAAAATTTAATAATTTCGTAAAGTGGCCTTTTTTTAATGCTGTATTTTTATAATGTGTGTTAAAATAAATTATGTCATTTATTATTTTTGTCAATAAAAACAAGGGCGGAATTGAAAAATTGAGCTTTAGAGACTTCTTAGAGATTTTATTTGGCTATTAATTTATTATATAGAATTTGCAGCAAAATTTTATCAGTTTATGCTTATACCAAACTAACTTAATTTGCAAAGGTTGAAGCCAAATTAATTATTTCCCTCGTAAAAAGGAGGTACAAAATCACTCTTCGAGATTTTTTAGATCTCTACGCTTCATGGTTTTTCATAGCTTTAAATCTAATTATTGGATTGATTTAAATTTTAGTCAAAAATTCCTGGACTCTGGGGAGTTCCAGAGTATCAATAGGGACCCCACAAATTCATTCTTTGTGAAGGTTAAAGGTGTTCTTGATCAAACGTTGGTAACTTTGGAATATTTTAAAACCTCGAAATATAATTTGTATCCTATGAATCCTAGAACGCCTTTGCTCTACGGTTTACCTAAGGTACATAAGGAGGGAAACTCTATCAGACCCGTGGTGTCTTTTGTTGACTCACCCTGTTACCGTTTGTCTTCGTGGCTAAATAAAGTTTTGAGAGAGGTTACGGGTTTTCAGAATACTTACTCCACAAAAAATTAGGTAGATTTGGCGCAGTACCTCAAAAATGTTGACATTCCGCATGATGCAATATTAATTTCCTTAGATGTAAAAAATTTGTTCCCCAGCATACCCCCCAACGAATGCATTAAATTGGTAAAGAGTTTATTAGACAAAACTGCCCTACCAGCACTAATAAAGGAGAATCTCGTTTCTCTGCTCTCCACCGTACTGAACCAAAATGTTTTCAAATTTAATGGCTTATTTTTTAGACAGTTAACGGGCCTAGCGATGGGTTCCTGCCTTTCCCCTTTTCTTAGTGAGATTTTTATGAGTGATTTGGAGGCAAAGATTATGAAAAGCCGTTTTGCCAACCATCTATTAGCTTACAAGAGGTACGTAGATGATATATGTATCATGTGGAAAGGAAACAATCAGGAGTTGACTGATTTTTTGAATTTTGTTAACTCCCTTCATAACAAAATAGATTTTACTCTAGAGATGGAGATTGAGTGTAGATTACCTTTCTTAGATTTAATGTTAATCAGGAACAATACCAAAATAGAATTTGAAATATACAGAAAACAGATAACGTTATTCAATTTAGTTCCATTTCTCCTCACTCACACAAGTTTGCAGCCTTCAACTCATTTTTCTATCGGTTGTTCAAAATACCCCTTTCCAGGGAAGCTTTCAATCAGGAATTGCCGATTATAAAACAAATTGCTTTCAACAACGGTTTTCCTATCCACTCCATCAATAGACTTTATTTTAAGTTTTTCAATAAATACAAACTTTCCTTTAATATTATTCACTCTAAACCAACACTTAAAAAATGCTTCAAAGGTTTAACATTTTTTGGTAATATTTCAATGCAGGTGGCGAAGTTTTTCAAACATTTAGATGTCTCAATTGCTTTTAAAACAGTGAACTCACTTAAGAGACATCTAGTAATGACCAAAGATAAGACTGAACATCTCTCAAAATCAGGGGTGTACTCATTGGGCTGTGGAGATTGTTCTGCTGTATATATCGGACAATCAGGGAGAAGGATTTCCACTAGGGTCCGGGAACATTTTAGCCTTTTCGATAAATATAAAAACACTGATATCACTGAGACAAAGTCGGCTTTTGCTAACAACTGGACACCATTTTTCTATACCAAACAATGTAAAGATACTACACGAGTGTCCAAAGAGTAAAAAACTGGATTTGTTAGAGAAGTTGGAAATTACAAGGGCTAAAAGAAGCCCAGTTTTACATTGTGTTAATGATGTCTTCAATTTCGAACCTCAACTAATTTTTAATAATCTTGGCACTAATATTAATCGGCAGGAAGATAATGTATAAACTTTTCATTGGACCTGCTGGTAGAGTGGTGGTCAGTAACTCGGCGTGTCACGCCGGAGGCTCGGGTTCAATTCCTGGGTATATCAATAACCTTCTTTTTATATTTTTTATTTATATATTTTTTTGTCTTTTATTTGATTTAACTTTTATCTGCGCGTGTCAATACCTTAGTTTCTTAACCTCATCTCAGTGTGTATTTTAACATGTGACGTTATAGTTGTTTGATTTGTTCTTGTGATTTTAGTTAATGTCGAAGGTCTGTTTGAATTTTGTATATTTGTGTTGATAGTTTTTGATTGTTATATTAGTTGTAGGTCTGATGATGCCTGAAAAGGCGAAACACGTGTAATCGCGTTATACTCTTTTTGACTGAGACCGAGACTTTGTGTCTTATTTCTAGTTTAGTCATTTGAAAGTTGGTCTCTTAGAGAATTTGGACGCTTTCTTACAGTTTCAAAAATTAAGGGTCATATGGAGATCCCCTAGTAATATTTTTTTAAAAATCCAATATTGCGGAACAACATGGCGGCCTAGTGAAACGTTAAAAAATTATTACAAAAAAACTAATTATCCAATTTACCTTAAATTTTGCACAAAAATCAAGTGTTGCATAGGAGTAACATTCTATGAATCTAAGATAGTAAAAAAAATGCCGGCCTTTTAAAATATAAAAAAATTAATTTGATATTTTGTGCAAGTATTAAGTGTGATATATTCCAATTCCAACCTGGTTAGGTCTGGACTTAAAGATCTTAAAAACAAGGTCGGATTGAAAAATCCAGCTTGAGCGACTTTTTGCAGATTTTATTTGGCTACTATTTTATCACATATAATTAGCACCAAAATTTTGCCAATTTATGTTTATACCAAACTAAATTAATTTGCAAAAAAGTGAATTTAAAATTCTGTCGAACGAGGAAAACAAAGAATATTGGTATAATGAGGCCTTTACATGTGTAATAAAAATAATTTTTTGTTTGTCGGTCTGTCTGTTCATCCTTCCATATATCTGTTGGGTATTCGGACTTTAATGAAATTCAGCACAATAAAATGCTTTTTAATTCAAAGGATATTGTATTTATTTGGTATGGACTTAATAATTTAAAAAAAAAGTTGTGAAAATGGTAAAATATATATTTTCCCTGTTCGAATGACCCTTAGATGTATTGTATAGATGAAGCCTAGGCTGTTACCTTTTAGAAGGATATAATGGTTTTGTCCGAATTATCAAAAATGTAATATACAATTTTGAATTAATTATTACGGAGGTATTAATGCATGAGCAAAATGATATTTGCAAAAGTACCCAGAGTTAGAAAAGGACTCTGATATTGTTCTATAATAGGTCAAATAACATATATTGCAGATTGATATTGATAAATGCTATATAATGTTATTCACTAAGAAAAATTTACTGATTCATTATAGTTGCAATTTTTGATTCGCAGCGAATTTTAGAACACACATAAATAGCATAGTGAATAGAGCGTCTAAAATGTACGATTTCATCAGTCGAACTTCTAGATATTTTACTAGCATAAAATGTATTAAACAAGTTTTGTCTGGAGTATATTAGAGTATGCCTCGGTAGTTTGGAGTCCGTACTATGGTATTTAAAAATATGCAATAGAGAGAATACAAATTAAAGTGTTAAAGTACTTATTTTTTAAGGACATAGAAGTATATGATTTCACTATTTCCAAAATAGATTTAATGAACAAATATAAATTTCAAATATTAGAAACAAGGTTTAACTGTACAATTTATTGCATTATAGGATTAATAATGCACCACTATTAGAACAAATTCTTTTATATGTTCCTTCGCACAGAACCAGAAACTCTGTGACATTTTGTATACAGTTGGCTAAAAAAAAGGCAAAGAAAGGTAGTTCAGGTTACAATTTTCAGTTGAAAGCAGAAACGAAATTACTTAATTCTTTATTGAACCAAAAATACGCTTAATGTAAGAGAATTTTTAAATAATCTATTCTCAAAAACAGTTTATCTCAACGAGTTAAACGAAAAGTACCTCCATTCTTTGAAAACCCCTGAATTTGTATTATTTGAAACTGTAAATTGAAAAAATCTACGCAAAAAAAAGTTAAGGCAACTTTTCCCTCTCCCCTTTCATTCGGGACATTCCTCATTTAATATTGATATTTTTGACCTCAGGATTTGACCCAGCGTATAAAAGTTACAAAAAAAAACTTATTACTTACTATTATTTAATTTAACCTTTAAACCGAAAATATTTAGGAAAAACTGTCTTCAGAGGGGATATTTTTCGGACCTGTAGTCTCTTAACAAAACAATTTTTCGATATATGTTTACAGGATATTTTAGTCTTCTCTAATGATATAGATTGCTTTGTAAAATATGGAACCTTAATTTCGGGAAACCCTGTATAATTCGATTCATTCGTTCGGATTTTTTAAGGACATAGTGATTTAATTATTCAATATCAACCCCTTCCCCTCGAAGATGTCCCTCTGAATCTGCCAATCCTAAGTGTTTACATTTAAAGGTATAAAGCAGATCAACTGTCTTTGTTGCCATTGATACCAAACTGTACTGAAAATGATATGTTTTCCCAATTCCGCCGGTCTGTCCGCCTGTTCGCGGCATAGCTGAAAAACTGCTTACCCGATTGACTTCAAATTTTGGGGAAAAGTTTCGGGTCATATGGGGATAACCTGCTAATATTTTGTTAAAATTGTAATAAGGCGAAACAAAATGACGGCCTAGTCAAATGTTAAAAATACTATTACTAAAATGCTACTTATCTAATTTACCTCAAATTTTGCAAAAGAATCAAGTATTACGTAGGCATAAAGTGGAAGAATTTTGGTAGGAGTCCAAGATGGTATTTAATAAAATTCAAATTCAAAATCCACTTGAAAAAATTATGTATCGTATTAATTTTAAATTTTGTGGAAAAATTAACTCGTAAAACTTTGATAGGAATTCAAGATGGAGAATAAAATGGCGGCCAAATGAAATATTTGTAATCGTATTAAAATGTCAGGTTTGTATAGATCTTTATGATTTAAGGTCAATTAGATGCCAAAAAAACGTGTCGGTTTGTCTATCACTTCGCGGCAGCTAAAAAACTAGTTATTTAAATTATGATAAAAAATTATGGGTCACACGGGGACTTCCTGGTAACATTTTGGTAAAAATCCAATATGCAGGGAAAAAATGACGGCCTAGTGAAAATTATAACTAAAAAATCTAAATGCTCGATTTACCTTACAAAAATCAAGTGTTACATTGCAACGCATTGAAATATTTTGGTATGAATACAAGACGGCAAAACAGAACGACGGCCTAATAAAGCATTTAAAAAATCAGCCTGAAAAACTACTTATTAGATTGATTTCAAATGGTATGTAAAAATGTAAAAAAAAAATAAGTGTGAAAATGGTGATCTAATACATTTTTTAAAAAAGATTTATAACGAGAGAGTTTTTCTTTTAGTTTTTGTACTTACCCTCCTCCATGTCCACCAGCACTGCAATATTCAAACAGGGCTAGGACCAAAATAGAAGCAATCTAGAAAGATTAAAACATTTTAATATTCACAAGAGAGGAATTTACCTTGATTAAGCATAAAGGTAATGATGTTTTTTTGATAAGTTATCGTATATAAATTCCGTAAATTAGTTATATGCAAATAAAATTATGTCTGGATATTGTGCAGGTATTTCACAAAGAAGTAATTTTTAAATATTATATTAGGTTTTTGAAAGAAACAGATAATAATTTTTATTTCAAATAAATATTCTAAATTTAATCATCATAAGGATGCAGAACCACTAAAACCCTTAAATTTGCTTCATTTATCTACATCCAAAACCCATGTTCATCGAGTAGTACAAATTTGAACGAATTGATTTGTTTCCAAATAAAGATTTGATACCTATAAACCTACATAAGAAAAAAATTTGAGTGCGATATTATATTTTGTATTACAAATGATTCTGTCCACCAGTACCCCTTACTAAAAACAAAAAAAGCACAGAAAACTCCCTGTTTCATAAATGGGTTATCTTTTTAACGCTCTTCCAGCAAAAATAAAAATTTTGGATAGCCTAAGTTTGTTTAAAAAACATTTAAAGGATTACTTGAAGCATTAAAATAAGTTTATGTTAAAATTGCTGTTTTTGTTTTGTGAATATTTTTAATTTTTGCTTATATTGACCTCTTAAATTTTATATTAAGTACACACCATGATTGTTTTATTATTTCTTTTTTTTTGGTATAATTAGTCCTGGTAATTGACTTGCGTAAAGTCATATTACAAGATAAGGTTATATATATATATATATATATATATATATATATATATATATATATATATATTTGTGAACAAGTTTATTTATAATTGACAATTATTTTTGTTCTATTGAATATTAAACAAAGTGCTAAGTAAAGTATTATTAATTAATTAATTATTATTCTAATTAAGTTTAGTTAGTTTCTATCATAAGCAGTAAAAACAAACCGTGAAAATGACAAAAAAAATAAAAACGAGCAATAAGAATTGATATAATTTAAACCAAGTCTAATTTGGTTTAGTCGGGTTGTTTAAACGTGTTGTTTATTTGCATTGCTCATAAAAGGTATGTGCAATTATTGTTTTATAAATGTTGTTTTATTATTTTATATATATTTTAAATACACATTTTTGTTATCAAGAAGATTGATGTACGTTATATTCTTTTGTTTTTTTACATTTTATTGTGTGGAAACTTACTAGATATTGTTAATTACGATAATATTGCCCCCTAATTTTTTTTGGCGGTATTCGGTTAAAAAAAAAGCTGAGGTGCTTGTTTGGCGGGACACGACAAAAAAAACTCACCAAATAACCGGAAGCCATTTTGCGTATTGGCTACGACTAAATCGATAAAATCGCACTGCACTAAACCAGGATGAAATGTGGTAACCTGAGCACACGACTCTCTATTTATATGCTACACTTTTGTATAAACAAATGAAAGGAAAGATACATGCGAGCGACGAGGCGGCAAGAAAGCAGAAGAAATATTTAGCAGAGCGTTTACCTTGACAATGGCACCTTATCATTGCAGATCGCTGGGTTTGTTCGTAATGTACTAATTGTAACAATTTCTCTAATTAATATTTCCCAGTGGGTGACCAGCTAAATCCGTTTAATTCAATATTTATGTGGTTTGTTTAACATCTAAGAAGGACCTAACAAAAAAATGTGTTTGGCAGGCATATTATTGGCATTTGATTTAAACAAAAAAAAAACAGTTTACGGAAAGAAATATTTATTTCCTATAAGCTAAACAAATGAAAATGTCAAAAAGTTGCTTGAGCATATGCCGTTTATTTTAATTAAAAAGAAAAGGAAATAAATCATGAGCATTCCGCGAAAAAATTGAGTATGGTAACCACTAGACACAGCTGTTTAAGATCATTTTAGAAAAGATTTAAATCAAAGATTGTAGATAGTTTTTATTTGGACAAATTATTTAAATCAAAGGTCATTTTGTGCATAAAAAAATTTAAATAGTAAATCTTTTTGTATTTAAATCTTTTCTAAAATTTAAATCGTTTTAGGAAACATTTAAATCTTTTCAAAAGATTCAAATAATTTCAAAAGATTTAAATCATTTCAAAGTATTTAAATAAGAAGCATCATTAAAAATAAATGAGTTTTATCTATTTTTTAAAAATTAAGTTTTTCTTAAAAATATTATTATTCTAGGTAAAAAAATCTAGTTAGTTTAATTATATGTATAGGGTTTTCTTTCTTTATTTATTTCCGACTGATTATTTTCTGTAGTGTTTTTTATATTTTATAAATCCGTAATATATAACAGTTGCCATAAAATATAGATATAACGTTTCCATGTAGTCAACCTACTTCATGGTGAATACTGTTACTAGACACTTAAGTCAAATTTCCGACCGTATCTGTATCCGCATCATGCTAAGCTCGATACGTTGACAGATTTATGTTATGGACATAAATATACCGGATATGGATCTGTCAAGAGTCAAAAATATTTATTCACTGTGTTTTTTAATTTGGGTTGGGATCCAAAAATATCAGATATTCAAAAAAGTATACGTTTCGCAATTATTATTGCATCTTCAGGACACTAAAAGACATACATTAAACGATATAGCTCTACAAGACATCAACTCAATAAATAGTAAAGTAGAAAAAATGCTATACTGACTATGAAAAATACTATATTGACTGTGAAAATTTGACATAAAATATTGATTTTTTTTTTGGAAATTATTACATACCAAAACACATAAATTACGATAAATACATAACTAAATATTTTGATCTTTTTTAAACTGAAAAACAATGCACAATTACAAATTAAAAACTACGTACTTACATTTTAAGGATTTGACTTTCATAGTCATATAAAAAATACACGAACAACACATAGGTAAACAAAGTAAAAATCACATACATGGGTTACAACAATAAAATGAAATACCACAAATAATTAAAACAATTCAACCTAGCTCGTTCAACGGTTGTTTGAGGATAGCAATATACCAAATATTCTTCCGTGTTATTTGGAGGGACAGTCCCTGTCATAGGTTTTTTCCCTGTTTTTTATCCATGTGACCTTCTTTAATAAGTGTATTAATTAATTTTGTATTTTTATTTTGTATAGTTGTTGTCGGGTCTTTATTTAATTTTTGATATGTTGATAAATCATTTAACAAAAGTTGAGCCTTTTCTGAGTATACTGCTTTTTCTAGGACAACTGTTGTATTGCCTTTGTCGGCTTTTAAGATGAGTATGTTATCTTTATTAGACTTTAGAAAATGTAGAGTTTGATTGACCATTTTTATTAGCTGACCCTTTGCGTATTCTAGACTCTTGGTTGAATTTAAAAAATTTGTTATTATATTAATACATTGATTTCTAGTTTGTATCTTTGTCACACAAAAATCTATTTTGGCTTTTTCGCAACTGAATAAAAATATTTAATTTTAAATTAATTGAAGCAAATATTTAATATAAAAACTTAAGGTAAATGACATAATTTCTTATGCTTGTTTAAATAATATTGTTTATATTATGTATCAAAACATTCCGTAGACAGACTAGTCTACATGTTGAGGTATGTAATTTTATTAAATATTTGCTTGAAAAAGCCAAAAAAGATTTTTGTTTGTCAATCTAAACGCAACAAATAATCTGAATACATTTAAAAACTGTACCTTTGTGGTATATTATAAAAAATATAATTTACAAAAGTTCATTATAGATTTGGGATATATTATTTAAAAATTTGACGATACCACAAAGACACAAATTAGAAATCAATGTATTAATATAATAACAAATTTACGTACACAGAGTACGCAAAGGGTCAGCTAATAAAAATAGTCAATCAAACTCTACATTTTCTGAAGTCTAATAAAGATAACATACTCATCTTAAAAGCCGACAAAGGCAATACAACAGTTGTCCTAGAAAAAGCAGTATACTCAGAAAAGGCTCAACTTTTGTTAAATGATTTATAAACATATCAAAAATTAAATAAATACTCTACTACAACTATACAAAATAAAAAAACAAAATTAATTAATACACTTATTAAAGAAGGTCACATCGATAAAGAACAGGGAAAAAAACTTAAAACAGGGACTGCTGTCCCTCCAAAAATTTATTTTCAACCTAAAATTCACAAAGAGAATATACCGCTTAGACCGATAGTGTCATTTCTGGGATCTCCATTGTATAGGTTAACAAAGTTTTTGGCAGATATTATGAATAATATGTTTGTCAGGGACGAAAAGCATGTCCGTAACTTTTTTGAATTCGTGTCTTCTATTAAAAATATCGTTATACCTACTAACTATGAAATAGTTTCACTAGATGTCACATCGTTCTTTACTAACATTTCAACAGATATTGTTATTAATATAGTGAAGAAAAAATGGTATTTAATAGAAGACAATGTTAAATTTTCACTGAATATTTTTTTGAATCTTCTTAGGTTTGTTTTTGATAATAATTATTTTCAATATAATGACGATTTCTATGAACAAACCTTTGGTTTGGGAATGGGTAATTGCTTATCTCCAGTATGCTCAGACTTAATCATGCAGGACCTTCAGGAATGCTGTATTAAAAAACTTCCTTTTCAGTTACCTTTTTACAAAGGGTACGTTGACGATATTATACCTTCTATCCCTAAAAATGAGTATTACTGATAAATACTTTTAATGCTTATCATAACAAACTGCAATTCTCTATTGCAAGGGAACAAAATAATAGTATAGCATTTCTTGACGTCCTGGTAACTAAAAATGAGAGAGAGTGTATAGAAATAGACTGGTATCATAAACCGACATTTTCAGAACGTTTTCTAAATTATTCTTCTGAGCATCCTTTCAGGAAGAAAATTAATATCATTAAGAATCTTAAACACCGAACACTAATATTATCCTCGGAAAAATACCACTCTAAAAACTTACAACATATCAAAGGTATGCTACTTAAAAATAATTATCCTCTTTCAATAATCAAAAAGATTCTTTGGGGTAAAAATATCGGAAAGGTGAAAACAACAACAAACAATAACTCCACCGATATTTATTTTAAACTTCCGTATATCAACAGGTTATTAGAAAAAATAAGAAATGTTGTTTCGAACCATACTACCAGAGATAATGAAAACATTGAGATAGCACTAAAAAGTGACAAAACCCTCAAAACCCACTTTTATTCCAAACTTAAAATAAAAACAAAAAAGGAACAAAAATCTAATGTTGTGTATCAGATTCCTTGTTTACAATGTCAGAAATGTTATATTGGACAAACGGGAAGGTACCTCAAGGACAGGATTAGAGAACATAAAAATGACCAAAAGAATTTTCTTTTAAAAACTAATCCAACAGCTTTAGTAGAACATAAAAGAGATACAGGACATAGTTTCGATTTTGACAATACATCTGCACTGCATACTCAAACTAGTAGTAGTAGTAGTTAGGAGGAGGTCTAGAGACCTGACTGGTAGGCCTATAAGGCCCTTTCAGTCTACCCCAGCTCCTCCCTCCACCACCAGCCGCCACCAGGTGTACATCCTTGAATCTGCCTGTCATTACTATGTAAGTCTGTATATCCTTCCATGCAAGATCCTTAACTTCGTCCCTATGCAAGACCGTAGTGCCGAAAATATCTCGTCGCAGTCTCGCTCGCGCTTCACATCTGCACAAGAAGTGAAGCGGAGTTTCCTCGTTTTCCTGACACTCTGTGCAGATGGAATCTTCCTCAATGCCTAACATAAAGAGGTGTCTCCTCAATCGACAGTGCCCCGTTACTATTCTTACGATATAATTTAGAGCTTTTCTGTCTCGGGCTAGTAACCACTCTGTTCGGCCCATATCGGGCTTCACAACGAAGTGTTTAGCTTGCCTCCCGACCCCGGACTGGCCCATTCACGTTGAAGTTCATGTCGTGCCCATTCGTCCAGTGCTGTCCTTATCTGCTGCCTAGTGATGCCTAAAGCTGGTTCTGGTCCTACGTACGTGCTAGTGGCGCCGAGTCTAGCAAACTCATCTGCCCTCTCGTTGCCCTCAATCCCACAGTGTCCTGGCACCCAAACCAACTTTACTCTTTTACATCGCGCCAACACAATACTCAAACTAACTATAAAAAGAGATTAATCTCAGAAATGATACATATACAACAGAATAAAAATTCAGTTAATAAAAAAAACCGATTTAGAGAATCTCAGTACTGAATATTTCAATATAATTTATGAAATCAAATAACTATATCAGTATGCTAAAATTATTTGCAGGCTATTTACAATACATAAAAAAAGTAAAAAACCATATTACTATTTTTTTTCCAATAACACGGAAGAATATTTGGTATATTGCTATTCTCAAACAACCGTTGAACGACCTAGGTTGAATTGTTTTAATTATTTATGGTATTTCATTTTATTGTTGTAACCCATGTATGTGATTTTCACTTTGTTTACCAACCTATGTGTTGTTCGTGTATTTTTTTATACGACTATAAAAGTCAAATCCTTAAAATGTAAGTATATAGATTTTAATTTTTAATTGTGCATTGTTTTTCAGTTTAAAAAAGATCAAATATTTAGTTATGTATTTATCGTAATTTATGTGTTTTTGTATGTAATAATTTAAAAAAAAAATCACTATTTTAAGTCAGTATAACATTTTTTCTACTTTACTATTTATTGAGTTGATGTCTTGTATAGCTATATCGTTTTATGTATGTCTTTTAGTGTCCTGAAGATGCAATAATAAATTGCGAAACGTAGATTTTTTTTGATTATCTGATTTTTCTTTTTGGATCCTTACTTCAAATTAAAAAACACAGCGAAGAATTATCATATTGGATCGTTAAAACGAGACATAGAAAAATATGTATGTCAAAAAAAACTTAGTTTTTTTTGTACAAAAAAAACAAAAGATGGGTTATAAAACTGTCACTTTCAAAATATAAACATGACATTTGAAAGTTTCGTATTCTTATGCGAATCGTCGGTGGCTTTCAGGGATTATTCCACCATTTACATAACTCGATACGTTTTGTATACGTATAAAGATACCGCAAAAAATGTACAATTGGCTTTAAGTGTCTACTGAGTAAATTATAAAGAACAAAAATGCGCTTTTAAGCAATTTTATTAAAAAATATAAAAGAAAATATAATACTCAAATACTATAATTTTTGATAAAGACTTCAATTTAACGTACAATATAAGATTCAAAATTATATGTAAAACGTTTATTTTAATATTCATAATTGCGTAATGTTAGGAGACAAACCAGTGGCGGCTCCTCCGTTAGCTCATATGGTCAATGAACCCCCAATAAATATTTCCAAACAGAAAATAATAAATAATTTGTATTTTTTAAATTTCTTTTAAATATGGAAATTCCATCTATTATTCTAAGTGTGTAAACTCGTTGAACATTCACTTGATTTCTCGGCACTCGCACTATCGATGCCTCGCGCAGGCACTCCGTAGGTTTCGTTTCGTTGGATCACGAGGCTGACGGCCCACGATGACCTCGCGGTTATAAACGGGGGCGAGTTTTTCCCGAGTGTTCCCGATCGAATTGGCATAGGTAAAATAGGACTTACGTTGGCAAATTGTGGGTCAACAGCGGCGCCGAGGAAACTTAAACATTTTTGTCAGTTGATGCGTTTAATGTGAATCGTGTGTTAGGTTGTAGTTACGATTGCGTATTTTTACAGAAATTATTTTATTTTCAAGAATTGTTTGTTGATTTTGTAGTTTAAATTAATTTAAAAAATGAATGTTTTAAAGTGGTTCAGAATTAGTGATAGAACGATATCACTTTTTTTTGCCGATACGATATATCGGCCGATACCGATATTCACGTGCCGATATACCGATATACCGATATATCGTATCGGCACACATATCGCCATCTATTTATACACGATCGAAGCAAAAAACCGGGGAAGTCCTGTTATATAATTAAATTGCGAGAAAACGTTTGGGATTGCGCCATCTATTTATACACGACCGAAGCAAAAACCGGGGAACTCCCGTTTTATAATAAATATAAGGAAACCTTTATTATTGGTCGTACGTAAGTGACATTTCGGATTTCGGGGAAACCCCTCATATTCTGTTTCTGTTGTGCTTTATAACACTGTGTGACACTGTGCCCGGCGTTTTAAACTTAAATAACTGTGGAGTTAAAATAAATAATAAATACAAAAATATATTCTATTTAAATGGAGAGTTCAAATGGAATGGAAGCGGGAACGGGAGTTGGTAGAAAGAGAATGATTACAGATTATTTTGGACAGGGTAGTAGTAAAGAAGCGGAAGATAAAAAAATTAAATGTAATGACAAAGGTAAAAGGAGCATCTTTTGGAATCATTTTGAGAAGTTGCAGACAGATAAATCTGAAAACGATAAGCGATGTGTAATATCTGTAAAAGGAATATCTCTTTGGGTAGAAGAGGAAGACATGCGAATACTTCAAACCTAAAATCACATTTGGAAAAGTATCACGATGAAGAATTTCGCAATGTTATGAGAAAAGGTAAGTTGGTTTTATTTATTCATTATATTACTTTAACGCAGTGATAGTTATTATGGCCAACATATGGGAATTTTTGTTATTAGCTAATTGCACAATCCAAATACAAATATTGCCGAAAGTTGGTGCATTTTTGATATTAGTTTTTGAGAGTTTTTGATGCAAAATATTTTAAGGAAAATTTGTTTTTATTTGTAAGGTATGCCTAAATAGTCTAAATACCAAAATATGGCCTCCTGAAAAAAAAAATACTTGTAAAAATAATTCTAACTTTCACTACTGCAAATGTTATATGTAATACTTTTGTATTTCAGTAAATAAGGGAGTATTGTTTTCAAATCTAATCTGAATAATTATCGAATATGCATCAATTTGAGGCAATACCTGGATCTTAGTTGTGCCATTATTAAAAAAAAAACATTATGCTGCACACTTAAATGTTCCCATATGCAGTGTGTCTATGCAATTTTTTTTTTCGGTTGAGATGCCCCGTATAGTGAAACACGCATAATTTTTTTTTCTTTATTTCCAGATGTTGGGAGTCCCAACGAATCTACACAGAATTTGACAGCAGCAAAGGACAATTCTTCTCAATCTGATATTGTGGAATATTTGGCATCAAAAAATGTATGGGACATAAATAGCAATAAAGCAAAGGAGTATCACAAACTAATTGGAGAAATGATTGCAGTTGATAACCAGCCATTTTCAGTTGTTACTGATATGGGTTTTAAACACCTTATGGCAAAAGCTGTTCCTAAATATAAAATACCTTCAGAAAACTATTTCAAAGAAACTATTTTGCCTAATATTTATGAACAATGTAAAAGGACTCTGCAAAAGAATATTGAAGCAAGATCTGGAAAAATATCATTTACTACTGACATATGGACCAGTAACAGCAATAAAGCATTTATCTCTCTAACTGGACATTGGATTAGCAATGAAACGCGATATTCCTATGTTTTAAACACAAACAGTTTTCCGGGAACTCATAGTGGTGAAACCATTGCCAGGTGTTTAACAGAACTGCTTAATGGTTGGAATCTGGCTATAAATGATGCTCATGCTGTAATTGCTGATAACGCAGGCAATATGAAGAAAGCAATGCAAGAAGTAAATATAAACTACGAACCATGTTTTGTGCATACACTTCAACTAATTATTCATGATGGTATCAACAGTCAAAGAGCTATTAATGATGTAATCGCAAAATCTCGGAAAATTGTGGGACATTTCAGTCATTCTCAATTGGCATGTGAAAAACTTGAACAATTTCAAAACCAGTTGAATTTAAAAAAAAAAAGAAGTTAATTCAGGATATTCAGACGCGTTGGAATTCTACTTACTATATGCTTGAGCGTATGTTGGAACAAAAACAAGCAATCAGTTTATATATTTCCAACAATGATGGTCTTACCAACCTAACTTACTCTGAATGGGAATTGGTAAAAAGCATCCTCAATATTTTAAGGCCATTTGAAGAAATAACAAAAACCGCAAGTAAAGAACAATGTTGCATTTCTGAAGTGA
Organism: Kuschelorhynchus macadamiae; assembly: GCA_030620095.1. Taxonomy (NCBI): domain Eukaryota; kingdom Metazoa; phylum Arthropoda; class Insecta; order Coleoptera; family Curculionidae; genus Kuschelorhynchus; species Kuschelorhynchus macadamiae. The sequence continues at coordinate 592,225 of JAUTXW010001615.1, forward strand.
TTCCATTAGTTGTAACCTTAACAGAATATTTATCCAAAGAGGGACCTAACTTTGCTGGTGTAGGTACAATAAAGAACGAACTTCTAACAAGTTTAGAGAGACGACTTGGTGATATGTTATTTCAACGAGAAAATCTTTATGTTGCCACATTCTTAGACCCTAGGTTTAAGATGCACTTTTTCCCAAAAGATACTAAAGAACAAACATTATTTCGTATTAAAAATATAATAAAACGGCATTATACAGTAGCTGAAGCGGATCCACAATCTTCGGAAGATGACGATAACGATAATATTCCCTTAAGCCATTTACAAAATACATTTTGGGAAACTTTTGACAGTATTGCCTCTACTTTGGCTTCCGAGACCAGCACTATGAAACGGATGAAGCAAGGATGGGAAAATGAAATAATATTATATTTGGCATCTACAACTCTAATAAAAGATAAATCTCCTTTTGAATGGTGGGAGGCGGAAAAACAAAAGTTTCCCAGTTTGTACAAGGCAGCTTCAGTCTACCTTTCAGCACCTGCTGCCAGTGTGTCAAGTGAACAACTTTTTAGTGAATTAGGTAATATTTATGAGCCTAAAAGAAATAGATTAAATGCAGATAGGGCTGAAATGTTGGTGTTTTTGCATCATAATATTAAAAAATTAAATTTTAAGTATTAAGCATAAATAATCATAATGTATTTAGTTAGTACCTGTTACATTAGGTATATTTTTAATATTATTTTTTGTTAGTAGTGTTAGGATTTGTTTTACTTTCTTAATAAAAATGTTACCTTTAGAATAAAAAAAAGTTATTTTGTTTTAAGTGTTTCATTTATATGCACTAAAAAGAGCGAAAAGCGCAAAAAAATTTTTGACGATATATCGGCAATTAGCTTGCCGATACGATACGATACCGATAATCGGCAACAGTTGCCGGTATGCCGATATACCGATATCAATATCGGTATCGTTCTATCACTATTCAGAATATTAAGACTTCAAAAGCTGCCAGTGAGCTCAACTTTGAGAAACGTCTCGAATTCAAAGCCAGTAAAGACAAAAAGAAAAAAGGAAATCGTTATTTTAGTAAAAATATGTATAATTTGTGTGACTAGATATGCGATTGCGAAGGGATAAGGACATTTTATTGTTTCGTGTCTATGATTTTTTCAGATGACTGTGGTGTAAAATATAATAATTAGTTACATTTATATATATATATATATATATATATATATATATATATATATATATATATATATATATATATATATATATATATATATATATATATATATATATATATATATATATATATATATTGACCCCCCTGAAAAGTTGACCACGAGCCGCCACTGAGACAAGCTATAGTCCGCATTGACTAAACATACTATAGGTTGGTTCATAAAGAAGTATTTTACGATATTTGCCTGTCTGCCTAATACTCTTATTGATGATTAATTTTGGCAGAGCCTATATATATTCTAAAACTTCTTTCTTGTGTGCCGAAAGGATGAAACAATTTGCATTTTGGGTAGTTAGTTTCTATCAGACGAGAACGGAATAACGTCTGATTTGTAGCGAACATACGTGTCCCTTCGGCGGTATGTATTTGACCCCTTTTATATTTCCTGAATAAAATAAAATACTTTCCTCCTAGAAATAGATAATCGAAAATCCTAAAGTAGTTCATCCTATAATAAATCCAAAAAAAAATGCCGGATGTTTTATGGGTTTCGTACATGGTCACAGAAGATTTTAAAAAGTCATAAATTTCATCATTATTAAACAAAATTAGTATAAAAAGTCAATTAAGATGATAAATACAGGCTTTTGGAATTTTGTGAGGTTTTAATCGACTCCAATAGGTGCAACTTTTTCCGAAAAATTTGAAGAGCATATTGATTAGCCCCCACGGTTACCGGATTTGACTCCTTGGGCCTTTTATCTGTGTTGTTTAGTTGGTACATAAATGCCAGTAACGTTTTCTGGATGTTATTGGGAAACAATGTCTGTAAATATTATGTAAAATGTAACAATAAAAACTATTTCGTTGATAACACGGAACATCTTACAGTATTTTCTTAGGACTTTATATTCAAGGCGGTCTAAGCTTCTATTTTCTATCATCTTTCACTATCACTTCCACTCTCGTCACCTTTGATTTCCAGGTTTTATATTACCCCCTGTTTATTTGTTGTATTGAAGTTTTCTATTACCAGTTGATTTACAGGTTTTCTATTACCCCCTGGCATTTTATACTTCCTCTTTCAATTTCCATGATCTTAATCAAAAAGTTTTATTATGGTTGATAATCGTAAAAAATACTACTACTTATTCTAAGAAATGTCTTCCGTGACATGACAATTCAATTCCTTAGTAACGCATGTGTAGGTCTATCGGTCGAATGAAATTAGTCAATGTGTATAGCAAGCATCTCTATAAAAAAACGCAATACTATGGAAATAAATTACTCTTTGGCGATTGGCTCAAAACTCTGCATATCCATGGAAACGACCTGCTTTTGAGAAACTCACCCTTTTCTTTGCGGCTGCAAATCCATGTAGTCTATTTTCATGGGAATGTTCCTTTCTTTTGTTAATTCGCTATAAGTAAATTTCACGAAGGTTACCTTTCTAGCGTTAAGTCATGTGTCTATACGCCTTTATTTTTATGTTTTTAGCCTCTAAAAAATAAAAAAGATACAGTACACGTAGTTTTTTTCCAGTTTTGTATTTTCTCCGTACAAATCTTTTAGGAATTGATCAATTCTGCCTTCAGAAATTATAAATGATTATGTGGTATCAGGAATTAATTTTTGTTACTGATAAACATAAAAACGTTCTGTCATATTATGAAATTTCATTCTTAATTTCTTACTTTAATTTTATCGACCAACATTCACAAATTTAAATAATAATAATAATAATAATAATAATAATCGTCTTTTAATAATTAATTATCAAATGCATACACAATTAGGCGATATTTAGCTGACTAGCTATTCTTACATATAACATAACTGTTAATGAAATTACATAAAAAAACATTAAGATGACTAACTGAGACAAGAATAACCTACCCACAGATCCCAAGCCTTCAATACATTTATCGTAGATAGATTACTAAACCCCTCTAGTACAAGAACGACTGTACTTTTCTCTTCTAATTATGAAATGTGCAATAATACACCAGGATAAATTTGTCATTATTTGGACGTTTACTAAATAAAATAAGAAAAGGTAATACATTATTTGATGTCAGAAAACAAAGCAGAGGAGAGAGAAAATATAAAAAATAATTAATCATATACTAGAGCGTAGTAAATATTATTATCAATTAAGTACTGAAATATTTAGACAAATAATCTTTTTTAATACCTCGCTTGAAAGACAGAACAGAAGAGTGTTTGAGGCAGGGTTTTACACAATTAAATAATTTAACGAAAACATAAGAAAAACAACGCTGAAATATTGCTGTTCTAAATTTAGGGATAGAAAGCATATCTCTAGACCTAACAGAAACAGCGTGTTTGAAGTTTGATCTGTAGCATAGTTTTTGTTGTAAATAGAATGGATCATTTGTAAGCAATAATCGGTGAGTAAAGGTTAATAAATGAGTTTCCCATATTTTAGCCATGGGTAGCCATTCTAAAATTTTTAAGTTTGCGGAAATTGGATCATATCTCCTTAATTTAAACACAAACCTGCACGTATGCGTTGCACTCTCTGAATCCGATTCCTGGTAACCATGTCCAGACAAGGACCGTAAACCGTGCTTCCATAATAAAATATTGGAAATATGGTGTACTCGCACAACATTTACATACAGTATGATCGTCTTAGCAGACCAGAAACATGTTCTGTAAAACGTAGATTCGAGTCAATGATTAGGCCTACATTTCGAGCAGATTCAGTATATGGTATCTTCTCATTATTCACTATGAGACTGAAATTGTTTTGCAACAAGTTTTCCCGATTTTTGATGTTACCAAAGAGCAAAAAGTATGTATTCTTGGCATTAAGAGTCAAATTGTGTGATTGTGAAAACTGACTTATTAAACTTAGGTCATGATTTATAAGACCAACCGCCTCATTGGCTTTTTCAGGAACAAAACTCAAATAAATCTGAATGTCGTCTGCGTAACCTTGAACAAAGCACGCAGTTAACCTATTAAAAAGATCAAAGGTGTAAATTAAAAATAACAAGGGCTCCAAGAGAGATTCCTGTGGCACACCAGTCATAACAGATAAGACCTCAGACGACTCATTGTTAAATTTTACTCTCTGTTTTCTGCTAGATAAGTAACATTTAAAAAAATTTAGGGGAATCTCATTAAATCCAATATGCTTTAACTTTGCACAGAGTACATCATGATCAACTGTATCAAAGGCTTTCGAAAAGTCCAACAACACGAGTGCAGTGATTTTCTTGGCATCCATTGCCCTCATAATATCGTCTGTGACATTTAAAAGTGCCGAAATCGTGCTGTGGGACTTTCTGAAGCCAGACTTTTGTTCTGGTAATATATTATTTTGTGTAAGAAAGTCAGTTATCTGTTTGAGCACTATTTTTTCTAGAATTTTTGAGAGTGTGGGTAACAGGCTAATTGTGCGTAAATCAGATAAAGTGGTAGGGGCATTTGTCTTAGAAATGCGTTGTATCCAAGTAGTAGGAAAATATCCCGTTTCCAATCAGCTATTAATTAAATGACAAACCTGAGATAATATGTGTAGCATACACTAGTTTAACATCCTGAGGGATAACCCATCACAACCAGAGGCATTTGATTTAACAGATTGGAGGGCTGATTCGACCTCCTGAATTGTACTTAATCTTAAATTAAATTTGTTATTTCAACGTAGTGGCAGATCATTATAAAAATTTACAGTCTGAAACAAAATTTCTAAGTTCCTTATATCGAGTTTTGTTAATGTCCCTTTTAGTTTTCTTAAATTTTGCAAAGGCCAAGTCTCTTTCTCTCATCATTATTTTAAGTATGTCAGTTAGCCAGGGTGCCCTTGGTTTGCTAACCCTGACATTGCGGGAGGAGCATGCTTATCAAATATAGATTTTATTTTTTCATTGAAAATAAGCACCTTAGTATCAATGTTCCAGTTGTAGTATAAACTATGCCAAGAAATGTGCCCAAGTCTAATAAAAAATCGTTATAGCTAAACTGCTTAAAGTCACGTACCGTGACGAATTTTTGCTTAAATCGTGGGATATTAAAATTTATATTGCAGAAAACTAATCTGTGATCAGAAAAGTCTACGTCAAGAGTACCATAATCAGTACATCTGTCCGGCAAGCTAACAAAAGTAGGATCCAATAATGTTTCAGATAGGGTAGTTACGCGTGTTGCTTTATCAAAAACTTGCGTCATTCCATAATTATTAAGACAGTTACTTAATGGATTTGTTAGATTGAATAGGTTTATATTCAAATCGCCTAGTAAAGTAAGGTGATCCATAGTAGGCACAAATGTAGATAAAATGTCATCTAACTGCTCGATACAGTCATGAACGTTCTTATCAGGAGGCCTATAAATAACTCCCAAAAAACATGTCTGTCCATGAAAAGCAAGTTCTAAAAACGAATATTCAAAGCTAAAGATTCTGTCATTATTCATCCTCGTAACTTTTAATTTAAGGTTGTTTTTCGGAAAAATAGCAACCCCTCCACCCCTATAATTATCTCTCCTATCCTTCCTAAAACATTGGTAACCATCTATGTGTATTACTGAAGAATTAATGTTGTAATTTAACCAGGTTTCTCATACACACATTATGTCAATAAAATTGTCCATCATTAACTGTTTTAAACTATCAAAGTGGGGTATAATTGACCGTACATTTAAGTGGGCAATTTTCATTTTAATTTGATAAGTCAAATATAAAAATAAGAAGTAAAAAGAGGCAACCATATTCCACTAATGAAGAGCTATTGAATCAAAGAAAAGAACAATCAGTTACTAAGTAATTATAGCAACAGTGCTGTACAATAACTGTAAGAGAATAAATAAATAAGCGGTATTTGCAAGTAGCAGAAAGCGGTACTTAATAACAACGCCTTAGGCAAAGATATATTTGAAGAAATAACTTGATGTGACTTTAATTTCGTTAATTATTGTCTTCCAAAAGTCAAATCTCTTTCATTTATTTAATCGCTACGCATTAACAAATAGTAAGTGTAAAGCCGTAAATACATTTTTGTTAGAATTCCAATAAAGATAAACAGCCAAGTATCTTATAAAAATATTCTCACACGTTGTTAAACATAATAGATAATAAATATGAACACATTAGCCAAAAAAAAAAACTTAAATGACATGCTGCCTTGTAAATAATATATTAGAAATTCATTCTGAATATTTTATGTCAAGCAAAATAATTCTTATGTTAATATGGAATTTATTAAAGATAGTTATTTTGTGATATCATTTTACTTTCCTCGTAAAAGGGAAGTATTATAATCGTGAATAATCACTCTCCCAGGATTTTACAGATCTTTATGTTTTAAGGTCCTTAGATGTCAAAAACCATGTTTTTTTTTCAATTCCGTCAGTCTGTCTGTCTATTCGCGCTATGGTTAACAATTATTTACCCGATTGACTTCAGATTTTGGTGAATGAAGATAAACCTGGAAACATTTTGGTGAAAATCCAATGTGGCGGAACAAAATGGCGGAGTAATAAAATGTAAAAAATAATACTAAAAATACTACTAATACAATTTACCTCAAGTTATGCAAAAACATGAAGAATAACGTAAACCAAATTTGGTAATATTTTGGTACGAATCCAAGATGAAAAAAATCTGCTTGCAAAAACTAGTAATTAGATTGAATTCAAATTTTCTTCAAAAATTAAGAATGATGTAAAAATGAACTGGTGAAATTGTAATATAATATTTGTAATCGTGAAAAAAACGCTTTCCCAGCTTTTAATAGATCTTCACGTTCCAAGGTCACTAATTTCCCGATAGACTTCAAATTTTCCTCAAAAATTAACAGTCTTATGAGGATGACCTGGCAATATTTTGGTAAACATCCAATATGGCGGAACAAAATGGCGGCTCAGGGAAATGTTTATTAATTAAATTATTACTAAAAAACTAAATATATAAATTATATATTTTATTAACATAAAAAACTAAATATATAATTTACAGGTAAGGCATTGTTATAAAACGCTACGTGCAGGCATACCCCTGCTGATTCTTATCTCAAACAAACATCTGAAGAAAGAATACCGTTTTAAATTTGTATCCTTCGCTGTTGAAATGTTTGGTCCTTGGGGTAATGAGGCAAAAAAGCTTCTTGATGATATAATTATAACATATCGTTCAAGGAAGCAAAAAGCTTCATTACTCAAAGGATCAGCCTCGCTATTCAAAGAAGTAATGCGGCTTCTGTGTTAGAGACTATCGAGAATGGAACAGGTTTGGATGAAATTTTTTATATTTGATTTTTTTAATTTCATTTTATTTTTAATACATGTTTTGTATAAATCTAATAAATTATATTTAAAAATTGTTTAAAAACATATCAAATTAATGCTTTACCTCAAATTTTGCATCAAAATCAAGTGTTGCATAAGCATAAACTGGTAACATTTTGGTACAAATTGAAGATGGCAATAAATGACGGCCTAATAAATTATTTAAAAAATCAGCATGGAAAAACTACTTGTTAGATTGATTTTACCTGTGCAAAAATTAAGTGTGATATAAAGGTAAACTGGTAGAATTGTGGTACCAATTCAAGATGGTGGAACAAAATGGAGGGCAAATAAAATGTTTAAAAAAATTAATGTAAAAAGGTAATTGACTTTAAATTACAAAAATTAGCCGTGATATAAGGATAAACTCGTAAAATTTTGGTTAAATTATGCCCAAAAATCAAGTGTAGCGCATAGATTCTAATAAAAGGAAAAATGCACATGAAGGGAAATTCCGCGTTAAGGAAGTTTACTAATTTAATTTTGAAGAGATTCTATTAATTGAAATTCAAAATATGCTTTATTTTCAAAAAAGGGTACACTTTTGGTGACAGAGCTAAAATTATGAAAAAATTACAAAGGCTTATATTAACAATTTACATCGTATATCGTAATAAGCTTTTGTGGCAAGCAGACTCTTTACTGACTTTCTAAAGGCCTTGACAGAGACAGAGTGTTTAGTGTAGGCAGGAAAGTGGTTGTAAATATTCCTGCTCTCATAGAGAATAGAGTTACGAGTCAATGATGGAGTACGAATTGGCAAACGCAAGTCGTCAGCATGTCTGGTGTTATGATTATGCTGGTGAACTGGAAAAGTGTCCTTGTATTTGTGAATCGTGCACACTGGTTCAAGCAGAAAAAGTCAGGTTAAGCTTAAAATTTTATTAGTAATAAAGAGAGGTCTACATGGTTCTCTGCTGCAAACCTTACATAGGTAACTTACTGCTCGTTTCTGCAGGACAAAAAGAATGTTTAAAAGGTAATTGCTAGTGTTACCCCAAAAAGCAATGCCGTAACGCAAGTGGAGCTCAACTAAACAAAAGTAAACCATCTTAGCGGCACCAAGTCCCATCCCCATCTCAGAAGATACGTACTGCAAAACATCCTTTTACCCAGGCTCATCAAATTTTCAACTGCTAACACTCTGGTTCTTTAAGGGCAAGGTACCCACAACAAAATCATCTACGTCACATTTAATTCCAACAATGGTTTTGGCAGTGTCAAGTGACAAGAAATGAGTCACACTACATTTCAACTGTTAAGAGATCACGTGACATGATGTCTCTCTAGAAATGCAAATCAGTCTGATTCCATATAATCGTGGTGTTATCGGCAAAAAGTGTGATACGACCCTGAATCTTAAAAGAAGCCAGGTCATTGACATAAAGCAAAAAAAAAGAGAGGACCCAAAACTGACCTCTGTGGAACTCCCCATTGTACGTCAAGAGCACAAGACAGAGCCGAACCAGTAGCGAGCAGACAGAAACGGCTTAGACCACTGTGCCCCTAAAGCCATAGACTCTAAGCTTCCGCAGCAGCAAACTGAGACAAACGAAATCAAATGCTTTTGACAAGCTACAGAAAACTACCGCGACAGCTTCGCGACCATTGATTCCCTGATAGACCCTTCGAGAAACCTGAAAATAGCATTACAATTGCCTTTGTTGGATTGAAAACCAAATTGGCTGGAATGAAGAATATGTGTTTTCTCTAGGTGTCCATACGAAGCTTGACAGGTCTCTCAATGATCTTGGATAAAAAAGATACTAGAGCTATGGGTCTGAAGTTGCAGGAATCATCACGCCCACCTTCTTTATGCAGAGGAATCACAGTAGATCTTTTAAGATTGGCAGGGAAGAAGCCGTTAATCCAAGAGTGGTTTATGGCCTCAGACAGAGCCTCAATGGCTGACAGAGGCATAGACAAGAAAATTCTGATAGAGATTTCATCTTCTCCAGATGACTTTAGTCCTTTAGTTATCCAGGATTTTTTATTTTTCCTTTTAATTTTTTGAATAGGGGAGTATTTGTTGAAGCTATGTTGCAAGAGGAAATAAAATTGATTGGGCCCTTGCCTCAGAGCCGAAGATTGTACCATTGTATTGTTGAGTGTATTATTAGAGTGTGGTTATCCACGTGTACAGCTAAATTAAACGGTTTGAGTAAATTAAACAAGTAAATATATCAGGGATGATAAGATCATTGTTAAAATTTCCCTCTAACATAATATCACAGTTGCTGTGGCAAACTAGATAATAGCTGTTCTAAACTCCGAGTCCGAGAAATTTGAAAAAGGACTACGATAAACACAAACTACAAATAGTTTTATTGCTTTTGAGTGAATTATTGACAATTCAAAAATCTTTTCGGTAATTAAATCATTATATTTATCTACAGATATGTAACTGTTTTCATCCAAAAATGTCATCTTGATCATTATCTAAGATCCTCCGCGGCTAAATATTGATGGGCAAAAGAGGAAAATAGTTACATACCCTGGCAAATAACATAATTCTTCAAGAAATATTCAGTCACACAAATAATGTCTGGAAAATTATGAGCTTCCAAGGACTTAGAGACTTTGTAATAAAAAAATATATAAAATATTTCTATATCTTCAGCGGGTTTATTTCCCATTTGAGATTTATTTATCAAGATTATTGGCTAAGTTTACTGAAAGTGGTCTAAAATCTGGGCTCGTCTCTGTAAACATTTGTTTCGAAACTCGCTTTCAAAGAAATGACAAATTTAAGAAGTACAAAAAGAACCACAAAGACAAACGATCCCTATTTTGAGATTCCCATTTCTTTTTCTTTTATAGAGTCCTAGACCGGGCATCATTTCTAAAAAGTTCGTTTTAAGAGAGTCGGAAGGTCTTGGATGAGCGTTCTATAACCTTTGTTATGAAAAATTGAACCAATAGGCAAATGATTTGGTTTTTTCTTGGAATTATCAAATATATTGGCAAAGAACACAAAAAAAACCACTCTTCTCACATTTCCAATATTTTCCACTATAGTCAAAACATAAAATGATATAAAAGCAAAAAAGAGCAATAACACACACTGTTATTGTTAATATTATTCTTGCATTATTTAAATGGAAAAAAGTAATCATATCTAAAACTAAATTTGAAGGAATAAAATTACGTGGAGAAAAGTAATGAAACATATGTCGAGGAAACAGCTAATTTAGTTCTTGCATCAGCCGATTAGAAGCTAAATATCGTTATTAAGTTCAGTGGCAAATTGAATAACGTCTACCAGGATGAATGGAATATTAGCCATACCAAAATCAAATATGGCCAAAAGCAGTATCAATACAGAGTAGTGAAAATGTATATGAAAATTATAACAGGTTTAATATCATTTCAAATAAGACCACATGCTATAATTAAAAATCGAGTAAATATATTTTTTTCCAGTCTTAGGGAAGATGGGTGCAAATTTTGGGATTTTTATAATTGTAATTTTACTTCGCATGCCATTTTAATATTTATATTAAGTATTGTAATAACATATTTGTCATCACTCGCCAACCAAATTGTTTGTAAGGATACACATGGAAAATATAGCTATATTTTCTGAGGTATACATTACGTTTCTTTCCGTTCTCATCATCTACATACAATGTTCATAGTTTTATCTGGTGTAAATTAGCTCCTTACCATTGTTGTTATGTTTGTTTAAACTGTAAAAACAATTTAATAGCCCTATTTCTTTATTATATCTAAGCTATTTATGTTGTTTCTCGAAGTTGGTGTAGTATATTGACATTAAACTTGTAAGTTTTTCATCTTTTCAATCATTCATTTCCATTATATTCATTTATTATAGTTATCTGTTATTAATTTTATATTAAGTTAACTATGTAAGTTTTATTTATATTTCTGCTTTTGTTAAACTTATTAGCTGAATTTGGCAATTGCCAAATTTCAATTACTTAATAATTACACATTCAAGTTTCAATATCATAGCCTTTGAGTAGTTATATAACCCCATGTCAATTTGACAACCCAGTTAATCGTTTTCTTTACTCTCTTTTAAAAACTTTAACCAGTACTCTGTCTCTTCTACCATGCTTTTGCAGAAGACAGCTGTTTTTAGCACTCAAGAATTTTTAAAATGTGATTTTGGTGCTTGCAAGCTTTTGTTTTTTGTTATATGTAGAGTTTTAATTACATTGATTGATCGACCATGCATCTTTTTAGCCTGTTTTACTTTTTTTAGCTTTGTTCCAAAATTGAAGTGTTTCATTACTCGATGAATAGGGTTCCCCATTTTCGATACTTTTGCAGAAAACCTCAGTTGAAGATAGAGGGATGCTATTTTCACGGCACTTTAATAGTTTTTCGTGAGCGAAAGATGCCATAAACACAATTTGCATGGCCTTCTTCGTTTTTGAAATACGAAAGGACGAAACTGAAAATTTGCGTTTTCTAAGCATCTTAGTTTATAACACAAGAACATAGAAAAGGAAAAAAGGATTATTATAGAGTTTTTAACGTAGAATAGCATAGTTAGTTTTTTATGAGCCCTGAATATTGAACTATGCCATTCAATTCAACGTAAAAAACTATATAAAAAATTACTTTCTCGTTATCTTGTATTATAACTAAGATAACGAAGAATGCCGAAAATTTCACACCTAAAATCCTAACCAAACAAAGGTTTTTATTTCGAATCATTTCCATTGCAGCCCAAAATATATCTGGAAATATTCACCTTGCAGAGTATCCTGGGCGATATTCTTAGTAAGTGGAAATATTTCTGTCACAATACTGGACACATGCCCTCGCAGTTACTAAAAAGGCTTACGAGTTAGATCAGATCGAGTTGCTATGGCAGTTAAAACTCTTAGTTCACCAGCTAGGTATGTTTGGCTTATATCACTGCCATATTTTTTAATTGTTACATTCAGAAAAATGTTTTGTTTCATTGTGGCATATGTTACATTAAACCTATATTATAAGTGTCAAGTTAGACCTAGTCTTGAACTTGACATTTTATTTTTAAAATGAAAAATAATATTTTTTGGTACTGCTTGGTTACTTAAATAATAAATAAAGAATTAAAACTAAAACAACATATTTTAATTCTTACTTATTATATTATTAGCTACAAAATCAAAGTGCTTTTAAAAGTCTCACTGGCGAATATGACGGTGAAAAACTCTTATTTATTAATTATCTATGCTTTACTACATAAATATAATATTTTGTTATAATTTCATTAAATCTACCTTTACAAATCTGTGAAAACTTAGTTGAGACATGGTGTAAACTGTTCTGTATTGTTCTGAACAGATTTTCCTCAGGATTATGTAGATTGCACTTCAGACAAGATATATTCATCAATAATGTACGACAAGATTTTAGAATAGATCTTGATGATTTATTTTGATATCGCAGGGCTCTCTGTAAGGTTTACACAATTTATAGTTTTCAAATTTCTCTATCATCTTGATCTTGATATGGAACTTCACTAAAATCGACAAAAAAATCAAAAACACCCCATTTAAACGTCAGCAGAATGCAACTGGCGGGCCGAGTAGCGTTACGTTCGCGAACGCGACAATTCTTAGTCAATTAATAAAAATGGACTGCCATCGTTTAATTAATATAACTTAAAAAACAACGTTCCACCTATTTTAGTACAAAAAAAAACTCTATTCAAAGCTATAGAATAAACATGTTTTAAACAATTTTTAGTAGTTTCATAAAACTAAAATGGATGGAACGTGATGCTTTTCACAATTATATAAAAGTAGTTGTTCTATACCTCACGTTTAATACTTTAGTATATATAAAAACTAACATTCTACCTATTTTAACACACAAAACCTAATTCGCAGCGATAATAGATATTTACGAAACAAGCGAGTTAACAACAGCTACACAAGTATCTTAATTACATTAACTCACATGTATTGTACATACAACATTTTATCTACGACTGTTTTAATAGTCGTAGATGACGTATTTTAATACACACATATTTTTATTAAACAAATTTTTCAAAAAGTTTAAAGCAAGCAGCATAAAACACCTTTCTATTAGCTGTTATCTGTTTGCACTTTAATCCTGCCAGTCTGCGTTACCCAGGGCAATGTCAATTTAAGTAACATCTTATTGACAGTTTTAGTGTCTTTAGCCAAAATGAGTGATTCATAAAAAAGCATTCCTTCGGATATTGAGCAGGAGGCATCCAGGGCAATTGACAGGTTGCTTCCCGAAAAATCGAGCCCAAAATATGAGTATATTTTCAATAGGTTCCAAAAATGGCGCAGAGAGAAAAATGTGCAGAACTATAGGAATCAAAAGGTACTTACATGCTTCGGAGAGTTATCTACTAACTATAGGTCTTCATCTCTCTCTAGGCGTTTTATTTTATGAACAATGATATCTATTAAAGTCAATATTGATATCAGCAAATTTAGAAATTTAGTCGCCCTCCTCAAAAGAAAATCTGAGGGATATCAATAAAAAAAGTCAAGGGTATTAACTAAAACCAATATCACAAGATTCTTTCTAGAAGGGGTTGACAAAGAATACTTATTTATGAAAATATTGATTATTGAGCTTTCGAGCTCGCAGGCAAGAGGAGTTAACAAATTTGTTGTTGGAAAATATCAAGGATGAAAGGCGATGTTTTCATGTTCAGACATGGTTTAACTAGTTCAAAAACACATTAGTTTTCGCCCATGTAACATCGAAATGGTGTAAGTTTGAAGCAACCGGTTGGCATTAATTCTTTTGGATCCTTGCAAAAACAAATTGCTTTGTATCTCAAACTTGAACACCCAAAAGAATATACAGGGAATTGCTTCCGAAGATCATCTACGTCCCTATTAGCAGACTCAGGAGCTAATATTCTCAGTAAAGCGTCATACTGGCTGACGATCCAACACGGAAAGCTACATTGAAAATTCTGCAGAAAATAAAAGAAAAATAGCATCCAAAATTTTGGGTAAAACGGGAGAAACTTTGGACGGGATCCGAAAAGAAATGAAACAAAGCCAGCCATCAGACGACCAGTTTAAATAATGATAATGTTTCGTCAGGAATTCATTTGAAAGAATGCAAAGATTATACTATTAATATTTATAATAAACAATTTTTCACGTTTTATAGTTTTTAATAAAACAGTTTATAAAAATCTTCTTCGCTTTTTCTATGTTACAAATGTCAAATTAAAAAAGAACGAATGAAAATGACGTGTGGTAACAAAAAGGAGTGAAGTAATGAAGTTCTTAACTCACACAAAATGCGTGGGTTAAGAGCTTCTTAGCTCAGGGACGTAAATAAAATATTTTTTTAAAAATAATTTTTAGCAATCTGATAAAATTAAAATGGGTGGAACGCTTTGTTTTACATTTTATGCAAATATTGAGGTGTTCTATTCTACACCTACAACACGTTAGTATAAAAAACAACGTTCCACCTTCTTTAGTACACAAAAGTTAATTTGAAGCAAGAAAATAAATTAGTTTCTAACAACTTTTAGCAGTTTCATAAAACTAAAAGAGGTGAAACGTGTTTTTATACAGGTGTTTTATGCTAGGAAAAAACGACATTCGTTATATTTAGTTATATTAGATATTATTGCCTTTTATTAACACTAAATCAAATCAAAATTTCATACAATTCTAATTATTTTTAGTAATCTACTTATGGTAATTGTTATTGTTGATATTAATTAGATAATTATTATAAACGGTTGATGGGTGACTTGAACTTTCGATTAGTTGATAACAAGGGTTTGTCGTACAAGTCTTTCAGACTCATGCACTCGAAAAAAATTCTGCAATAATTCAACCACTAGGGAGATTATAAGTAAATGTAATCTTTTGGTTTTCACTTATTTTTTTATTTAGTATAGTCCTCGTATAATTTAAAACCAGATTATCGAGTTATCATAATTAATTAACGCTTTCGGGCATACATAACCATATCCGAACGAGAAGTGAAAGATTTCCTATTAAGAAACGAGAGTAATGCAGCTATTATAGACACATAAGCTTGATGCTTTCTGCATGCAGAACCGTATTCTATAGAAAATGTATATTGAAAAAAAAGTGCGCGTGCCAATTTGTTTATTTCCCTCGTAAAAGGAAATTATCGTAATCGTGAAAAAAAAACACACCCAGGTTTTTAGAGATCTTCACGTTCTAGTGTTCCTAGAAACAAAAGAAAAACATATTTCCTCATTTCCGTCGGTCTGTCTGTATTCATAGGCATAGCTCAAAAACTACTTATTTGATTGACTTCAGATTGTGGTCAAAAATCAAAGGTTATAAATAAATGAAATGGATACATTTTGGCAAAAATTCAATATGGCGGCCTAGTGAAATATTAAAAAAATTATTATCAAAAAGTTACTTTCCCAATTTACCTAACATTTTGCACAAAAATCAAGTAACATGGTAAATATTTTGGTATAAATACAAGATGTCGGCCTATGTGAAATGTTAAAAAAAAAACCAATTTACCTGATATTTTCCACAAAAATCAAGTATTACGTAGAAATCAACTGGTAAAAATTTAGTACGAATCCATAATAGCGATACTAAAACGGCGACTTAATCAAGTATTTAAAAAATCGGTATAAAGTGTGATATAAAGATGTACTGGTAAAACTTTGGTACAAATTCAAGATGGCGGAACAAAATAGCGGCCAAATAAAATGTTGGTCGTGATAAAATTCCCCTTTAAAGTTTCACATAACTTCAAGTTTTAGCATTTCTAGATGCCTAAAAATATATTTTGTCTATTCCGTCGATCGGTCAGTTTCGTTTATCTCAAATTTTGGACAAAAAATCAAGTATTACGTAGGAATCAACTGGTAAAATTTTTGGTATGAGTCCAATATGGCGGAACAAGATGGCGGTTTAACAAAATATTTAAACATGCAGCTTGAAAAAACTAGTTAATGAACTGATTTGAAATTGTGTGCCATAAGTAATTGTAGTACAGAGATGAACTAGCAAAACTGTGGCATTAATTAAAGATGTCGGAACAAAAAGGCGGCCAAATAAAGTTTTTGTAATCTGAAAAAATCACCCTCTTAGGTTTTACATATCTTCGCGTTTAAGCGTCCCTAGATGCTAAAAAATATGTTTTATAAATTCCGAACAGACAAACAGACAGACGTTTGTCGGTTTGTCTGTTCGCGGCATAGTTTAAAAACTGCTCATTATATTGACTTCAAATTTTAGTCAAAAATTAAGGCTCGTATGGGGTTGACCTAGTAATATTTTGATAAAAATCCAATATACCGGAACAAGCTGACGGCCTAACGAAATGTTAAAGAAATTATTACTTAAAAAACTAATTATTCAATTTGCACAAAAATCAAGTTTTATGTAGGATCAACTAGTAAAATTTTGGTACGAATACAAGTTGGCAGAACAAAATGGCGGCTTAATAAAATATTTAGGAATTCAGCCTGAAAAAACTACATAATGAACTGATTTTAAATTGTGTGCAAGAACTAATTATAGAACAGAGATGAATTAGTAAAACTCTGTAGTACTAATTCAAAATGGCGGCCAAATTATATTTTTGTAATCTCAAAAAATCACCCTAACAGTTTTTACATATCTTCTCGTTTTAGCGTCCCTAGATACCAAGAAATATGTTTTATCAACTTCGTCGGTCTACCTCTCGGTTTGTCTATCTGTCTGTCAGTTTGCGGCATAGCCTAAAACCTACTCACCAGGCTCATATGGGGATGACCTAGTAATATTTTTGTGAAAATCCAATATGCCGTAACAAGATGGCGGCCTAGTGAAACGTTAAAAAATTATTACTTAAAAACCTAATTATTCAATTTTCTCAAGTTTTGCACAATAATCAAGTGTTACATAGGAATGAACTGGTAACATTTTGGTATGAATATAAGATAGCAAAACAAAATGGTGAATTATTAAAATGTTTAAAAAATCAGTCTGAAAAAATCACTACTTATTAGATTAATTTCAAGTTTTGTGCAGGCATTAAGTGTGATAAAGTTGTGTTACGAATTCAAGATGGCGGAACAAAATGGCGGCCAAATAATATGTTAAAAAAATTAACGTAAAAAAATTATTGACTGTAAATTTTGGAGAAAAATTAAAAGGATAACTGGTGTTAATTCAACATGACGTAACAAAATTGCGGTGTGTATCAATGTAAAAACTACTTATTAAATTTATTTTAAATTATGCTCAAACTTAAGTGAGGCATAGATCGAAACTGGTAAAATATTGGTAGGGATCCAATATATTGGCACAAAATAGCGCCAAATAAATTTTTTTTTAAAAAACAGTATGTATATGTGTTCCTAAATAACTATGTACTGAATTAAATTGGTACATACTTCACTATTCCAAATAAAAGGAAATATTCTTAATAAGGGAAGTTCCGGGTAAAGGAAATTTACCGACTTTTTTATTTTATTACCCAATAGATCCGCCAAACGAACACCAAAAACCGCATCTCGATATCGATGTTTCGCACCTGAAATATCTATTTTTATACTTTGATAAAAAAACACTATTTATGGCTAGCAGTTTAATAAGGGGCCCAAAAAGACCAGCCTGTTTCATTACAAACTATAGAACATTTCGTCCCGTTTGAACCTTTACATTAGGATGTATCTATTTCTAGACCATTGATTCCTTGCTGGAAATCGTCTTTCAAAATTCCTTTCATAAATTATACGATCTGAGAGGAATGTTATTTTCGCAGCAACATTTTATGGTAAATATTTATAATTAGTACAAAATTCCCAATACACAATATATAACGGGCTAATAACTTATTGCGAAGCACAAAATGATTTTGTACAAATCAAATGTGAAAGTTATAAATTAATCTTTCAGGTCCTATTGACCATTTATTCATTTAGGAAAACCGGAATAATTTTTTTTTCATATGCAATCAAAGATTACTGTCCTTTCTCCTAGCCATTGGCTTTGACCAGTGTCGTACCTTCACCTTCACAAAACGGTAACAGCTCAAGACTATCTCCTCGTTTTTTTTTTGTTTCGACTACTGAATGCAATGCACTTTCGATGAAAGTGAATCTGACAAAGAAAAAAGGGACAACAACAATTTCTTGGGTGTTTTGATTGCTTCTTTAGTTTAGATTTATCTAATAGCTATGTAGTATGGAAATCGGTTTAAAATTCGCACGTTGTTGGTAAAAACTGACATTAATATAGCAGTGCGTTGTTTTATATACGGATTTACAAATATTTAGGTTATGTTATTAATATATTAGCCATTAATTAGATTTTTATATCCTCGGTTAACTAAGCAGAATACAATAAAAAGATATTTTAACATTTAATTTAGAATAAACGTCTTTGTTTATATACACGTATCGCTTTTTAAAGATTTTAAAACAATCATTTCACTTGATATGTGCACTTTTGAGTGTAATTTTGCAAAGATATTTTAGAGGAACTTATAGGTCAATTAAATAAGTATAAAATTTTAACATATACTACTTACAAAAAATAACATAATGTCCATAAGGGTATTTTTAAAATTTGTGTTTTGTCTGTCAAAACATTATTATTAAAAACATTGTCCCGTTAATAATGTTCTGTTTGTGGTGAATTGGTGTCATTTCCCAGTGTTTTTTTTTGGCGAAAAAAATATGGCTGAGATTAGAAATCATTCTGCTGGTGAGTATTAGTATTGATGATTAATGGAATAGGTAATATGTTTTATCAGATTTTGCAGATTACTATGCAAATATAATAATTAATTTAGGTTTATTTTGTTTGGATTGGTTTCTTTGAATAACTTAATTAATTTTTTGAACTGAGAAACACGTTAACTCTGGTTCAATATTCGTTACAAATTTCACACCTATATTTTTTAACCAAACAAATGTTGTAATTTCTAATCGCTGCTAGGGCAACCGGGGTTATTTCCGCAAATGTTCCCTCCTTGAGCTGGTCAAAGTTATGATAAGTACTTAGCCAAAATACTTAAAGTAACCAGTATTAAGTACTTGATTCTAAAAATCTACTTGCAGTATTAAGTACCAGTATTTTGCAAAAGAACAGGGTGTCCCGTTTTCGTTGTTTTCATGGGGTGGTGCTACTTTTTTGTGAAACGAAAGATGACCCAAACTAAATTTTCATAGCCCCCTTCGTTTTTAAGATATAGTGTAAAATCGAAAATATTTCATTTTTGGGCCCCCCTCGTATTTCGGTTGTTGTTTAACTTATCGAAAAGATAAAAACCGCTTCTTATACAGTTTTTCACGTAGAATTCTGTGGCGTAGTCAGATTTTTTATGTGAGCTATTGTTTTTGAGATATAACACAAACTTATAATTTTTTAAATAGGACACCCCGTATATTTTCATTTTATATTATTCAGTTCACAATAAGCTTCTCGAAAATATATAATAGTATATACTTCTTTATTTGAATCGCCCAGTAATTTGCATTTTTTTAGAGATAGACTCAGTTTTTGGTAGTAGGCTCTAATTGCCTAAACAGAACAAAAGAAAATTGTTGTCATGTTAAATAAATTACTTGTCAAAAACCTTTGGTTAGTGTTAAAGCTAGATTTGTTAACCGCAACAATTTTAAATTTTATAATAAACAATGGCTAGAAACCAAACGTTTTCTAAACAAAACCTATAGCAAGGAAAACGAGGAGATGTAGTTAATGTTCTGGCGCCCATTGATGTAGACCTTTCAAGTTCTTGCAAAAAAATCCATCAGAATGTTGGAGTTCCAAAAAGCAGGGTATAAAAAATCTGAGGGAAACAAGTTTATAAACCATTTAAATTCAGATTGGTGCACCACGTACATCCGGGAGACTTTTACAGAAAAGTAATATGGTCCGATGAGGTATATATAAGTAGCGCCGGAGTGTTAAATAGGCATAATTCTAGATACTGGTCACAAGAAAACCAGCATCGAATATTTCCTCGCGAACGACAGGGTAGGTTTGGATTTAATATTTCTTGTTTCATATTGGATTCAAAAATAATGTATGGTATATATACCAGGGGAGCTTAGATACAGATCGGTATTTCCAAATACTGGAACTTATTCTACTCGATGATCTGCCTTTGGCATATTTACGCGACGTATATTTTCAGCAAGACGGAGCAACTGCTCATAATTCCGGTAGAATAAGGCAGTTTTTGGAAAATAATTTTCTTGGAATGGATAGGAACCAATGGTCCTGTAAGATGGCCGGCGAGATCATCTCTCGGTTTTGAATAAGTTCCTGTGGGGTATTTTAGAAAACAAAATATATAGAACAAGGCATGACACCTTAGCGGATTTAATAAATGCCACAAGAAGGGCATTCAATGAAATGCAACAACGACCGGTTATTATTTTCAATGCCTTAAGAAGAATACGAAAATTATGTAGGCTTTGTGTAAGGCAAAATTGACATCATTTCGAGCAATATCTTTAAGGTATAGATTTAGTTTTCTGTTCATTTTAGTGATCTTTAGTGGTAGAATTAGTTTTTGTTGTTGTTGTTATTAACATGTTTATTTATTTAATTAATAATACTTTTCAATGTTGTTGCATTCACGGGTTTAGCAGCAAAAACCAGGTTAATAATAATTCTTTTTATTATAAAACCGAGTTTTCGGTCCGATTTTGAACCTTCTTCAAGGCAACAGGCTAAAATCATAACCATATAAGATAAATAATGCTATGATAGGTATTACAAATCTACTTACATTTTCATTATAATTATTGAATTAATAAATTGCTAAAATTTGAACATTTCTTGTAAAATAGTATAAAACAACGATATACAAGGTAATAATTTATTGTAGAATTAAAAAAAATTCTTGTTACTATAAATAAAATATACGTAAAAAATTCATTTGTTTGGTAAGCAATTCCAGCCTACTACCAAAAACTGAGTATATCTCTAAAAATAGAAAAGTATATATTATTATATATTTTCGAGAAGCTCATTGTGAACAGAATAATATAAAATAAAAATATACGGGCTGTCCCATTGAAAACATTATAAGTTTGTGTTATATCTCAAAAACGGCAGCTCACATAAAAAATACTACGCCACTGGATTCCACGTGAAAAACTGTATCATAGCCAGTTTTTACCTTTTCGATAAGTTAAACAACAACCGAAATACGAGGGGGGCCTAAAAATGCCATATTTTCAATTTCACACTGTATCTTAAAAACGAAGGGGGCTATGAAATTTTTGTTTGGATCACCTGTAATTTCACAAAACAGTAGCACTATGTCGCGAAAACCGCAACCCTCTATCTTCACTAATAAGAGAGATATCCTATAAAAACAACGAAAACGAGACACCCTGTACTTAAAATATTCAGTAGTTTCGTTAAAATTGAAAATGTAAGTACAATAAGTACATGCTCTATGTAGTTTTAAGGATATTTCCTAAGTACTTAAAATATATCTAAATACTCACAGTATATCTAAATACTTAAGTATTTAACCAAGTACTGCAATCATAATCAAGTTAACTTTAATTTTTGGTAATTCTTATTATATCATAACTCATTTTCTGGTGTGTTTTTGACAATCACCGTAATGTTTTAGTTTCAGCAAAAGAAATCAGTTTAAAAAAAAATACATACAAAATTTCATTAAAAATTAAGAAAACACGAAAAATTGAATCCCTTAATAAACAAAACTATACCTAATTAGGTGTTCAAAATGTCTACCGCTCGCCTGAACACCTAGTCCAACGCGTCTTTCGAATGCAAGAATTTCGACACATGGCAATATTAATATTTGTAAAACAATTTCTAATCCTTAATTTCATGTCTTCGTTCGTTGTGGGAGGTATTTTTTACACTTCTTCTAGTAAAGTAAGTAAATTTTCGCAACATCTGGTGATCTAGCTGGCTACAAAACAGATCCACCTCTTCCAATCCAGCTATCTGAGTATGTTTAGAATAGAATAGAATAGAATAGTTTATATTACCATAAAATACATTATTGTATAAAGGGTCGTCAAAAAGTGTATAAGTGTATATATATATATATATATATATATATATATATGTATATATATATATATATATATATATATATATATATATATATATACATATAAACAAAAGAAAAAGTATAAAATTAAAATATAAATATAAACTTACACAAACACAAATAAAAAACGTACATGTAAAACATCTTAAAAAAAATGTTTTTTTAGAAAAATAAATACATATAACATGTAATTAAAATATAAAAACTGAACAATTCGCACAAGAACATGGAATAAAAAAAAAGACAAACTATTAGAATAAATACTATCATGTGTCAAGCAGTAACAAAACGCTCAAGACAGCAAATATTCCTGTACCGAATAGAAACCTTTATCAATAAGAAATTGTCTGACTTTGTTCCTAAAGTTGTTGCCACTAAGAACTTTGTACTGTTTGGGCAGTTTATTATAAAGGGTCAGATAACTGTAATATGGAGATCTCTGAAAGAATGAGTTTTTATGAGATGGTACACTAATGTCATTCTCATTTCTAGTCTTGTGCGAATTAGTCTCTCCCAGTTTGACAAATAATTTAAGGTTATTGTTTGTATAAATTAGACACTTAAAAATATATATACAGGGCAATGTTAAAATTCGCTTTTGAGTAAATATAGGCTTACAACTATCCATTGGCTTGAGATTGAAAATCAGTCTTAAAATCCTTTTTTGTTCAATAAAGACTCTCTCCCATACTGCTCTACCTCTCCATGAAATAATATTATTAGATAAGTGGCTGTAAGCCAAAGAATAATAAACACTAAGCAAGCCAGACTCGTTAAGTGTATTCTTTAAGTTCAGAACAGCAAAGTAGGCAGAGTTTAGCTTAGCACAGACATGCTCGATGTGACTATTAAAGCTTAGGATGAGTCTATTATAGTTCCCAGAAATTTGCTAGAATTTGAAAATTTAAAGTTGTTAAGGCTATCAAAATATAAAAGCAAGGGTTTACGAACAAACATATTCATATATACAGTTTTATCGGAGTTAAGTATTAGATGGTTATTATTACGGCACCAAATCTCCATATCGCTACAAACGTTTCTTAAACTACTGGAAAGCTCCTCCGGGGTATTTGCTGCTAATACCACCGTCATATCATCGGAATACATTGTAACGTATCCAGTACTAATATTTTCTGGCAGATCATTGGCATATAGTAAAAACAGTAATGGTCCCAGTACTGAGCCTTGGAGAACTCCAATATTTACAGATCTAGCCTCAGAAGACACGCCTCCATACCTTACTGTCATCTCACGTCCAGATAAACAGGAATTAATCCAGTCAGACATTTTACCCCGTATACCCATACTGTACAGCTTCAGAAGCAAAATATCTTTTATTGACAGTATCAAATGCTATTGAAAGGTTAAAGAAGAGAGCCACAACATATTTTCCCTGGTCAAGCATAAAACAGCCGTAGTTTAAGAAGCGATAGGAGGCTGTTTCGATTGACTTGTTAGGTAAAAAACCATGTTGACACTCACTTAAAATATTGTATTGTAAATTTTGTATTTATTTTTTCTCTAAAATTTTAGAAAATATGCAAAGAATTGAAATTTGACGATAATTTTCTATATCGTTACGGTCGTTTCTTTTGTGTAGTGGTATCACATTTGCAGTTTTTAGGATTTTTGGAAAAACTCCTTTGGGTGAACTTACATTTATTAAAAATGTAGGCCCTGGCAGCCTTAACAAGTTTTACATTTACATCATCAGAACCAGCAGCATTTGTGTTTTTCAAATTCGAAATTACTTTTATTACTTGGTCCACAGAGACAGGTTCAAGTTCAAGTTTCAGTTCAATGTTTTGATAAGCCCCGTAGAATGGCCACTATCATGTAGAAACCACATTTCATCCATGTAAATCATTTTGCAAACAATCTAGGTAAACTTCCTCTGTTACCTTTTGCTCAAAAAAATATGGCCCAATTACGTGGTTAATTAAAATACCTCCCCAAACATTTAATCACCATCAAACTTGGGCAGTATATCTTACCAAATATTTTATTTTGATAAGAATGAGAGTTAACACTCAAACAAACAGTTCTTGGGGTAACTGAGTATCGTAAGGGTGCATTTCATTAGCTTAAAGTATTCGGTGAACAGTCCTTCAACATGAACTTTTCGAGAAATGGTTCGTTGTCCAACATGCGGATTTTCGGTGATTGCTAAAAGTACATTTAAGTGATTTTCTTCAGTTTGATAACGTTTTTCTCGATTATTTTTATTATATGCCACCCTACCAGATTTTTGGAAACGCTCCAGAAGTTTTTCGAATGCTCTTCTTTCAGGTTGGCATCGCTCGGGACACCGTTACTTATACAATCTTTTGCTAATGGCTTATTTTATTCACTAGCTCCCAATACAAAAACCATATCAACCATCTCATCCTGTGAAAAATTATAAATTCGAAACTCAACTATATTAAACAATGTTTACAACAATAATTTTTGCCACTGGCAGATAAATTGAAAGAGTCCTTTTCAAAAATATTACTTTGGGATATAATTTGTTTTCTTTAATAAACTAACTATATAAAAATTACATGAATATGTGTTAATACATTTTCAAGATACAATTAATAAATAATATTATACCGGGTGACCGCGAAATTACTAACAAGGCTGTAACTTGTTTAAGATGAGTACTATTAACATGAAATTTTACAGTGATATGTGGCTACTATGAGGAAGATTGTCGCTGTATAAACATAAATGCTCTCAACTTTAATATTTTAAATGGAACAACCTGTATAATGATTTATTTTTGAATTCTACACTGAATTCTAAACATAAAACATGTTTCATACCCTATGTCAATTCCTGGAGAAAATGGCGAATGAAAATTTAAAAAATTTCAATGAATAATTCCGTTTTTTGGAACAACAAATGAAGATAGTTCCAATTTATTACTGTAAATAGTGTTTGTTAAGCAACTCATACGGAAACCTAGTGAAAAATCGCTTTCAAACGATATTTTCTCGTTTTATTTTAATGGGACGACCTATAAACCTACTCAACATCTAAATCTTTAAACAATTTTAAATACTTTTATGTATCATACCCTATAACTATATCAAGTATTGAACAGTGCAATTACCTTTTTAACGCTCGTGCTGATAAATGACAAATATTAAATTTCTGATCTAAGGCGGCTTTGAAACAACGCATAAGTATATAAGAATCGTTCTTATAATATGCAGATGGTTCGCTTTGAGAGTTCGGTAATTATAAGTACTACGTTTTTCGAGATTTTCTTCTGTTTTATGGGCCCCTGGATGCAGAAGATTATTTGCAATTCCTCCAAAATACAATACCTAGAGGATTTTCTGGACAATTTAACCATTGTTTATTACAATCAAGTATATTTTCAGCAAGATGGGGCACTTGCACACAATTCCAGAGTAGTCACTAACTACCTGAGAAAAAAATTCGGCGACAATTGGATAGGTACAAATGGGCCAGACAGATGGCCGGTAAGATCGCCTGACCTCACCCCGTTAGATTTTTCCTATTGGGGCTACATTAAATAGAAGGTCTACAAAACACCATTAACAAATCGTGCGGACCTTATTAATTGAATTACAAGGGGATAGAAGAAATAACTCGAAGGCAGATGGAAAACATTTTACAAGAGTTTCATAACAAAATTTGTATGTGCCATAAAGTTAATGGACAACGTTTTGAAGACCTTGTCTATGGATTTTTTCTTGGTTTTTTATTGCTCATGTAGCTTTAGTTCTATTTCGTGTTTTTCCTTGAGATAAGAGAATATTTTATGTTTGAATATTATTTAAATTATTGCTTTGTGGCATAATGACAGTTGAAGCTAGTCAGTAGTGCCCTTAATAAATACATATTTAAGTAGACTGGCAATATTTCTTATAGTAAATAATAAACAATGATTAGTTATACAGCGTGTGGAAACATCGAAAACGGTCATTTTGAAAGAACTTTTTGTAGGTAAGTTTATTTATATTTATAAGGTTAGCTCATTTTTCGTGCTTACTCAATGAACATTGCTGCCAAGTACAAAATATGCTTAGCCTTACAGATAACATATCATAGGCATTTTATTCATTTTTTATATGTAAAGAACCCAATTTTTGACGACTGAACTATATTTGATGACTGCAAAACGTTAAATACACCATTTGCAAAAACAGTTTTGGGCAGTACGTTTGCAAATTCTAATAGCTTGTTTTTTTTATTCGAACATTGAACAAAACCATAATTCTGAACTAAAGTACCTACTTTAAAAATTAGAAGGTGAATAAAAGAATGGCAGCTGTGGTGTTTCTTTATTTCACAGCTACCTTGGATCAGAAGTTTAATATTTGTCATTTATCAGTCTAACCCTTAAAAAGGTAATT
Organism: Kuschelorhynchus macadamiae; assembly: GCA_030620095.1. NCBI lineage: Eukaryota > Metazoa > Arthropoda > Insecta > Coleoptera > Curculionidae > Kuschelorhynchus > Kuschelorhynchus macadamiae. The sequence goes on from JAUTXW010001615.1 coordinate 619,110, forward strand.
AAAGACTGCAATTGGAAATATCTCAAAAAGTACTTGATGTAGGTATAGGGTATTATACACAAAAGTATTTAAAATTGTTCGAAGATTTAGACGTTGAGTAGGTTTATAGGTCGTCCCATTAAAATAAAACGAGAAAATATTGTTTGAACGTGATTTTTCACTACGTTTCCGGGTAAACCAGAAGTATCCTAATTGTCACATTATACAACTATCTTCATTTGTTTTTCCAAAAAAAAGGAATTATTCATTGAAATGTTTAAAGTTTCATTCGCCATTTTCTCGAAAACTATCGGGAATTGACATTAGGGTATGAAACACGTTTTATGTTTAGATTTTAATGTAAAATTCAAAAATAAATCAATACATAGGGTGTTCCATTTAAATATTAAAGTTGATAGCATTTCCGGTTAAACCAAAAACAATAGTCGATTGTTTATACAGCAAAAATCTTCCACATAAGTAACCATATATCACTGTAAAATTTTATGTTAATAGTAGGGGAGACTGTTGTATACTGGGACAATATTTTTTAAATGAACATAAAAATTATATCTTAGTAGTATTTTGGGATTTTTTGTGTTAATTACATTTGAAACACAATAGTACTTCCAAAAATAAATTTTATTATGAATACAGTAAAATGCTGAACCAAAAAAGGCATTGTCCCACTACACGCCCGAGTCCCACTATACAACAACCCCTTGTTTTATAGTGGGACCTGAATGTGTACATACTGGGACAACCTGATAATAATAATGTTTAATTGAAATAAAATACGTATAACTCAGTAACAAGATACAAAGACATATTTTATTTATAACTCATCAAAAATATGAAAGCATTACTTTTTAAGTTTGTTGGTAACTAATATAATATATGTAAAACAAACAAAACTAATTGAAAAACAAATTTAAATGAACAAGAAAATTATTCTATGTTAAAAGAAGAAAAGTCATAATCAAAACACCATATCTTGGCTGCTCGTTCGGTCCCCCCTGATATAAAAGGAACAGGAAGTTTAATAACAATATCATCCTTTAAAATTAAATCGTTGTCTCTTTTTTCTACTTGACCAACGTAATATTTTATTCTCTTTTTCAAAGGATATTCTACGAGGAAAAAATCAGTAGGCTTTACTTCCAAATCTGCTTCTCCTTCAAATTCATCCGAAATATCAGAACTGTCATCACACAAATCTTTTATGGATACGTCACTGTCACTAGAGTCTATAAATAAATTCTTTGTAACAGCCTTTACCTTTGCACTCTTTTGTATTCGTTGTGTATCTTTCGCTATTTTTTCTTCTTCTTTTCGCTTTTTTTCTTCAATTACTGGCGTGTCAGTTAGAATCATTGATGTGATTTTTTTTCTTTTCTGATTTAACTTTCTAGCTGCTGCTTTTAAATGTGGTCTTATAGATTCCAGAGTAACGATATTCTTTTTAGGCATTATTTCCTTTTCTGGGTTGGTTCTGGAACAGCCTGGCTGAGTGGTGTCTAAAACATTTGAAGCCAAATCACCTGCATCAAGATCATCCATAGAACTTTCAGCAAGAGATTGTGTACGGTTCGTAACCGACGAACACAAATAGTCTGATTCCTGAAATATCTCTGAATTTAAAGGGTAAATCCCTGTGTGTTGAAATCCTTTAATTATGTTGCTTGGTGTAAAAGCTAACCCAAAAGATTTTCCAACTATTTCTGCTATATTGTACAAAGTTACTGGAACACCAGGATGATTTATCAGCCATTCGTCCATAGCTTTATTATAGTATCCTTTAAATGGGCCGAAACAAGACACGTCAAGAGGCTGAAGTTTGTGACTACAATGTGGCGGTAATGTAACCAATACGATGCCGTTTATTTTACAATATTGTAGCACCCTAACATCTGTATGACTTTCATGATTACCTAATATTAATAATATCTTGTTGTTTGTATTACAATGTACTGCATCTGTTACGTGTTTCAAATATTCCAAAAAGTTGGTTCCAGTCATCCAACCACTTGGATGTGCTGCTCCTTTTGAGCCAGGTGGCGCACCATTAAGCATGTGCGGTTTAAAGTTTTTTCTCGGAAAAACGAAAAACGGCGGTACATATGCACCATTAGCAGAGATAGTGGCACACATTGTTACTAAAACTCCTCTCTCGGCGCTCGTTACCTTACCTACTTGCTTTTGACCACACGGAGCTATTATTTTTGGGGGTCTGTGTACAGTTGTTACAGCGGTTTCATCGCAGTTAAATATATGGTTAGAATTAAAACCATATTTTTCAAATACATTAAGAAGGTTAGTAAAAAATAAACCAACATTATGTTTGTTGAAACTTGTTGCACGGCTTAAGCTTGTGGCTTCAGGGGTTCGTAAACTTATATTGTGTCTAGCTCGAAAAAGCTTCATCCATTCTTCTCCGGCACACTTATTTTTGTTCCAAGATTCAGGAATTAATTTTTCATTCGAGATAGCAAATCTATAGGCAAACAAACGGGTTTCTTTAGCTGATAATCCGTAACACATATTTGCGGCAGTAATCAAGTATTCACTAAGCAACTGTTCTTCGTCATCCGAAAATATTTGGGAAAATCCATGATGCCTCTCAAAGCTAAAACTTACTTTCTGCTCCTCATTGGTATTTCGATATTTTCCAATATATCTCTGTAAGGCAGATTTGGATACTTCAAATTGACCGGCGGCCTCCCTGATTTTAATATTTTGGTTAATAACAGCTAAAACAGCTCTCTTCATTTTGTCTGCATTTTCCGCATGAGCTTGTTTACTCTCTTTGTAAGATTTGTTGTTTTTTCGGGGTCTTTTTTTATCGCTCATTTTCTGTAATCAAAACAAAAACAGTTACCCACGTATTATGTATCAACTTTATGCCAATTTAAGTTTTAAATGTTGTGGTAATTCTAACTAAAAATATATATTTTATTATCTTCTTCCATGCTTTCGAACACGTAACGTGAGATAATAAAAAGCAAATTCAGCATTTTTACTCTGACAAACCATAAAAATATCCATTAATACACACTTATAAACCGTCGCGGTCGGGTGTATAGTGGGACAGACCCAGTATGCACCATATGCTTTTGTCCCACTATACAACACTAGACTTATTTTAGGTTATGCCTCAATTTTTTTAACAAAAATGTAATTACAAGCAATATATGTCCAAACTTACCTTTAAAACACTTTGGGCACTATGTATACGAATATTCACAAACTAATTTTAAAAAACAAGGGTAATATTCTACCCGATTTCAACAGGAAACTAAAAACTTTATGACTGCAAATTCACGTGTTCGCCGGTTTTAGACATACTGAACAATTTGCTGATAAATAGTTATAGCTACCAATAGAGGGCAGTGCATGAATATATTCCTGTATTTAATTCGGAATTTTACTTCGTTTAGTTTGCGGGAAATTTAAATTGTCCCAGTATGGAACCTGTCCCAGTATACAACAGTCTCCCCTACTTATCTTAAAAAAGTTACCGCATTTTTAGTAATTTCGTGGTCACTCGGTATATCCCAAAAACTGTTAGAGATAGGTCACCTTAATAAAACTGAAAGAGGACTAATAACTGAACACGATAGGATAGTTAGATATAGGGTGTGCCATTTAAAAAACCAAAGAAAGATTAGTTTCAATTTTGCCAAGTTGGCATATTTGCAGCAAACACTCTGTATAAAATTATCTGGTATGCGGTTATGTAAACTCTTAGTTAGACATTTGTCTTCTTTGGTATAATTTTTCTTTACTGAAACCGTCGTAGGTTAGAACTTATAGCAGGTTATGGAGGACCATGTTCTTTTTAATTTAGATATTTTTTAAATAATTTGGCAACGTCAAAATAAAATGCAAAAGCAAATATCGTGTCATACGGAGAATTTTTATGGAAATCCAAATGTTTAAAAATATGTAGGGTGTCCCATCTAAAAAAGTTGATTCTTAGGTGCCTCACTTTTGTGAAATACTCTATATAATTAGAAATATTTTCAAATTTTAAACTTCTTATTGTTATACAACTTTCATAATAATATAATTTCGAAATTATAAAAAACGAGGGAGATATGGTATTTTCTCACACTACTGCGCCACCCTGTCTGGGTAGTACTAATAATTGTTGATTTACTGATTGCTATTTCATAAATCTAAAATCCCAGGAAGATATTTTATTTTGTTAAAGAAATCCAATAACATTCATAAGTTGCATTAAGAAAATTGACCAACAAATTTTTATTAATAATTAATTCATTTAGATGCGAAAGTTTTTTTAAATGCAAACATACGAAAATATCCAAAATTCTTAGAAATTGTTTTTTTTTTGTCATTTTTGGTCAGAAGCAATAAAGTAAAAAAAAAAAATGTCTTGAGTGTTTTAGACGTCAACATTTTTTTTTAATAGTACAAATGTTTTATTTCACGCCCGGTATGTACAATTTTTTAAGCGCATCGTGCAAGTAAAAGTACATACTCAATAGATCGGTCACCAAAAAGTGCAAATCGTTATCGCGTTTCGCAACTGAAATATCCATATTTAAACTTTGATAAAACAAATCTTAATGTACTGTTTATGGCTAGCAAGCATGTTTAAATGGGGACAAATAGAAGGTAGTCGTTTAAAAGAGACAGAAACACTAAACAAATGATGTGTGTTTTACATTATTTATTTACAATTCCAATTAATAGTTTTAATTTATAAAAAAAACAAAACTAAACTTAATTTTACATACACACAAGATATTCAAGGTGTATATTAATTCATTGCAAATGCTGAGAGATGATTTATCTTATAAAAACAAGATAAATATACACATAAAAATGGGAGAGCAAACGCTTGGTTTTTGAGACTCAGTGTGTTAAAATGCTAATATTACTTTCAGTGTTTTTGGTACACCTTGTAGATGCCTATTTTTAAATCAAATTTGGTATACGTGTACTATGACTGATGATTTACCAAAGTCGTTCTGTCAGACTTGCAATGATTTTATTATTTTGGTATCAGAAGGTCTCGAAATCTCGTTTACTGTACATAAAAATCGACGAGGGCCTTACAGGATCCAGAGTTTGGCCTAATACAAGGCAGTATCTTAAACCCCATATTGTATATTATATACACGTTCGATCTAGAATCATTATTTAATGATAACACAAAAATTATCCATTTGCAGACGACATTTTTATATACTCGACAGACAAGTCAATAGGCTACTGTAATCAAAAAATAAAGGAAGCATTTAAAGAAACAGAATGGGCTTAAAAATATGTGTTGAAAAATCACTCCTATGCCCCTTGACAAGGAAAAGAACAACTAGTCCTGATACTGCAACGAAAGCAGATAACCTCGAAATACCATACAAAAATATAGCAAAATATCTAGAGATTATATTAGACAAAAAATTACTTTGGAAAGGCAATATTCATAATCTTATAAAAAGAGCTGAAAATGATATACATATACTATCATTGTTCGCTCATCAAAAATGGGGATCAGACCCTAATATTTCCCTTATTTTTTATGAAGCATAAATGCGATCCATACTGGACTATGCAAGCCAATTCTATGGTACAGTTACCGACACACATCTCCAGAAAATTGAAAAAAAAATAAAGCTCTTAAGCTTTGTGTAGGATTCATGAGAAGTACACCTATCATAGTTATAGAAGCAGAAACAGGGGAGCCCCCTTATCGCTGAGAAGAAGCTACCTTAGCGATAAATTATTACTAAAGTTAATATAAAAAAATAGCGAACTATTAGGTAGAATACATCGGGTTATAATTTATATTTTACACACCAATACTGGAGAATATAAAAAAGCCCTATGCTAGTAGCAAGTTATTCATGGATAGCCAAAATAAAAGAAAACATTTATTTTTCATCGATTCCGCCTACTTTTTAACTTAGAGAAAATTACCTTAAAAATATTGCAAAAATCATATTCAAATATGAAAATAAGGAACGTCACATATTAAAAAGTATATTTGTAGAAGATAGTTCTAAAATATCCTTACACTGGAACCTGTGGTGGAAGATTAGATTTCCAAAGGAAAAGGTTCGTAGTTATCGATGCCAAATCTTTGAAGAAAATGTGTTCACTTAAAAACAAACTGAGAAAGTTGAAACCACAAAAACAAATTTCTTCGGAAGTCGAGAACATTGTAGAAAACCTTTCTTCTCAGTCCTTTGATAACAAAGAAATCACCATTTTGAATAAAGGTTTGAATTTTGCAGAGCCTCCAGTAAAAAATAGTTGACCAATTATTATAGCGAATATCGAAAGTGCTATTTAATACGTGCCAGAGTTAACTAAAGGATTTATTAGAGCGGCTGGCAAAAATCAAATCTCAAAAAATGTTGTTAACAACAAGTCAAAATATCTTTCTCGAAAAAATACTGAAGTTATCCAGGGACTGAAGAAAAAAGAATGTTTTTATTTAAAAGCTGACAAAGGAAATAGGATTGTTATACTAGACGAAACAGATTATATTGAAAGAGTAGACAATTTGATTCAAACTGGTCCTTATGATTTAATTGAGAAAAAAAAGCCGTTATCAAAAATGATAACAGAAGTAAAAAGTACCTTAAAACAGTGTAAAAACCTTGTGTCCGATAGACTAAAATTCAAACTAACTCATAGTAACCCACAGTTATCTAAACTGTACTGCCTCCTAAAATCCATAAACCTGGGAAGTCCATGAGACCTATTGTTTCAGCTGTTGGATCACCAACGTACAATATTTCAAAATCGTTAGTAGAAGAATTCAGCAAATTAAATATCTCGTACGATAACTTTGAGGTTACTAACTTGTTAGAATTCTTAGATAAAATTAAGAAGAAAGAACATTTTAACATTGAAATGAATCGAATTAAAAAATAGCTAAAAGTAATGGATATAACGATAATTTTGTACATAAATTACTAAATAGACATACGCATAAGAAAATGTTAAAAGATGCAACCACTCTTCAAGCACCTGAGGCTCCCAATAAGTTCATGGTAATCCTATATGACCCCAGATATACGAGAGGTCTAGAAAAAGTATTCAAAAACGTAGGTTTTAGAGTAGCCTACCAAACGGAACAGTTTGAAAAACCTCCTTGGAAACCCTAAAGACAAAGTCGACTTGAAGGAGAGGAGTGGCAGCTATGAAATTAGCTGTAATGACTGCGATCTAAAATATGTTGGGCAAACTAAACGCTCCATGAACATTCGTCTTAAAGAACACATGGCACATTTAAGATACGGAAGAACAGAAAAGTCGAGCGTTGCCCAACATCCTTTGGAAAACAATCACCGAATAGGAATAAATAATAAATAAAGTTGATTAAAAATGTATCTAATAATACATTATTGGATGCATTTGAGAGTATAGAAATAGTTAAATGTGCTAAGAAAGCACTAAATAAAGACAGAGGACATATTCCCTCTAGTCCTCTCTATTGTTTACTTGACAACGGTGCAGTCGGGTGCAACCAAGTGTGACCACATTTACCTATAAATAGTCTCGGTTAGGATAAGCTATTTTAGTTTATATCATCTGCTGATGATGCTAACTTGGTTAGTGAAACGCGCGTCCAGAACGTAACAAGTTATTGTGTAGTATGGTTACAACTCTTGTAATTTGATCCACAATATGGTCAAGTGCTGAGCACATTTACACAGACGGATCTATACTCAATAGCAAAACAGGCTATGCATTTCACCATAAAAATAAAAACTATTATAGACAATTAAGAATATTAAATAACACTTCGGTATATTCTGCTGAACTTTGGGCTATCTGGCAATCACTGCTACATCGCTTAGTGCATCACGATAATAACACTTTTGCAATATTTACTGTTAGTTAAAGTTCACTAATAAATATTAAGTTGTTATCATGATTTGGGTTAAAGCTCATGTGGAAATTTTGGGAAATGAATTTGTAGACCGCCTAGCTAAAGATGCATCGTTATGGCATTAGAGAACAGGCGTGGAAGCTCATGGAGTCTTATTGAAGTGAACGTCAACAGTGTGTTATGGTGAATGGGATGGGAAGCGACTCATTACCAATAAATCAGGGTGTTCCCTTAGGTGTAGTCCTTGGTCCGCTGTTATATCTTGTTTATTCTAATGATTTTATTTCCTACTTAAATAATATTTCCGCTGGTATTTTTGTCACATCAGATGAAGATGATACAAACATTATTATCGTCGAAAAGAGTGCACTATCTCTCAAAAGAACAGCAGTTTTGGTTTATGATATTATTATGTTTTCGTCCAAAAAGATTTGTTTGATTATAAATCAAAGTAAAATAAATTTCGTTGTATTTCCAAATAAAAAACAAAACAATGACAATTTGTTTCTTCATGAAACTGACATTGATCCTATTACACCTTCCAAGTCCTCTGTAATGTTGGGCTTGGAAATTGATAAAAATCTAAGATGGGGAAATCATATAGAAAATCTATATAGAAAGTTAAGAAAAAATTGTTATGGTTTGAAATCATTGTCAAGTTATTGTAGTCAAAATGCTATGATGTCGGTATATTATTCTAATATAGACTCTCACCTGTCCTATGACATCATAAATTTGGCTCGGACGTGACAAGAGTTTTTTTTGCTTCAAAAGTATGCGATCCGAATTTTGTGTGTTCTTTCATGTAATGATATTAAAGATGCTGATAATCTTAAATCTTTTAAACGTAAATTGAAACAATATCTTGTGGAGGATAATTTTTATTCTGTGCAAGAATTCTTAAGTTAGTTTTTGGTTTAGTTTTTTTCTAAAGTACGTTTTCCTTTTCTAGTCATTGTTTATATACTTACCTTTAACTTTTTTGACGATGTACTTTTGTTAGTAGGTATATTTGATTTACTCTTTTTGAGTCTTCACCAATTACTGATTGTATATTATGCACATCTGTTTTATTGGTAAAATAAAATAATAATAATTATTATTATTTTTGTTGTCTCACAGTATTCCTGTGGTTGTATTTTATCCTAAAGGGATTATACCAAGTCAGTACAAAAAAAACAAAAAAAAGGAAAAGGAAAAAAAAAACAACTAACGATGCTACATGTTTTTAAAATGACCGATTTCTGGATGTTCCTGCGAATGTCTGTATTAAGTCCTAGTTGAGCCAAATGCGGTGTAAACGTTGTTGGGGTGAGGCCTGTTACTGATATGGCGATAGGAACAATAATAACTCTTTCCTGTTTACACAGCCTTTTTATTTCCATTGCCAAGTCGGTGTATTTGGCGATCTTCTTACTGTATATATATATATATATATATATATATATATATATATATATATATATATATATATATACACATCTCCTGCATCTGTCATTTTCAATGGTTGTGTCCTTGATGATAAGCTTTTGGTAGTTTCTGGTTGTTATGACTTTGTCCTGGATAGCAAGCAGGAAGCCTTCTGTTTAGGAGAACAGCTGCCCTTCTTGTAACTACGTATATGAAAGCTTATTATGTATGTGGTCGTGCTTTATGTGGTATCTGTGTCTTCCGTGGAGTGTTTTATCAGATCAGGTGTTTAATTTTCTAGTCTACCTTCACTATTGCCTTGTAGAGGTTAGTTTGTTTGTTGTGGAAAAATGTTCTTCGTAATTTTATTTTTTATTTAGAGATTGTATATCTATTATTCCCCTCTCTCCTTCTTTTCTCTCGACGGTGAGCCCTTCCTGTCATTAGTGTATTCAGAGTGTATGAAAATGTGAATATTTTCTATGTCTGTGTGTGACCATTTAATGATACCAAACGAATACGTAAAAATAGGCAAAAGTGTTAATAGCTGTCGTGAGATTTCTGGAGTTCGGTTTTGTTTTTAGTAATTTTGCAAGTCTGGTTTTAAATTCCGTCTTGATCTCTGATTTGATATGAGTGTGGTTAATTTTGCTGCTTTGATGGTATTGGATTGTATGTTTCTTCTTTGAGCACGTTATCTATGGTTTCAGTTCCATCGTAGGGTGGTCTTTCCACTGTCCCTTGTTGATATGATTTACCTTTACTAAATTCCATGCTGATGTCCAGGGTAAACGTTTCTGTGATTTTAAGGAGTTCCTTTAGCTGTGTATAATTTTATGCCATCTATATACATAGAGGGTACAAGGTGTACTAGATGTTGTTTTATTTTCCTGGTAATTGTGGCTGTGATGATCTTAAATAGAGTTGGAAGGCATGTAGTAGGTCGGTAATTTGACGAGTTCTTAGTGTCTGAGTTTTTGGGTTTAAGATATATTATTCCTTGGAGAACTGGGGAGTTTAGCTAGGTTTTAAATAAATTTCATTAATTTGGCGAGTGAGAGCTTCATGTGTGGAGGTAAACTGTTTATACCAGAAGATATGAATGTTATCTATTCCAGGAGATCTCCAGTTTTGCGTCAATTTGATTGTTTCTGCAACTTCTTGTGCTGTTATTGCAAAGTCCTCTTGTTTCTCCAAGCACTTGTGTCTGTGTTCTTCCGCTTTAATCCATGAAGCGTTATTATTGGTTAGTTTCGGTTCTGACCAAATGTTTTTCCAGCATTCTTTGATTTCTTGTTTGGTTGGTGGTTCTATTACTCGTGCCTCCTCATTGCCCATGCATTTTTGGTAGAACTGTTTTTCGCTTCTTCAAAACAGGTTGTTAGCGTCCTTTCTTTCATTTTACTCTTTGTATCTTCGGAGGCTTGCGGCATACACGGGTAATTTTTCCTTCAGAGTGTCAAGGATTTCTGTAAGCGTGTGATCAGGATATGTAGATTTGATTTGATTTTATTATTAGATTATTATTATGTAAGAAAAATGACACTGAACATTGTAGGTGTGGGTAGGGGGTAGGGGAAGGGTAGTGGTAGGGGAATTAGAACATGTAATAGGATGTCCAAGACATAGAAATCATATTAACACACTGTCAAATAGTATTGTTAACCTTGTTTCTTTACCTTATAATTTTATAAGCTTGATTCTATCAGGAAAAATAAAAGTATATTATAAGTTGTACAAATATATTTTAGTTGAAAACAATAAATTGTATTTTAATAAAAAAAAAAGAAAGAAATAAACGAAAGACGAAAAAAAAACAACAAACAACAAAACTGGCTTAGCGGAAAAAAGCGTAAGATGGCCTTCGCTTCGTTTCTATGATCTGGCGAGAATCGAAAAACCACGTTACTGACTGTTGCTGCTTGACACCTCCCATCAAAAAAGGCATTTCGAAAAAAAAAAGATCTGCGATACAGTATACAAATTTGTAGTCTGCCATACGCCCGGTGCCTCATAGTGGCGAATTGCCTGTACCTAATCTACCTAAGGAATATACCCTTGATTCTGATGATGATCAAATGAATTCAAACGGTGTATCTACCGGTGTACCGGATAATGTCACTGGATCATCAAGCTCGTAAGACCCAATTTTGTATGTGAACTTCCCAGTAAAAAGCCTCACAAAATAAGTCATCTTATATTTAGAATTGCTCAAGAAAAAATCAGAACTATTGGTCTCTCGATTGCAACGATGAAATTCACTTCAAAATGAAGTAAAAGTTTCTGTGTATCAAAACGTCAGAAAAACCCAACACCATTTTTTAACTTGGAAACCAATTTGGTAGCCTGTAGAGGCATCTTTAAATCTGGATTGTGATCTACAAGACTGGAGACTTTTCATTGGTTTTTCAAGGTAAAGTAAACGTTCAAGTAAATCTCAAAGCCGTGTTAGTCCATAATAGAAGTTGCCTTGGTCCCCCCATTTGTTCATGCAGTTCACATGAAAGAACCGTATAGCAATTTGAAATTGGTACTGGAGACCATATAATATGAAAGATATAAATGGCAAATTTGTGGGGATTTAAAAGTTGTGGCAATTTTGCTTAGAATGCAGTTAGGTTACTGCTGCCTTGTCTGCAAACAGGATAGTCGAGCACGGTCGGATCCCTACAGAAAGAAAATTTGGCCATCGAAAGAGTCTTTTGAGCGAGGAAAGAAAACCACCACCAAACCAGTTTGCCATAGACAAAAGAGGCCGTACTTCCAGTTATTTAAAAGAAAAGTTCCTTTGATCAGTGACTCTAAAATTAAAGAGGGAATATTTGTGAGGCCAAAGATTAGGAAACTTTTCGAAGACGCGCAAGTCGCTTCCGTACTTGAAGGCAAGGAAAAGGACGCTTGGAATACCCTTGAAATGGTTGCAACAAATTTTCTGGTAAAGATAAATTCAGAAAACTATAAAGACCTGATTCCCAACTTCTTTTGTGTTAACAAAACCTAGGGTGTAATCCCAAGTAGCACTTTTAGTCATTAATACGTCATTGTTATCATGTCAAGTATTTTTATTGAAGTAACACCGGAAGTTTGTGTGGCCATGTTCTGTTTAAGCTGAGACTACGTAGTCATTACCAAAATGGAGAACAATTTCAGGGTAACTATTTCGTGAATAACACGTAACTGTGACTTTGACTATTACGTCGATAGTACGGAATTGTGTAGTTCCATTTAAGTAGCCGAATAGTAATAATTCACCCTAGTCTTCACTTCTTTATTTCTGTCTTTATTTAATCCGTTTTAAAAATAAATATGTATGGTTGGTTTTAATACAAACAAAACAGTTATGGCGACTACAAACACTCAAATTGGGAATATGGTGTCGAGCGTAGAGAATACGTTATTGGTATTTGAGGTAGTTTTCTGGCTATGCTAAGGACCTAAAATTAAAACGCAGGCAATTTCTCTGGTGAATATGCTGATGATAGTCGTAAAAAAATTACGGGCCTTTAAAATTCATTAATTTTCAATACATTCTGGTTAAATATATTGGCCAATTTAAATCTCAAAATTGTAATTTTGGAAATTGGTTTAAATAGTAGTTATCATCATCATTTAATGCGTTGTGTCGTAGCATGCGGAGAGTTGCGGTACTTGGAGTCACTACTATAATTCTGCCATCTATCATAACCATAACCCTTTGTTTCGTTTTTATTTTTTGTTTACTTAAAACACCGCTTTAGGTTGTTTCGTTCAGATATGACATAACCAAGTTGTGATATTTTTAATTTTCTATAAAATGTGGCTGAGTGACGAAAGCTACTTTTTTTATGGTGTGTGAAGCCATTGTGAACCATTTTAACTTGTTACTCGTAGACGATAACATTATAAGGACAGTGGCGACAATAGAAGCACACCTGCCAAATTGATGCAACATTTCTAAAATTTAATGGGGTACCCTTATTATCATTAGTTTTTCGCAAAATATGACTAAATTAATCTACTTTTATATTGACAACCTCTGTCAGCGTCAGTTGTAAATGTAGGGTTATGTTAATGTTTTACTTTTATAATCTATTCGAACTATCTAGTACAAACTTATTTTTTCTTTTAGATTTTTAACAAATAACAATGTTTGTGCAAACGATTAAGAAGAGTTCTCTGCCAAGTGAATTTAGTAATGTAATATGTACTGTGTGAGGCCTTCAAAATAAAATTTATTTTATGCTAATCTTAGAGAGCTTCTACCTTAAATTGAGGTGCTGAATGAAGTAAAACTATATTGTCCTTTGCAGCAAAATTAAACCAAAATATAATAATGTCCAATATTTAATAACTTTTCTTGAAGTAAACTTAAACTTAAGACATTTACGGTCATAGTCACTTACACATTCATCACAAACACTTTATAATTACAAGCAAAAAACAGATGAACCATGCTTAAATACATTTCTCTATATGACCAATAGCTGAGAACTTCTTGTTTGAATCAATATTAATTTCAATAATCACAAAAACTAATAAAATGAGACACTAAAACAACAAACCTCGTAAGAAACCCACGTAGGCGAAAAGTAAACAAAACGATTTTAGCAGCAATATTGCCGAACCAATCAAAAATTGGTTACTCTATTGTTGTCTGTCAAACAAGGGCACTGTCCTTATAAAATCACCGACCAAATCTTGTACCAGCGCCCCCTATCTCCGGAACCTGAAGTACAAGAGGTAATAGTTTACTAGTAGTAAATAATTTCTGTAATTCTTACTTCTAAGTTGCAACAGAAGAATAACGACTGGTAATAGCCAGTTTAAAGTAGCATAAAATTATTTTACACAGAAAATTACTAGTATTATTCGCAGTAACAAATACATATACAATACTTAAAAACGTGTAACCCAAAGTTTTTGATGATATATAGTAGGATTATTAGTAATAAATACCTAAAAACTCTTAAAGAGTAGTAGTGGAAACAGTTGTAGCTACTTTAGTGCTAGCTGGGATATGTCGTTGAAAATTCATTTCCTGTATTCTCATATGGATTACTTTCCGGAAAATTGTGGTACTGCAAGTGACGAGCAAGGCGAGAGAACTACCAGGATATTTTAAACTATGAAAAAAGGTATCAGGGAGAATGGGACTGTGAGATGTTAGCTGATTACTGCTAGACTATTACGAGAGATGTCCCAGAGGCTGCTTTCAAAAGGCAGGCTAAGAAGAGCAAAATGAGTGTCTAACCTTTAGATTAAATGATAAAAATGGCTATTTAATTGAAAATACCTAAAAAATCTTAAAAAGTAGTAGTGGAAACAGTTGTAGCTACTTTAGTGCTAGCTGGGATATGCCGTTGAAAATTCATTTCCTGTATTCTCATCTGGATTACTTTCCGGAAAATTGTGGTACTGCGAGTGACGAGCAAGGCGAGAGAACTACCAGGATATTTTAAACTAGGAAAAAAGGTATCAGGGAGAATGGGACTGTGAGATGTTAGCTGATTACTGCTAGACTATTACGAGAGATATCCCAGAGGCTGCTTTCAAAAGGCAGGCTAAGAATAGCAAAATGAGTGTCTAACCTTTAGATTAAATGATAAAAATGGCTATTTAATTGAGAATACCTAAAAAATCTTAAAAAGTAGTAGTGGAAGCAGTTGTAGCTACTTTAGTGATAGCTGGGATATGTCGTTGAAAATTCATTTCCTGTATTCTCATCTGGATTACTTTCCGGAAAATTGTGGTACTGCAAGTGACGAGCAAGGCGAGAGAACTACCAGGATATTTTAAACTAGGAAAAAAGGTATCAGGGATAATGGGACTGTGAGATGTTAGCTGATTACTGCTAGACTATTACGAGAGATATCCCAGAGGCTGCTTTCAAAAGGCAGGCTAAGAATAGCAAAATGAGTGTCTAACCTTTAGATTAAATGATAAAAATAGCTATTTAATTGAACCAACAATATGTTATTATCTGTATAACTAAAACTAAATTTTTTAATCGGTAATTTTTAATAGAAGTATTTTATCAGTTTATTTTTAAACTGTGAAATATATTTTTTTAGGATATATATATATATATATATATATATATATATATATTCAAACAGCAAAAGTTATGGTACGAGCGGGGATCGAACCTGCACCTCTGGATCACTAGTACATCGCTCTAACCAATTGCGCTATCATACCACAGTTAAGCAATTCGTTAGAACTTGTACAGATTCAAACCCACCAGTATCAGAACCATTGTTGATCCTGCCAAATATTCTAACCTTATAGCGCGGCGTTCCCGACTGAACGTCAAATCTGACATCGGTATTAGGCACCGTCCATATTAGTAAATTTATAATTTTACGTTATGCCCGTATTAGCCAAATTTAGTATAGAAATATTTTATCAGTTTATTTTTAAACTGTGAAAAATATTTTTTTAGGATTATTTATAATTTTTAGTTACTTGGGTGTAGTTGAATAAGTTTTGTTCAAGAAAAAAAATTGAAATCTGTTCGGCTGTTATACGGCCATTATATAAGAAACTTAGTTTAAAATTATGTATACGGGTATAAATATTATATCTGTTTGCAAAAATGGCACAAAGATATATATAATTCTTAAAGAGAATCGTATAATAATTAAATTAACATATAAATGGTAATTTTAATCACTATAAGATATTAGAAGTGTCATTTTAACTCCCCATATGTTTTCACTTTTATTATTTTTTATTAGCAACTGAAACCTATCCCAACTGACGATCAAGTTTTATAATAATTTAAAATTTAAATAGTTAACATTTTTTCAAAGTTACTGAACATAGTTACTTCTTAGCATTATTGATATTTATATAATTTACATTTTAATAATATATAGATATTTACTGTGTAGTCCAGTATTGGTACCTATCCTATCTATTCTAAATATTAATCACCAGCTTCCTTCTTCTAGTCTTCCGATGGGCAGTTAGATATACTTGAAAATTTCACACCAGTACTTTTTAATCAATCAAAATGGGTTTTTTGACAAGTTATTTGACATGGCAACGCATGACAATTTGTCAAATTGGAGTTAATTAATTATTACTTTCAAACCATGGAACAAAACTACAACATTGAGAGTGATATGTTGTTAATTTTGGGTGAACGCAGAAGGAAATACAGGGAAGCTGTGCAATTATGGAGTATTAGGTTTTCTCAGCATTCATAAATTTCACAAGGCAGTTGATTTAAATCCCCATGTTGGATCCAGACAACTTGCTACTAAATCAAAAATATTTCAAAAATCGGTGCTGACTATTTTATTAAAATTGTACAATTTTCACCCCTATTAATTCACTCTACACCAGAAATTGTATAGTTAAGATTTTCGAAATCGGATGACATTTTGTAACTAGGTAAGATTTAAAATTCAAGAAAATCATAATTTTTAAGAACCATAACTTTTTTTTTGTACTACGTTCCATAATCATTCTTTGCTCTCTAAATTTAAGGTAAACTGACATATATGTACTAGTGAGCCTTGAAAATCCACAATGGATGAGAATTATAGCGAATCAGCATCATTGGTCAGTTAACACATGGTGTGGTTTAGTTGTAGACAGACATTGCCTCACATTTTGATGGTCCCCTGAATGGGGAAATGTACAGAGTGTCTCATTTTGGGTACTTTTGCGGGGTACCTCCCTTATTTTTTTAGTAGATGGTTTTTGCGACAGTGTGCTACTTTTTTCGTAAAACTAAAGATGCCATGACATGACAAAATTATCATAGCCTTTTTAGTTATCGAAAATGTGAAAACTGTTTTTTATATAACTTTTTCCGTAGAACTCAATTCCGCCTTCCGAGTTAGTATACAGGGTCAGGTCAAAAAATTATCGGACCCTACTTTATTTTTTAAATGGAATACTCTGTATATTTATAGACTATAAAATTTGCCTTTTTTACCTTGTCAAAAATATATAATAGTATGCACTTTTTCTCAAAAACACGAAAATAATGAATCATTGGTTTCATTCGCAGATTTCGAAAGACTAAATGAATAGCCTCTCGAAGTTCTGCTATGCCGTTATATCGTGTTTTATATACTTCATTTTGTATACAGCTCCATAAAAAAAAATCTAAAATTGAGAGATTTGGAGACCATGGAGGCCATCTAACAGGTCTGTTGATACCCATCCATCTTTGAGGAAAGTTAGTATCAAGAAATTCCCTTATAAACTATATGTTTGCCCAAAATAAAACACTTCAACTCCAAAGCATCCTTGTTGTGCCCTTTCAAACATTAAATGCTGATTTTCACTATGCCAGTTCCTGGTAATGTGACGATTAAAAATCCCCGCACTTAAAATAAAGCATTGGCCTGACCAGATAACAAGTTTGCCAAATAAATCGTTGGCATCGATTTGTTGCAAATACCACTAGCAAAACATTACCCGGCTCTCGGCATCGCCAGGATGCAAATGTTGTACTATATTAAATTTGTATGGATGATACTTATATTTCTTCAAGATCCTCTGACCGTCAGTTTTTGGCATACCAATTTCCTTCTTAATTTTTCTACATGAGGACGAAGGTAGTGCTTCCATATATCCCAAAACATCTATCTCTTTTTTTCCCTGTTCTCAACTAAATTTGCTTTTAAACGAGCAAATATCTCAAAAAAACGGTTGCCTTCTTTCTGCATATCTAAAAAGCAAAAACTTATAATGATAATACAGATTGTCATAGCCATAACAGCTTACTTACCTTTGGAAAGATAATTCCGCGGCTTCTTCAGAATTTTCATTACTCTGCCATTATCCGAAAAAATTGATAAATATCAATTAAAAAAAAAATACCAAAAGAACATTTATAAACTGCTTTATAAACCAAAAGTCGATCCAAAAACCGATGAGATAAACAAATATTTGACATTTATTTTTGTTTGTTGTCATAAACAATAGTCATAGCCTACTATTAAATGATGAATTTAATTTCAGAAAATTGTCATTTATTTGCATGTTTTAACTTAAGTAGGGTCCGATAACTTTTTAACCTGACCCTGTATACTAATTCCGAGGGCGGAATTGTGTTTCACGGGAAAAGTTATATAAGAAACAGTTTTCACATTTTCGATAAGTTAACTGACAGTTAAGATACGAGGGGTGCCTGAAAATGCAATATTTTCAATTTAGCCCTGTATCTTAAAAACTAAAAGAGCTATGAAAATTTTGTTAACAGTATCTTCAGTTTTACGAGAAAGTAGCAAACTGTTGCGAAGACCTCAACATTCTATTTATAAAAATAACGGAGATAACCCTCAAAAGTACCCAAAATGGGACAACCTGTACGACACTTTTTTGAGAGACGAGTTACCCCGACTTCTAAATCACGATGAAAATCATCAACAAGTGTAGTCTCAGCAAGATGGTGCTCCACCACACTTTTCGCGACCCATTTGAAATACCCTTAATGGCATGTTTGAAGATAGTTGGATTGGTCGTGGAGGTCTTGTAAACTGGCCTGCTAGGTCTTCTAAATTACCCTCTAGACTATCTGGACATCCGTAATAGATACGAAAAAAAATTTCATACAAAAGTGTCTTTAAACTTGAAGTCCTTTTACTATATAATGTTTCCATGAATTCAGAGTGTCCTAATTTTGCTGGGACGACATCGACTATAAAATTTTAAATGGGATACCCTGTATTTGTGTCCATTATTTGATTCCTTTTCAAAAGTTACCAATTTAAACTATAGCCTATTTATACGTAGTTTCCGAGACAAAAAAGGTTATGTGTGATTTTTTGAAAACTGGGGCTATTGTTCAAATCAGTCAATCAATAAAAAATAGCAAAAACCTAAAGTTTGGCTTTTGAATGATAATTTCCAGTGTATAAAGCATCAATGCATTGTGGAATATTTATGCAGCTCATGAAAATACCTTTTTTCATATATATAATATGTTCTATACTTAAATTCAATGGCTACAGACAAAATCGCAATTTAACAGAAAAGTAGGCCATGGAATGGATAATATAACTATTTGTTTTAAATTTGACAGTTTTCCAATTTATTTGCGTCTTTAGTGGTTGTTGTTTTATTGAAATCATTAAAATTTAAAGTAATTAGACTTTAAAAACGTTTCCTTGTACTTGTTCTATTTTAAAAAATGGCTCAATATTCAAGTCAAGAGCTACTAAATGTATATAACTGTTACATTGAAAATAATAAAAGTCCAGCAATTGCATTAAGATAGTATCGCCGAATATTTCCCGTGGCAAGGATACCAAACAAGGACTTTTTTTGCAGTGATTTATCAACTCATGAAGTTTTGAAATATAGAAAAAGGGAAGAAGCCCGTTCAGTCGTCTCTGAAGATATTCAAATGGAGGTTTTATTATATTTCATTGAATATCCTACCAAGTTTTTAAGAGATGCGCAAAGAGATTTGAGTTTTTCAGCATACATCGGGTATTAAAAGATAACAAAATATCCCCATATAAGTTTCTTCCAGTCCAATTTTTAGGTGAAGTTGATTATTGGACCAGACTGGATTTTTGTATGCAAATGATGGACCTGCATTTTGAGAAGGGGATTTTAAATAAAAGCCCCGAGATGATATTTTCCACTGCGGGAATGCATAATAAAAAAAAATACCCATTGCTATTCTGAGACAAATTAACATTTGGTAAAGCAAATTAAAATGCAAGAACAAAGTGTTGAAGTGTGGTGTGGTATTATAAACGACCGCATAATAGGATCTATGTTTTTTGACCACTATTTGAATAGACAGAACATCTTTAAACCTTTTAAGAAATTAAATTATGGAAAAACTCAATGATCTTCTGGAACATATTCATGTAGACTTGGTAAATCAACAAGATAATGCTCCATACCACTGAGGAAAAGATATAAGAGCATTTTTAAACGAGCAATTTAATTTAAGCATATATACTAAGGGTGAGATTCGATGGCTGTCGCGAAGTTCCGAAATGGGGATCACTTAAAGATAGAATGTATAAAAATCGAAACAATTATTCTGTAAATGAATCAAAACAAAAAATTCCTGAAGAAATTATTAGTCTGAATAATAGTGACGCCGTCCGAAACGCTGTAGCAAATATTCAAGTACGATATACACTATGTATAGCAGAAAACGGACAATATGTGGAAAATCAAACTATTTAAGAAATAGGCTAGGAAAAACATTAGATTTAATACTGTCAAACGACTATAACACAATTACATCTATTTCTCAATGTACAAGTCCGATGGTGCTGGAAGATCCTTATCATCCAAGTTTGGAGTTTTTTCTTGATATAGGGTTCGCCAGATCACTGCACATACCAAATTATAAGTTTTTAAATTTTCGTAAAGCTAATTATAATATTATAAATGATGCAATACTCAGTACCCCATGGAATAATTTACTTAGTCGTAATAATTTAGAAACTAACATTCTAAAATTTTATCACAGAATAAATAATATAATGTCGGAATTTGCTCCAACTGGTTACTGTAACAGTAAATATCCATCATACTTTTCTAGTTCCACCATTAAGGTGATCAAAGAAAAAAATAAATTCCATAATAAATGGAAAGTTTATGGAAGTTTGAGTGATTTAAATACTTTTAGAACTCTTAGAAACCGTTCAAAGACACTAATTAGAGAAGACTACCAAAATTATATAGATCATATTGTAGTGGAAATTCCCACAAATTGCAAAAAATGTTAGCATTTTGTATCTGCTAAACGCGGAAAAACAGATATACCTTTGGAAGTGTATTTTGAAAACTGTAAAGCTAGTAATAATAATGATGTTTGCAACCTTTTTGCAACTTTTTTTAAATCTGTATTTGAGCCAAAAACTAACAACCTAATAACGTCAGAGAGTTTTTCAGGAAATGCGACTTTCAGTCGACTTCAATTGTGTGAGTCGGAGGTTCTTTCTGTGCTTAGAGAACTGGATCCTAAAAAGGGAGTCGGTTCTGATGGCATTCCGGCTATATTTGTCAAGAAATGCGCCAATGGTTTATGCCAACCACTTCTAAAATTATTTAATCAATCGCTCAATGAGGGCCATTTTCCTACTGTATGGAAAATGGCCATTGTTGTGCCCATCCATAAGTCTGGTGATAGGAGTAACATAAAACATTATAGACCGATCTGCAAACTCTGTACGTTTGCAAAGGTGTTTGAAAAGTTAGTCTATAAACATATTTTTTACCTAGTTAAAAACATAATCAATAGCCAGCAGCATGGATTTTTTGCAAATAGATCGATTGACTCTAACCTCGTTAGTTATTCGCAATTCATCTTAAATAGTTTGGATAACCGTCTTCAGGTCGATTCAATCTACACGGACTTTAGCAAAGCATTCGATAAAATTAACCATGAAATTCTTATTAATAAATTGTCCGATATCGGTGTAGTCAGCATAATCCTCAAATGCTTCAGATCTTATTTAACCGATCGGGAGCACTCTGTTGCGGTTGCGAGATCCTCGTCTGATTCATTTATCTCGACATCTGGGGTACCTCAAGGTAATACAAGATAGCGTCGATTGTCAGCAATTGCAATCAGATCTCGCTAGGATTGAATAATATTGTTCTACAAATAGTCTATATTTAAACACTGAAAAATTTTTACAATTAGTTTTACCCGTAATCACCAAAAAGTGGTTTTCAATTATAGTTTCAATTCAAACCAGCTTCGTAGAGAGGGCCAAGCAAGAGACCTAGGCGTTATCTCCGATGATAAGATGCGTTTTGATAAACAAATTGGCAATATTGTTAATAATGCGTTTAGAATGTTGGGATACATAAACAGGCAATCGAAAGCGTTTCAAAATAATAGTACTTTACTGACACTCTATCATGTTTATGTTTTTAGTCGACTGAATTTCGCATCCTCTGTTTGGAATCCCATGTACGATGTCTATATTCAAAGAATGAAGGGCGTACAGAACAAGTTTTTAAAAACTCTGCAAATGTTCACTGCGATAAGATTGATTTGTTCTGTATGTCCTCCAAAAATATTAAAAAAGCTTTTAAGGTCGATTTTTTAAACGGGTATTAAGACATAAGTTTTTTTTTTACAGTATTGATTATATTGTACAATATGTTAAGTAATAGATTATAATATGTAGCTGTGTAGTTTTAGGTGTATGTTAACGATTAAATTAACATGTAAATAGTGGATACAATTTTGTGGGCTAGACCTGTATGTGTCCCAAAGAGAAATAAATAAATAAATAAAAATAAATAAAAATCAATTATATAGTGATTTGTTTTAAATCTTTCTTGTTTTTGTATTTCCATGTAATCTGTTGTTATGTTATGTGTTGTTATGTTGTTTATCTTGATAGCTATGTTACTCAAGAAGTTTGTTTCTAATATTAACTTTCAATAATGGTTTTAAATTTAAAATTTAGCTATAAATAAATATAGAATGAAGTTAGGACTATAGTTAGGCAAATAGAAATATTATCCATTTCATGGCCTTCTATAGTTTTTTTTGAGTATGCAGCATCACAATATTCAAGAAATAATTAATATTTTCTATTAAATTGCGATTTTCTCTGTAACCATTGAATTTAAGCATAGAACATATATATGAAAAAAAGGCATTTTTATGTTCATTTGCATAAATAAAAAATATAGTGGGTGTTCTATTTAAAAAAATCGATTTTTTTTCTCGTTAAAAAGGTGCAAGATTGATTTCGCAGTATGTCTACCCTGTACAGCTGTGGACAAAAAATTTATATTCTGTACATCCACTGATGCTTTATAAATTGGAAATTACCAGCCAGATGCCCAGTTTTAGATTTTTGCAATTTTTTATAGTGATTTGAAAACTAGCTCCAGTTTTCAAAAAATCACACATAACCTTAATTATCGCGAATGTTTAGACTGGTAATTCATGTTTATTTTTGACAAGGAATCAAATAACGAACAAAAATACGGGATATCCCATTTAAAATTTTATAGTTGATGTCGACCCAGCAAAATTAGGACACCCTATATACATGGAAAATATATTTTAAAAGAACTTCATATTTAAAGAAACTTTTGTATAAAACTTTTTTTCGTATCTATTATGGATTTCCACACAGTTTAGTAGGTGTCTGGAACACGGTTTACATTAGAAACCCCCGAAATGTTAAATCGCGCCCGCAACTCCTCTTAAAAACTAACCATAAAGTGTTTAGAAGTCGAAGGAAATCATTTTAGACACCTTTTTAAGCACGAGCGTCGTTTAATTGCAGGCATTCAATACTAGGTTTATTGTTATTTTGTGTTTCTTTCTTAATTCGTAACTGAGATTATAGGGGTAGGTACTTACGTGGTTTTTGACAGACAATGGAATTTGTGACATTTTAAAGTTGACAGACGCATTCAAAATGTGGAGATAGGGTAATTGTCAAAAATATCTTAAAATCTTTAACACCAACTTAAAATCTTTACCCTGTACATGTATTCAGTTGTAAAAATTCATTAATTAAAATGTTAGTCTTCGTTTCCATTCCACTTTGAAGTTAATTAGGTAATATAACATTTAAATTTTCAAGTTAGAAAATATAGTCATCGTTTTACAGATCTTGTAATAAAATGTTTTAAGAAGCCTAATAAGGAATAGTAAAATAATTAGATGGATAAGAAACTTGTAAATTTGGTACTTTTTCGTAAATATAACGAGAGGGTATTAAAATTCTGGTATCGGTATAAAATACGACATTGTTAATTTGAACGAAAGTGTATTTTATGAAGTTATAATACTAAAGTAAAATTAATTTATTTCTATCTATAGATTACTTAATTAATAACGAAGATTGAAAGTTTAAGTACTAGGTACTGTTGTTTTAAATAAAGAGAGGGTAACATTCTTACTACAGAATTTAAAAACTTGCTTTTTCAAGTTAGGGGACAATTGAAAGACCTCTACGATAACAAGCTGGGAATAAAAACAATGTATAAGTATTCTCTGTGGTGTTGTTTAGCAAATGTATATGTCATTGGATTTAAGTATAATGGGATTGTTTGTACAGGGTTTTCCTTGTAATTTGCCAATCCCTTAAAGCCTTGATTTCAAAAGATGCAAAAAAAATTTTTGTACGAAAGTTTTAATATTTTTCCTGACTATTTGCACTACGCTAAATTTGATACTCGTTAACGAAAGTCAAAACCAGGATATTTGCAAGTTTTAAAAATGACCACATACAACTAAGAAACAATTAACAATTTGTTGTCCAAGAATAATAATTGATAAATTTGTAAAAAACTAACATAGTTCGTAATTTTTACAATATATCCCCCTCCGACTTCCAAGCACGTTACTAGATTTTGGGTGAATTTTCGTACTGTAGCCTTTCTGAACATATCTCTTGTTGAAATGTGACACTCATTCCGGATATTTTTTTTTAATGTTCTATGTTTGTAAATGAAATTTCATAAAATTTTTTTAGAGTGCTCCATAGAAAAATCAAGGGCGTTAAATCTGGCGACTGCGAAGGCCACTGCCTAGAATCATTAATTCCTATCCATCTTTCCCCATAGTATTCCTTTACGATTCTTGATTTATGTGGGGGAGCTCTAATATGTTGAAACCACATTGCCATTTTTAGTTGCAATGTAAATCGTCCTGCAATCATTTTAGATTAACACACCGACAACGAAACTGCTTCTTAGCTCCATCTCTGCTTCAGATATTTTAAATATGCAGCTTGTATCGTTTGCTTTTAAAATTTATTGCACAGAGGCCCTTTTTTAATTTAGAGCAAGACAGGAATAAAATTTCTAGGATATTCGTCAAAAACTCTGTAAAACTGCAGCTACTACGGGGTTATCACAAACCCTTTCTCTGATTTCCTCTCATTTTCTGGAAACAAACTTTGCTTGGTTTTATCGCAAGATTCTTGCAAATATTTTTTTATCCCGAACGTTACCCTCTGGATATTTTTCATGATATGTAATAGCTATCTATAATTTCAAACATTTTGTCTTAAAACTTTTGAGTAAAGAGGGTTATCGATTTTTTTTAAATAAAAGTTCCTCAAACAAATAAAAGCTTATATACTTGATGTTTGATCAAAATTAAAAATCAATTGAAAAGTAGTCTTTTATACTGATTTAAAAAAAATCGTTAATTATTTTATTTTGCAGCTGTTTTGTTCGGCTATATTGGATTGATTCCTTAGACTTGATTTTTGTGAAAAATAAAAAGGTTTTCAAGCTGATTTTTTAAACATTTTCTTAGGCCGTCATTTTGTTGTATTCTATTATCAGATTACAATTTTAAGCCAATTGAATAAGTAATAATATTTTTTGTATTGATTTTTAAATATTTTTTATGTAACTATTTTCTCTCGCCAATACGTATACGTACCAAAGTCTCCTTTACATGTCCCAGTAGATTTATGTGCTAAATTTGCTAGATTGGTTTTTAAAACATTTTATTACGCCGTCATTTTGTTTCGCCACCAAAATTTTAGTATTTCTGCGATTGTAGAGGAATACCTATCTATACCTAGAAGAGGAAGTTCTCGAAAAATTCAATTTTTATATTACTTTTTTAAGAGATATTTGGATGATTTTATAGCAACAATAAATTTTCTCGACCTTACTATAATAAGACAAAAACAAAATAGCTTAAAAAAAACTAAATGGTTTACAAAAGAAACTTGGTCTGGACGATATCTTAATTTCAATTCTCATCATCAACGCAAACAAGCAAGAAATGTTATGATTGGTCTAGCTGACCGTGCCATATCTTTAACGTCACCAGAATACTGTCCTGAAGTCCTTAATAAAGTTAAAAAGACCTTGAATGCAAATGATTTCCCAGAAAAACTGATAAAAAAATTATCAAACAAAGGACTTACATATATTATAACAATGACAACGAAAGCGTAAGACAAGATAATACGCAAAAAAATATCTTGCAATGCCATACACATATCAATTATCTGAAAAATTAAAAGATATCTTAGGAAAATATTAATTTTTCTGAAATCGAAATCATTGATGAAGATAATCTGTATCAGAAATTAATTATCAAAGAAATAATTCATATAAAAAAAGAAGAAAATGCAATAAATGACAAACAAGACATAAAACATTTAAGTCAGATATACCACACGCCGTTATTTTTAAAATGTAGTATATCATTGAGAATGTCTGATTCTACTCTAAGGTTTAAATTAAAAAATATAGCAAAAACATTATCTTTAAATTCCTCAAAAAAACTACTATAAAAACACTTTTTTACCTAAAACTGTGCCATGAGTTGCCTGGCAAACCACTAACTTGCTACCTATCAATCAAATATAAATAAATAATCAACAGGCATTTTTCGAGGTATGTAACCTTATTTTATTAATTTTGTAATAATTTTTTGTAAATAGTCTAAAAATTTTAAATTTGTTTTAGAAAAATTGTAAATGTCTTTTTATAATTATGCTACTAAATATTTTTTAAATTAATTGTAGATAGGAAAGAAAAGCCTTACATGCCAAAAAAAAAAAAAAGGAGTGAGCAATTTTTGAGAAAGCCCACTATGATAGGCGAAACGTCAAGCTAATTCCATTGTTTGATTTTGAAATAAACCTATACCCAAGAAAGAAATCTAATTATATATATCGGGTTTAAGAAACAACATATATATATATATATATATATATATATATATATATATATATATATATATATATATATATATATATATATATATATATATATATATATATATATATTACTTTATATTTTCTCTTTTTCAGGTTTTAAAACATCTGGCAGTTATTTGTGGTTAAATGTGTCAAAAAAGGTAAGAATTTTTTGATTAATTACTCGTTTAATACAGTATGAGCCAAAATGTCCTCATCAAACGGAAACTTTTTTTTATTGAGATATCGAAAATTATTTTTCTTATAATAAGTAGTTATGAATACAAGAATCAACAAATTTTTTTTAATATCGAACTAAAATCCCAAAAGATGAGCAAAGCTGGACAGCTGGATAAGTAACCATTTTACTTAAAAAGTGTTTAGAATTTAATTCTGAACCCATATTCAAAGTTAAGTATGGTAAAATAGATGTCAAACCAAATTGGTGTTATATCGTAATAAAGCAGTTTAGGTTATGCTGTGGTTTTTTAAAGGTCTGGGTCTATTCGACTTAAGGAACATGAAAGATGTATAAGTAAGAAACAAATTGCTCAATCCGCTGTCGCTAAACATAAGCACGCTGCAGGACATATGATTAATTTAAAAGATATCAAGGTTCTTGCATCAGTCTCGAATTATTATAAATTAGAGAACAAATTGAAATTAGCGAGAATAAAAATGAAAAATCCATTTTGGTATAAAAGTCCATAGTTCACAAAAGGTTTATTACAGCTGGTATATCGTAATTATCTTACGTCTGTGTTTTAAAAGCAAATTTTCGTACAATCTATGGAATACATTAAGTTAGGGTTTGTTAAATTTTTTTCATACCCTGTATCCATACTTCTTAATACTAATGATACGCTATAACAACTGATAATAAGTGATAAAGATTTGTTTTGTATACAGGTTGTAAAGTTAACGCACCCTTTGTATATTGTAAACAAACGAAAATGTCAAAAATTGTTTAAAATTGTTTTTTTGAATATTGTCAAATATCACTAGTATAATAAATAAACAAACTATATTTGTTTAGTAATTTCAACTTATTTGTTTATAAACGTATTAAAGAACCCAAAACATCATAGATTAAACAAAAAACTGATTCAAATTATGCAAAACATTTACTAGAAAAAGTAATAATTTTAGTAATGAATTTAAAACGTTGCATTCAGCCAATAAAAGTTACACATTAAATTACTTGGAAAATCTAGAAATTAACTGTTAAATATTTATGGCTAAAATCTGCTAGGGTTAGGTAGGTAGACTCTTTCATTATTTTTAAAAAATCTAGTTTTAGTAGCAGATTTAAGTTGGGTTTTAAAAAAGATACAGAAACAGCTGTCAAACGGAAATACATTAGTGGAAATTACTAAACAAAAATCGTTTGTTTATTTATTATACTAGTGATAATGAATTTCCATCAAATAACGGCTAACTCGATAAATTATTGTCAAATATAATTTTTGTGTTTCAACACATAATATTTACATTTTCTTTTGTAAATTATTTTGAAATTCAAGAAATGCCATTTCTTCAAAATCTGGCGTTAGCACTCTGAATAGAGTTAGAAGACTTTGCCTTGGCATCTGCTGTAAACGAGACTTATTAAATAAACGCCCAATATTAAAAAAAATTATCACACTTCACTGCTTTTTACTCGACGATTTTATTCTATTACGTTTTCTTTAAAATAATTTCCTAATTACGACATTTACCTATCACAAGTTAATTATCGCGCTTACATAATACCTATAACAGGTGGGAAACGCGACTAAAGAACTTAAGCCGCATAAACAGAAACAAATACACATATGTCCGATTTCGGACGTTAATTTTTGCAAGGTATTTGCACATATATGACAACTAAAAAGTAACCAGTTCTGATGTGATGACAAGAAGAATCCATCATAAAAAAGCCTCATTATGCATTGTCGATATAAAAAGTGGCGCGGCACAATTGAATTAAATTAGTTCTTCTTGGATAACTCTTTACAACTTACGCTTACTTTCATCGGGACAATTATCTCGAATTACAATAACTTAAAAACAATAATCAGTACTTTTTCAAGGATAGTTCGTTTTCGCGTGTAAATCTGATCACAGCCGACGATTCGCTGTACGTAATTATAGTCGTTTGGTGCAAGAAAATGGTTTTTTAGCATAGAGAATTTAGCGAAGAGTTAAACGTTTGTTAAATGAAGCTTTCTTCGTTAGTTAGTGCAATAAAAGAACGCGCGGAAAGGACGGGGGAGCCAGTTTCGTCGTAATTAAATCAGCATGAAGATCGGTATTGTTTTGCAGGTAAGTGTAACAGTTTTTTTATTTATTTCAGCATTTGGTTTTGACGTAATTCGTTTTTTAATATTGATAAACATCTTGATCAAATTACGTTTTATACAGTGTGTCCCACTTGTCATAAAGTGCTTCATTATAAATTCAAAACAGCTCTCGGGTGTGTCAACGGAATGTATTTAATTTACTACAACAGAAATTTTAGCCCAGTCCACCCTGAAACCGAAAAAATAACCGTACTAGGCCCAGTACTTTTTATTATTTACACATTTGCTTTTTATTTATCAAGTAAACGTGGTTACTTATTAGCATTTGCAGATGACACTCAAATAAAAAAAATAAAATTAATCCTAAAAATACAATACATTTTGTTAATTTAATAAATGAAGACCTTTTTAATATATGTAAAAACATTAAAAACAATGGATTAATTTATAATGTCAATAAATCTAAATTATTATTAATTTGCCATGGGACTTATACAACTCCTTTAGTTACTTCAATAAGAGATCTTGGTGTTATATTTGATCAAAATTTAATAGTTATAATTATGATTAGAGAAAACCAACTGTACATTGTTTATGGTCAAAAAGTTTTAAAAGGGTTGTATTTCCATTTCATATTTGTGAATGTAAAAGGTTAACATTTGAGCCTTTTTGATGCGTATAAATTTCTATTGTTTCTAAACAATTCATTTTGCGACTTTTTTGCTTATAATAATACATATAACTTATTTATGTCAGGGAATTTATGGGAAGTTTTAAAGAAATGGTTGGCGAAATGGGAGTTCTGTTTTTTAATCTATATAAGGCCTTATGCTTTTTGAATCTAAGATCGAAATTTCTCCCGGTTTGCCCTATATAACAGCTATTGCATTTGTCGCATTTTAACCTATAAACTCTAGACTTTCTATACTTATTTCTTTTTGTTTTGACGTGAAAAATCAAATTAGAGAGTTTCTCGGTCGAAAAGTAACTTTAGTGTTTTTATTCTTAAGTTTAAGTGTGATCCAATATAGTTCAGTACATAGTGACAGTATATATGTGATATATATATACTGTATTTTCAAAAACAAACAAATTGAGCGTCATTTTTTTCCATCATATTGGGTTCCTACCAACATTTCATCAGTTTCTTACTACCTACGCTATACTTGACATCTGGGCAAAATTTAAAATAAATTCAATAAGTAGTTCTTACATTGACACATACCGCCATATTGTTACGTCTTGTTGAATTCATACCAGTTTATCCCATTTTCACTTTTAATTTTTCTGCAAAATTTAAAGTCATTTGGACAACATTTTTTTTACGTTCATTTTGTTTTGCTCTTTTGGATTCATATCTAAATGTTACCAGTTCATTCCTATGTAACACTTGATTTTTGTGCAAAATTTGAGGTAAATTATATAATGAATTTTATTCATTATCCAATTTACATTTACAGTCATCCTTATATGACCCCAAATTTTTGACGAAAATTATGAAGTGATTTTTTTTACAATTACAAACATTTTAGTTGGCCGCCATTTTGTTCCGGCATCTTGAATTAGTAACACAGTTTTACTAATTGATCCCTCTACTACAATTACTCATGGAACACATTTTGAAATCAATCCATGAAGTAGTTTTTTTAAGGCTGAATTTTTAAATATTTTATTATGCCGCCATTTTGTTCTGCCACTTTTTATTTGTGTTAAATGTTTACGAATAAAATACTTAATGTTTGTGCAAAATTTGAGATACACTGGAAAAGTTTTTAAATAACAATTTTTTAAAATTTCATTAGGCCGTCATTTTGTTTCGCCGTATTCGATTTCTACTAAAATATTACCAGATCATCCCCATATGATTCTTAATTTTTGATCAAAATTTGAAGACAATCGGGTATGTAGTTTTTAAGCTATGCGGCGAACTAACAGACAGACAGGCAGGCAGACAGACAGGCAGATAGACAGACAGGCAGCCAGACGGACAGATTTCCAAATAGACAGCGGCGTTCTAAAATAAATTTAATAAAATAAAAATTGGAATGGCTTCCCATGCGGACGCCTGTGATTTTCTTTTACACAGAAAAAAGTAGAATTTTAAACACTCCTTTCATATTCCAAGTTTCAATAAAATACGTTAAGGGGTTTTCTAAATATTAAAAAAGTTTAACACCTTGCATCTCGAAAACGGTGCGTTTTAGGTCTTATGTTTATATGAATATTTTTTCTGAAAAGCCCTGAAAGTTTGGTTATGTATTTAATTAACACCCTGTATATTGTACAGTAGGCCTGCGGATGGACTTTACTAGAGATCTCATGGTTACGAAAGTTCACCCTTGATGAAAGTTTTTGCTTGAAAAATAAGTAAGGTTCGCGTTATCAAAAATTTGGTTTTTTATACGGGAGGGGGGGGGGGTTATAAAGAATACAAAATTGTTGTCATCGTAAAAAGCATACTTTGGGTGTAATTTTCTCTCAAAAATACAAGTATTAAATATATCTCGAATTGAACCCCAAGCAGATATACAAGATTTCGTTACGAGATTTAAAATTGAGAGGATTAGTTTTATCACATTACTTTTTAAAGTCCCAAATATTCTGAAGCACACCTTTAATCAGAGTACCTGCTAGTTTCTTAAACAATTAGGATACTTAACGACTATTATACTTGTGAATATCTTTATTTCATGAAATAATTATCATTTAATATAAAATAATTTTTTCAACGTACTATCTACTGAGCAAAGGTTTTTTATAATACAGTGTTACGAGGATGGTCAAGTACGTCTTGTAATTTTGTGGCCTCCAAGGAGCCCTGACTTAATTGTGCTTAACATGTTTCTATGGGGCCTTTTTAAATATATTGTTTATGCTGCTCCAAAACCAAATAATATTGAGGTGTTAAAAGGCAGAATTGCTCAGGCTAGAATATTTGAGGTTTAATTTAAAACATATTTAATACCAGTTTAATAAATAAACAAACTATATTTGTTTAGCAATTTCCACTAATTTGTTTCTGTTTGACACACTGTGTCTTTTTCAAAAACCAATTTAAGACTGATACTAAAACTAGATTTTTTAACAAAAATAAAAAAGTACCTACCTAACCCTAGCAGATATTAGCTATACAGATTTAACAGTGAAGGACCGTTTAGATTCATTTGATCATTCAATAAAATATTATGGTTTTTCCTCTTATTAATTTCTAACTTGCCAAGTAATTTAACTTGTAACTTTTATTGGTTGTATGCGACGTTTTAAATTCATTATTGAAATTATGATTTGTATCTAGTAAATGTTTTGCATAATTAGAATCAGTTTTTTGTTTATTATATGATGTTTTGTATTCTTTGATACGTTTATAAAAAGATCTACCCGTTTGACCAATAGATACTTTTTCTTAAGAACCACATTTGATTTCATATACCCCTGATGTTATGTTCTTATTTGTATTAGACTTGTTATTCTTAATATATCTACCTAAAGTATTATTGGTACAAAAAGCTACTTTATGATTTGTTTTTTTTAAGATATTTATTTATTTCATTGCTATTTTTTTTTTGGTATATGTTAATGTGTTAAACTTAATATTGTCTTTTGTATTGAAATTAGGATAAATGAAATTGAGTGCTTTTTTATTTACGATTTTGTCTATTATGGTTGCATTATAACCATTATTAACTGCAATCTGTTTTATAATATTAAATTCCTTGTTAAAATTTTCGGTTTTTCCCTACTTTTAATACTATCTCTAACCAGTAGTATTAAAAGTAGGGAATACTTAGGTGTTTAATGTGAACTAGTTCTTAACAATGTAGACAATGTCATGGAAAAACACCTAATAGCAAAATCAATTATTTCAGAACCTTTAAATTGGTTTGCTGGCCAATTTTCAAATAATTTTATTATAGTTAAAAATATTAGGGAAACAATTGTACATAATATTATATTCACTAGGGCGGATAAAGGAAAAACGGTTATTGCGATGATAAAAGAAGACTACATTCAAAAACTATAGATTTTCTAAATCCTGTGAACTTTAATAAAATGGATAAAGATCTGACAGGTATATTTCAAAAAATGATTAAAAATGCAATCAAAGAAAGTTTAACGTTAATAACCCTACAAACACCAAAGCTATATTCTTTTATTAAGTTACACAAAGACAATATGCCCATTCGGCCAGTAGTGTCGTATGAACCAGCTCCAGCACACCGGGTATCTAACAAATTAATAGAAATTATTAGAAAATGTTGTAATTTCAAGCCTAAATATAGTATAAAAACAGCCTTGAATTAATTAACGATATTAAAGATATAACAGCTCCAAATAACGCTAATTTAATTTCTTTGGATGTGCAAAACCTATTTCCCAGTATCCCCTCTATCGAAGCTATGAACTTAGTGGATAATTTGCGATTAAGAACAATGTCAAACCTATTGTCAAGAAAGAAATATTAGATTTGTTGCCTTGATCAAAATTATTTTAAATTTAATGGCTCGATCTATTTAAGTAAAGAAGGTTTAATAATGGATAACCCGTTAAGTCCTACTTTAGTTAAAATATTTCTTGATAACTTAAACTAATAATAGGTAATCACCCTGTACGAGACAAGTTTATTTATTGGTACAGACACGCTGACGATAGTATGGCTTGTTTCACAGGCACAGGGAGACAACTTAACCTCTTTCTAAATTCTATTAATAAATTATATAAAAATATAAGATTTACTTTAGAATTAGAACAAAATAAGTCCATACTCTTTTTAGATTTAAAAATCAGGAACATAATAAACACGATTTTGAAATTTATCACAAACCATCCTATTCAGATATGACAATACATAATACATCAAATCACCCATTCATACATGACAGATATTCGTTTGTACATCGTTTAATTAATGTACCTCTGTCAACAGAAAATTTTAACAAAGAACTTAATATTATAAAACAGATTGCAGTTAATAATGGTTATGAGGCAGCTATAATAGACAATATCGTAAATAAAAAAACAATACAAAAAGGACTCAATTTTGTTTATCCTAATTTCAATTCAAAAGACAATATTAAGCTTAACACATTAACATAACGGAAAAAATAGCACAAAAATTGAGAAATATCTTAAAAAAACAAATATAAAGAAGCTTCTTGTAGCAATAATACTTTAGGTAGATATATTTCTATTTTGACTTTAACAATGTAAATTATGTAGAAATAAATAATTTGTTGGCATCTTGTGACTGGGAGAAGTTGTTGTGAGGGTGTGAATGTAGATGTAGCTGTTGAAAGGTTTTATGACGTTCTGAATTGCTGTTTAAACTTGCACATCCCTCAAAAGAGGATTAAAAGTACCAACTTTCCTAAATGGTTCAGTCCAGAACTGAAAGACCTTGTGTGTCAGAAAAAAAATGCATACAAGAAATACATGCAATCGGGAAGACATGACCTTACACCTTTATGTAAAATTGAAACAAAAAAGTGCTATAACTTGTATTTGACCAGGGTGAAAGGCTCATTTAAATCTAATCCAAGATATTTCTGAAAATTTATAAAAGATAAGAGTGTGCTGAATAATTTACCTACTACTATGTATCTTGGTGATATCAGTGCACAAAATAGTGTAGAGATTTCTAATTTGTTTGCGAAACACTTTGCTAGTGTCTATGATAATTCCAATTGTGCAATTCCGAACTTCACTTTCAACCCCTTTGGTAATATAAGGCTATAGAGATTTCTTTTGTCTGATGTCTTCTCTAAGATCCAAGCTTTACCGAACAGATCAAGTAGCGGTCCTGATCAGATCTCCAACACATTTATAAAAAAATGTGGTTTTACTATTTCAGTACCGCTGCTTTATATATTTAACCGATCATTGGAAACTTGTATATTTCCAGTTAAATGGAAACACAGCTTTATTACTCCTATCTTCAAGCCTGGTGCTGTTGAAGACATTAGAAATTATAGAAGTGTCTGCATAGAATCTGCCATGTCAAAACTATTTGACAGTCTTGTGTACGATCAGTTAAGCTGGTGCTGCAGGGGTTATGTGTGTGACCTTAAATTTGGGTTCTGCAATGGAAGATCCACGGTCGAAAATTTGGTTACTTATGATGTTGCCTTGTTGGAGGCCCTGGAGAGAGGTAAACAGATAGATGCAGTCTATACTGACTTCTCCAAGGCTTTCGACAGGGTAAATTTCAATATTCTGTTGGCTAAGCTTGCACACCTGGATTTCTCAGAGAGCTTGGTATTGTGGTTGGGAAGCTTTTTGACGCAGGCTGTAAGAATTAACAGGGGTCCCACTGCGCCCCCTCTTCTGTTTATACTATTTGTGAATGACATAACTAAGTGTATTATTAACTCTCACGCACTAATTTTTGCTGATGACCTAAAAATTTACAAGGTGATTGAGCGGGACAGTGACGCAGTGGAGCTCCAGAGTGATCTCAACGCACTTTGGCAGTGGACAAATGACAACCATCTATTTTTGAACATAAGCAAGTGCTGCTTTATAAGTTTTTTTCAGGTCAGGACAAGATACCCTACTGCTTACAGACTGAACAATGAAGATTTGTCCTATTCTAACAGTGTTAAGGATCTTGGTGTCTAGATGGATGAAAGGCTGACTTTTGTTGAGCATATTTCTAAGGTGAGTTTAAGAGGTCTATGAACGTTAGGTTCTGTGTTGAGAAATTGTCTCATTTCTCATTTGACACTATTAAGCCGATTCATTGCTCACTTGTCCGTTCAGGTTTGGAGTATGTGACGGTCGTTTGGACTCCATTTTATCAGGCCCACAAGAAAATGTTAGAGGGAGTCCAGAACAAATTTTTGAGATTCGCTGCATTCAAGTTGAATATTAACATGTGTGATTATCACAGAACTGATATGAGACTCCTACTACAGTTAAGATCGTTGGAGAATAGGCGTCTATTGTTTGACATGTTTTTTGTTTTTAAGTTGATCATTGGCCTGTCCACTTGTCCCCAACTATTGTCAAATGTTAGCTTGAATGTGCCCAGCAGACACTTACGGCGCTCAAACTTGTTCAGCATCCCTTTCCACTCAACAAATAACGGGACTCATTCCCCCATTGACAGAAATCTTCAAGTATTTAATCCTAATCCAGACCTTTATATTTTTAACTGTACGCTGTCGGGTTTTAAAAGACAAGCTTTTAATATGATACCGACGGCTTTGGTCAATTAAGAAATAAAGATCCCTGAAGATGCCTCGTGCAATCGAAGGCGAAACGTCGGATAGTAATTCCAATTTGACACGGTTTCATCCCAAGAACCATGATTTCTTAATTGCATTTGCATTTTTCTTTTTGTAAATTTTGGTCCATTTTATACTTAAGTGTTAATAATTTCACTAATTTCACTATCTTGTTTATAAATTAGTTATAATAATTATGGGGTTACCAGTCAATTTGGTAAAATAAAAAATAAAATAAAATATATTAAGAATAACAAGTCATAACGTTGCATTCAACTAATAACAATTACAAGTTAAATTACTTGGAAAGTATAGAAATTAATAGTAGGAAAAACCATTATATTTTATTGAACGATCAAATGCACCTAAACAGTTCCCCACTGTTAAATCTTTATAGCTAATATCTGCTAGTGTTAGGTAGGTAGACTCTTGTATTTTTGTTAAACAATTTAGTTTTAGTATCAGTTTAAGGTGGTTTTTGAAAAAGACACAGTGTGTCGATACAGCTGTCAAACGGAAATTAGTGGCAATTACTAAACAAATATAGTTTGTTCATTTATTATACTAGTGCTAATAAATGTTTCCGACATGCCGAAAGAGGGCGGTAATTGTTCCTGTGCATAAAAGTGGGCGTACTGACGATCCTTCCAACTATCGTCCTATAGCCTTTCTTTCCACTCTTGCTAAAGTTGTAGAAAAACTAGTCAAGACCCGAGTCATGTCCTACTTAAATAAACATAACATCTTGAACAAGTGCCAGTTCGGCTTTCAACGGAATACTGGCACTGCAGATGCCATCTTTAGCTTTCTTGAACACCTTTACAGGAGCATGAACGTCGGGGAATTTGTTGCGGCGGTGTTCTGTGATTTGTGCAAAGCATTTGACTGCGTGAATCACGGAATACTGTTGCAAAATCTGAAGAGATATAGTTTCAGGGGCTGATGATGATACTTCTAAGGAAGGGAAGGTGGAGTCTGGTGTTCCACAGGGCTCTGTTCTTGGCCCCTTATTGTTTTTACTGTATGTAAATGATTTGCCACAGGTTCAAATAAATGGGCTCTTTACTGTGTTTGCGGATGACACAACCATTCTATGGCATGATGTGGATTTAGCCAGACTAATTAACAGTATTTCAAAGGACCTAGTGGCTGTTAAAAATTGGTGTGATTCTAACTGCCTCTGTTTTAACACATTGAAAACGAGTATTCTTTCTTTTAGGTGTGTAGTTCAAGATATATGTATTTAAGCTTTGCAACTTCCGATTCTTGAATTTAATCGCTTCCTCGGCATAATCATTGATAATTCTCTAAGATTTGAAGAACACATATCTGGGATATGCAAAAAGGTATCATCTGGGTGTTATGCTGTTAAGGTGGTAAAGAGTAGTCTGGGTTTTGTTATGGCCAAAAATGCCTATTACGCTGTAATTGAACCTCACCTTCGCTATGGCATTGCGTTTTGGGGTACATGCCTTCAGTTTTTATTCACATCTGTGTTTTTACTTCAAAAGAGGACAATTCGTTATCTTTGTGGCGCAAAAGTTCGGGACTCCTGCCGTGGTTTATTTCGCCAATCTGGAATATTGACTCTGTGCTCTATATTGAGCAATTTTTAAAAAGTATAGGGATGAACTGAACGAGATTGGACCTTATCCGTCCCGACGTCTCTTTTCATTAAAGCTTCCAATACCGCACTCGGAGTAGTAAAAAAGTCCTTTTTCTATGAAGGCAAAAAGCTCTTTAACCATCTGCCCATGGAAAATAGAAAAATTAATTGTTTAAATAAATTCAAGACAGCAGTAAAGAAATTAGTTACACCAGGGTCATATTAAGTTTTAATTTTGCTCACCCACATTTTTTTTTAAATTAAGATTTTTTTTTCTTGTGAAAATCTGTTGATGTAAAGTTTATATTTAGGTGTTTTTTTATATTTGTGAATCTGTATATGTATTGTGTATGTATGGTTGTATTTACTTATATATGTATGTGTGTATGTATGGTTGTAGTTATTTATATATGTATGTGGCATTTTGGCACTTTGTATCGATAAAAAACCGTAATAGAACGATACCTAATATAATGCATCTTGATAGAGAATTAGCCGAAGGGCCGGCCATTAGTGAATTGTTTGCAACATTTTTTAGAAGTGTCTTTCAGCCTTACCACCAAAAATCTTTTCATTTTATCCCCCACAACAATAATCAAATAAGTAGTAGGATACATATAACTGAACAAAACATCCTGCAAGTTTTGTTAGAACTGGACGAAAATAAAGGTAGCGGTCCCGATGGATTACCATCTTACTTTGTAAAAAAATGCGCAGTTAGTCTGTGTGTGCCTTTGACTATGATTTTCAACAAATCTTTTAGCGACTGTACTTTCCCGCTGAAATGGAAAAACGCATATGTCGTTCCGATATTTAAGAGCGG
This sequence comes from Kuschelorhynchus macadamiae, assembly GCA_030620095.1. NCBI lineage: Eukaryota > Metazoa > Arthropoda > Insecta > Coleoptera > Curculionidae > Kuschelorhynchus > Kuschelorhynchus macadamiae. The sequence goes on from JAUTXW010001615.1 coordinate 657,924, forward strand.
CGACCTGAATTGTATCTCAAACTATAGACCTATATGTAATTTAAACATTTTTAGCAAGGTTTTCGAAAGTATTGTACAAAGGCATTTGATAAATAATCTAAAAATGAGCATATTGTCCGAGCAACATGGCTTTTTTCCTAAACGATCCGTAGATACCAATCTAACACAGTTTACTAACTTTATTTTGAACTTTATGGACTCACAAGTGCAGGTGGATGCAGTGTACACCGACTTTAGTAAGGCTTTTGACAAAATAAATCTTAACACCTTAATATCTAAGCTCTCTGGGGTCGGTGTGCATGGAGATCTGCTTCGTTGGTTGACGTCATATGTGTGTAATAGAAGCCAACTGGTTGTAGTCAATGGGCATAAATCTAAATCTTATGTTGTAACCTCGGGAGTGCCCCAAGGGTCTCACTTGGGCCCCGTTCTTTTTTTAATATATTTAAAGGATATAAATGAATGCTTCAGGTATTGTAACTTCTCTTTATATGCAGATGATCTAAAAATTTATTTAGGCATAAAAAGTATAAGCGATTGTCTTCTGCTTCAGAGTGACTTTAACTCGTTTTATCAATATTGTCAAAATAACCAGTTGGCTCTTAATATCGATAAATGTTGTTATATCTCCTTCACTCGTAACTTTCAAAAATTTATTTTTCTTTATAACTTCGATAATGTGCTCTTAAGACAAGTGGACTCTATCAAGGACCTAGGTGTGATCCTGGATAAAAAAATGACTTTTTCGCTTCATGTTGACTATGTAGTTAAAAAATCGAACAGAATGCTTGGATTTATCTTGAGACAATGTAGACAATTTAACTCAATTATAGCTATGAAGACTCTGTATTATTCATATATTTATAGTAGACTAAACTACGCTAGTGTAGGCTGGAATCCACAGTACGGAATCTATAAAAACCGATTAGAAATAGTTCAAAATAACTTTTTAAGATATTTATATTGTAAGGAAACAGGGACGTACAGCAGCACCATTAGCACATCCGTTCTTCGAAGCCGATTTAAAAATTTTTCACTAGAGGCTTGTAGAGAGCACACCGATGTAAATTTCCTTTTCAGAATCATCAATAATCTTGTAGATTCTCCAAATATTCTGTCGAGTATTCACTTCAATAACGTGCGTTAAGAAGTAATTATTTATTTTTTGAACCTTTTTGTCGAACAAACCTCGGAAGAAATGCCCCATTAAATAGAATGCTTACACTATATAATTCGAGATATGCTAATGTTGACTTATTTAATAACTCTTTAAACAGTTTTCGCAAATTCATCACATCACGTCTTTACCAAATTGAATAATTTTTTTTTTTTTTTACTTTGGAATGATTATGAATAATTATGTACCACTTTTTTGTATTTTTTATATTTTCATAATTTGTAGTACCTCATGAGACTTGTTCTACCTTTATATGTATCCGTAGATATCATTTTGGACCTCGGTCTGTTGATATCTTATATGAAATAAATAAATAAAAAAAAAATAAATGTGTATATGTATATATGTATATGTATATGTGTACGTATATATATGTATGTACACACCATTATATTATTTTATTTTATTACGTATATTATTAGTAATATTTTTATTATTTTGATCAAGGCTTTGTTAACAAGTTCTGGTTAAAACAATAAAGCTATTTTTTGACTTTGACTTTGACTAATGAATTTCCATCAAGTAACGGCTAACTCGATAAATTACATATTTGATATGTTTTTAGAGAGAATTATACTCGAGGTATGCTTTTACGCAAACAACATTTTTGAACTTTTCACGCCCCTTGTATAAAATAATTAAATTTTTGATACCGAACGCGAACGTTATTCATTTTTGAAGCAAAAACTTTTATCGACTGGACATCTTTTCGTATCTTGCAAAATGAGCCATTTTTGCTCTAACGCAAAATAACATTTTCGTATTTTTTATATCCCCTGTATAAAAAAAAGTAATTTTTGATAACGCGAACCTTATTTAGTTTTTAAGCAGAAACTTTTATCAAGAATGGCTTGTTTTCGAATCTTTTGATTCTTAGTCTGATAGACCTCTTGTAAACTCTCTAATAGTAAAAAAACACTTTCCGCACTATCTAGTGCTTTAAAATGACATTTTTTACATCGAAATTGGTGTGAAAACTGTCACTATTTGCGTACTCGTACAAAAAGTTATTTATATGTATGCTATTTCTTTTGGAATGGTCTTGTAAAGTTTTATGTAATCAATTAAACTTTAAACATTTTTAATCGAAAAAGGCAGGAAATTCTGACATATATCTTAAATATAGCTGCAGTTAACTTTCCTCGGACGTAGTCGTAAAATTAATTTATATTAAGACGTTTAATAAATAAATTGCGTCATTTAGTATTAATTTTAATTTGTAGTGGTTTATGGATATAGCTTTTATGAGTTAACTAACAGTAGATTTTTTTTAGGTGATAGCTTTGCTTCTTCAATATAAAATGGTTAACGCCATATATGGATTTGGGTAAGTTTATACTTATAGGCATTAGGTAAAATTAAGTAAAACCCGATGCTAATAACAAAGTCCAAATTTTAGTCAGAAATTATTCTTTTTTCCCAAAAAATAAAACTTAGTTGTATACAATATGTTTTTATGGCTGACAATGAAGGAGTATTATTTCTGCCTTATTTTAGGACTAAAAGTTTATTTAAGAATGTGCCACAAGCCCCTCATTTCTGTGATACAGGTTTTCAAAATTTAATTATTTTTAGTTTTGCGACCTGGAAATAAGTAACACTCGGCAGATTTATGTAAAATCTGTCATAGCCATTGCTTATGGTATAGCCTGTGTCAAATTTCAATGATTTATCTCTAGAAATGTAAGAGGTCCGTGATGAAATTAAAAAAAATGACACTTTATCTCAAAAATGAAGGTCATGCACATATTTATATGAACTTTTAGTACTAAAATAAGGCAGAAAATTAATTTCTTAATCTTCGGCCATTAATTAAAACACCCTATGTATAGATCAGTCACTTCACTTGTTTTTTTCCATAAAATGTAATTGATATTGATATAAAGTTGATCAAGACTTTAGACGAAAACTCAATCTTTAAAGAATACTAAAACTGGATCCCAGCTGGCTGACTTCTAAGTCAAATATGATTTTAGCATATCATTTTATGAAAAAAAAAATGTAGGGACCTTTCAATTTTGTTCTTATCTTTGCAGTACTTTAAAAATATTTTTTAATATACCGGGTATATCAATTTACTGGGGCAAGTGTCAACTTTTACTTTTTTCTAAATTTCGGATTCTCTTTAAGATTACGATGTTTTTCATGCAGCTTCAACTATTTTGGAGATATTGATGTTTGACAATTGACCATTCCAGAGATTGGTACGCTGTAAAATCTTTCATGGTTTGACAAGAAACCGGTTTGCATCTACATTGTTATATATATATATATATATATATATATATATATATATATATATATATATATAAATTGTAAAAGGAAAATATATTTTCTTGAACCATTAACTATATTCTTCAAATATGTTTTCTTGGGAATAAGGTTCCAAAATCAAAGTTTGCTTTAATAGCCAGTCATTTTATTGATAAAAGGATAAAACGTTTCGGTCTCAATGTGAACTTCATCAGTTATCTAAAAAGTTATATTAATTGAAAAATAGGTACAAGTCAGTACATTTTGATTTTTTTTTATAGATTTGATAGATAAATTCCTGCCCTTAATCTATAAAAAAAATCAAAATGAACTGATTTGTACCTATTTTTCAATAAATATAACTTTTTAGATAACTGATGAAGGTCACATTCAGACCGAAACGTTTTATCCTTTTATCAATAAAATGACTGGCTATTAAAGCAAACTTTGATTTTAGATATATATATATATATATATATATATATATATATATATATATATATACATATAGATAAGTGGGAAGTGGGAAGTGAACGGGCTTTGATAAGCTTATTCAGGTATAGGGTCTAAAAATTGTGCCGGTAGAGATGATGAAAAATGCTTAAAAGCCTGTCGGCATAATGGTCCATGATTTTTGGACCCTATACTTAAATAAGCTTATCAAAGGCAGAATTATTTGTCCGAATGGCCGTTAAACTTCCTACTAATTTATCTACAGACGTTATTTACTTTCTTGTTGTTTTGTAATATTTCCAATAATAAGGGTGGGGGAAGTTGATAAATAAATCAACTTTCAAAGCGCTCTGTCTCCTACATCTTTTATTTAATGTTATCCAAGTGGGTACTTGTTTGAGAGAGCATTTTAACTACTGTTTTGGCGCTCGATAGTTCTTGGTACACTAACTAGGAGGCGTTGTTTAAGCAAAACTCAATTTTTAGAGGTTTTCTCGAAAAAATCAAATGGAACGGTATGCTTTTAATAGTGTGATTTTAAAAAGGAAAAAATTGCCTAAGTTCTGGCGAAAACCGCGTTTTAATTTATTTATTTACTTTTTAATTATTTGAAAATAACCTGTTTTCCACTGTTAAACAAAAATATTAGCTTTTAATCATAATTAAATGTTATCATTCTGTGACAAAGCTAATAATTCTTATTACAATAGTGTTGGCTTTACCTAACACTTTATCCAAGCTTGGTACTTGTCCAAATTTATTTATTATCAAAAACGGGTTATAACAATAACAAAACCATAAGTAAATCACTAACAACATAAAAGAACAATAACGATAACACACAAATCTAAAAAAATTACAATTAACAAAAATGTCTTTACAAATGTTCAAATTGTTTTCCATTATTTTCAATACAACGATCAAGTCTTTGCCGAGTGCTAGCAACGGCGACTTCAATTTCAGCTCTCGAAATGCTAGCTATAACATTTCGAATTATTTCAATCATATTGTCTGGCGTAGTAGGGCGCATTTCAAACGCATTGTTTTTTATTCTTCCCCACAAATAAAAATCAAGCACAGAGCGGTCCGGGGATCTAGCAGGCCATGTAAACAAACTGCCTCGTCCTATCCAGCCGTTTCGATAATATTCGTCCAAAAAATTACGAACTGCCCTGGAGAAGTGTGCCGGACAACCATCATGTTGAAACCACATTTGTCTTCTGATTTCTAAACGAACATCTTCTAATAGTGCAGGCAATTCATTTGTTAAAAAGTTTAGATAAACTTCGCCGTTTAAGTGACCATTAAAAAAAAATGGGCCAATTATGTGGTCATCCAGTACGCCACACCAAACGTTTACACTTCATCGATTTTGATAGTGCATATTATGTAAATTGACCCCTCCAGTGCTCGTGAAGGATGCTTCAACGGTCCATAATATGCGGGACAAGAAATAGGGATTCTCGACAATCATAGATCTGAGCGAGTAGCAGTGATCTAATCTTGAATCAAAATCTCCTTCTGTCAGAGCTTGGTGCAGAATAACGTGATATGGATGTAATTTTTTGTCTAACAAAATTCGATGTACCGTCGACTTACTAATTCCCAAGTCCAACGAAGTTACTCTGGTGCTTAAATGTGGATTATTTGAACGTGAGCAAGAATGTTGATAATGTTATCCTCATTTCTAATTGCACGATTTCTTCTAGGCACTGAAATCGGATTCACTTGACCAAATTCGCGCAAATTTTTAGCTAAATGAATAAATACTCTTTTACTGAAATGTCTTCTATCAGGACATTTAGCTGCATATGCCCGAGCGGCTATTTTCGCATTTTCGAAATTTTGGAAGTATACGGCTAACATGTCTTAAGCTTCTTCAATGGAATAAGACATTTTCACCAAGTCAGTTTAAGAAAATTATGATAACATATACTCGCAAATACTAAATAAGCTCTAAAAATAAATATGCATTGTTGCTTATTTGAAGTTTGACATACGGCCATTTTTAAATTGAGTAATGCGCCAGCCAATCACGTTTAATTTGCCTTTTTTTTTACCTAGCCCACTTGCAATATTTTAAGGTTGACGCGTAACTAATAATATTCTTAGTTATTAACGTTATGTTATAATGATTTACTTTAATACAGAATAAGCTATTTTTAAAATTAGGAATTAGGTTTTAGGATTTACCACTTTTATGAATGCTTCATAGGAAATAACTAAAAAATGAATAAAGATATCAAAACAGGGTTTAGTTAATTTTTCCCTCCTTAAAATCACTGGGTTTACAGAAATGACAACAATTTTGAACATTTGTAAAGACATTTTGTAATGGTAATTTTTAGGATTTCAGTTTTAAGGTTTTGTTATGGTCATAGCACGTTGGACTTTAAATGCTTCAATTTTTTGATAATAAATAAATTTGGACCAGTACCAAGCCTGAATAAAATGTGAGGTAAAGCCAACACTATTGTAATAAGGAGTATTTGCTCTCAAGTTGTAATTAAGAATACTTTGTTACAGAATAATAACATTTAATTATGACTAAAAGCTAATTTTTTTTGATCAGCGGAAAACAGGTTATTTTGAAATAACTAAAAAATGAATAAAGATATCAAAACCCGGTTTTCGTCAGAATTTAGACATTGTTTTCCTCTTTAAAATTACACTGTTAAAAGCATACCGTTCAATTTGATTTTTTCGAGGAAATCTCTAAAAATTGACTTTTGTTTAAACAACGCCCTCTAGTTAGTGTACCAAGAACTATCGAGAGCCAAAACAATGACAGTAGTCAAAAGAGCTTTAAATGCTTATTCAAACAAGAACCCACTTAGATAACATTAAATAAAAGATGTAGGAGACAGAGCGCTTTGAAAGTTGATTTATTTATCACCTTTCCCCACCCTTATTATTGGAAATATGACAAAACGCCTTAAACAAAACTGACGCAGATTTTGTTGGAGTTTTTGTTGCTGTTACCAAAGTGTTATCTTATGTTGGGTATTTTTGCAAAAAAAGTGTTTTTTTTTATTTACCATTACAGGTATGCCATCTTGCGGTAGTTTTACAAACTTGAAAATATTTTTCAGCAATTTCTCTTGGCCACTTTAGTTATGAATTTTTTTTTCGCGAGGCTGTAGCTTTCATAGTTGCTGAGAAAACCTACCCGGCCGCCCTTAGTGGATAATGTTGATTATATATATATATATATATATATATATATATATATATATATATATATATGTATATATAAATATATCTTCTTGAACCTTACAATTTATAAATATCAAGTACTTTCTTATTTTTAGGTTTAGGTTCATGGATTGAATTAGAACAAACTTTAATTGACGTTTTGCTTGTCCCCTTCAGGCTTTTTCAAAATGTGTTTATTTCTGTACATCTAAGAACTAAGATACTCAAGTTAAAAAAATAAAAACAATTAGGTATAACGGCACCGCATTAAATTTATTAAAAACAATTAGTTAAAATAGTACAGTTCATACCTTGAAAAAGGTGTTATTTTTGCCTTGCATGGCAGTGCGAATGTAAGTGATACACTGGCTAAAGAATTCTATTGTGTTTATATGTATATATATATATATATATATATATATATATATATATATATATATATATATATATATATATAATATTAAAATGTAAATTAAATATGTGTAGTATATGTCAGATATGTGGATTATGTATACTTTTATTCCACTATTTTACGTTCTATGGTAAGTCCTAAATTTTTAATACTTTATAAACTTAAAAAAATAGTGCTAAACAAATTTTAGGTTTGAAAAAGACCAAAACTATGGTCGAAACGTCACCTTAGAAACCAAAAATATATGTTTAAAAATATGTACTAATTTTGTTGTTAATGTATTGACCTCAAACCAAGAAAAATTAGGATAATATATATATATATATATATATATATATATATATATATATATATATATATATATATATATATATATATATATATATATATATATATATATATATATATATATATATATATATATATATATATATATATATATATATATATATATATATATATATATATATATATATATATATATATATATATATATATATATATATATATATATATATATATGTTGATTTTTACTCCTTCACGGATGGACAAATACAATGTGTTTTCATTCCGGGTGTACATCCGTTCACTACTGTCGTTCTGAAAAGAATAGTTTTGCTGACGTTTCGCCAAAATCACATTTGTCATTTTCGAAGCTTTCTTTCTCGCGTTCGAATATTCGAAAGCCAAATGTGATTTTGGCGAAACGTCAGCAAAACTGTTCTTCTCAGAACGACAGTAGTGAACGGATGTCCACCCGGAATGAAAACACACATATATATATATATATATATATATATATATATATATATGTATATATATATATTTTTTTTTTGATTATATTTACATTGTGGACAATATTGGTGAATACGGGTTATTCTAGAACAACCCGTTTTTCTTGTCCCCAAAAACAATTACTTCATAACAACTTAGGTAAAAGCTATGCTACGTGAAATATGTCTAGAATCTTGAGAAGAATCTAAAATTGAAAAAGAAATTTAATTAAAACACAAATACAACATGCTGTTTAATTGCTGGTATTTCTTAATAGGCCCCTTACCTTGAAGAACTATTTATACGACATCTTAATTCTAATTTACGATTCGATCAATTTATTTTGATAACATTTTAACCTGTCACATCTCCTTTAATTTTATAAACAAATCAAGTTAATTGCTAGTTTTGTGCAAAAATGTTATCAAGATAAATTGATCGCACTATACATCAGTACATCGTAATTTAAAGAACATTTTGTATCTTTAGTATCGATAATATTATTTAAATTTGCCCTGTAATTATTAATCTTAAAAAATTTTATTTGAGAGAAACATGGGAATAAAAATTAAGGTTTGTGTTTGAAGTTGACATCTAATATTATGAATGATTAAAACTCTACTATGCTCAGTCTCTTTAACTGTTTTTAAACCAAAGAAATGTATAACCTTGTTGTTTGGATGTTGATTCTTTAATTTTGGCTGTTAATTTTTTATATTTAATGTAGTGGGTTTTCGGCCCAGTAAAATAGTTGGTATCAGCGTTAACCTACCCAATCAAAACAGGAAATTCCTATTAAGTGGGTCTTCATGTATACTCCCTTATTAATTATTCATAAAGGTCTTAAGAAACAATGCACCTGAGAGATTCTTTATGATTAAGTATTTTTAAGACATGTAAAGTTCATTAATAAATTAACAGTATTTAATACAAATGAAATGGAGGGCATCTTGTTATTATAAATACGTGCAATATTATTGCAAAAAAATGTGGTAGAGTAGACAATTGAGTAACCTACAAAAAATCTAGTGTACCCCCTACAACGAAAAGCATAATTCAACATATACAGTTTGCCTCGCTTTCCATGAATCTACCCACATATCTCCGTAGTTAACATTCTGCTATTCTTCAAGCTGGAAAATATCAATAGGAAAACCTCTATCAAAACTTCAAATGTGTTATAAGTATACTTCCTTCTACATCAAAAATATTTGAAAAAATAATGCATAGTCAAATGTATATTTATTTCGTTAACAATAGTTATTATACCCAACAACCAGTGCAGATTTAGAAAGAAATTTGGTACTACAGTAGCTCTTGCTAACGTAATAGATGATATTGTTCGGGCTTGTGACAAGCAAATGAATTGTTTGTTAGTACTGACTTTTCAAAAGCTTTCGATACTATTAATCATGAATTGCTTGTTTCTAAGTTGAAATATCATGGTTTTGAAAATGAACCTTTTCTTCTTATTAAGTCATACTTATCTAAGAGATTTCAAGTTATATTTTCTAATAATAAATATTCTGATCGAGTTAAGTTACTTTCTGGTGTGCCTCAAGACTCAATTTTAGGTCCGTTACTCTTTCTTATTTATACCGTGGATATATTAAAATCTCTAACTTGTCTCTCAATAAACGACACAAAACTAAATTTTGTTGATTGTGCGAGCAATTTGGGTTTACTGTTGGATACTGGACTTAGATTCAAGGAACACCTTAAAAAATTTTTCAAAAAACTTACATGTCGTTAAAAATGTTATATAATAACAGACTTATATTAAATAGGAATTTAAGAAGACATTTATGTGAATCCCTTGTTTTGTCTAATTTTAATTACTGTCACTTTATCTATGGATTTTGTTTGGATCAAGAGAGTAAATCTCGAATACAAAAAGTTCAAAATGCCTGCGTGCGATTTATGTATAGTGTAAGAAAATATAAACATATATCACATCTATTTAAGAAAATTAACTGGTTACGAATGGATGCTCGACCATGATGATTTGTTTAAATTCAAATAAAAAATGCATCCAATGAATTTGCAAAAAAAAACTGATTCTGCATTAATTGATATTTTTTAAATTCACACTTAAATATATTATTATTACTTACAAAGCAAAAATAATTCTTTTCTGTTCACTCAGGTATTTTCATTGAAGCTATTGATTTTTTTACTTAAGTATTGTGGCAAATCATTAACTGTCCTATTAACTGTTAGAAGTTTTTTTTTTGTTTTGCTTAGGGCTTACTGTTACATTCTCGCCGAGATAATATGTAGATTAATAATTAGTTTGTCCTTGCCTGGTTGAGTTGAGTAGCTATTAAAGCTAGACTACGCCAGGCTTTGACAATCCATTTCTTTTTATATACTCGTTCGATTCCGTCCATTAATATGAATGAACGAATGGGCGAATCAACATATTTCATCCACACTATTCATCAATTATTATTTAATACGTTCACATGGATTTCATATGTCTTCAATATTTTGAAAATACCTAAAAAAATCAAAGATTTGATTGGTCGAATGATTCGCCGGGCTCAAAGCCTACTTGATTATCCACCCATAAGACGGAAACGGCGCACATCGAAACGTAAAGTCTAAAATTAATTGTAGTTTGATTTTATTATTCTAAAATCCGTAACTTTTTATGTTCACTCTAAATATTTATTTACTTTAAAACAATACACTTAACAATTACAGCATTAAAAGTAAATAAACCGTATTCAACACTACGTTGCACTAGATAATTTTAAAAGACAGGAGCAACTTGTGAAACAGTTTAATGAACATGTGAACTAAAGCTATTGTTTACAAAAACAAATAAGAAGTGTTTTATATTTGTAATGTTTCTAACATATAATGTTAGGTAACTATTTCGAATGCGAATTTGTATTAAATCTTACTTTGTTTTCAAATAAAGAGATACAAACATTGTTGCCAATGATATTTCGTAAAATGATTTTTTCCATGACTTTTTAAGATATTTGAAGATTATCTTCAGTTTTGTCGTAATATCTCTTTTTGGTTCTTAATTTCTAGATTCTTCAAGATCTAGCTGCCATGACAATTAAACTGTTTACCAGTTAGGTTTTGCTTATGTCATTGTTTGATTTTGTACTTGTGACATTTAGAAAAGTATTTTTTAATATACGTATATATCCGATTTTTAAAGTTTGAGCAGCTTTTTATGAATTTCTTCTTATATGTGCTTTCTTTTGCAACTTTTTTCATAGCATTATTGGTTGACCCGTCAAGATAATTCCGACAATATAGTCCTGACAAAATAGCCACTACAAAATAACCTTCCACTAAAATAGCTCTTCGACAAAATATCTTAAATACAAAAATATGTCTGTTTTCTTTTCCGCTTAATTGTTCTTTGCCAATAATGAGGCTGATTCCAGAGAGATACTGGCTGTGCAATTTCAAATTATTTGCCTTGGTGCATGCTTCTATTTTTGGTGGATTTCAGTTATGATTATGCCCCGAAATGGCTATATCCCTCTGACTGCTAGTTTTCAAATTTTCAAACGTCCACGTATATCATCTGCTGATGATGCTAACTTGGTTAGCGAAACGCGCGTCCAGAACGCAACAAATTGTAGCGTAGTGTGGTTAGAACTCTTGTATTTTGATCAGACGTTACGTAATCAATGATAGAAGAAGAGTATTTTGAAATTCTAGTTGAAGACGATACATGCATTGCAAGACCGAAAGAGTCGAATATGGAAATTGAATATTTCTGGGTGGCACAAACAGTAGCATAGTCAATATTAAGGTCCCCGCATAGAATTTTCCTGCCTTTTACTGGTAAAGTATCTAGCAAATTTAACAGGTAAATAAAAAAGGATTGTACAGGGTGTCCCATTTTCGTAGGTTTTACGGGGTTTCCAGCTTATGAGTAGAGATAGAGAGATGCGGTTTTCGCGATACCGTGCTACTTTTCGATGAAACTAAAGAGGCCGCAAACAGATTTGCCCTAACCATTTTAGTTTCCGTGCTACAGGGTGATTTTGAAAATTTGTCATTTTCAGACACCCCCTGTAACTCAGCTATCGTAAAATATATTTAAAATGTTTCAACTGGTATTTATAGATTTTTTCACGTAGAATTCAGTGGCGTACTCAGATTTTTGCTGAGAGTCATGGTTTTTGACATATTGGCATAACCTACTATTTTTTAAATGGGACACCCTATATATTATTTTTTCATCTTATTCTTCGTGTCGAGAGCTTTTCAAAAACATACCATAAGTCATATTTATTTTCATAAATAACATGAAAAAATGCATTTTTCTTTAAACGGATTTATGGCATAGCAGATCAATCGAAATAAGAGAAGGTGGCTGTGGAGCCATGGAAAAAGTTAACAAATATTTATTAACGAAATAACAAAGTAACAGCATCAGAAAAAATTTAGGAAATAGGTAAAAGGTAATAATTATAATTTCATTAAAACTACAAATATTGTTCAAATTGTAGACCATTATGTGTCCTACAAGTGTGACAAACTTTAAAAATTCCTTTTAATGCATTTTGTATTGTAAATGACTGTCTTTGTAACTCTGCAAAAGCGTTTTCGGTGGCCATTCTTAGTTGTTCTAAGTTTTCGATCGCCTTACATAAACCTTGTTTTCTAAATAACCCCACAAAAAGAAATCTAAAACTGAGAGGTCAGGGGATCGTGATGGCCATCGAACAGGTCCGTGTGTTCCTATCCATCTTCCAGGAAAATGGTCGTTAAGCCAGTTTTGACTTATTCTGGCATTGTGGGCTGGAGCTCCGTCTTGCTGGAAATAAATCCTATTTAGTTGAGCCAAGGGAACATCATCCAAAATTCCTAATGCGTCTTCTAGGATTCGCACGTAACCAATCGAATTCAGATTTCCTTCATATATTTGGTAAACTATTTTTCGGTTGAAAATAAAACAGGAGACATTGAATCCAAATCTGCCCTGACGCTCCCTAGGAAAAATAACATGGTTGTTTTCTTGACTCCAAAATCGCGTGTTGTGTCTATTTAAAATCCCTGAACTAGTAAAATGTGCCTCGTCTGACCAAATAATCTTTTTTTCAAAATCGATATCTTCTGCCTTCATATTTATAAACCAATTGCAGAACTCCAATCTGCGCTCTGCATCACCAGGATGCAGATGATGCACAAGTTTGTATTTATAGGGTTTGAATTTGTACTTTTTCAAAATTTTCTGCACTTTGGTTTTCGGTACACCCGCCTCTTCGTCTATTTTCCTGCAAGATGTTTCAGGAGCTGCCTGAACGAGGGCTAAAACGTTGACCTCAGATTCTTCGTTGTCTTTATTGTAAGTTCGCGATCGAGGCTTGTTAAAAGATCCATATTGGCAAAGATTATTTTTAATTTTTTGAAAAATTCTTTTTTCTGGTTGTCTTCTCTCGGGATATCTAAGATAAAATAAAGCGAACCAATAAAGTCAAAATGCAGGAAGATAAAAAAGAACTAACCTGTTCAGATAAAGCTCTGCCGCCTGATCTGCATCTTCATTAGACAATATAAAACACGCGTTCATATCATATTTCTCAAAATATTCAAATTTTTGATTCTGAGCCATATTAAAAACAATAATTATAATAGACGTCAAGAAAAATTTAAACGCAATAATGCCAAAAATGACAGCAGTAATGGCTGCCTGATCATATTTTTGTTGGCGTTGCCATGGCTACCACAGCCACCTTCTCTTATTTCGATTGATCTGCTATGCCATAAATCCGTTTAAAGAAAAATGCATTTTTTCATGTTATTTATGAAAATAAATATGACGTATGGTATGTTTTTGAAAAGCTCTCGACACGAAGAATAAGATGAAAAAATAATATATAGGGTCTCCCATTTAAAAAATAGTAGGTTATGCCAATATGTCAAAAACTATGACTCTCAGCAAAAATCTGAGTATGCCACTGAATTCTACGTGAAAAAATCTATAAATACCAGTTGAAACATTTTAAATATATTTTACGATAGCTGAGTTACAGGGGGTGTCCGAAAATGACAAATTTTCAAAATCACCCTGTAGCACGGAAACTAAAATGGTTAGGGCAAATCTGTTTGCGGCCTCTTTAGTTTCATCGAAAAGTAGCACGGTGTCGCGAAAACCGCATCTCTCTATCTCTACTCATAAGCTGGAAACCCCGTAAAACCTACGAAAATGGGACACCCTGTACATCACAATCTGGTAATCATAAATACAGATTACATAGAGATCAAAGTTTTGATTATATATTATTAAACGTTATCCGCTAACAAATGGTCATATTTAGTTACCGAGACGAAATCCCCATTTAGAGAAAGAATCAGTGTTCCTGTTATTTCTGTCATATCTAGCTATTGTGGAATATCTCTCCACATAAAAGGGTTCGTTTAGATTCAGCCAGTGCTCAGTAATTGCAACAAGTTGGGGGAACTCCAATTCTTCCAGAAATAGGTACAACTCGTCAGTTTTATTTCTTAGAGAAGCGATATTAATTAGAACCATACTAAGACCCGTAACAAAAGGGGTTTTGAGGAATCTAGTTCTTCAGGACACGTCAAGTTATCTAAACTTTTTTCGGGGAATTGCTGGATGCATTGTGTTTGTTATGGGGGGGACCTTTATTGTTGTTGGTAGAAATTCAAAAGTGGTAATTTACTTACATTATTAGAACTTGTAATAAAAGCAAATCACCTAACTATAGATACCAGCATATGTGTGAAATAAAATGAAAATTATAAAGTACGTTAGAGTGGTGTATTATATGAGGTTAGGATTCAGTGATTTTCCACAATTTTATTGTTGCACCATCAGGACACTAAAATGCTAGAAAAAAAAAACATATTTATGGATTAAAACTAAACAATTAAAGCATTTTCACGAGTTAAAATTTGAAAAAATTGTTACAGAAAGGATCCGATAAAAATTAGGTCAGTTTTAACAAAATGCAATCAATGCTATGAAAGACTCGCAAGTTATTAATACGAAATTAATTGTTATAGTTACATTAAGTTTTACTTTTGATGTCGAATAAATTATTAAAACTAGGATAAACATAGGTATTGCACGGACTCGAAACCAGATCCAAGTGCGATTACAATTTATTGTGAATTACCTTACATTGAAAACTTAACAGAGAAATTAAAACATGTTTTTGTTGGTCATACTACTGTTAACAATGAAAAAATCAAAATAGCACAAAAGAGTGAAAATACAGTAAGGATACATTTCTATTCAAAATTAAAAGCAAAAAACAGAAATTGATCTTAAATCTAACATAATATACAACATCCCCTGCCCCCAATGTATAAAGTGCTAGATAAGACAAACAAAAAAAAAAGAATAATTTCTGAAATGATAGAATTACTACAAAAAACAAAAATAGTGTCAATAAAAGAACGGATATTGATAAATTAAATACGGCATATTTTATTATAATCGATAAAATAAAATAACATCTCTTTCAACTCTACCAATATATTAAAATATTTACCATGGAACTATCAAAAACATAAAAATGATTCTTGAAATTTTTTTTACTGTAGTTTTTTTTCTCGATGCTATTCACGCCGCTGAGCGTCGATAACTTTATAATATATGTAGAAATTCACAGAAAGAAGACCTCAAGCAGTTTAATTAGTATTTGCATGGGTTTCCAACAGATATTTTGTGTGAAACTATTTACCCGTGTTTCTCCTAGTTTTATTTGACATCAAAAGTCAAACTTACTTTTAAGTATAACAATTAATTTCGTATTAATAACTTATGGTGTTACGAGTCTCCTATAGGTTGATTGCATTTTGATAGAACTAACCTTACTTTTATCGGGTCCTTTCTTTAACAATTCTTGTAAATTTTAACCCGGAAAAATGGTTTAACTGTTTAGTTTTAACCCATTTTTTTAGTGTTTATTTTTCTGGCATTTTAGTGTTTTAAGGATACAACAATTAAGTTGCGAAACATCGGCAATTTAAAACAATGACTTTTGTTTTTTTTTACTGGATCCAAACTCCAAATAATGCATCACTCTAACATGATAACAACAGGATCGTTAACGAAAACCATTTAGAAAATTATAAAGTAAGTTACTAAAGACAATTTTGTGAGTTCGTTTACTATTAAAATTTGCTTTCCTCGTCCCACAAAAGTCCGCAATCGCAATATTAAATAATATGTTTCACTAATTAATTACCTAAATAGAAATTATAATATAGATTTATTTATATATTATATAATATTCTATAGTTTTTCATTTATATTTAATCTATAGCTATTTTTCCTGAGCTATTTTATCGGACCTAATATGTCGGTAGGCTATTTTGTCGCAAGGCTATTTTATCCGGGTTAGTTTTAAAAATCTATCCTTATTTAGGTTGCTCATATTGCTATTTATTTGAAAATTGGATAGCAGATAGACATGCGAAATGTAACAAGTTCGAACATAAAAAAATATTTCAATAATTAGCATGCTTTTTTAAGAGAGGAAATGGCTTCAAACTTTTGAAAAAGTATAATAAATCTTAATTTAAACTAATTTCGTGTTTTGGTTTATCATCCTTAAAAATAGTTATTTGTCAAATATTTTGAAATTATCTCAAAAACCGTTAAAGACGAACACACAAAAAAACTTTTTTTTAAGAAAAACATGTTTTGACGCAAAACTACCAATTTCAGAAAAAAAACGGCAGTGATATTTACACCACTGAACAAACAAAAAATCACATCACCCCCAGAAAAAGTAACTTTAAAGGAAAAATGTTCTATTCAATTGTTTTTCTATTTTTGTTTTTGTGATTGTGTAATTTTTATTAGCTTAAAAAGTTTATTTGTGAAAAATAAGATATAAATAACGATACTTAAAAATAATCAAATATAAAAACGTTTTTGACATGAGGGCGGCTTTGAGGATACTGAGTGAACATAAACATTGCATTGCTGCCTTTCGTTGGAAGTAATAATGTTTATATATATATATATATATATATATATATATATATATATATATATATATATATATATATATATATATATATATATGTTGACTCTTAGTCCTTCACGGATAGAAAAATAAAATGTGTTTTCATTCCGGGTGTACATCCGTTCATTTGGCATTTTCGAAGCTTTCTTTCTCGCGTCCGAATAGAGACTGAATAACGACCAACGGCCGCGCAGATATAACCTTCGGCCCCGGGTGGGGGTATAAAAGGAAGCGTCGCAGTCAGAAACACTTATCTTTTAATTAACTTTATTATATACTTTATTATACTACTATTGTTATTTCACATTACTAAGTGAAAGAAATAAAAAAAAAACACGTGTATACAAAGTTCAGAGCAGGGGAAGCTCGGCTATTACTTAGTGCCACTGACATGTTCAAGGAATGGAGATTCCTTTTATAGAGGATCTCGCATTGTATATCACTGTATTCTAATATACTTTATCGAATAAATAGACCCCATCCACCCTCCCATTTCCTAAAGCAGTCCACCAATAATCAAAATTAACCTTTTCAACGAAACACATGTCTATTTTTCAAGTTTTTTCTGTGCACAATGTATCTAATAACTTTCTTTTCTCTCGTCTAATTTCAGCCAATGTAAAATTTCTTAAATATTTATAATTAATCCAATCTTCATGAAGTTTAGTTCTCTTGTAGTTGTGCAATGCGCTGTCTCTTTACCTCATAAAACAAAAGACTAAGTAATCATTTAAAATCTATCATATTTAATTTTTTAAAAAGAAAATTATTTTTTGGCTTGACGCTACAAAATGTAGCAAAAAGATATTAAATCACATTAAAATTTTAATCTGTCTAGTCACTATAAAGGTACTCGAAGAACAAGACTGGAAAATATCTAATTTTTTTCGACGTTTCGGAGAAAGTCTACCCCGTCTTCAGTAAATACGTATCTTATTTTTTATATCAAATATTTAATTTTCCGGTTAAATTAAAATCTGAAATCTTGCATCCGCCACTATAATTTCATAGTAACGTTTCATTTTGACAAAATTGGTTATATAGTAATAATAGTAAATTTTGATCGGGTCACTAATAAAAAAATAAAAATAATAAATTCAATATTCTAGCAGCCTGTATCCCAAAATCTGGTTAGGTATAGGATTAAGTGACAGTGGCACACATTTTCAACAGGAAGTTAAAAACTGCGTTATTATGTCGAATTCAAAAATTTACCGAAAGTCATTTCCTATAAGGAATGTTAAATAGCCTTTGTTGTTTGTAAAAAGTGTTATATTTTTAGGTAAATTCAGTCTGGTGCATTTTTGAAACATTATCTGACGTAACATTGATGTGTAGTAACATGTGAAAATCAACAAAACAGCTCTCTATTTCAATATAATAACTACTCGAACAAATCTTAGAAATTGCAAGCAGTGGATTTAAAACAGGTCTTTAATTCTTCTTATAAACAAGACTATTATTACAGTTTCTGGTGAAAAAAGCATATTTTGTAACAAGCTCTTGTATCAGTTCGCATTATGTCATTATTTGTCTATTATTTTGAACAATAACAAGGCCAGCAGTATTTATTAATGTAATTAAACAATTTTCTCAATTTGCTTCCCTTATACGAATAATATTGCAAAAAAATACCCTACGAGATGTTTAATAGTTATTTATAAAAATAGTACTTCAGTCAAATTAGGCTTTTGTCTTCCAGTAATTCCACAAAGGTAGAAATCATTTCACTCTGGGGCTTTTCAAATAAGAGTGGTATAAGTTTGCGATGGTTTTTGAGGTGAGCTTAACTTTTGGAAGCCAAAAAACCACAAACTTTTTGGCATATTTTTCAGTTTTTAGCTTATAACTAATTTCTCAAAATACTTCCCCACACTAGGGAGATTTGTTTAATAAAAAAATTCTAAAACTAACTATCTGGATTTGTTGTCTTTTTTCCCTATTTTGAGTACTGCAGGCGCCCAAATTTCTTTGAGACGGGTACTCAGTATCGTACTCGGGGTCGTCATCTTCACTTAACGCTGAAATAATCGCTTATGAACAAGATTCGACTTTAAGTTATATGAGAAACCTTCTAATAAGTATAATCCAATTTACCTTATTAAATTATCCGAACGAATTTCCTAATGAGGAAAACTTATTTATGATTATTAAAACTACTTGGGATGCCCATCCCGAGGTTTTACGTGATGATCCAAAACACCAAAAATTCCCTAATGAACTAGTTAATCGACGTCGCTTTCCTTTGCACCAAATTTATTACGGTAGCACACATTGAACCAAAATATAATTAGTAGTCAAAATCCTAGATCATTATCACCAGTATCACTTTTATCAGTGAATTTTGAAATAGATGTCTCAACAGAGTTAACTCCGACACCTCAGAGCTAAACAATTTAATTGATTGGGATACTGGGCAAAATATTATTCGCATTAGAGTGTCGTTTGAATATTTAGATATTAGACAATAGACGTAGGTGGGAAGCCTGACAAGGGCAGCACTTAAGCTCACAGGAGCCCATTGTACAATCCCCCCAATTAGACGTGTCTGACCAGGAGCCCACTCTTTTTTAGCAAGGAAAGGACCCTTTCAGGTCGAGCACGTCCTACAAGCTCGGGTTCCACATAGGTATTACCCAAGCGAAGCAGTCTGGTGTTGACAAAAGCGTCACATTGACAGACCAGATGTTCGGTAGTTTCATGTACCTCAACACAAAACCTGCAGCATGGATCGTTGTCGAGTCCAATCCAGTGACAGCTCGTCAGGGGTGGCAGGGTCGGCCGGACCGTACCAGAAAATATACAGGGAAAATTTTCTTAAATATTCTTCAAAATCAATCTTGCAAACATCCTAAAAACGCACAAAACCAAAATGTAGTTTATTATTTCCTGAGCACACAGCAAAATAAATAGTTATCCCTATTATAATTGCATACAAATAACGCCATTAACAGCAAACCGCGGGCCACCGTCCGCAGATATTCTACTATATTTATTATAGACAACCGGTGGCTCGGCCAGCCGATTCCATCATCTCACATGCTAGACTTCATGTACTAATTCTCGCGGTACGTAGCACGTTTATATACATCCCATGCTATTACCTCGGATATAACGTTCGCCGTAGCTTATATCACCCAATACCAGCCCGTCTCCATGTGGCCGTATCCCCGGAATTTTTCCCAATATGAATACTACCATTTTACATATATATATATATATATATATATATATATATATATATATATATATATATATATATATATATATATATACATATATACATATATATATATATATATATATATATATATATATATACATATATATATATATATATATATATATATATATATACATATATATATATATATATATATATATATATATATATATATATGTGTGTGTGTTTTAGAAGTTATTTAGGAAACTGTCCATTCATGCACATATAATTTAAATGTCAAATGGACGTGTGACACAATGGGTATATATGAATGGACACAAAGTTATTGAACATAATAAGCATACCGCATACCCGTGACGTTCTGGTAAAATGTTTGGAGGGTTACAGAGGTCGCAATCTGAAAAAAAAATGTGATTTTTTTACGGTTACGATACTTCCGTTTACGAGGGAAGTAATAATATGAAAGATATATAGAATGTGAAAGGAAATAACAAAGTAACGTTAACATTAGAGTACTAGCTTTAAATAACAAAATTATTTACTAAGTATTAATATAATGACAAAGTTAAATAGCAACATTAACACTAATATAACTTCCTGACAAAAAGATATTATAGTAATAAACTTGCGGCGCTTTTTACAATGGTATAAAAATTATAATTGTTTTCAATTATAACTTAAGAAAGACATAAGAACTTGTATCGTTTTTTTAGTGTCACATGATAGGTAATGACTCCATTAAGACCTTCACTCTACCTAAAGTGCATAAGTGATTCACAAAACGATCCAAAGTGAAATTTGTCTCAGGCATAGTTCTTAAAGTCTCGTTAGGGACGAGATTCCTATAAAAACACGGTAATGGCTTTCTCGTTTGATATAAATTATAAAAACTATTTACATGATTCCTTTAAGTATAGGTTTTAAAAGCTCAGGTAATTTGACTTGTTTAAATGATGATTTAATGTTAGTTCTTAAGAGAGAACATTTAGTTCATACAAATAATTATTTGTACTTTTACTAGGTGCTTTTCTTTAGGATTAGTAGAGATTATTCATATGACTATAACGTAAATTCAGTAGTAATAGTTATAGAAACATTATTTTTGCTCGTTTTAAATCTCACTCCCTGGACTAAAATATATTATTAATTAAATATTAAGACAATGTATAAATTATAAAAGCCAAAAACAAAAAACCCCTATGTCTCTCCACCATCGAAATTTTTTCTCATTCACCCATATCTGTGGCTTGAATAAAAACCTCAATTCTGTTTACCACCTATCTTCAGTCTTGCAAGCCTCATGTTCTTTTCCTAATCGAAACCAAAATAAGCCGGAAAAATGCAAACAATCACCTTTTCTTGCCTGGGTATGAACTTTTTTTATTATTCCCTTACTAAAAACCTATAAACTAAAATTTTATAGGATCTGCTGATGATGCTAACTTGGTTAGCGAAACGCGCGTCCAGAACGTAACAAGTTGTGGTCTAGTGTGGTTAGAACTCTTGTATTTTGAAATATGATCTGATCCGCTGCAGATAGTTTACACAAAAACCATTTTGCTGCAATTTACATTATAGAAGCTGATGGCAAACACTGTCAAAAGCCTTAGATATGTCAGTGTAAATGACATCTATCTGTTGGCCAGCCTCAACCGATATTATTAAGTAATTCTGAAACATTGCGAGATTTGTAGTGGTTGAGCGACCCAGATACAAACCATGTTGCATACTCTTAATGTAGTGTTTTAATGATTCAAAGATATCATCGGTGATAATTACCTCAAATTGCTTTGGTAGGTGTGAAAGTAAAGAAATGCCTCTATAATTCTCTATATCGCATTTATCACCAGATTTAAAAATTGGCAAGAAAGTAGAAAACTTCCAAATTTTAGGAAGGAAATGAGTGGAAATATACACACATCGTCATATTCAACATGAGCAGAAGTAGCAATTACTGATACCTGAAAAAAACAAGAAACCGCAATCAACACGTTTCAATCACAACAGTTCTTCATAATTCCTACCTTATTGAAAAATCACATACTTATTATTAAATATTTCGTTGCTAGAAATATCCCCACTAAGCCACGTCTCAGTGAGAAATATTAAATCATAGTCGCAAGGCGTAACGCTACTAGAAATCTCATCAGTTTTGTTATATAGTCCCCTGACATTCTGGTAACTTCTTCCATCATTCCGCCTAAACGGTGGCGTTTGCGCTTACCTCAGTAGTAATCTATCCTGTACAAGGCTTGTATCTATCGCTGTCTCTTTCTCAGATAATGTCTTCAATGAGCACTTTTTTCTGCTAAAGTGGATCTCCTAATCTCCGAATTCCCTTCCTCTAAAATCATTATCTATGGCGACTTCAGAAGTTCATAATAAAAAATGGTTCGGATCTACTAAAACTGACAGCAGGTAGCGCAACAGAGGCCTTTGCACTCAGCCAATCTCTTACTAACCTCATCAGCGAACCCACTTACTTCTCACAAATCGTCACACATAGCTAGAATCCATGGGACCTCTTTCTCACTACTCACCCAGAGCCTTTCCAGTCTTCCATTTCCACTCCTCTGGGTTCCTCTGACTATGGTCTAATTACTGTTTCTTGTTGTAATCCAGTTAGATATAGAAACCTTTATACCACATTCTATTAAGACTTCAGTGCCTCCCAAAAATAAATCTTGACTGGAGAAAATCCGCACTAATAAAAATTTTCTTAATAACCCTACTTCGAAAAATCTACAGGCTAAAAATGAGGCACGAAATTATTGCAATCGCATAATTCTCCAAACCAAAAATGCCTTCAATGCACGCAAAAAAGGCAAAGTTCTTTTTTGCCAAAATGGTAGCTATTCCTTTTGATCGTTTGCCTAAAATGTTAATAAAAACTTCTGCAAAGACTTCTTTGCACCCCTAATTTGCCATTCTGGCAGCCTCCAGAGAAGGAAGATCTTTCACAGGATTTACTAACAGTTTAGAATAAATGTAAACTTGTAGAACTGATGACGAACAACTCAATTTTTGTTGTATTTTAAAGGGACTCTCTGAAGATTTAACCAGGTGTGCATCTTTGGATTTGAACGTCAGAAGAACAACGCTTCAATTTCAGATTTTTTGGCAATATTCTTATGGAGAGACATTTTTTAGAAATTATATTTGATAATATTTTTTGGCTTGATGAGTCCATATTTACAACCTCAACTGAAATCTTTAACCGAAAAAATTGGATATTAAGAATAAAAAATCCAAGTCCAAATTTTTTAAGTATAATTTGAAATTTCCAGCGTTACTTAGAGCTTTTACATAATATCCAATGCCTTGTGGAAAATAAAGTGCCTCTAACGGAACGAGCAAATTTAATTTGGCAGCAGAATGGTGCTCCATATCACAGAAGTAAAGAAATAATCAACTTTTTGAATGCACGTTATACAGAATGGATTGGAGAGATCTTCAATTACGTCTGGCCCCCGAGAAGCCTCGACCTTACCCCCCTAGATTTCTTTTTGTGAGGTACACTTAAAAATCTGGTATACAATCACAAATCATCAACTGCATAAGAACTTGAACGTTGGATTCGGGAAGAGATTCAATATCTAACAAACTGAATATGTTAGGAATGCCGTTATGTGTTTGGAAACCCTATTGCCCAAAAGGAAGAACAGAGATAGTTATCAAAGTCCGAAACGGTGTCTAGCAAACCCATGTTGTTGGCTATCTTTAAATTCGTTGTTTAATTCCCGATATAGGTTGTATTTGAAAATGTTGAGAAAATTTATTATACGCGAAATTTGGCAAAACTGTATTTTTTTTTATTTTGAGAGATGGGCTCCAGGCAGTAAATAAAAAATAAAACATACATTTATCTTTTTTATAGCTCAGGGAGTTTTAAAAAGTACCAAAATATCTTCAACATACCTGTCTAAATATGTACCAAATAATGAAGATAAATGTCAGTAAATCTGAAAGGTTGCGTCCCAGACCCATCAAGTTATATATTATTAAAAGTGTCATGAATAAATCTATTTGAATCAGTATTAATATACAGGGTGACCCTTTTAAAATAATAAAGTTGATACCTGCCCACGAAAAATGACGTACGCTGTATATATGAACATAAAATAGATTAAACCCTCGAATTACCTTAATTAAGCTTTATATTCAACTTTTGCGACCATTAGCTAGCAAATGACTTAAAAGATCTCTAGTGTGTAATTATTGTAATAAAATTTCTTGAATGATTTCTTCATGAAAATATTTTCCTGTTTCTACGACGATGAGGAAAACATTTAAAATGTGGGACAACATTTATTTATTATATTAAGCGCTCCGAAAGGCTTCCTTATTGAATTCTTCAAGATGTGAATTTGAAAATATAGATGTGTCGCGAGCTTAGTCGATTAAGAAAACACAGTTCTTGAGATCAGACCGTGTCAAAATGGAATGACTATCCGACGTTTTGCCTTCGATAGCACAAGCAATCTTCACTTCACGAGATTTAAACACTGATTAAATTCGGACTTATGCAGGCGGGCTGTTGCACCCGGCTTGCTCACCGAACTGTGATCCTGATTCTCTTATTTTTTGTGTATAAAATCCTGGAACCGACGCTAGATCCTTGGTTTCTTATACACTTATCATATGGCTGGTGATATGCAGGTGTTCAGCTACAGCAGATTGAACAATTTGTTCTTTTTAATACATTGTTCATGTTCGTTCAGTCCAGTGGATATTGAGCGTCTTGATGACATTGCGATGTTTCTAATTGTTATAACCTATTAGTTTTAATTATTGAAAATAATAAAAAACTAAAAAAATTGCATTTTTTGTTGAATTTATTAATAACTAATGTATCATAACAATTAAAAACATCGCAATATTATGATCTCATATAGTATAGTTGTGATAAAGTCGAAATAATGTTTTGTTCAACAATTATTATCTGACTTGAAATAGAAACGGAAACTTGTTAATTAACAATAGGGTAGTTTTATGAAAAATCAATAAAATAAATGTTTTTTAGCGGAATATTGTTTCTTTAAGTGTCTAGATAGTATCACAATTTTTTTTTTGGTTTTTTAAATTAACCGTTAATAGTTTAATTTATTTTACTTGTTATGGCCGATTTTGTGGCATCTTAACGTCTTAGCCCTCGTCGCCCTAAATTAAAACTGTTAACAACAGAGATAGAGTTCCTAAACTAAAACTTTTTTCTGAGAAAAGTCTTTCTCTTTAAGAATTCTTTATTAAAATTTCTTAAATGGTAATAGTTTCTGAGTTATTTGCAAAAAACGAAACTTCGTTCTTTTTTCAAAGTCTTTATGTGCTGGTTTGAAACTTTTGCACATTTTTCTAGGCATTATTCCGAATCCAGTTGGGCGTTATTAATAATTTTGCTAACAGTAGCAAGAATTAACACCACTTTGAGTTTGTAAACTAAACTAGTAATTGGATTATTAAGAATGGTTTAATTGCTCGGTCGTTAAAAATGTTCGGTTTCCAGGACTTAATTATTCATCTGAATGGCGTGGATGCTGGAGAACACTGTATGACTGGACAAGGTTATATATAAAGAACCTTTGCTTATTATTCTACCATTTTATGAAGGTTAAAGATAAAGTCAGTTTACCATAGTCAACCAGTTCAGTCTTCGAAAAAGATTAGGGACATTGTATGTTATAGTAAAGCCTATTATCGTCAACATAAATATGGCTATGGTTGCTAATATAAGATCATTGATGCGTAGGAGGAATAGAGTAACACCAAATTCTGTGGAACGCTTGCGTTGATCTTGTGAAAACGAAACCAGTAGTTATTAATCACTCCAACCATGCAACAGTATTCTGTGTTGCTCTGATCCAAAAAAAAATATATTGACTATCACTTTATGTAGTGTGCTTTTTAGAAGATATCTTTGTGGCACTTCCGTAATAGCTCGCACTGTGGCTTGACTAACTAATTAAGTTTTTTTGGATATAATAAACTGTATAAGTAAAACAGGAACTAACAAACAAATATTTTCCAACTAACCAAAAAATGTCTTGCCTTGCCGTGACCAGGATTCGAACCTGGGTTACTACGGCCACAACGTAGGGTCCTAACCACTAGACGATCACGGCTACTGAAGACATGATAAAATATCTATAACAATTTCTAAAATTTCACTTAATTACATAAAACTGTAGCGTCATGGTACTACTGCTTCAATAAACACGCAAACAAATGTTAATTCTATCAGTGACTAAGCATATTTTGACATTACCTCTCCAAGCAAGTGATATGCAGGAGCTAATATTTCATATTTATTCGTTTAATCCAGTGGATATTGAGCGTCTTGTTTCTCCTACATACACTTCTACACAGGAACAAAGAATTTTATATACTCCCTCTGTTTGAAAAGCTATCATCTTTCGGAGATCGCAAACATTGCCCAATCTTCTTATGCGTATTGAAGATTGTTCGTATGTTAGACCGCCTAATCGTCCTATTTTGTCTGTAGTACGATGTATATGAGGAGGAACAACATTACTTAACGGTGGCTTCTTACCATTCCTGAAGATGCCTCGTATAATCAAAGGCCAAATGTCGGATAGTTATTCCAATTTGGTACGGTCTAATCCCAAGAACCATAATTTCTTAATTGACCAAAGCCGTGAAAGCTTCCTTTCTATGTGAGCTTAGACAATATTTTTTTAGAGACACAAACCTAGCATTTAAGAGGATATTGGAGTAGCTCTAAAATGCTTTGACTTTTCAAGATATTATCTACCAACCAAAAAAAAAAATGTCCCGAGTATAAAAAATTATCGAAAAGTCATTGTTTTTTTATATTTTATAGTTTTTGGTTTTAAAAGGTTTATTTTTTTGTTTATTGAAAAATTTTAGACTTTTCGATATTATATTTAAATAAATGTTACTCTAAGTTTTCTCAAGAAAAATACACCAGCTTTACTAAACGAAAACTCGTTTTTTGAGGTCAACCGCCACATTTTGTACTGGGCTGAACATCCAACTTCTTTGATATCCTGATGAAGTTTCTTATCTGTGGCCCACATCGACCTGTCACATGTAATTTATCCGCAGCAGCAGAACCGATAATTAAAAATTCACTTCGATATCTTCCTAAGTTTCCTGAGTGTAACACTTTTGCTGTAATTTCAGATTGTAATTGAACGACTGTGTGCTTTATAAATTATTTTTCTATGTAATCTCTTTTTTATAGACAGTTAAGGTTAAAAGCCCTTGTACTTCTCATTCCACAGTTATTTTTTAGATAAACTGTAAAATTAAGAATAAATATGAAATATTAGCTCCTGCATATCACTAGCTTGGGGAGGTAATTTCAAAATACGCTTAGTCACTGATACAATTAATATTTGTTTGCGTGTTTATTGAAGCAGTAGTAGCATGACGCTACAGATTCATGTAATTTAGTGAAATTTTACCAATTGTCATAGATATTTTATCATGTCTTCAGTAGCCGTGATCGTCTAGTGGTTAGGACCCTACGTTGTGGCCGTAGTAACCCAGGTTCGAATCCTGGTCACGGCAAGGCAAGACATTTTTTGGTTGGTTATAGAAAATATTTTTTTGTTAGTTCCTGTTTTACTTATACAGTTTAGTATATCCAAAAAAACTTAATTAGTGAGCCAAGCCACAGTGCGAGCTTTTACTGAAGTGCCACAAAGATATCTTCTAAAAAGCACATAAAGTGATAGAGCTCACAAAATAGTGTCGCATGGCTGGAGTCATTAATAACTGCTGGTTTCGTTTTCACAAAATCAACGCAAGCGTTCCACAGAATTCGATGTTACTCTATTCCTTCTACCCATCAATGATCTTAGATTAGCATAGCTATATTTATGTTGACGATAATAGGCTTTACTATAACATACAATGTCCCGAATCTTTTTCAAAGACTAAACTGGTTGATTGTGGTAAACTGACTTTATCTTTAACCTTCATAAAATGGTAGAATAATAAGCAAAGGTTCTTTATATATAACCTTGTCCAGTCATACAGTGTTTCCAGCATCCACGTCATTCAGATGAATGATTAATGAATGATGCCTAGAAAAATGTGCAAAAGTTTCAAACCTGCACATAAAGACTTTGAAAAAAGAACGAAGTTTGGTTTTTTGCAAATAACTCAGAAACTATTAACATTTAAGACATTTTAATAAAGAATTCTTAAATAGGAAGACTTTTCTCAGAAAAAGTTATAATTTAGGAACTCTATCTCTGTTGTTAACAGTTTTAATTTAGGGCGACGAGGGCTAAGCCGTTAAGATGTCACAAAATCGGCCATAACAAGTAAAATAAATTAAACTATTAAGGGTTAATTTAAAAAACCAAAAAAAAAAAATGTGATACTATCTAGACACTTAGAATTTATAATTCCCAAAATGATTTTATATATTTTTAAATATATTTCAGAGACAAACCGGAAACTCCAGAACGGATTCGAATATACCTGGAGGACGACGAAAAACTTTTAGTCCCAAAAGATTCAAAAGTCGAGTATATTAGTCCAGTTATTGATATTGACGAGGAAACTATTCTGGATAAACCTCCCTCATTTTCGACTTACATTACTAAGTAAGCTAGTCGTTTCCAGTAGCTGGTTTTCATTCACCATCCACTGTATAATAAAGCACTCCTTCTGAATCTTTTCTATCAGCACACATTTAGTCTATCTCATTTAACCATGCTCGAATGTGTTATTAAACTGTACAGCGTGTAACAAAAGTAAGCAAACGGCAAAATATCTTAGGTACCGCTTATCTGAATTTAATACAAATATGTACGTTTAGGTATTAAATTATGCTGGATCCAATGGCGAGTTTCGCATTGCTGCCAAGTTTACTGGTTTTTTGTTATGAACGGAAAATTATTTTTTTTAATAGAACACCCTATTACTTCTTTAAAATGTGCCTAAAATGCTCAATACTCTTTATTAAGACCACTATTTATGAAGGTTAACCGTTTTTGTGAAAGTAAAGGTCAAATTATCTTTTTTTTAAATATCTGCACAGAAAAGGTTACTTGATATGTTTGAAAATGTCAATTTTGTTGATTTACAGAGACGGATCGTATAACTGAAATCTAAAGAATTGAGATTTTAATTATAATGGGTAATGGGGATAGAATGCGAAACCTGCAGGATGTTTGTAACATTTTTAATGACAAATATCCTAAACTAAATCTATAAGTAAATTTAACAAAAAAAATCGTGAACCTGGAAAGATAAAATATGCTGTACCTTCTGGTAGACAAACTGACTTGTCAAACATATCAGGTAGTCTTTTGTGTGTAGGTATTTTAACAAGGTATTACATTACATTATAGATATAAGACCCTTATTTTCGCAAAAACTGTTGACTTTCATAAAAAGTGCTTCTAATAAAATATACTAAGGATTTTACGTAGATTTTAAAAAAGTAATATAATATCGAGTGTTCCATTAAAATGTTTTTTTCCTTTTATAACAGAAAAACGATAAACTTGGCAGGAATGCGGAACTCGCCGTTGGATCCGGCATAGCTTTATACTTAAGTGTACATATTTTCATTAAATTCAGGTAAGCAGTAGGTGAGATATTTCGCCGTTTCCTTACTTTTGTTACGTCCTGTATAGGACGTTTCGAACATTTTGCCATGAAGGTTTTTAATTATTTGATTTAGTAGTTAGGGGTTATAAACGTCGTATAACGGCCCTTTAATATTACACTGCATGCTTTGAAAACACCTCTAGCACATTTTTTCTAAGCGAAAATTTTAGCTGTTTTCATATATCAATGTTTTTCAATTCTTGTGGAGGGTATTCCAAGACTTTCATATATATATATATATATATATATATATATATATATATATAAGCAAAGGCATTTATCTCCATTCCTATGAAGAAGAGGATAACAGAAAGTCTGTTAAATATGAACAGAATTAAGCTCAAAAGAGCAGTAGGCCTATACACTGGCCATTGGACATCACATGCACAGGATGGGGCTTGAAGACGAATCCGAGTGCCGCCTATGTATGGAGGATGACGAGACAGCCAGACATGTGCTATGTGAATGCCCGGCAGCTGCCAGGATCAGGTTCTTTATTTTCGGTACAGATATTCTGCTGCCTGAGGACTTGAAAAATACCTCCCCAAAGGCAATAATAAGACTCATTGAGGACCTAGAGTTGCTCATATAGGTGTGAGCCACAATAGACCACAGAGTCGCAGTGGAGGGTCGGTTTGATCCACTCACTTTTAACCTAACCTAACCTAACCATATATATAGGGTGATTAACTATTTCAACCTTTATATTTCTCCTTAGACAATAACTAAAAGTAAGTAAAGCGTTTTCAAGACAATCTACAAGGGTGTAAAGATCCTGATTTTTCTCATATCTAACAATAAGGAATAAAGAAATAAAAAACTTTTAATACGAAATTTGTAGAGATAATTCCAATTTGAGGAAAAATTTAATTAAAAAAGTATAGAATTAAAAAATATATGAATAAACAATCATTAATTTATATACAATACCATAACATAACATAAAATTCTAGGCCAACTTGGTAACAGACCTATCCTACATAATGATGCAGATATTTTTAAACAAGCTTTATATATTCATTGTTCGTAGAAACATTTCTGGTGTTAAATTTTAATCAAAAACATCTGATTATAGAGTTTAAAAAATATGACAAAATGAATAAAAAAATTATTAATTTAAATGCAATATCCTGTATTTTATTAGATTTTTTAACATAATGCAAACTTGATAATATAATATACCCTATGATTATTCTGAATTATTTTCGAGATATTCACATATAAAAATTGTATGTATTTCTCACTTTGTGAGGTTATTGTAAGAATTCAACTCTTTTAGAGAGAGAGTTCAAAAATGTAATAAAATACAGGGTGTTGTATTTAAATTAACGTTTTTTATTCATTTTGTCATATTTTTTAATTCGACAGCAACTGTTTTTTTATTAAAAATTTTGTAACATCAGAAATATCTTTATATGTTTCGTATTTACAGTTTTTTCTTATTTATAAATAAGATATAAAACCTATTAAAGATATGTAGATCACCCAGTATAAAAATACTGTTTTTTTGCCACACCCTGTAATTTTACGGAAATGTCAGTTTTTTTAAGCCTTGGAAAATCGGCTTTAAAAAACGTCTTAAGTATAATTAAATAATTTAATGTCAAATAATATTTCGTTGATGAAGTTGGAAAATTCGGATGATTACTTTTAAAGATATCAGTGAAAAATCGAAAATCTTATTTTCCTCTTTATTTTTTTCAGGCTGTATTTGAAGAGATATTATAAAATAAATTTTAGATCTTCTAGTTCTCCACTTCTACAAGATGGTGTACTCAGATTTAAAATCCTACTTTTCGTCTTCGACATCTTATCATCAACTTCATTTTTTTAAACACGGAGCTGGATTTTTAAATCATTTTTAACAAGCCCTTGACCTCCAAAAATCAATTATATAAATACACTCATACATTTAGAGTTTTTAAAATTTTCCTTTGTGAATTTGGTAAAATTCTCGTTATCTGTCCCTTTCTAACACATTGATTCTTACGGAAAAATCTTTAATTTTCTGTTGAAATATTAAGATTGGTTTTGGGACGTCGAACGGTTGTTAAAATAAAATTAAAAAATTATGTTGTAATACCATTTCAATTGCAGTAGGAAGAAGTGCATAAATTGAAAAACATGGAAATATGGGAACAGCTAATGTATTAGCTTGTGTTCAACCAATCTTAAATTAATTTCTTTACGCTCTGTATGTTCTATGCAGTGTTGGTATTATTAACTATATAAAAATAAATGCTAAGTTATAATTTGCTCAAAAAAAAATGATGCAGCTGAAAAGTTACGTGTTAATAATTGAAAAGAAATTAAATTAAAAAGTTGATTTTTTGAAAAAATTCCCACAATATTCAAAAATAGCTGAAACTGTTTTTACAATTTTATTAAGGATTATTTTAATATAGCAACCAAAAAATAAAAATTGTTTTTGTTAATCTTTGGGAGCAACCAAAATTTAAAAAAAATAGGTCCTAACACTGGAACCTGTGGTGGAAGATAGATCAAAATACAAGAGTTCTAACCACACTACACCACAACTTGTTACGTTCTGGACGCGCGTTTCGCTAACCAAGTTAGCATCATCAGCAGATGATATAAACTAAAGTAACGTATCCTAACCGAGACTATTTATAGGTAAATGTGGTCACACTTGGTTGCACCCGACTGCACCGTTGTCAAGTAAACAATAGAGAGGACTATAGGGAATAGGCCCTCTGTCTTTATTTAGTGCTTTCTTACCACATTTAACTATTTCTATACTCTCAAATGCATCCAATAATCTATTATTAGATACATTTTTAATCAACTTAAGATTATTTATTCCTATTCGGTGATTGTTTTCCAAAGCATGTTGGGCAACGCTTGACTTTTCTGTTCTTCCGTATCTTAAATGTGCCATGTGTTCTTTAAAACGAATGTTTATGGAGCGTTTAGTTTGCCCAACATATTTTAGATCACAGTCATTACAGCTAATTTCATAGATGCCACTCCTCTCCCTCAAGTCGACTTTGTCTTTGGGGTTTCCAAGGAGATTTTTCAAACTATTCTCCGTTTTGTAGTACTCTAAAACCTACGTTTTTAAATACTTTTTCTAGACCTCTCGTATATCTGGGATCATATGGGATTACTATGAATTTATTGGAAGCCTCAGGTATTTGAAGAGAAGTGGCATCTTTTAACATTTTCTTATGCTTATGTCTATTTACTAGTTTATGTACAAAATTATCATTATATCCATTACTTTTAGCTATATTTTTAATCCGATTCATTTCATTGTTAAAACGTTCTTTACTTAGTGGAAAATTGACTAACCTGTGAGTTAAGAAATGGAATACTGCCATTTTGTGTTGACGGCAATGAAATGAGTCGGATGTTATATATCTATCAGTATTAGTAAATTTCCTATAAATATCAAATTCTAATTTATCGTTATTTCTAATAACTAACGTGTAGAGAAAAAGTAATTGCCCATTGTTCTCCTTTTCGTACGTAAAATTAATGGAAGGATATTTATTGTTTAATGTTTCTAAGAAAGTGTCCACATTTTCTGTTTTAGTATCAAAAATAGCAAATATATCGTCTACGTATCTATACCACACCCTTGGGAAATACTTGAGTTCTTTTTTGAATTGGGTTTCTAATCTGCCCATAAACAAATTTGCAAGGAACGGAGATAAGCAATTGCCCATCGCAGTCCTCCTCTCTAGTTGTTTATAATATTTATTGTTGTACTGAAAAAAATTTTGATTCATACATAATTTTGTGAGAAGTAAATACCCATCAATAATTTCTTTCTTCAAATTATTGATTTCAAGTAGTTCCTTTAGTTGTTTCAGCCGTTGGATCACCAACGTACAATATTTCAAAATGGTTAGTAGAAGAATTCGGCAAATTAAATATCTCGTATGATAACTTTGAGGTTATTAACTCGTTAGAATTCTTAGATAAAATTAAGAATGTTCACTTAAAAGAAGGTGAAATTTTAATATCTTTTGATGTAAGCTCATTGTTTCCTAGTGTACCCATACCACTAGCTTTAGAGTACCTAAAGGAACTACTTGAAATCAATAATTTGAAGAAAGAAATTATTGATGAGTATTTACTTCTCACAAAATTATGTATGAATCAAAATTTTTTTCAGTTCAACAATAAATATTATATGGCAGTATTCCATTTCTTAACTCACAGGTTAGTCAATTTTCCACTAAGTAAAGAACGTTTTAACAATGAAATGAATCGGATTAAAAATATAGCTAAAAGTAAAGGATATAATGATAATTTTGTACATAAACTAGTAAATAGACATAAGCATAAGAAAATGTTAAAAGATGCCACTTCTCTTCAAATACCTGAGGCTTTCAATAAATTCATAGTAATCCCATATGATCCCAGATATACGAGAGGTCTAGAAAAGGTATTTAAAAACGTAGGTTTTAGAGTAGCCTACAAAACGGAGAATAGTTTGAAAAATCTCCTTGGAAACCCCAAAGACAAAGTCGACTTGAGGGAGAGGAGTGGCACCTATGAAATTAGCTGTAATGACTGTGATCTAAAATATGTTGGGCAAACTAAACGCTCCATAAACATTCGATTTAAAGAACACATGGCACATTTAAGATGCGGAAGAACAGAAAAGTCAAGCGTTGCCCAACATGTTTTGGAAAACAATCACCGAATAGGAATAAATAATCTTAAGTTGATTAAAAATGTATCTAATAATAGATTATTGGATGCATTTGAGAGTATAGAAATAGTTAAATGTGGTAAGAAAGCACTAAATAAAGACAGAGGGCCTATTCCCTATAGTCCCCTCTATTGTTTACTTGACAACGGTGCAGTCGGGTGCAACCAAGTGTGACCACATTTACCTATAAATAGTCTCGGTTAGGATACGTTACTTTAGTTTATATCATCTGCTGATGATGCTAACTTGGTTAGCGAAACGCGCGTCCAGAACGTAACAAGTTGTGGTGTAGTGTGGTTAGAACTCTTGTATGTTGATCTAAAAAAAAATAAGTAAGTAACATGTTTGCGTAAAGCGATTCTCTCGCAACAGACGTGCGAAAACCATGTCTTGATATCTCGTTTCTTTAGGTAAATATTCACTTTCAAAAATACACTAAACTTTCTGATTATCTGTTTCATTTGTCTAGGAGTTTATTTAATTTTATTTGAGACATGCAGTTCATGTATCTATAAACCTATTACACAAAGCACATTCATACATCCATCCTTGTATTTGCTTTAAATTAACTTATCGCTTACCTGACCTGTGGTTAAAGAATTTATGTACATTTTTATAAATGCCCGACTTATGACGGACGAGTTGAAAGAACACTGTCAAAATACGTCAGTGGTACGATTACAATTTAAATATTAAAACCTGTTTGCTGAAGTAAAGGGTACGCCATGATGAAGTGACACATTCGGAAGTCTAATAATTCTGCAAGGAAAAGGATAAAATAAACTTCTAGGTTTATTGGATAGAAAAACTCAAAAAAAGTTTTTTCTTCAATGCAGTGCCTGTAAAAATATACAGGGTGTACCAAAATTTATTCATTTTTTCTAAATAAATTTTATTTGTTAATATCCCACTATTTTATTGGAACGTTGCTGCGAGTCGTTGTCTCGGTCCCTTTGTAAAATTTTTCAGAAATCTTTTGATCTGAGTTCCTTTCCCGAAATTTGGAAGTTTTCCACTCTCATGCCGATCTTTAAATCTGGGGATAAGGGCGATATTAAAAACTACAGAGGTATTTCCTTGCTTTCGCATATACCAAAGCTGTTTGAGGCAATTATCACGGATCATATCTTTCAGTCTCTGAAGCACTACATCACTAGTATGCAACACGGTTTTTATAGTGGTCGCTCAACAACTACAAATCTTGCAATTTTCCAGAATTACTTAACAACATCGGTTGAGGCTGGTCAACAGATCGATGTTATATATACTGACATATCGAAGGCTTTTGACAGGGTTTGCCATCAGCTTCTGTTATTCAAATTGCAGCGAATTGGTTTTTCTGGAACCTATCTGCAATGGATAGAATCGTACTTATTCAATCGTCGTCAGCGAGTTAGCGTATGTGGTTCAATTTCTAGAGAGGTTGTTGTGACATCTGGTGTCCCACAGGGCTTCATATTGGTCCAATTCTCTTTCTACTATTTATAAATGATATAGTATCATGCTTTAAAGTGTCTAAGTGTCTCTTATACGCAGACGATTTAAAATTCTTTTCACCAGTTTCCTCTGAATCTAATCCACTGCAATCGGACTTGGAAAAGCTTATCAAATGGTGCAACATTAACCGTCTTCTTTTTAATGTCTCTAAATGTAAAGTGCTCCGTTTTCATAAACGCATTAAACCCATACTCTCCTCCTACTTCATAGATAACGTGAGTCTTGAAGTTGTTAGTTCCTTTACAGACCTGGGCGTTATTTTTGATGAGAATTTAACTTTTGGTCTGCACATTGATAGTATTGTGCTGAAGGGTTTCATGCTGTTGGGCTTAATAAAGCGGCAAACAAAACATGTCACATATACTAAAGCAATTGGATGTCTTTATAACTCACTTGTTCGCAGCGTTCTGGAGTATTGTTCTATAGTTTGGAGTCCATCGTATCAGTGCCATATCGATAAAATCGAAAAAGTCCAAAATAGATTTGCCAAATACCTTTTGTATAAGTTTAATTTTCCGTACCAGGGTTTATCATATAATACCAGGGCTCTTCTGTGTGGCCTTCAAACACTTGAGTTTCGAAGAAAGAAGACACTTCTAGTTTTTCTTCACAAACTGCTCAGTGGAGATATTGACTGTCCGATGTTGCTTGAGTCGGTCGCATTTCTGGTTCCTATTAGGAGAACAAGGCAATCTCAACTCTTTTTTGAAGGATACCATCGTACAAATTATGGGCTTAGCGCATTTGTCGATCGACTGGTATACAATCGTCACTTCCCTGATTATGACATTTTCAGTTTAAGCACTTTACAGCTTAAAAGGCGGTTAAACGAATTGCTTTTATGATTGTTTTATATCTATGTATACTTTGTATCTATTTTTATTCACTTGTATTTTAATTATTTATGTATTTTTTGACAAACTATTGTGTGTTCTTTTTTTTTCTTTATTTCTATTCGACATGCCTCTTAGGGCTATTTTACTTTTTACTTTATCTATTTGACCTTGCATGCGAATTCGTACCATTTGGAATGTTTAGCATTCTGTAGTGTACGGTTCAGAAGGGCCACTTGTCCGATGCGTGCATCGGCTACGTCCTTACAATGAATTAAAAAAAAAAAAAATGTATTTTGAATCCATAGCAATCGGAAAAATGTTAAAAATAAATATCAAAAAAATAAATCGTACACAGCAACAATTTCGCACCAGCTTCAATTTCCTTGTTTTCTCAACAAAATATTTGCTGTATAATATAATATGTTTTTTTAGGGTGCTCAAAAGACCTCTGTATCTACCTCCGCAGCCTTATTTTGGCAAATCAATACCTGGGGGATATTATGAAAAACCGCCTTTTACTTTGGAGGATCTTCGGATAAAACCTGAAGCAGTTCCTAATTATTTTGGAGGATATCTTGGCGCACATCTTGGTGGACAGGCCCAGTCCTATGCGCATTCGCAAGCTTCGTTATTTCAACCTCAGGTAAGCCTAATTTAAATTCAAATTTAAATAATTTTGTTATCTTATGTTATATCGAATTCGTCTTATAAACAAATATATAAATTTAACGTTAAGTAAATTTAAAAAATCAGTAAATTTCCTTTACTCGGAATTTCCCTCGTTATAATTTTTTTTATTTTGTTAGGAACAGTGATGTTCAGGTCATAATCAAAGTATATGTGTGTTGCATATATTGTCTTTTCAAACTTTTTTATTGAACGACATCTTGTTCCATCATATTGTATTTCTACCAATATTTTACCAGTTGCTTTGTACCCATGCCACAGTTGGCTTTTGGGCATAATTTAAAATAAATGCAATAGGTAGTTTTTACATTAACACATACCTCCATTTTGTTACGTCGTGTTGAATTTCTACCAGTTCATCCCATTTTTACATTAGTTTTTCTGCAAAATTTAAAGTTAATTGAACAAGATTTTTTTACGTTCATTTTTTACAAATTTTATTTGGCCGTCATTTCGTTTTGCCATCTTAAATTCGTATCACAACTTTACCAGTTTATCTCTATATCACACTTAATTCTTGTATAAAAACTTTAATTAATTTAACAATTAGTATTTTATTAATCCGCTATTTTGTTTTGCTATCTTGAATTCATATCAAAATGTTAATTCCTATGCAACACTTGATTTTCGTGCAATTTGAGGTAAATTGGATGTTTTTTTAGTAGTATTTTTTTTAACATAGTTCCGCCATATTGGATTTTTAGCAAATAATTACCAGGTGATCCCCATATGACCTTTAATTTTAAACTACAATTTGAAACTAACAAAATGGCAGACAGACGGACTAACAGAATTGATAAAACCTATTTTTTTTTTTGACATTTAGGGACGCAAAAAAAGGAAAATATGTAAAATTTGATGACTCCTTTCACGATTACAAACATTTTATTTGGCTGCCATTTTGTTCGGCCATCTTGAATCAGTACCACAATTGTACTAGTTGACCCCTATACCACAACTATGTATGGCATACAATTTGAAAACAATCCATTGGGTAGTTTTTACAGACTGAATTTCTAAATATTTTATTAAGCCGCCATTTTGTTCCGCCATCTTTGATTCGTGCCAAATTTTTACCAGTTGATTCCAATATAATACTTTGATGTTTGTGCAAAATTTGAAATAAATTGAATAAGCAGTTTTTTAATAATAATTTCTTTAACATTTCAACTTTAAAGTCAATTGGGAAAGTCGTCTTTAAGCTATGCGGCAAACTGGCAGACAGAGCGACAGATGGACCGATGGAATTGATAAAACTTATTTTTTGACATCTGGGGTCCCTAAAAAAGATATGTAAAACCTGAGAGGGTGATTTTCTCACGACTTCAATAATCTTATGTGGCCGCTATTTTGATCGGCCTTCTTGAACTAGTATCACAATTTTGCTAGTTGACTCCTATACTACAATATATAAATAATCATTAGTTATGGCATACAATTTGAAATCAGTCCATTAAACAGGTTTTTCAGGCTGAATTTTTAAATGATATTAAGCCGCCATTTTGTTCCGCCATCTTGGATTCGTACCAAAATGTTACAAAATGATTCCAACATAATACTTGATGTTTGGGCAAAATTTGAGAAAAATTGGATAACTAGGCCGCTATTTTGTTTTGCCAAATTGGATTTTTACTAAAATATTACCATTACGATTTTAATTTTCCGTCCATTGATTGGGTTCCATTTCAGGGCGAGCCTCGTTGTTAAATTGAATGTTGAATAATGTAAACAATAGCTGCATGGAATTAATAGATATGTGCTCGTTCCTGGAGCTTATTCAGTATAGTGGTATACGTAATTTAAATCGCAAGAACTCTTGGTATTTTGCAATAAAATGAATATTGATTCCATTGATCGTTGTGACTTCCCAATCGTTAAGGAAAACACTCATCATCCTGCATTGATTATTCTTGTTAAAAACATTAAATTTAGGAATCTAAAAACAAAAACTTTAACTAATTTAAATTTTAACCGAGCTAACTACGACACAATATGTAATAAATTAGCTACAGTATCTTGGACAGAACATTTGGCTCATTGCAATGTGGATCAGTCAGTGGATTTATTTTATAATATAAATAATGTTATTCGTGAGAATGTCCCCTCATATAGGGTCAGGGGTGGTTACCCGACTTATTTTAAACTTGACACAATAAATACCATAAAAAATAAAGTTAGAGCGCACAAACTGGAGTAAGGAGTAATTCCAAGCGACTGATCCGTAGGGACTATTTAAATTATCTTAATATTATGGAAGCTGAAGTTAACGTGAATTCAAACAAGTTTTGGAAATTTATAAAGCATAGGCGGAAAGGCGACTTATCGTTTCCAAACTCTGTACATTATTTAGACCGTTCAGCGACTCACGGTAAACAAATACGTGAGTTATTCTCAGAATATTTTAAGCAAGTATATATGGATCATACACCAGCCGACCGTCCTGCTCCTTCTGAGAATATTGACGAACCTCCAGTTTTAATTACCGAAAAACAGATTTCGGATGTCATTGATGCGTTGAATGTAAAAAAGGTCCTGGGCCAGATAACATACCAGGCAGTTTTATAAAAAATTGTAAAACTTTTCTTATCAAACCCTTTTTTCATATTTACAATCTTTCTCTACGCTTAGGAGATTTTCCAGCTAAATGGAAAACATCCTACATAATTCCCCTGCCCAAAGGTGGTGATAAGCACGATGTTAAAAATTACAGACCTACAAGTAAATTGTGTATTTTTGGCAAAATGTTTGAGAAGATTATTCATAATATAATTCTAAAAACAGTTCACAATATTATTTTGAATGAACAACATGGTTTTTTTCCACGCAGGTCAATTGAAACCAACTTAATTGAATTTACTGAATTTGTTTCTAGAAGCATGGATGGTCGGACGCAGGTAGATGTCATATACACCGACTTCAGCAAGGCGTTTGATAAAATAAGTAATATCCTCCTTCAGCGTCTGGCTGATGTCGCTGTGCATGATAATCTTTTAAGGTGGATATGGTCTTACCTGACTGGTAGGGAACAGTTGGTTCTGACTGAGGGTTTTCAGTCTGAGCTGTTTGTAGTGTCTTCTGGAGTACCACAGGGCAGTCACCTTGGACCGTTATTCTTTATAATTTATATTAATGATATTGGACAGTGTTTTAATAATTCGAACTTTCTGCTTTATGCAGACGACCTAAAATTCTTTAGAGTTATTACTGATCAGGGTGATTGCGGTGGTCTTCAGGATGATCTTCACTGTCTGGTGAGATATTGCGAATCTCGCAGTTTATTTTTAAACTTGGATAAATGTGTGTCAATTACGTTCTCTAGAAATAAAAATGTACATAGTTTCACTTATTCAATTAATAAGGTGAATGTGAAATCTGTCCCTGAAATTCGTGATTTAGGTGTAGTTATGGACGCTAAAATGTTATTTCGCTCTCATGTCGAATATATTGTTAATAAGTGTAATAGACTAATGGGATTTGTTTTACGAAATAGTTATAATTTTAGAAATCCTAAAACAATTGTTGGTCTTACTATGCCTTTATATACAGTCGCCTAAACTTCGCTTCGGTCGTTTGGAATCCTCAATACGCCATCTATCAGCAAAGACTAGAAAGTATTCAAAATAGATTCTTAAGATTTCTTTCACGTAAAACTGATGTGGCTATAGTACAAAGTAACTATGAGCCTATCCGTCAAAAATTTTCAATAATTTCTTTGTGTGGAAGAAGAACTGTCTCTGACCTATTAATGGTCTTTAAACTTATAAACGGTATGGTCGACGCCAATGAATTGAAATCAAAATTAAATTTCGCATTACCGATTAGAGATTTAAGGCAACAGAATATCTTTGAAAGTCCTTTTAGAAATACAAGTTCCGGCCAGAACTCTCCCATTTGCAGGATGAGTCGTACATTTAATAGACACTGTCAAGGTATGGAAATGTTCGATTTGTCTATGATTAGGTTTAAAAAACATGTTAAAACTCTAGTGTAATAAGTACTGATCATTTCATATTAGAATTGTTATTTTTATCACGCTGAAATCTACCCACCAGCAATTAATTGTATGATGTGGTTGCTTTGTAGGCTTTTTTTGTCTGTTGTATCCCTATTTTTCAATAAATAAATAAAAAAAAAATACCCTTAATTTTTCACTAATATTTAAAATTAATCGGGGGAGCAATTTTTTAGCTATGCCGCGATCAAACAGACAGACGGAATTGAGAAAACATGTTTTTCGGCATCTAGGGACCTTGAAACGTAAAGATCTGAAAAAATCTCGAAGGGAGATTTTTTACGGAATCGTGAAAAAAATCACCCTTTGAGATTTTCGCAGATTTTAGGGTCTCTAGATATTTTCTCAGTTCTGTCGGCTGTCTGAGTCGCGACACAGTTAAAAAACTAATTACCTGACAGACTTCAAATTTTAGTGAAAAATTAAGGGTCATATGGGGATAACCTAGTAACATTTTTAAACAAAAATCCAATATGGCAAAACAAAATTGCGGCCTAGTGAAATGTTAAAAAAGTTATTACTGAAAATTTACTAATGTGATTTACGTCAAAAAGGAATCAACTGGTACAATTTCGGTAGAAATCCAAGATGGCGGAACAAAATGACGGCTTTTTAAAATATTTAAAAATTCAGCTTGAAAAGGCTACTTGATAATAATAATAATAATAATAAAAGGCATTTTTTTCCAAAAAGGATGACAAAGAAAAAAACAAACAACTCAAGTACGAATAAATAAATAATATTTATAAGGATAAAAACAGAGCTCATCCAGGCGAAGTCTAGCCTTCTGGCTACTCCCACTCAACCAAAGATGAGTCCATTAAAAATTCCCAACAAAATTAAACGTAAATTAAGTTTATTCTAAAATTGCACATTACATATCGACATA
The DNA here is from genome assembly GCA_030620095.1 of Kuschelorhynchus macadamiae. Classification (NCBI taxonomy): domain Eukaryota; kingdom Metazoa; phylum Arthropoda; class Insecta; order Coleoptera; family Curculionidae; genus Kuschelorhynchus; species Kuschelorhynchus macadamiae. Next base: position 700,573 of record JAUTXW010001615.1, read on the forward strand.
TCGAGTTTTTAATATTATTTGTACTGTAAATTGTAGCCTTTCTTAAAATAAAACAATTGTTTAAAGAAATTATCGAAAATAAAGTTTTATAATTCGAAATGAAATTTAGGCAGACCCCCCGCCGCTGCAAACTTACCCAGTCGACAAAAATCATTACCTATCATTTAGTTGCTCATAGAAACAAGTGATTCTGTAGCTTATATCTGTGTGTATGTAATGTAACGCTTAAATTCGTCCGGCAAAGAGTTGTATAAGTTAATAGAGTTATATGAAAAACTTTTTTGCTGGGGTATTGTAAATTTGTTTTTGAATCTAACATTCCTGTTATGAATATGGCTACGAAGAATAAACTTCTGTTGCAAAGTATTAAATCTCTGTGTGGTATTTAAAAGTTTATCTAGAAAATCTCCCAAGTGATGCATTCTGCCATTAATGATATTAAGCCAATCACATACTGAGATTCTTTCAGAGATATGATCATATTTACGAATATTAAAATTAGTCTGCAACAGGCGTTTTGAACTTTCTGTATTCGATATTTACCGGCTTCATATAGACAAGGACCGTAAACTAAATCGCAATATGTAAAATGGGAAAGAACTAGAGATTCACAGAGCAATTTTTTCATATTAAAATTTAATAAATGTCGATTATTATATATTAATTTTAAGGAACAAAAGGCTGTTTTGTCACAAAAATAGTATAAACTATGAAAAGTAGGAGAGACAAAATAGACCCTTGAAGAACTCCAAAATGTATATTGATTGATATATGTATAAGATTTACCGAATTATTATCCAAGCCATAATATTTTAGTTTAGCACACAAAAATCTATGATCCAGAGTGTCGAATGCTTTTGAGAAATCAAGCAGAATAAGTACACTTACCATCCCTTGGTCATTAGCTTTTATTATGTCATCCAAAACTGTAGCCAATGCGGAGGCAGTAGAAAAATGTCCACCATTTTGATTATTTTTTGATCTGTAAAATTTTTAAAAAGGTTATTGTACCAGATTCTTTCTGAAACTTTAGATATGGTGGGCAAAATATTTATAATTGTTAAATCATTGAGATTTTGAGGTTTTCCCAACGCAGTTTTCCAAAGTTCAGGTATATAATTATTCTCAATTATACTAATAATAATATGATCAATATATGGACTACAGAGTTTTGGCATTTTTATATTAATATTTTCTACACCTTGTGCGTTTGTCTTTATATTATTTAAGGATTTTGTGGGTTAGAAAAACTGTTACTGTAAAAACTAATTTTATTGTCACATTTGTTTGAAATATTCTGTAAAAATGATGCAAAATATGTCTTAATACTTTCTGGATTAGAAAGGTTAGTGTGTTTGATAAGTTTTTACGGATATTCAGGTCTTTTAGAGTTCTCCATGTTAAAGAGGAAATATTCTGTCTAGTAATATTGCTTAAGTAGTCTTTTTTTGAAATTCTTATGGAGGTCACAACCCGGTTTCTAAATGTTTTATAATCATATCGGTTTTCATCAGTTCTATTTTTCTTATATTTTTGCCAAGCTTTATTCCTTAGTTTTTTAAATGTCTAATTTTTTCACTTTACCAGGGTGCCTTTGGTTTCGTAACCCGAGCTTTTCTAACTGGTGTATGTTTATCAAATAATTCACTAATGTATCTATTAAAAATTGCTATTTTATTGTCTAGATTATATTCTGTAAATAGATGATGCTAGGATAACGTATTTAAATTATTATAAAAATTTTCGTGGTTAAATGTTTTTGGTGGACATTTCATGTTTTGAAAATTTAACTGAATAAATATCACGTTATGGTCAGAGACATCCTTAGTATTATTTATAAAGATAGGATCAATTAATGTGTTAATAGACTGATTTCAATAGACTTAATAGACTGACTTAAAATTGTGTACCATAACTAATTGTGGTATAGAAATAAACTAGTAAAATTGTGGTACTATGTGTGGCAATTGCAATTTATACATGGAATGTACACCCGGCTTATATAATAAGATTATGTGTGATAGGAGATTACTATTGACTGGGAGAGATTTTATGTTTATGAAGATGTATCGGTACTACAGTGTTTCAAGTGCAGCGGCCTATATCATAAAAGCAGTGCCTGTAAAAACAATGTGATTTGTGCTTACTGTGGTGGTGCACACTTGAAACAGGACTGTCAAAAACCAAGTAAAAAATGCATAAATTGTGAACAAGCAAACAATAAATACAAAACTAAATATGATATACTCCATGCGGCCAATGACCATAAAGTTTGTCCAACATACCAATATCACCTCCAGGTAGTAAAAAGCAAAATTGGTTATGGTAACATTGATGATTAAAACTATATATTGTGATTATTTACAGAAACATTTTGCAGATTTGTTGGTTACCGTTGGCTTGACCCTGCTGAGCATTTGTGATTCTTCCCTAATCACCCTCTTTCATGGAATTTGTATACAAATTGAACCAAATTAATTTTTTTTTAATAATTTCCGAAGATGAATTGCTAAATGATTTGGAGAGTGTCGGGAGGGATCTTGATGGCCAGCTGGTAGACTCTACCGCCTTGAAGCAAAAAGTAGTAGTACAGGGTAAAATTTTGAATGTGTTACATGTAAATATACGTAGTATAAAGAAAAACTTCGATTAGTTTTTAGTGTTTTTTGAACAATTTGGTTTGCATTCTTGTGATATTGTTATTTTTAGTGAATGTTTCGAATTGAATAAAACTTTGTTTCAAATTTCTGGATATAATACCTACCATAACGGAGGTAACTACAACCGAAATGATAGTATTATAACATTTGTCAATTCACAGCTTGATGTGGAAGTGAGGAATGTCAGGTTTAATATTTCCAAAGCAACAATTACTAGACTTAATATCAAAGTTGGAAATACTTCTATCGGCGTAACCGCTGTTTATAAACCCCCTCCAATACCTGAAATGCTTTTTCTTGAGGATCTAAAAATCATATTTTGATAATAATCTTATCAATCAATATTGATATTATAAATAGAAAATATAATCACGTTAATGACTACCTCTCATTGGTTGGAGGTCATGGGTTCTTACCCTATATCATTTCACCCACTCGAATAACGCATAATACTGCAACTTGCTTAGACCATATTTTCGTTAGACAAAAGCTAAGAAACCGGAGACTAAATATTAAATCATTTAGACTGGACAGTGATCTTACTGATCACTTGGCAGTATTTTTAAACATAACCAACAAGAAAGAAAGTGTAACTACAAATATGCATAGAGATATCAACCCTGATACTTATGCTTATCTAGATAATTACTTATTTAAACAGACAATATCTGCACAGGATTGGAGTGAAATTCTTAACCTAAATAGTTATGAGGAAGCAATGAATATGTTTATCAATACATTTATTAATATAAAAAAGGAATGTACAATAAAACCTAATATCAATCTCAAAAAAAAATAAGAAAATAAAGGAATGGATAACAGAGGGTCTAATTACCTCTATCAAACATAAAGATCTATCAATACCCTTAGAAATACAATACAAAACATATCGAAATAAACTTAACAAATTAATAAAAACTCAAAAATTTAGATTTTATAAAAAACAAATAGAAAAAAATCGCAATAATATTAAAAAAACTTATAAATTAATAAATGATGCTACAAATATTCATACCAAACACTTCTTTTGCTGTTGTAGCCGACACTAAGACATTTCAAAATAATCTTGAGATGGCCAATTACTGCAACAATTACTTTAGAAATATTGGTATACAAATGGCACAACAGATACAAAGACCCAAACACCCCAAACTAGTAATATGGCATCCATGTATCTAAGACTGTATCGGAAAATGAGGCAATAAATCAAATTGCTGCTCTGAAAAACGATAGTGCCCCCGGTAAAGATGGAATCACGTCAAAACTTATAAAAATGGTTCATTTGGAAATAATAAAGCCTTTAACACATATCATAAATTTAACTTTCAAAACAGGAATAGTACTAAAACAATTTAAGGAATCAATAATTACTCCCATATATAAAGCAGGCTTTAAAAGCAATATAGAAAACTATCGACCAATAGGCTTTTTAAATAATTTTTCAAAAATTTTTGAGAAGTGTCTAAAGAATACCCAATTTTTCAAAACGTTTAATATTTTGCCAGATAAACAGTTTGGTTTTACAGAAGGTCTAAGTACATCGGACGCCATGTATTGCCTCACATCAGACGTTGTAAATAGCCTGAATACCAGTAAAAAAAACTTGGCTATTTTTCTTGACCTGTCAAAGCCGTTTGACACTGTTCCTCGTGACCAACTGATTGATATCCTTATGCAGTGTGGGATACGGGGTGCAGAGTTGGAAGTCTTTACCAGCTACCTGTCAGAACGATATCAACATGTTAAAATAAATAATACTATTCGTGATCCATTAAAAACTAAAATAGGTGTTCCTCAGGGTACTATTCTAGGACCTAGACTTTTTATAACATATTTAAATTCGCTTTTAAACTTAAAATTAAACGGTAAATTAATATTTTATGCAGATGACACAGCATTAATATTCTCAGGCAATACTTGGGAACAAACAAGACTAAAGGCAGTAAACGGTTTTATTATAATTAAAAACTGGCTTGACTCACATAAACTCTCACTTAATGTCACCAAAACAAATTATATAGCTTTCTCAATTACAAATTCTAATAGACCTCCCTTTGATAGTATTGTTATCAACGACCCATATACTGAAATTAAAGCAGTTAAGAACATAAAATATCTAGGAATAATAATCGATCAGCACCTGAAATGGGCAGACACATTATACACTTAACAAACAGACTGCGCAATCTTATATACAAATTTTATATGTTGAGTGAGTTTTTGAGTAGTAAATTGATAAAATTGATCTATAAATCTTTAGTAGAAACTCTACTTAGGTATGGACTAATAATATAGGGAGGAGCATACAAAAGTAATCTTGGCTCACTGCAACTTATGTAAAACTATATCCTAAAAATAATTTTCAATAAAAATAGGCTCTACTCAACAAAGCTATTATATATAGTATATATCGAAGATATTAGTAGTATAAATTTATTGTACATACATTCTCTATGCTCTTTTATACACAAAACAAATAAAACTCTAAATCATGTTAACCATGCCCACTACACAAGACAAAATAAAAATAATCATCTGACCTTACCATTGAGTTATCGAGATATAAATTTACGATTTTTAGATTATCTGGCCATAAAATTTTACAGCATGAGGCCTATTGAAATAAGAGAACATATAAATATAAAAATATTTAACAAAAAAAGTAAAACATACATATATGACAACCTTGACATATTTTGTGCTCTTTTAAATTAAAAGAGGAGGTGCTAATTATAATTACTTGTTAACTTAACAATAAAATAGTTATTGATTGATACAGGTTTGTGGTTACCCCCGTGCCTTCCCCATCCACGTTTATACTAATTCATTATATTGCTACTATTTATACTTAGTTTCATTTGAGTTTTCATTATAATAAGAAATAGACTTATATTGTAACAGCATAATGTAAAATATCAACAAAGAAGAGATAGTACATGAGTACATACAGATGCTCTTGCATTTAGGTACTCCTTAAAATTGTTTAATAATGAAACCAATATAATCAACTGGATCAGTTATATATTTTACAAACTGTATGAAATTCAGTAAATTCAAAATGGTGGAAATGGCGGCCAAATAAAACATTGGTAATCGTAAAGAAAATCCCGACTCAGGTTTTACATATTATCTTCACATTTTGGCGTCGCTAAATTATGCTTTATCAATTCCGTTGGTCCGACTGTCGGCTGTCTGTCTATATTGAGTTCGCGACATAGCTCAAAAACTACTTATCAGATTGACTTCAAATTTTAATAAAAAATTAAGGGTCATAGGGGGATGACCTGGTAATATTTTGATAAAAATTCAATATCCCGGAACAAGATGGCTGTCTAGTGAACCGTTAAGAAAATTCTTACCAAAAAGCTAATTAATTATCAAATTTTCTTCAAATTTTGCACAAAAATCAAGGAATGTACTGGTAATATTTGAAAAATAAGCTCAAAAAAGTTACGTATTAGATTAATTTCGTATTCTGTGCAAGCATTAAGTGTGATATAGAGATAAACTGATGAAGCTGAAGTACGAATTCAAGATGGCTGAAAAATAGCAGCAAGATAAGAATTTTGAAAAATCAACTTAAAAAAATCTTATTCGTTCTACTTTAAATTTTGAAGAAAAATATGTATAGGGATAAATTGGAACAAATTCAACATGACGTGACAAAATAACGTAAAAACTACTTATTGGATTTATTTTAAATTATGGTCAAAAATTAAGTGTAGCATAGGTAGAAATTGGTAAAATATTAGTAGGAATCCAACATGATGCAACAAAATGGCGGAACTAAATTGAATCACACTTCACTATTCCTAATAAAATAAAAGATTCATAACGAGGAAAAGGGTAAAGGAAATTTACCGATTCTTTTTATACAGTATCACCGCGTGAGACAAATAATAATTAATGTTATTTTTGATGTTTTTTTTTATTGACTAAGACCAATGATAAATAAACACTCTAAGTTTACGCTGTTATTCTCTAAATAACATGTTCGTATATCGGCACCATTAATAACAATTTGATCTATAAATTCTTCACCGGAGACCACAAAGACACCGCCAGGGCCCTAGTTCCATTCTATCGCCCACACACTCTTCAGACGCCCCGCCGTTTAGAAGAAGATATATCGTAATGTTTTCCCTAATTCTAATTTTATTCATTTTATTGACTCTTTAGATGTTACAACTTCCCATCGCTTTCAAGAAGTTACATACTACATTGAACATATGCTTTTTATATGGGAAAATAATTTCATATCGTTTCTGGTTTTCGAATCGAATTATATAAGAAGCAGTAGTTGGTTGAAAGCTGAATCAGTAAACGTAATTTTATGTACATACGTATTGACTTTTATTAACAGAAATTAGACATTTATTTGTACTGATTTATTGGAGTGTTTCGTTTAAAGCGGTAGCTTTTTGGAAACTCCTACGAAATTATGACCCGCAAGGGCCAGATATTAATTGGTAAAGCTCTGATTTATATGCAAAAAATAGAAGAAATATACGTATTTATATGTAAAATATATGCATAAGATATAATATAAAGATGTACAGGGGGTCCTATTAAAAAAAAATGGGATAAGTAAAAATTTCGATTTCTCATAGTCAGCTGTTCTTTTTGAAAACAGCATTAAAAATCGGTAAATTTCTTTTACCCGGAAGTTCCTTCGTTTATAATACTTTATTAATTTTGGTAGGTATTAAAAAAAGAATAGTGAAGTGTGATCCAATTTATACCGGGTGATTCAAAAGTAAGCGTTATCCGTTTGTGGGTGTAATCCTTGCATAAAAATAAGACAAAAAGTACCTATTAACAAATTTCGAAAATCGATGTGCTGTACACGGTGGTTTTTTTTTCCGATGAAATTATATAGTATAGGCTGAACGGTGATTCTCAAAATCTCCCGTTTCTTATTATCTTTTATTATTCGGTTATTTATGGAGATAAAAAAACTTAAATACAAAAGTTTTATGACTTTTTACGTAGAATTCCGCGGCGTACTTATAAAAATATAGACTTTTAATTTTTGAGATATTATGAAAAGTAGGATTTTCATAAATGGGACACCCTATATCTAAGTATCTAGAAAAATTGCATTTTTTTCTTGCGGTTGCAACAATATACAGGGTGTCAATTAAGTACTTATACGAGGTGATTTTTTGACTAATTTTAAGATTAAAAGTTCATATGAACATGGGTTTGAAACGGCTTTGTTTTTGAAATACAGGGCGTCAAAAAAAAACAATTTTATTTGGTTTTTTGCTTATTTTTTTGTTAAGAAACATGACAATTGGACAAAATTTAGGATTCTGTGTGTATTGATGACAAGAAATTCAAATATTAGCGTAGTTTTTTATTTAATGTTAGATGGCGCCACATACAGTGTTATTCCTGAATTTAATTAACCATAACTTTTTTGTGAAGCCTTTTATATATATATATATATATATATATATATATATATATATAAAGCTACTCTTAGTATTTGTCGCTAAAAGCAGCCGTTTTGGATATAAAAGGGTTTGAAGTTAAATCTGCGTTGACATTTTTAAATTGAATCATTTCCGAGATTTTGAAAAATAAGCGAAAAAATACTTTGTGCTGTTACTCTATTACATTAACCTATCACAATTACCAAATTAGTGAAAATTGGATAAAAATAATAAAATCGTAAAAATGTCGTGCATCTTTCCTCTGCAGCCGCAGTTCACAAGAAAATAGTACAGGTGAATCCACAGCAGGCCTTGGAAAACAATTGAGAGGTTTCCATGGTAGCAAAATCAGTCATGGCAGTTGATTTAGAATAAAACAAGTAGTTTTTTATCATTTCGCATTATAAGTAATAATTTATCGTGTGTTTTGTCCAAAATGTACCAATATACCAACGCAGAAATGGCAGACATTCATTTTACTTATGGAATGGCTCGCGGTAATGCACAAGTTGCAAGACGAATGTATCACGGGCGATTTCCTCAACGAGTGGTGCCACACGTCCAAACTTTTATTAATATTCACGCAAGACTTTGTGAAACTGGCAGCTTTAAAAGGACAACAGATGTTCCAGGAAGGCCTGCAACAGTTCGAACAGTTGAGATTGAAGAAGCTGTGTTAAACAGAATTGAAGAAGACCCGCAAACTAGTACACGGAAAATAGCTTTGGAATTGAATATTACACACACACTTGTTTGCCAAATTTCAAGATCCCAACAACTTTATCCTTATCATATGTAACGTGTGCAGGCTCTATTACCTAGAGATTTTCCCCTCATACTCGATTTTCGTGTTTGGTTGCGTAATAGATTAGTACGAACCCCGGACTTCTTAAGCCATGTGCTTTTCACAGATGAAGCCTCGTTTTCTCGAAATTCCATAATTAACTTTCATAACAACCATATCTGGGCTGAGGAAAATCCGAATGCTATCAGAGAAAATCATATTCAGGTGCGATTTTCTCTCATTATTTGGGTAGGAATTATCGGTGATCACATTATTGGATTGCATTCTTCCACAAAGGCTTAATGGCGAAGAATATCGAAGGTTTTTCTAGCAGGAACTTCCCAACCATTTAGAAGAAGTTGATTTAGAAACCAGAAATAGGATGTGGTTAATGCACGACGGAGCTCCGCTACACTTTAGTGTCGTTGCGCGTTAATTTTTGGACGAGATTTACCCTAACCGTTGGATAGGAAGAGCTGGACCACAAGCCTGGACTCCCAGATCACCAGATTTGAATCCTTTGGATTATTTTCTGTGGGGTCACTTGAAGTCTTTGGTTTATAAAAGTCCAGTCAAAAATGAACAAGATTTAAGAAATAGGATATTTGAATATTGTGCCATTATTAATCAGACGCCAGGTATATTTGAAAGAGTTCGGCAATCAATGTTAAGGCGACTTATTGCATGCGTTGAAGTAGGCGGTGGTCATTTTCAACAATTATTGTAAAATAATGTTATTAACTAGTTTAGTTTTAGTCTTGTAAATGATTTAAGTTTTTTACTTGATAATACAATCAATAAAAGATATATATTTTTTCTTATTTTTCGAAATCTCGAAAATGATCCAATTTAAAAAATTTTAACGCAGATTTAACCTCAAACCCTTTTTTATCCAAAATGGCTGCTTTTAGCGACAAATACTGAGAGCACCTTTTTTATTGAGAACTAAATGGAGAATAGGTCTGCTTAGTCGAAAATGACATAAAAGGCCTCACAAAAAAGTTATGGTTAATTAAATTTAGGAACAACGGTGTATGTGGCGCCCTCTAACATTAAATAAAAAGCTAAGTTAATATTTCTTGTCATCAATATACCCAGAATCCCAAATTTTGTCCAATTGTCATGTTCCTTAACAAAAATATAAGCAAAAAACCAAATAAAATTGTTTTTTGGACGCCCTGTACCTCAGAAACAAAGCCGTTACAGACCCATATTCATATGAACTTTTCATCCTAAAATTAGTCAAGGAATCATACCTTAAAGTTTGTACAAGTACTTAATTGACACCCTGTATAATACCTAATATTTTTTTTTGTCCTAAATAGCCAAAATACTAAAAAACATTTTTTTTTTAATTGGCCATGGATTGAATAATTATTCTTTTATTTTATAATGGGTATCTTAAAAACTCAGTAACCAAGAGTATTAAAACATTGATAAACCAAAACACAAAAGGTGTTAAAATTGTATTCCATTCTGCTCGATGCATTTTTGAACTCGGCTTGCAATTGAACGAGTGGCGTTATAAATATGAATTTTGGCACTCTTCCAATGCAATTAATAAAAGTTGTTTTAAGTTCTTCTAAAATATTACTTCGGGTTTTATATACTTCATTTTTGATAAATCCCCAAAAATAAAAGTCTAGTGGCGTCAGGTCGGGGGAACACGGAGGCCATTTGTTTGGTCCATATACACCAAGCCAATTTTCGCGGAAATTGAGAGTTATTAAGTGCCTTACCATATGGCTGTTATGTGCTGGGGCACCGTCTTGTAGATAAATATTATTTCTTGCAGCTAATGACATATTATCCAACTCGTTTACTACACATTCTTCCAAAATTTGGATGGAACACAAAGCATTCTTGTTGTACCCTAGCGGCGGTCTGATGAAGATTTATATTTCACCAATATCGATTCTTATGTCGAATAAAAATTAAGGCTTCGTCAATCCATATTACGTTTTGAAAAAAAATTGGGATTCCGATTAATCTGTTGCAAATACCAATGACAAAATTCTAAACGCCGTTCTTCATCTCCAGGATGTAAGTTATAAACTTTCCTTATTTTATACGGTTTATACCTATGCTTTTTTAACTCTTTTAGAACTTTACTTATGTCAATGTATTTGTCAGTATTACGGCTAGATACTGTCAGATCAACAACACAAGCTAATATATTTATTTTATCTCTTTCTCTATATTCCTTATTGTAACTCTTACCTCTTGGTTTTGCGAATGATCAATACGCACTTAAATTGTCATATAATCTTCGAAATACTTGTTTGTCTGGCTGTCGTCGTTCCGGGTAACGCTCAAAATATAGGTCTAAAGCTGCGTCTTTATTTCTATTACTCTGAATATAGCATTCAAACATGTTTAACTTTTCGTAGTTTTGAAAAACATTCATTTTGGACACCTTTTTTTAAAAAATATAATCGAAAACAGAATTTGACAATCAATACTTAATTTTTATTTAATTTTACGACATGTAAACAAACAAAAACAAACGCCTAAAGAATTCAATCCATGGCCAACTAAAAATAAATGTTTTTTGGTATTTTAGCTATTTAGGACCAAGCAAAATATTAAGTATTATATATTGTTGCAATCGCCAGAAAAAATGCAATTTTTCTAGATACTTAGATATACGGTATCCCATTTAAGAAAATCCTACTTTTCATAATATCTCAAAAATTAAAACATCTATATTTTTATAAGTATGCCGCTGGATTCTACGTAAAAAGACATAAAATTTTTCAAGTTAAAGTTCTTTTATCTCCATAAATAACCAAGTAACAAAAGATAAGAAACGGGATATTTTGAGAATCACCCTGTATTTTCTAAACCAATCCAATTCGCGTAGATCAGACCGCGCCATTAAACTAAATATTAAAAAAGAGAACGGGACACGTTTCTTAGTTTTTTTGTATCTCTTACCGTTCAGCCTATTCCCTATAATATCAACGAAAAAAACCACCCTGTACAAACATTTGATGCTGAATCATATTCTGAATTCAGATTTTCAAAAATGTTGTCAGAAGCGTCACATACTGGGAAGGTTAAGGGTGAAAACAACCCTATTCTGTACCCTTCATTTTATTGCGATTTTATTTAGAAATTATTACATTTCAGTACCGTTTATGAGAATTTTTTTTTATCTGATTCTCCTGTTTATTTATTAAAATTCAGCATCTAACATTTAATACTCGATCACGACAAGCTAATAATCTTTTTATTAAATTGTGATACACACGTGGTAGATTCCGTGGGTTCTTTCTAATTGTCTCAACCTCAACATTAGGTATTGGCCGGGAAAAAAACTAGTTGTTTTAAGTGTCCCCATAAATAAAAATCAAGTGAAATTAGATCAGGAGACCGTGGTGACCATGGTACTAGACCCCCACGACCTATCCAACGGTTTCGGTAGGTATTATTTAAATGATCTCTAGCGATAATGCTAAAATGGTGGGGGGGGGGGGGCGCCACCGTGCATAAACCACATTTGTGCTCGGAAATGAAGTGGCAGGTTTTCTAATAATTGTGGTAATTCATTTTGTAAAAAAATTGTGTAACTTTGTCCATTTAACTGTTGCTGTAAAAATACGGACCCTTTTAACTATTCAACGATAAACTGTTGCTGATGTCCTCTCTATACTGTATAATGAGGATTCTCATCCATCCATACATGGTTGTTGTGAAAACTGAATATTCCAATCCTAGTAAAACTGGCCTCGTCGGTAAATACTTTTTTTCAAAATATGAAACGGCAACTCGCTGTTCTTGAAGGCAATCATAAAACTGAACGCGCAGAAGGAAATCTCGTTCTTCTAATGCCTAAACCCGTTGAATGCGTGAAGCAACATCTCGTGGAAAATTCTCCATACAGTTGACTAAATGGATCTTTTTCAATAATATCTAGCAGTCGTTCTTCTAATGGTAGGTTTCCAGCATTCCTTGGTCGCCCAGCAACTTCTTGTCTATGAAAACTTCCTAAGGAAATACGTTAGTAGATTATTACGCGACACCATTCCACTTAATTTTTCAAACTAACCTGTTTCCCTTAAGTTACGATCCAATCCCTTAGGAAATGCCTCTTCAAACAACCGTCTTGCTTCATTGCAATCCCTAAATGCCCTCGCAAACATAATGTGAATATCAGCTTGTTCTTGATAGGTAAACTCCATTTTTGTTTTCCAATCTTCGACACCTTCCTACGTAATTCTTTAAGTGTGGGTGATTAGTGCAAATTCAACAAAGTCTTATTATCGATAAATTGTAAAACACTTTGACATACCCGCTTAGTGTGTCACAGTTAACTGTTTGTCAGTGAAAACATTTCTGAACGCATAAAAAACTTATGTACGTTATTATAGGCATTGTCGTGTCCATGGTAATAAAAAAGAGTACCTTTTTTACGTAGAAAACTCTGAAATTTAATAATTTCTAAATAAAATTCTATAAAATAAAGGGTAAAAAAATATTCATCCTTAACCTTCCCCGTATGTGACGCCTCTGACAAAATATTTAAAAATCTAAATTTAGAATATGTTTCAGCGTCAAATATTTATACAACACACCGATTTTCGAAATTTAACTATAAATGCTTTCAAAAATATGAGGAAAAAATTGTTTTTAGGGTGTCCCCTATAGAAGGGCGTTTCCTCAAGGAAACATTTACAAGGATTACACCCACAAACGGATAACGCTTACTTTTGAATCGCCCTGTATAGCTGTTTAAGAACACATATGCCTATAGTAAATAAGTACGACAAACTTCAGGGATTATTCTGCGTGAAAAAATAATGACAGTTTGCTATATAAACTTATGTCCGCAAATAATTCGTTTTCTGAGATACGGGGTGTTTAATTTTTTGTTAAAATCTGACGATTTATTTAAAGAATAATAACAGAAAATAACACTAATAAAGTTTTAAATAAGCGTATATTCCTGGTTTATTTTTTATTGTCTCACAGCTGGCTATAATTCGATTCCTCAGGTCATTAACATTTACGACGGGAGTGGAATAAACTAATGACTTAAGAAAACCACAAATGCAAAAATCTAGACGATTTAAATCCGGCCGTCGAGCAGGCCAATTTTTCCTACCTCCCCTTCCTATCCAACGATTTAGATTTGGATATCTGTGTCTAAGTGATTACGTACATTAATGCTAAAATGAACTGGTGCACCATCATGCATAAACCATAAGTGTTGTCTCAGCTGTAGAGGAATTTCTTCAAGAAGAACATTTAACTGTTAGTCGTTGTGGGAGGAAATACGAATCTATTAAATGATCATCAATTACCCCAAACCATGCATTAATGAAAACTTATGCTGAAAATGTACCTCAAAGATTCAGTGTGGATTTTCCTCAGCCCATAAGAGATTGTATGGAAATTTCGTATACACTGTCGTCCAAAAGTGGCCTCGTCAGTAAAGAAAATGCCATTTAAAAAATTTGGAATTTGAGCGGTTTGACGAAGAATCCATTGGCAAAAAAATAGGTGCGGAAAAAATTCTCTAGGTAGTAGAGCTTGCACACGTCGAATATGAAACCAATACAATTGCTGTTCTTTAAGAATTTGAAATATAGTGAAGTTGCTTACATTCAATATGTTGGCAATTTTCCGAGTACTTGTTTCAGGTGACTCCGCAATTAATTCGAGAACTGCATCTTCTAGTTGCCCAGTTCGTACTTCTCAAGGGCGCCCACAGTCAGCCGTTTGTTTCTTAAATGTACCAATTTCGCGCAGACGTTGGTGAAGACAAGCAAATATTGTGTGATGGGGTACCCTTCGTCCTGTATACAACTCGGCATACAATCGTCGAGCTTGCCGACCATTTCCATTACTTCGGCCATAAACAAAATTCATATCTGCATTTGTAAAATTTTCCATTCTTTTCGATAACACCCCGTATTTCGGAAAACGAATCATGTGCGGACATACATTTATATAGCAAACTGTCATTATTTTTTCATGCAGAATTGTCCCACTTATTTACTAGCTCTATATATTGTATTTTCAAACATTTTTATAGGGCGCCATTTTCTTTCATCTTGCTATACTTGATTTTCGGACCTAATTTCAAATAAATTCAATAAGTAGTTTTTACATTGACACATCGCGATTTTGTTACGTCATGTTGAATTCGTACCACCGTATCCCTATATCACATTTCATTTTTCTGCAAAATTTGTCAATTGAATAAAATATTTTCTACGTTGATTTTTTAAAAATTTGATTTGGCCGCCATTTTGTTTTGCTATCTTGAATTTCTAATACAGCTTTTCCAGTTTAATGCTTGCAGACAATTTGAAAAAAATCTAATAAGTAGCTTTTCAGGCTGATTTTTTTAAATATTTTACTAAGCTGCCATTTTGTTTTATTGTCTCATATACATATCAAAATACCACCGGTTCGTTGTTATGTAACATTTGATTTCTGTGCAAAGTTTAAGGTGAAATTGATAATTAGCTTTTTTAGTCATTATTTTTTTTTAAAGATTCATTAGGCCGCCATCTTTTTCCGGCATACTGGATTCTTTTCAAAAAAAGTTCAATCTGATGAGTAGATCTTAAGTTATACCGCGCACTGACAGACGGAGAGACCAACCGACGAACGGACCGATGGAATTGAGAAAACATATTTTTTTGGCGTCTAGGGATGTTAAAATGTGAAGATATGTAAAAGCTGTGAGGGTGATTTTTTGCAGATTACAGAAAATTTTATTTGGTTGCCATCTTGAATTAGTACCACAGTTTTTTTAGTTCATCTCTATACCACAATTATTTATGGCACACAATTTAAAATCAGTTCACTAAGTAGATTTTTCAGGCTGGAATTTTAAATATTTTATTATGCCGTCATTTTGCTCCGCCATCTTGGATTCGTACTAATATTTCACCAGTTGATTCCTACATAATACTTTTTAGTAATAATTTTTTTAACATTGGATTTTTACCAAAATGTTACCAAGTCGTCCCCATATGAACCTTAATTTTTGCCTAACATTTTTAATCTATCGGGTAAGTAGTATTTTAGCTATGCCGCGAACAGACAGACAGACGGACAGACCGACGGAATTGAGATAATCGATTTTTCGGCATATACTTCCCTTTTACGAGGGATTTATTTTTATTGTTAATTATCAATTTTTTTTGGAGTTCTCGTTAATATTTTAAATCGGCTAATTGTTAAACAAAAACCACTAAAACACTTAAAAAAGTTTGTGAGCGGATTTAAAATATTTACACATTTTTCTAAACATCATTCCGAATTCAATGAGCCCTCACTCAGATTTTTGCTAGCAGTAGCAAGACCTAACACCATTTTGATTTTCTGACCTAGACTAATAGTTTAAATAGCCAATGAATCAAACCCGACAACGAAATCCAATTTACCAGTAACAATAATAGCATGTGATGAATTATGGCGTCGAACCGAAAAATTTAAATCCTCTTTCACTTAACTTTAAAATTCTGAAATTATGTTATCTCTAAATCAAGATTGTAACTAGTTAGTAAAGGTCTTAGCTTTTCTCACACACGGCCGATTATAATCCCGCCCACATATTTGTCGGGGTCATTGTACCCCCAATTAAAAACCGATCTAATATAAAATACTCTTTTAATGGCTCCGGTCGATTTGGGTTACGGAGACACGGGAGCTGTGTGACGAAGCTATTTCAAATACTTGTGTTTGATACTTAGATTTAGATTTAAAAAGATACCTTTTCTGTAAATCTTAATATCTCAAAAACCAACAATGGGAGACATAAAAGAATATGGTATTTTTAAGAGGCTTTTTAATGCTCTTTTAAAATATCATAAATATACTGGATTTGCTATATGAAAAAATGCAACTTTAGCTTACCCTGTTTTTTGAAATACCCTGTAAAATATTCTTACATATTGCAATAACCAACACTAAGGTAAGTTAAGGGGGTGGTCAAAATTCAGTAACACCCTGTACAATAGCTAACTCAAATAATAAAAGAGCTTATTATAGGAGGATGTAATTTGAAAATATTATTTCATGTTATGCCGATCCGAATATTTATCATTATTAATAGTATTTCGTACACAGGTATCAGGAGAATTAACTCAGTCAGGTTGACGAATGGTGTTCTCGTTTAGAGTACTTTTGATATGTGAAACGTGTAACAGATGTCATAACTCGTTAGAGATCAGGGGCGTGCGGTGAAATTTTAAGAAAAGGAAACAGTTTTTGAAACTTACCTATTTGTAATGTAATTCGATTCTTTGATCATTGTTTGCAAATTCGTTAATGACGTCATCATAAAAACGTCGATCCGCCGACATATTTTGGAGAAGTTTATTTTCAATGGACAACATGTATGCGAAAGTCTTTCCTGCCTCGTTGAATTTCTCACAAAATGTTTTATACGTTTAAGTGTTGAAAAATTCCGTTCTACTGATGAAGTTGTGGCAGGTATTGTCAATACTAATTCACACAATTTCGACACTTCGGTGTAGGCATCTTCCAGCTCCTTGTGTTTTAAAAATCGCATTAGTTCCTTAGCGTTATTTTTTGCGCTGTCATCAGTTTTGTAAATCGCTTTTAGTTCAGATCGCAGTAACACTCGGTCGAAAAATTGGCCATAATGAAGAAGAAGAAATTTAAATGCATCTTCTGGAAAAGTTTTTCCTTTAAATGCATCAAAATTACAGAGCTCGAGAAATTTAAAATCATCTAAACCGTTAAATCTATAGTTTATTTGTTGCTGAATTTGATCGATTATTTCATAAAAGAGGCGTCTGTATGATGTTTCAACATCTCCGACCTTGTCTGTTCGAAGACGCTTGGCTTGTGGCTCTACATTTAACGTCATGTTTTTCTCCCAAAATAGGTCAAAGTCATCTCTTTTTTGGCTTAACGTGGACTTAAAAACATCCACTTTTTTTAGGCAAAAAACAATAGCATTTGTTTTAGTTTGTAATATATTAAAAACATTGTCAGAGAATGGAAATATTTCTGAAAATATGTTCAACAAATAATTAAAATTAAAATCTCGTTTCAAACACCCCCTCGAACTATTTATTGCTTCTGAATCCCACGTTTCATTATTTTCTATTATATTCTCAAATAGTTCAATCAATGATTCACGATTTTCAGATACTGATAACACAAGGCTTCCATACCAGTTCCACCTAGTAGGAGCTACTTTGGGCAATTGTTTGTGGACAATGGAGTCCAAAGCTTGTGTACGTTTTGTTGACTTGGAAAAAAAAGCAGCCATGCTACTTAAAGTAACGAAAAATACTTTACACTCTTTAATGTGATTGATGGACTGGGATAAAACTAAATTTAATTTATGAGCAAAACAATGTACAAACACAGCACTTGGGAAAGTTTCTCGAACTTTAGCTTGCAGACCCCCTAACTGTCCTGCCATCACTGCAGATCTATCATAGCTTTGAGCAACTTTTTCTCTCCATTAATTTCTTTAGTAACGTTATAAACTACGGTATATAATGCATCTGCTGTACGATTTTCGGACACTTTCTTGAAACCTAAAAATCGTTCTTGAATACTTCCGTCTGTTGTAACGTAGCTTATTACTATAGATAATTGGCTAAAATTAGGGATATCAGTTGTTTCGTCCAGAACAATAGCAATGAACCGCGCCTCGCCAATCTCCTGCTTAATTCTGATAATGATTTTTTAAGCAATCATCATATTTGGCCATTAAACTGAGTAAATCTTGAAAATTTCCTCTATTTGAAGAAACCCTTGTTTCGTCATGACCTCTAAATCCCAATTCTTGCTGGCCGAGAAAACAAACAACATCGATAAGTCTTCTTAATATTTACCTATTTTTATCGACTAGTTCATTGTGTTGGCGGTGACATTTCCAACTTTTCATTAAGGGTGTTTTCAATTCTGGTTTTGCCGAAGACTTTTTCTTTTATGACGTTCTGCAAATGCACTTTGGACATAATGTGTCTTTTTACAGCTTTATGGAAATTGTTTAAATCGGAAAAACCAGTTTTATTCCAGAGACCTTTTTCATTTTCAAAAAGTAAACATAGCCAACAAAATAATTTACTTATATTTTCACACTCTGTTAGCCATTTAAATTTTTCGTATTGTTTTTCCGAATAAAAATGTCGAATACAGTTTTTCATTTTTGTGGTTAAATTTTTCATACGCGGTTTTGTCCTTCCTTTGGAAATTATTTGCAGCTTATCAGCGAAGTTTAATGTTGAAAATCCCTTAATTATTAAGACACACCACACATTCACACACACTCTTCTTACTACATTTTCAACGTTATTACCGACAGCCGAAGTTGACGGTATTTGCATATCCACGGCCGTATTATTGTCTTCCATATCGCACCATGCACGACGCGATGTACGTATCACACAACACACGAATAGCCGTTCAAACAAAGAACCTACTGCAACGATAGCTTCCGCCCCCTCTTAAAGCACGCGACTGAAATGCAAAAACTACAAACACCAAGTTCAATAACCTCTGATTCGATTCACAGGAAATCAAGAATACAGGACTTGGCTGCAGAGAAGCTAGCCGCCCGCATAGGTTCTATTCGATTTTCTATTGTGGCTGGGTCGTAATAAAGGCCGCATTTATTATGGGCTTGGTAATTAAGATAATATTTTAGCATTTTTAATATAAACTAAATTAATGGTTTCCTATTTCAAACATTACATTTTAGAAGATGTTTTGTAATTTTTTTGGGGGAAGCACTGCTTCCCTTGCTTCCATGGACTTCACGCCCGTGTTAGAGATATTCTAAGAACGAGGACGACTGGTAACATGATTTATTTGTTAGTTTATCCTGCTTTATAGAAAATATGGGTATAAAATGCAGTTACTTAAACTTCGTCAACAAGCTGTTAGTCAAAACTAATATATTTATTAGTCACTTCCTAAACATATATTTATGAGAGGGCATACAGCTTGTATGCCGTATAAAAATAGCGAAGCCGTTTAACAGAAAAATGACCGGAAATTGGCAAAGAGCGCAGACTCAGAAAAGAGATGATATTTATGCATCATGGCATGCTTGATGAATTACTTTGCAATTGACAGAGATCGAAGAAATCCCATTTCACATTAGGTATTTACGAAACTGTTTTGTTTTTCTGCGATTTTGATGATAAAATTCGGTAGAAGTGTTTAGTGAATCTGTTTGATACATGAACTTGTGCTGTCAAGAGATTATGGATTCAATGTTAGCAGAAATTCCGGAAGCGAAAGTTTGAATTAGAAAATTAGAGATGTTTATAAAACGTCCATATCAGTTTTTTAATATATTATTTTGAACACAAAAAATAATTATTTAAGGACAAGCCTGCTATTAAGGAAAAACTAATTAAAATTTGGGTGTTAAAGATTTTTTTTATTTGTTAGGTTTATTACAAATTTCTTCAAAACGACTATAGTTATCCGATTAAAATTTGAATGAGGAAAATTATTAAACTAGCACATATTGCGCTGATAAAAATGCGTGGACAGCTTCACCAGGGGTGTGCGTGTGAACTGCCGCAGCAAAAATTTTCTCAAAACAAACATGTGCGCCACTGACTTTTTATCTTCTACTAGTTTCTTTATGTAGGCTCTTTAGTGCCTGATAAAAGATACTTCTATATATTTTGTTGATTTCTATCTCTTTTATCAAAAAATGCAATTTAATTATAAAGTGTACTGAAGAACTTTTTTTTTAAATACATTTTAAAGGTTCTTAGTTTAAACTATTTACCTGAAAAGTGCCACCATTACCACATAAAGTGCTGGAAGTGTCCATCATCAGCTTCATTACAAGTCCTCAATAGTCGGCGCAAAGATCTTCTTACCCTGGCACACCTACAAGGATTTTGCCGAACTGTTTTAGATGTCATTTCAATGCGTTATAAAAGTTCTTCAAATGTTTGTACTGACGTCTTGTAAAATAGCTCCTTTAAATGCCTCACAGATAAAAATCCAAAGGATTCAAGTCAGGGAATCTTGGTGGCCATGTTCCTGGACCCCACGGCTAATCCATCAAGTCCGAGAGATAGTCTATTCCTATATTCTATTTCTCATTAATACCTGTTACTTGTAGATAGTTTGTGTTACGGGTAGATCATTTATCATAAAAGTTAAATATGACAAATGATTCAGTCTATGTGGCAAAATAATTGGACCAATAATTCCATTTCCAATAATAGCAGCCCAAATAATTATAATAAACAAAGATAGTATGCTTTATTGCCGCAGGAAAATTGTTACAATTTTTGTGGACAAAGCGAAATTCACCTTAAAAGAAAAAAAAACAAAACAATGAAAAAACGAAATATTAATCGAAAAAAAAATCATTTTTTCGATAGGTCAATGCAATTACATAAATTGTAAATATACCATTCATTAGGACATAACATTGCCATAAATCGATTAATGAATCCAGGAGACCTTAAGAATATGGAAATATACAATACATATGCGAGGTGAATAATTTCGATGACATTGAAATTAAAATTACGGACCTTAAGCTCCATTTTGTTATCGTTTTAAAAGCAAAATAAGTGAAGTAAACAAATAGTGTGCTGAACTAATATAGTAATTAAAGTGTATTAAAAAAAGAAAATGTATAACTTTAATCTAAAACGTAATAAAAATAATTAGTTTTAACGGACTATCAGACAGTTCATTCTTCTACAAAATTATTTTCAAATTCTATGCTAGCAGCTGAAAAATGACACCCAAAAAGGAAAAATAGAAAACATTTTAATGAAACTTATTCATTATAAAAATCATTAACGCAGTAAAAAGGTCTTTCAATAAGGTACGCTTTGAACGGAAGCTTTCACGGCTTTGGCCAATTAAGAAATCAAGGTTCTTGGGATTAGACCGTGTCAAATTGGAATTACTATTCGACGTTTCGCCTTCGATTGCACGAGGCATCTTCAGGGATCTTTACTCTACGAGATCTGAACGCTGAATGAGCTCGAAGAGATTCAGGCGGCCTTTTATACCCGACTTGTGCTCGCTGAACCCTCTCCCTGTGTTAAGATCGGTTTCCACGTGTGATGTAGACCGTAACTCGTGTCTCTATTGAAATTTTTTGTATGTTTATTTATTTCAATAGATTCTCTAACTTTTCGTTTATAAAAACCTGGAACCGATGCTAGAACCTTGGGTTCCTTTATATTTATAAATTGGCCAATGTTATGCAGCTTCAGCAGATTAAACAATTTGTTTCTTTTTAATACATCGTTCATGTTCCTTAAGTCTAGTTGATATTTCCTGTTTCTTGTTTCTCCCACATACACTTCTCCACAGGAGCAAGGAATTTTATATACTCCTTTTGTTTGGAGAGGTACAAGATCTTTCGGGGATCACAAACATTGTCCAATCTTCTTATGTATATTGAAGATTGTACGTATGTTGGACCGCCGAAGTAATCGTCCTATTTTGTCTGCAGTGCCATGTATGTAGGGAAGAACAACACTACCTAATGGTGGCTCTTTATCATTCTCCTTTGGAGGAGTTGGTTTACTGTATCTTTTAATTAAACGCGTAATATCTTCAGTGCAATAGCCATTCCCTCTGAGAGCTTCGGTCAGTTTCAATGTTTCCGATGTTAAAGAATCTTGATCAGAAATCGAAATAGCTCTGAATACTAGTGAGTTAATATTCGATTTCTTTTGTGCTGGATGGTGATGAGAATTTGCATTTAAGTATCTATTTGTATGCGTCGGTTTTCTATACACAGAATGTCCTAATGTACCATTTTCCTTCATTTGAACACATACATCTAGAAAGGGAATCATTTCATTAGATTCAATTTTCATCGTGAACTTGATATTATGATGTTGCTGATTAAGGTGGTCCAGAAATATGAGGAGATTATCCTGCCCATGAGGCCAAGCAACAAAAGTATCATCTACGTATCTAAACCAGTGCTTTGGTTTTAGTGCAGCGGATGTTAAAGCAATATCATCAAAGGCTTCCATAAAGATATTCTCTACCACAGGTGATAGAGGAGATCCCATAGCTGCCCCTGAAGTTTGTTCATAAAAAGTTTCTTGAAAAATGAAATAAGTAGATGTAAGACAAGCTTCCACTAGGTCCATTAAGTTCTTATCAAGATTCTCATTATCCAGTATGTCTGATATAATGGAAATTGAGTCGTTGACAGGAACATTTGTGTAAAGTGATTCTACATCGCAACTGACCAAAATATCTTCGGGATTCAACTGTATTGTCTTAAGTATTTCCACAAAATGTGCAGAGTTTTTAATAAAGCAATCTGTTTTTCCAGTAAATGGATTAAGAAAATTTGAAAGATATTTCCCTAGTTTGTATGTGGGCGAGTCTATTGCACTGACGATCGGTCGAAGTAGTACGTTGTCCTTGTGTATCTTCAGAAGACCGTAGAACCTGGGAATGTTGGAGCTGCTTGGTTTTAATGATTCTTTCTCCGCTGGTGGTAGACTGGATGTGTTGATCAAATTGGTAATGCGTCTTTCTATTCTACTTGTGGGGTCTGCCTGCATAACCTTATAGGTGTTGTTGTCCAAAAGTTAAGTACTACACAGTTAGTAACTGTGGCGTTGCCTTTATCTGCTGGAAGTACCAGAATGTTTGCGTCTTCATTTAAGGTCTTCATTGCTGTTTTTTCGGCTGCGGAGAGGTTCGACTTCGGTGGTTTTGAGTTTTTAATGATCTTCGCTGTCTCATATCTGATTTCATCGGCTTGTTCCACTGGTAAAAAAAAAGGTTTTTAATCGTTATAATTATTTTTACGGATATATTTCTATGAAAATTGGCAATATATATTCTTCTTGCTTCACTGGCGTTTTCTTGGCACTTACAATACAGCGTTACAATCAGTAGTTTTTCTTTTAACGAATATTTACCGCAAATTAATATAAGACCTACTAATACGTCAAAATTACAGTGATTTTGAAGTAACGTGATCACCTGCATCACCTACATTTCATATGAATATATTCAATTAAATAGGTAGCAAAATAATTTACGTTTTTTTTGTTTGACTGGCATCATAAGATAGGCCAAAGAAGCAAAAATGTAAATTTTCAAACGTCAATAAATCAAAAACAGTTGAAGATAGACATATAGTACCCTTATTAAAAAACATTTAGAATTGGTCATAGAATCCAAAAATATGATAATATATAGGTTGTTTTGTTTAAAAAACGCAACATCCTTGGCGTAAGTCTTTTGTTTCTCATTCCATTGTTTTTTTGTTACGGTCCTCGAATTCTCCGAGGTAAAATTCATCGATTGGCTATTTTCAATTTCTTGAGAAATACGGGCGAAGTTAAAAAAAATACCGTTTTTCCTCCTCAATGGAAGGCCTTCTTCATTAATTTCATCCGTATAACAAATAATCTGTTAGTGTCAGCTGACGCAGCAACTAACTTGCAAAATGCCAGTAATTGTTGATTTAAAATTAATATTACTATAATATAAATAAAAATGTAGCTATATTTGTTTTTTTTTTGTTTTTGTTTTAGAGGAGGTCGTAGAAAAAATGTTTTTCCTAACTTGTGTGGAAAGTGACTTTCCAGCATTCAACTACTTGCTTAAACTCCGCTCCCCGTCTTTCTAGTCAACGGCAGTCGCGTCCGAGAAAATGTTTCCGCACTTTTTAAGAAAACCACTATTTCTGAAAAGAAAACGCAAAATAGACGGTGTAAATTTAATTAATTAATACCATTTTGTTTGTTTCAGATCAAGCAATCTCCCGTGGCTTATGGCAAACTACTGCGACCTATTTTACTTTTGCCAAACGGGTGGATACAAGGGGTCAACATGGAAGGATCCCACGACGTGAAACCCGTAACAGAAGAACGACCGGACGATCTAAAGTTTGATTTTAGGACGCAGACACACTCCCTACGATGAAAACTTACTTCACGAACTTGAAAATATTTTTGAGGTTAAGTCAGTTTATACATCATCAAAATGACATTTTGCCAGTAAGAATGAAATCCAAAATTTAAATTTATTGCTTATGTTAATCGTCAACATACTATAATAATAACTAAATCTACTATGTTCCCCTTATTTATATTTATTGTAATTATATAAGTATGTTTGATAGCACAAATTTTAAATCCTGTCACACAATCACAGAGAAAATGTCATTTAGTATACAAAAACGTTATAAGATCTAAAGTTAAGGTCACCAGAAGTGGATTTGGATATTTCTGTGTTAATTTCAAAAAATTGTAGCTTGTCAACAACTCAATTGATTAAGCGCATCCTCTCTCTATTTCTATTGCCAGTTACCCAAGGATGCTTTTGTTTTTGTATTCGTATGCTTGCATTGATCACTTTGACATTAAAACATTAGCAGCCAAGTGTGGGCCCTCCATAATACTTTAGAATATAGGGACCCCTTTAACCTAATTTAGGTTAACAGCAGAACAATATTCTAGTGATATGTAGTATTTTTCTATTTGGAAATTTACAAATTATAGCGAATATACTTTAAAAATCCGTACTAATATAAAAAGTCGCTTTCCTGGATTTTTAATTTATTGGCAGAATTGGTTTACAATCGTACAATCAAGAATAATCATGAATAACATTTTCTCATAATTTCTATAGAGATCAATGCCGACTTTAAAAAAGGAGGAAGTTCCCAATTCCACCGTATGGATTTTTGTTATATATGTAGTACACCATTTATTGTGTGTTGGTTTGACCAATCTGGATGAATTAAGGGTGGTGTCAAAGTGGCGCCATTTTGAACCTTTTTGTGCAGGAGAAGTTCCGCGATAATTTTGACATGTTGCCTTAATATTTGGGATTACCTTGAACAGAGAGTCATTTAAGTATACCGAGTTCCATATTGTTTCGGGGTTTTTGGAGTTACAAACTTCAATTTTTCTATATATATATATATATATATCTAGGTGCCGCTTATTTATAATATTAGTTACTGTGGATCTTTATGCAAACCGGTTATTTCCGGAAGATTGGGGCAACTTGAACGAATTTTTCAAGAAGTATTTTAAACAGTGGCGGAGTGATCCCAAAGCCGGTATTTAAAAAAATGACATAATGGCGTAATCTCTTTATTCTAGAGAGTTTCTGCGATAATTTTAAAATGCTTCATTATTTTACTTTGAAACAAGGTCCATAAATTGGGATTAACCAAAAAAGTTATTTGGATATACCTGGAAATAGATCCCCAACTTCCTAGATGTGGACGGGCAATATTTTTTCTTGACAGGCTATATCGGTAGGTAATTATGAATCTTAATATTAAATGACTTTATTCTAGACACAAAACATTTCTTGTGTTAGTAACTGAGGTATTGGTCGGGAGGACGTCACATTGAGACAGATTGATCCAAAATATCATGTTTCATAGAGTTTTCGGATTTTTCAGAGACATGAAAATCAATTGATGTTAGTTTGTATGGATGTCGCGTTTTCTATAATATTATTAACTATGGTTTTAGCAAGATTTTATGAGCAATGAACCACAGGACTTCTTTACTTTATTAGGGATAATATCTTATTATAAGTTTCGGCCCCAAACACTTTTGCTCTGACCTTTACCATGGATAAAGCATTGGTCAGTTTGTTTATATAGATAGGCAACTCAATATACAAAATTGACCCCGTATTTGGCTCCCTCTAGCATTTGTAGTCTTTTTTTGAAAAGTAATACAGGTTGTTCCAAATTGATGCTGGTAGTATGTATGTAAGGTATTTAGGGAAGTACCATCGTCACCAAAAGTAACTGGGACAAAAATTACCTATTTTACTTTCCTGAACTATTATTCCAAGTTAAGCTATAGTGGCAATGCCAAAGTTAACCTAGGATCGGAATGTCAAAGTAATTTTTTTTATTTTGACACTGTCTTTTGCTTTTAATTTAAAAGCAATATTTATCTTTGTTTATCAGCAAATACCTAATTTGTTCACATTTTATACATCATGACGAAGCTAACGGAGGAACAAAAGTCAATAATTTTTACTCGACTTCATGATGGAAAAAATTAGGGAAGTTGCAGCAGAAGTGCATGTTAGCAAAAACACCATTTTTTTAGCAAAGCAAAAAATTGCAGAATATAGTGAGTATCATTGAGAGACCAAAGGCGGCACGTTCAAAAGTTTCAACCCTGAATCAGGACTAGGAATTGGCGCATTTCCCTAGAAACAATCCTTTTCAAACAGCAGTAAAGGCTAAAAAAGAAATCAATTTCCCAGATTCTGCAAATACTGCAAGGAAAAGGATACGGTTATCAAACCTAAGGAATTGTGGTGCGTCTAATAAAATATTCCTTATAGAATTTAATAAGCAATGGGGGTTGGAATTTGCAAGGGAATATGAAAATCAATATCATTTCTGGGAAAATGTGATATTTTCTAACGAGAAAACTTTTCAATCATGCCATAATGGAACACTGTGCGTGTATAGATCTGTTGAGATGAGGTATATTAAACCAGAGTGGTTGTTTTTCTGTAAACGTTTGGGGTTGGATAAGAATCAGGTGTCCAGGAGTGTGTGCAGTAATTGAAGAAAAGCTTAATGCAGATGTTTACTGCAATATACTAGAAAACATTATGTTATTTTCTGTGAGGCCAGTTTTTGGAGACAACTTTGTATTTCAACATGATAATTGCCTTAAACATAGAACAAGAGTAGCGCAAAAAGCCCTGATTTGTATCCAAATGAAAACGTCTGGGGGCAAATGGCCAGACAAATTTATAAGGAAGGATTTCGGCCTCGTAATCAAGATGATCTTCGACAACCAATCGTTCGAGCTTGGAACGAAATAACCCTTGCATGTACAAGAGGCTTGGTCTTAAGCATGCCTCAAAGATTGGGTAACGTTATCGAACATAATGGTTCCATAACAAAATATTAAGTTATTTATTTAAGTTTTAGTTTATGGTTACCAGTTAAAAATTAAAAAGAACTAGGTCTAATTTTTTATGAAAGTTCATGGTTAGGTTATATTTGTGAAATATATTTCTTAATTTTACACTGAATGACATTCAGTGTTCAGATAGTTGGAGTAAAGATCCCTGAAGATGCCTCGTTCAATCGAAAGCGAAACGTCGGTTAGTAATTCCAATTTGACACGGTCTAATCCCAAGCACCATGATTTCTTAATGGAATATAGATTTTTAATTATAAAAGAAGCTAAATTTTCGAATTTTATAGACAGATTGTAGTTTTTATTTTGACATAATTTTTTTTAAATAAATTTACCTACTTAGTTTTGCAATAGGAAATATGCTACAGACAAATACGCTGGCAGCATCAAACTGAAATACACTGTTGTAATATTGATCGATCACCAATACCTAATCTAAAAAGAAAAATTTTCACAAAATATTTTTTTTTTCAGTTATGTTAAAATAAAACCTTATAGAGATTTACCTTAATTGGTTCAGTGGTTCAAAATATATATCCTTTTGAAATTAACCTACATAGATAGATAGATAAGATTTGCTTTGATTTGAGTGTCCATCAGAGTATTGTACTTTTTTCTTTGAGAAATGTGTTGAGAAATGTCTATAAAGATTTTATGAGCAAATTCCAAATACCAACAAATTTCGAAAAAAAGAATGTGTCTGTAAGTTTTTTTTTTGTATTTTTTTATAAGGATTTTATTGTTTTAGATATTATTACAATTTACATCCATACGCAATGTTCTTTGTGTTATTTATAGGTAATAATAATAAATTAAAATAAAACTCTATTAAACATTAAATTCGATAAAAAAAGCGATGGATGTAAATAAAATTTATTAATAACTCATAGAATTAATTGAACCGAATGAAGAATGTTGTAGTTAGTAGATTGTCTGTGATTCCATTTACTACTTAAAATAATTATTTTAAACCTAGTGAATGTAAGTGAAATTATTTCAATAAAAAAGAAAGATAATATTAGTTTTTTGTGTCTCACCATTCACACAGCCTTGAATAATTAATATTAAAGATATAACAATTCCAAATAACGCTATTTTAATTTCTTTGGATGTTCAAAACCTATTTCCCAGTATCCCCCCCTATTGAAGCGATGAACCTAGTGGACAATTTGCTATTAAAAAACAAAGTCAACCCTGTTGTTAAGAATTGTTGGCAGTGTGCCTTGATCAAAATTATTTTGAATTTAATGGCTCGATCTATTTAGGTAAAGAAGGTTTAATAATGGGTAACCTGTTAAGTTCTATTTTAGCTGAAATATTTCTTGATTACTTAGAACAAATAATAGATAATCACCCTATCCGAGACAAGTTTATTTATTGGTACAGATAAGCTGACGATATTTTGGCTTGTTTCACTGGCACAGAGAGACAACTTAACCTCTTTCTAAATTCTATTAATAAATTACATAAAAATATAAGATTTACTTTAGACTTAGAACAAAACAAGTTCATAAACTTTTTAGATTTAAAAGTCAGGAACATTAATGATAAACACGATTTTGAAATTTATCATAAACCATCCTATACAGATATAACAATACATGATACATCAAACCACCCAATCACACATAGGATGGCAGCTTTCCATAGTTTTGTACATCGTTTAATTAATGTACCTCTGTCAACAGAAAATTTTAACAAGGAACTTAATATTATAAAACATATTGCAGTTAATAATGGTTATGACGCAACTATAATAGACAAAATCGTAAATAAAAAACAATATAAAAAGGCACTCAATTTCGTTTATTTTAATTTCAGTACAAAAGACAATATTAAGTTTAACACATTAACATACACGGGAAAAATTTGGACTAAAATAGAGAAATATCTTAAAAAAACAAATCATAAAGCAGCTTTTTGTACCAATAATACTTTAGGTAGATATATTAATAACAAGTCTATATAGGTACGATTAAAAGATATGAATTAAAATATGGCTCTTGCGAAATAGTATATATTGGTCAAAAACTGATTCCAATTATGCAAAACATTTATTACAAAAAAATCATAGTTTTAATAATGAATTTAAAACGTCGCATTCAGCCAATAAAAGTTACAAGTTAAATTACCTGGAAAGTATAGAAATTAATAAGAAGAAAAACCATAATATTTTATTGAACGATCAAATGCACCTAAACGGTTCCCCACTGTTAAATCTTTATAGCTAAAATCTGCTAGGTTTAGGTAGGTAGACTCTTTTATTACTGTTAAAAAATCTTGTGTGACTTTGAACCTCAGAGAAAACATCTATCATATCCTTTACACTTTAAATTCCATTTAAATTGTCGTTTTAGATTGATATCTGATTTGTGTATTGCATGTTTAGATAAG
Organism: Kuschelorhynchus macadamiae; assembly: GCA_030620095.1. Taxonomy (NCBI): domain Eukaryota; kingdom Metazoa; phylum Arthropoda; class Insecta; order Coleoptera; family Curculionidae; genus Kuschelorhynchus; species Kuschelorhynchus macadamiae. The sequence continues at coordinate 730,748 of JAUTXW010001615.1, forward strand.
TGTAGTAGTTTTTGAGAAAATATTTGATTAAATTACAAAATATTAATAATAGTGGGCTAATCTGTTATTTGCAAAGTAAACAAGACCTGCAGGTCTGCTTTCTTTTCTGTAAAAGATGTTAAGATATAGCGTTTCTATCAATTTTTTGGCTATATTCTTCCTTACTCGATGCACCGCATAAATATCATTAGTCACGCTATCTATGGAAAAGAGTTATAATTTAAAACCTATTTAGATAAAAAAATTGCATTTCTGATATAAAGAAAATAGACGCAACCGTCTCTCAGTGAAAGTGAAAGAAAGTGTACCATTTTTTGCGTTCTTTAATTATTTGTTTAATTATTTTGATATACCGATGCGTAGACTTGTTACACCGATGCCAGGTCCGTAATTAGTAATAATTGTTTGGAAAGCTATTTTTATAAGAACTATGGTTTAATAATGAGCGAAATTCTCCGAATTTTTGAAAGCAGTAAAGTAGTCTAGAAGAAAACGCATATTTATAATACAAAAAATTTTAAATACTCTGTATTTAAACAAACATTTCCGGGATCAGAGTTGGCTTTAGGGTGTAGCACTTACAGTATACAAAAATGTATCCTGGATAAAATCCTTTTTACTTCCCTCAAAAAAGGGAAGTATGGTAATCGTGAAAAAATCACCCTCAGAGATTTTTTCAGGGTCCCTAGATGACGAAAAACATGTTTTCTCGATTCCATCGGTCTGTCTGTCTGTTTGCCTGTGTGTCTGTCGGCCTGTTAAAATTTTGTTTTCGAGACCACCGAGACTTTCGAGACCGATACCAAGACTAAGTAGGTCTCGGTCTCGAAGCATCAACCGATACCGAGACCGAGACCGTAAACATTTTCCGAGATCGAGACTGATTTTAGCATTATTTTTTACGCACCCTGTATAAGACTTTCCCGATTGGGCACTATTACTTGTATATCATCGAGTTTATGTATTTCAATCAATGTCGATAGCGAGAACTGCTTCAAAGTTACTTGCAAGATTTGACTCAAACTAACTAATTAACATACAAGTAAAGTTAAATTAAAACTTTTAAAATATAGGGTTAGTAAAAAGGACCAGAACGATTAAATATCTTTAAAACCCCTGTTGTGCATGCAAAATTTGGCATTTGAGAGTTTGTGAACATGCGGTATTGGCACTGTTGCCAGATTTCCCAGTTTTCCGCTACAAGTAGTCATTTTCTTTTCTTAAATGGAATGCCCTATTTATTTTTATTGCATTAAATTGGCCCTCTCAAGTTTAGTCCCATCCTAAATTTTCAAAATTCTATCTTTACTGATTGCTGAGGTATGACAACACCGCATTTACAGTAAAAAGTACTGGAACGCCTAAATATCTCTTAAACTGCTAAAGTTGTGCTTTCAAAATTCGGTCTTAGCGGGTTTCTGGGCATGTGAAATTGAAAAACAGTATCGGCACTGTTGCCAGATTTTTTAGTCTTGCGCTACACATAGTCTTTTTCTTACCTTAAATAGAATGTCCCACTTATTTTTATTGCATATAATTGGCCGTTTCAAGTTTAGTAATATTCCAAATTTTGAAAATTTTATTTGTCCTAGTTGTTGAGATATGACAACACCGGGTTTATAGTAAAAAGTACCGGAATGTGTAAATAACTTCGAAAACCGCAAAGTTGTGCTGACATAATTTGGAATTTGGGAGTTTCTAGACATGCGGAATTGAAAAATGGTATCGGCACTGTTGCCAGATATCCCAGTTTTGTGCTACACGTAGTTTTCTTATGCTAAAGGTTTATTTTTATTGCAATAAATTGGCCATCTCAAATTTAGTAAAATCCTAAACTTTCAAAATTTTATCTGCACTGGTTGCTGAGATACGACAACACCGCATTTACAGTAAAAAGTGCGGGAACGCCCAATTAGCTTTTAAACCGCTAAAGTTGTGCTTACCAAATTCGGTAATTATTTATTTGTGAGCATGCGGAAATGAAAAATGGCATCTGCATCTTGCCATATTTCCCAGTTTTGAGCTACATGTAGACATTTTCTAATCTTAAATGTAATTCCCCTTTTATTTTATTGACATGAGTGGCTTATAAGTTATTAAGCTGCTTTTCTTGTTAAGTGATATTGGTGGCTTTCCACAAAAAAAAAATAAAAGTATAATTACTTCTTAATCCTGCGTACAGGGTGGTCCACTTATGCTTCTATACCTTATCTCAATAAATAAGACACTGAGAAAAAAAAGTTAAATACAAAAAGTAGTTGACCCTAAGTATATTTTTTATTTATAATATTTTTATGTATACAGGGTGTTCCATTGTGCCAGGACAGTAACCAACTTTTTTCTTTTTAATGAAATGGTATGAATATTTTTAGAAATTCGAATTCTACGCTTGATTTTGAGTATTTTTTGTCACCATAGCATACAAAATTTTGAGTAGTTTTTGAGAAAAATTAACTTTTCTAATTTTTTTCGGAAAAACAGGTGTATGGAAAAATATGATTCTTTCACACTTGAAGACTAAAATTGTGAATTTTGGTTATGGATCCGTGGGAGTGGTTAATATTTAATACTCTGACCTATCAAGAGCGAAAATCCATTATACAGGGTGGTCACAAATGACTATCAAAAAAAATGTTTTTGTAACTAAAAAAACTTAATTTTTTTAAATGGAACACCCTGTATTTAGCATTTTTATTGTATTTAGGATTTAATTCTGCATCATTCCATATATATAGTTTATATTCCAAAAATTAGTAGTTTAGAAGTTATGACCAATTTTCTATAATAATTCAGGTATTTTTGTTAAAAATCTAACTAAACCTAAATAATATCCTATTCTAAGTTTTTTTTAGCATTATAATTAAATTTAACATTAAATCAACAAGTAATGCAAGAAAGAAAGTAACTAATTACTTATTACAAAACATAGCATTTCTAACCGCGTCTGTTGCATTAAGTCTTTCTACCTCTTGCCTAATTCTCCTTTTTAAATCTTGGACAGTATTACACCAATTTTTATCCACCTCGTTTTTTAGGTTGCCCTATAAAAAAAATCTAGGGGTGTTAAGTCGGGGCTCCTCGCTGGCCAACCTATGGTCCCGTACCGACCTATCCAAAATGGAAACCATTGCAACAATTTCTAACAGGCACTACAGTGTGATATGGAGCAGTATCTTGTTGATAAACAAGCTCATCTTTAATATCGCTCGGCAGATTGTCAATTAACGGAAATATTTCGTTCTCCAACAAATTTAAATACCTCTCATCATTCAGAACAAAGTCCTAAAATACTGGGCCTATTATTCGATCACGGATAATACTACACCACACATAAACACTTCTCCGACCCTGTTTTTTCATTTCTTTTACACGATGTTCATTTCAGTTACACCAGTAATGAGTATTTTTTCGGTTGAACATGCCGGCCGTATTGAAAATTGCCTCATCGGTAAATAAAATATTTTTAAAAATGTCAATTTCAAAATGGTGGTCCATCATGAGAGAACAATAAGAAAGCCTTGTTTGAAAATCCCGTTGGGATAATTCCTGAACTGGTAAAAATTTGAACGGATGGTAGTTATTATCATTTAAAGTCCTTTAAACACTAGTCTTATTAATTGCCGGTAGATCTCGGGATGCATCTCTTTGAGAATTTTTGTTATTTTCTTCAAAATACAGGAGAATTTCTAATTGCTTTTCTTCTGTTACGACAATTTTTGGGCGTCGTTTTTGTTTATTGATTACCACTCCACGTTCAAGATCACGAACAACTCGTGAAAAAACATGTTTCGTGGGTACCCGTCTTGCAGGATGCAACAACCGATACTCCCGCAGGGCTAACGCTGGACTCTTATTATTTCTTATGTATCATTCATGAAGATTTAAACCCTCTTGGACACTCTATAAAGTCATTTTTCCTTTAAAAAGAGTTAGAGGCAACTAAATGTCAAATAAAAACTGTGTATTTATTGGTGTCCAAGCAACAATTTTACTAGTTTTGTTTTTCCGTGGATATCTTGTAAAATTAAGACGCGTTTAGAAATGCTATTACAATTGCGAAAATTAAAACCGTAACCGTAATATTATACTACTTGTATTGCCAAAGACGGGGGTTATGTCGAAAATGTTTTGTAATAAGTAATTAGTTACTTTCTTTCTTGCATTACTTGTTGATTTAATGTTAAATTTAATTATAATTTTAAAAAAGACTTAGAATAGGATATTATTTAGGTTTAGTTAGATTTTTAACAAAAATACCTGAATTATTATAGAAAATTGGTCATAACTTCTAAACTACTAATTTTTGGAATATAAACTATATATATGGAATGATGCAGAATTAAATCCTAAATACAATAAAAATGCTAAATACAGGGTGTTCCATTTAAAAAAAATAAGTTTTTTTAGTTACAAAAACATTTTTTTTTCATGGTCATTTGTGACCAGGCTGTATAATGGATTTTTGCTCTTGATAGGTCAGAGTATTAAATATTAACCACTCCTATGGAACCACAATCACAATTTTAGTCTTCAAGTGTGAAAAAATCACATTTTTCCAAAAACCTGTTTTTCCGAAAAAAATTAGAAAAGTTAATTTTTCTCAAAAACTACTCCAAATTTCTTATGCTATGGTGACAAAAAATACTCAAAATTAAGCGTAGAATTTGAATTTCTAAAAATATTCATAGCATTTTATTAAAAAGAAAAAAGTTGGTTACTGTCCTGGCACAATGGAACACCCTGTATACATACAAATATTATAGATAAAAGATATTCTTAGGGTCAAATACTTTTTGTATTTAACTTTTTTTTCTCAGTGTCTTATTTATTGAGATAAAGTATAGGAGCATCTTAAGAGGACCACCCTTTACATTGAAAAAAGCAATTATTTCAAACTTGCATTACCAGCCGTTCATTCTGGAAGAAAAAAACGTAGCTCATTATTACCCAAAAGGGAGAAAACTCTTATTAAATAAAAAATAAATATACCTAGGTACTTTAAATCTTCACACCATTAATGTATTATTCGTCTTCTGCATTAATTTTTATAAACGCTACATTCTTAACAAATAAATCTTATTCATACGTAAGTAATAAATATAAAAATCGAAGAAATTGTCCATATTGCTCAAAAAGACCTACTTTTAATAACAAACATAGAAAAAGACTCCAAGTCTCGGTCTCATTAAATTATAATTTTACAATTCACAACAAACATGACACGTGTTTCGCCCTTTCGAGCATCATCAGACCTACAAACAACAGAGAGAACCTTAGTAAATAATCACACTCACAAATCCTAAAACAATAACTTACAAATAGAATAAAACACACTAAAGCACAACAAAACAAACAACTACTTATACATATTTGATGGACATTAAAATGAGGTTAAGTCTCACGTGAATAAACAAAATAAAATATTAAAAAAGTATTAAAAAAGATTCATGTCTCTAGACGGGATCCAACCCAGACCACCCGAGTGAGACACCGAAGCAACCACCCACAGACCACTGGACTAGTCGAAGAAAAGAACCAAAAACTCTCACTCTATGAATTAGTGAATGAAATGAAGGTTGCCTACAATTATTATTACATTAAATTGTTAAATATTAGGGTTGGTTCAAAATTAAAAACATCGTTAACGCAAGTGAGAATGGGACTTTTTATAGCTTTGGTTATTTCCATTTTTTCTAGAAGGTCAAGCTTTTTCCCCTTCGGACATTTATGTAAAACATCAACGTCAGAAATGGAAAATTCATGACCTGACTCCAACAAATGATTGGCAAAAGCCGAAACAGTCTCAGTTACATCCGTATTTCTGAATTTGTTGACAAGGCTTAAATGTTCTCTCACCCTTGTGGAAATTTTTCGACCTGTTTGTCCCACATAGGTCGTGGAACATTCGCTACAATTTAGTGCATAAACCCCAGATCTGGACAATTTATCGGTTGTGTCCTTTGTCCTTACTAAATGTCTCTTGAGAGTATTTACTGTTTTGAATGAAATATTGACATTTTTAATATTTTTAAAAAATTTTGCCAATTGGAGAGAAATACTTCCGAAAAAAGTAATGCACTTGAAAAAGTTTGTCTCATCCCTAAGTTCTGAATGTATGACAGTATATGACATTTTGTACTTGTTTATAAATTTGTAATATAATTTGGTGATGGACTCCAAAGGAAAACCGTTATTCATAGCAATCTGCATTATAATATCACGCTCCTTAGTAAACGCTTCCCTTGACAATGGTAAATTACACAACCGATAGAAAAAGGAGTTGAACGCGGCAAATTTATGTGTGTAAGGAGAGTTTGAAGCATACTGAATAACATTATCCGTGGACGATGTTTTCCGGTAAACCTCAAACTCTATCCTACTGTGTTTTCGAGATAGTAAAAGGTTTTCCATTTTTTCATCTTCCATTTCCATTTGGAAATGGAAGATGAAGGAAAGCTACCCTTTCTTGACCTTTTACTATCTCGAAAACACAGTAGGATAGAGTTTGAGGTTTACCGGAAAACAAGTACAAAATGTCATATACTGTCATAAATTCAAAACTTAGCGATGAGACAAATTTTTTCAAGTGCATTACTTTTTTCGGATTTCTCTCCAATTGGCAAAATTTTTTAAAAATATTAAAAATGTCAATATTTCATTCAAAACAGTAAATACTCTCAAGAGACATTTAGTAAGGACAAAGGACACAACCGATAAATTGTCCAGATCTGGGGTTTATGCACTAAATTGTAGCGAATGTTCCACGACCTATGTGGGACAAACAGGTCGAAAAATTTCCACAAGGGTGAGAGAACATTTAAACCTTGTCAACAAATTCAGAAATACGGATGTAACTGAGACTGTTTCGGCTTTTGCCAATCATTTGTTGGAGTCAGGTCATGAATTTTCCATTTCTGACGTTGATGTTTTACATAAATGTCCGAAGGGGAAAAAGCTTGACCTTCTAGAAAAAATGGAAATAACCAAAGCTATAAAAAGTCCCATTCTCACTTGCGTTAACGATGTTTTTAATTTTGAACCAACCCTAATATTTAACAATTTAATGTAATAATAATTGTAGGCAACCTTCATTTCATTCATTAATTCATAGAGTGAGAGTTGTTGGTTCTTTTCTTCGACTAGTCCAGTGGTCTGTGGGTGGTTGCTTCGGTGTCTCACTCGGGTGGTCTGGGTTGGATCCCGTCTAGAGACATGAATCTTTTTTAATACTTTTTTAATATTTTATTTTGTTTATTCACGTGAGACTTAACCTCATTTTAATGTCCATCAAATATGTATAAGTAGTTGTTTGTTTTGTTGTGCTTTAGTGTGTTTTATTCTATTTGTAAGTTATTGTTTTAGGATTTGTGAGTGTGATTATTTACTAAGGTTCTCTCTGTTGTTTGTAGGTCTGATGATGCTCGAAAGGGCGAAACACGTGTCATGTTTGTTGTGAATTGTAAAATTATAATTTAATGAGACCGAGACTTGGAGTCTTTTTCTATGTTTGTTAATAAATATAATATAAATTGCGCCGTATGTAATATTTGTTTCACCTTTTGCATTGATTTTTGTACACCCAGTACAAGTCTAGATAAAGTGTGAGGAAAAGCCGCCAAAATATCACCTGAAAAAAAAGTAACTTGCGAAGCCATTCATTTCGATAAAAATAAATGGGATTTTCGAATTTTGTAAGCACAACTTTAGCAGTTTAAAAGATATTTAGGCGTTCCGGTACTTTTAACTGTAAATGCGGTGTCGTCATATCTCAGCTATGCAACCAGTGCAGATAGAATTTTGAAACATTGAAACAAATTTCGAATTTTGTAAGCACAGCTTTAGCGATTTTGATGATATTTAAGGGTTCCCGTACTTTTCAGTGTAAATGCGATATTGTCATATCACAACAACTAGTACAGTTACAATTTTGAAAATTTGGGATAATACTAAATTTGAGACGGCCAATTTATTGCAATAAAAATAAAGAGGGCATTCTATTTAAGAAAAAAAAATGACTACCTGTAGCGCAAAACTGGAAAATCTGGTAATAGTGCCGATACAATTTTTCAATTCCACATGTCTAGAAACTCCCAAATGCCAAATTTTGTAAGCACAACTTTAGTGGTTTTGAAGATATTTACGCGTTCCGGTTTTCGAAACTTTTTACTAACCATGTATAAAACGCTCCGAACAATTTCGTAAGAAACGAAAGAAAGAAGCATGTTAAAACCAAGCGTTGATTGGTTGGAATTTTAGGTATCCATACATACATACAAGTCGAAAGCTTTTGAAGTTGATAGGCTTAATATTACTTTGATTTTTAGATGCTGTCCATATATAATTCCATATATCCCACATATTGTAAATGTGTGTATAAAAAAATCATACTTTTCTTCGGAGTGGAAGAAGGCCAAGGTTATTCCGTTGCCAAAAATAAATCATCCAACCGACCTTGAACATCTAAGATCAATTTCAGTTTTGCCTGTTTTGTCGAAGGTACTCGAGAAATGCTTGGAAAAACAAATGCAGTCGTTTTTATTTACAAATAATATTATTCCTTCAAAACAGTCCGGATTTCGCAGAGGCTACAGTTGTGCTACAGCCCTTAGCGATATAATAGATGATATATTTCGGGAATTGGATATAAATAATGCCACGGTTTTGATTATGTTAGATTACAGTAAAGCTTTTGATATGCTGAATCATTCAACTTTAATCTCGATATTACATTGTTACGGTTTCTCAGATAATGCTATAGGTTTTATAAAATCATTCTTAACAAATAGATTTCAGCTAGTTGATCTTAATGGCAGTGTCTCGTCTATACTAAGATTGAAATCTGGTGTTCCCCAGGGGAGTATACTAGGACCACTTCTATACTCGGTATATACCTCAAACTTCGTGAAGGAATTAAAGCAATGTAAGTACCATCTGTATGCTGATGACACGCAGATTTATTACTCTTTTAGTCCTCACTCTCTTCAGGTTGCCAATGAATACATCAATAAAGACTTATCAGCTATATATTACATTTAAAAAAAACATGTTTTAAACATAAATCCAAAAAAGAGTGTTGCATTGCTTTTTTGTAGCGAACCATTGAGAGCCGACATTAACAATGGATTAAATATACAAATTAATAACAATCCCATACCTTTCCAGGAAAATGTCAGAAATCTAGGTCTAATTATTGATAATAAACTGAGGTTTAAAGAACATATAACATCAAAATTAAAAGTAGCCTACGGCACCCTTAAATCTCTTTTTAACCATAGACATTTTTTAAATAAACAAACTAAACTTTTGCTATGTGACTCTTTAATACTCTCTCTGCTTAATTTCTGTGACAGTGTGTATGGCCCGTGCTTGGATAGTCTAGATATAAGAAGAGTTCAAAAGCTTCAAAATTCTTGCATTCGTTTCATTTTTGGGATTAGGTGTGGGCGAGGTGTTTCACATAAACTTAAAGAACTTGCTTGGCTGAATATGCATGATCGTCGATTACTTCACTCTACTTGTTTTATTTTCAAAATAATTAAACATAAATCACCAGAATACTTATTTGACAAATTATCATTTAGGACTGATATTCATAATTTAAATTTACGGCGCAAAACCTTGATTGCAATTCCAGCTCATAGAAAAGAAATTTTCAAAAGGTCATTTTCATATTGGTCTGCCGCACTTTCCAATAAATATAACATCAACTGCTCCTCATTACAAAGTATTTCTGTATTTAAACGGAAAATAAAAAAAACCTTGCTTGCATAATGTCTGTTTGCTCTGTATAAGATTTATTTATCACTTTTATGATTTTAATAATTCATAAAATGTAATACGGGTGACCCAGCACTTACTTCCTTCTCCCTTTATTTTTAGCTGTCACTTTCTCTTCCTTCTTCTTTTTCAATTTAACTTTTGCTTTGCTTCTTGTCTGTGTTTATCCTTTTTCCGAATATATAATATAATTATCTATGTAAATGGTTAAAATTTTTTTTCTCTTATATATTTTTGTTATATTTAGTAATGTTTAAGAGCAAGGCCTCAACAGCACCTTAATTTGTCTCAGGAAGCTGACTCGAAGGCCTTTTAATCCTAAATAATTATTTCTGTTGGTAATGTCAATGTATAATTACTTGTTATTGGATTAATAAACGTCTTATTATTATTATTATTATTATTATTATGCATAGTTTTAACCAACCAATACTAGCATTCTTTTGTTGATAGCAGACATGTCGGTGGAGGCATCAATTTGAGCTTAAAAATGACTTTAAACGAAAGAAATTTATTGATCGATAGCACATTTTTGTATTATAAATTAAATTAACAACTCTATCCATATACCTCTCATTGAGATATAATCAAAATATTTTAATTATTTTGTTATGAATTATGTTATATTTTATATTTTTATTAACAAACATAGAAAAAGACTCTCGCCCTTCCGAGCATCATCATGCCTACAAACAAAAGAGGGAACGTTAGAAAATAATTACATTCACAAATGGAAAAAGATTAACTTACAAATATAATAAAACACACTAAAGTCCAACAAAACAAACAACTACTTATACATATTTGATCGACACTAAAATAAAGTTATGTCTCACGTGAATAAACAAAATACAATATTAAAAAGCATGTCCCTAACCGGGATCGAACTGCAAGAGTGGGAGGACAGAGTAAGTGCCTATAGAGCACTTGACTAGTCAACGAAAATAACCAAAAACTCTTACTCTATAAATTAATAGATGAAATGAAGGTTGCCTATAATTTGGTTCGAATTTAAAAACATCGTTAACGCAGGTGAGAATAAAACTTTTTATAGCTCTGGTTATTTCCATTTTTTCTAGCAGGTCAAGTTTTTTTCCCTTCGGACATTCATGTAAAACATCAACATCAGAAATGGGGAAAGCACGCCCCCACTTTAACAAATGATTGTTGACAAAGCTCAAATATTCTCCCACCCTTGTGGAAATTTTTCTACCTGTTTGTCCCACATGTAGGTCATAGAACATTCGCCACAATTTAGCCCGTTAACCCCTTCACCAGACAATTTATCGGTTGTGTCCTTTGTCCTTAGTAAACGTCTCTAGAGAGTTTTTAATGTTTTGATTGAAATGTTGATATTTCCAATACTTTTTAAAAAATTCTCCAGTTGGAGAGAAATACTTCCGAAAAAACTAATACACTTAAAAATATTTTCTCATCCCTAAGTTAAAAATTATAGGAAATTTTGTACTTGTTAATACATTTATAATATAATTTGTTGATAGACTCCAAACGAAAACCGTTGCTCATAGCAATCTGCATTATTATGTCACGCTTCTTATTAAACGCTTCCCTTGCCAATGGTAAATTACTTCCAACTGTTGTCTGTTGCCATTCCACATAATGCAAATATCATTCACACATTTCCACATGGGTGAGAGAACATTTGAGCCTTGTCAGCAAATTCAGAAATTCGAATGTGACTGAAATTGTTTCAAATTTTGCAATCATTTTTCAGAGCCAGATCATGATTTCTCCATTTCTGACGTTGATGCTTTACATGAATGTCCGAAGTGGAAATAGCTTGACCTGCTAGAAAAAATAGAATTAACCAATGATATAAAAAGTTCTATTCTGACTTGCGTTAATGATGTTTTAATTTCGAACCAACCCTAATATTTACCAATTTAAGGTAATAATTATTGTAGGCAACCTTCAATTCTTCCATTAAGTTAAAGAGTAAGAGTTTTTGGTTATTTTGGTTGAGCAGTCTAGTACTCTATAGGTATTTACTCTGGCCTGCCACTCAGGCTGTCTTGGTTCGATCCCAATTAGGGCATACAACTTTTTTAATATTCTATTTTGTTTATTCATGTGAGACTTAACCTCATTTTAGTGTTTAAGTTTTAATAACAAACATAGAAAACGACTCCCAGTCTCGGTCTCAGTAAATTTTACATTTTACAATAAACATGACACATGTTTCGCCCTTTCGAGCATCATCAGACCTACAAACAACAGATAAAACCTTAGTAAATAATAACACTCACAAATCCTAAAACAATAACTTACAAATAGAATAAAACACACTAAAGCACAACAAAACAAACAACTACTTATACATATTTGATTGACACTAAAATGAGGTTAAGTCTCACGCGATTAAACAACTTAAAATATTAAAAAGTTTTAAAATTCATATCTCTAAAACTAACCAAAAATTCTCACTCTATAAATTAGTGAATGAAATGAAGGTTGCCTACAATTATTATTAGATTAAATTGTTAAATATTAGGGTTGGTTCTAACTATGCTTACTATTTCAATTGACACTTAAATTCGTGACAATCAAGTGCAAGATTCATACTAAGGCCGCATCAATTGCATTGAAGAAAACTCAAACCGTTTGGATCAAGGAAGAGATTAAACAACACTATAAATCTTTGAACTCAGTAAACTCTAAGCTGAAATATCTCTATCTAACTTTAACGTTTTTGTTATCCTACATTGAATTTGTAATTTTAAATCATGACGTTAGAGATGAGGTTGAGTCTTTCGGTGAGAGCACTTTTAGGAGATTAGGTAAGAAAATCCACTGTCTTAAATTAGCTCAAAGAAATTATCCTTTATCCAACAATATTTCACAAACGTTTTATTAATTTGTCTGGTGTCACTTTTACTATTCAAGAGGAACATATACTTAATTCTAACCTTAAGTATAAATTTTCCCCCAACATCAATACTAATATTAAAGAAACTTTGGCTATAGGGACCGAATGTATTATTCAAACGACCGATATTTCCAACAAAAATATGTTGCGGGCTAGAATAATACATTTTCTGAACTCTAATTTTCCGAATAACACAAACTGTAACTATAACAGGGCCCACCTAAAATCTCTAAAACATAAGACCAAATTCAACGATCTGATTTGCACCAAGGCCGATAAAGACTCTTATTTGGTAGATATGAAAAGAACTGATTATGTTGACAAGGTTATTGGTTTCTTGAAGTCTGGTGATTTTGAAAGAATAAACAGAGACCCAACAAACTCATTTTTTACTAGGTTAAAGAGTAATTTGGACACATTTCTAACAACATGACAAAAGATAAATTATATCGTATGAACCCGAAAACACCCTTACTTTATGGCTTGCCGAAGATTCATAAAAATGGCACTCCCATGAAGCCAGTGGTTTCATTTATTGACTCCTGTTGCTATAAGCTTTCATCTTGGCTAAATAGGGTTCTTAGGGACGTAACGACTTTTCATAGCACATATTCTACCAAGAATTCCATCGACTTTGCCAATCCTTTGCCTTGAAAAACGTTGATATTCCGCACAATACAATATTGGTTTCATTGGATGTCAAGAATTTGTTTCCTTAGTTTTTTTCAAGTTTAATGGACAGTTATATAGGCAAAGGTCCGGGCTAGCTATGGGTTCCTGTTTGTCGCCATTTCTGAGTGAGGTTTTCATGAATAATTTGGAAAACAGGATAATGAATAGTTATTTTGCCTCCTTCCTAACAGTATATAAAAGATACGTGGATGATATTTGCATTGTGAGGAATGGCAACAAGCAACAGTTGGAAGAGTTTTACAATTCTTTAACTCGTTGTATCCTACAATTGAGTTTACATTGGAAATGAAAGATTAAGGAAGACTACCGTTGCTTGACCTTTTGCTATCGAGGAAACACAGTAGGATAGAGTTATAGAGTTTAAGGTTTACCGGAAAACATCATCTACGGATAATGTTATTCAGTACCTATGCTTCAAACTCTCCTTACACACATAAATTCGCAACGCTCAACTCCTTTTTCTATCGGTTGTGTAACTTACCATTGTCAAGGGAAGCATTTAATAAGGAGCGGGATGTTATAATGCAGATTGCTACGAATAATAGTTTTCCTTTGGAGTCTATCACCAAATTATATTATAAATTTATAAACAAGTACAAAATGTCCTATACTGTCATACATTCGAAACTTAGGGATGAGCCAAATATTTTCAAGTGCATTACATTTTTCGGAAGTATTTCTCTACAATTGGCTAAATTTTTAAAAATATTAAAAATATTAACATTTCATTCAAAACAGTAAATACTCTCAAGAGACATTTAGTAATGACAAAGGCCACAACCGATAAATGGCCCAGATCTGGGGTGTATGCACTAAATTGTAACGAATGTTCCACGACCTATGTGGGACAAACAGGTCGAAAAATTCCCACAAGGGTGAAAGAACATTTGAGCCTTTTCAACCAATTCAAATATATGGATGTTACCGAGACTGTTTTTTGCCAAATCATTTGTTAGAGTCAGGTCATGATTTTTCCATTTCTGATGTTGATGTTTTACATGAATGTCCGAAGGGGAAAAAGCTTGACCTTCTAGAAAAAATGGAAATAATCAAAGCTATAAAAAGCCCTGTTTTTAATTTGGAACCAACCCTAATATTTAACAATTTAATGTAATAATAATTGTAGGCAACCATCACTTCATTCACTAATTTGTAGAGTGAGATTTTTTGGTTAGTTTTTTTGACTACTCCAGTGGTCTGTAGGTACTTACTTCGGACTCGCACTCAGATGGTTGAGGATCGATTCCAGCTAGAGACATGAATTTTTAACCATTTTTTAATATTTTATTTTGTTTATTCACGTGAGACTCAACCTCATTTTAGTGTCAATCAAATATGTATAGGTAGTTGTTTGTTTTGTTGTACTTTTGTGTGTTTTACTAAGGTTCTCTCTGTTGTTTGTAGGTCTAATGATGCTCGAAAGAGCGAAACACGTGTCATGTGTATTGTAAAATGTAAAATTTACTGAGACCGAGACTTGGAGTCTTTTTCTATGTCTGTTATGTATAAGTAGTTGTTTGTTTTTTAGTGTGTCGAATTTTATTTTTATGTTATTGTTTTTAAATTTGTGATTATTAACTAAGGCTCTCTCTGGTGTTTGTAGGTCTGAGGATGCTCGAAAGGGCGAAACACGTGTCATGTTAGTAATTGTAATTTACTGAGACCGAGTCTTTTTTTATGGTTGTTATTAAAATATGGACAATTTCTTCGACTTTTATACTTGTTATATTTTATCCATTTCGTTTGCTAAAAATGGCAATGTTCTACACAAAATTAAAGTCAAATAAAATATATAAATAAACAAATGTCTACGAAATCATTTGTGTTAAGAATTTGTATAACTTTTTTTGTGCCACTTGGTATGACAGAAATTATTTTGTAAAAATAGTTATAAAATAAATTATAGCTCAGCCGTAGGCTGAATCTCGATATCGGAGTAGCTTTTAATAAACAAGATGAAATTAGTAATCTTAATCTAAAATTCAAATTTTATTATAAACCACGAAGTGAAGATTTCATTGAATTTAACTGAAAATTGTTTCAGTCTAGTCAGGTTACGTGTTTAATCAACTGTTGATATTGAAATGTAGACTTTATGATAGTTTGATGGATAATGTGGATGGATTTTAACGGTAATTTCTGGGCTTCTACGTGCGGTTAGTCACGTATGTGTAAGTTTTATTAAATATATTTTAATTGCCTTTTTAATTGCCATATATTTTTTATAATAGATTTTAATTGCTTTTGATCTTAGCTATAGGCCACGAATATAGTATATATATATATATATATATATATATATATATATATATATATATATATATATATATTAGGTTTTTTTATGGACTTCTATAAGTTTCAATCCATCTGAATATATCTATATCTATATCTATATATATATATATATATATATATATATATATATATATATATATATATATATATATATATATTTATATATTTATATATATTTATATATATATATATATATATATATATATATATATATATATATATATATATATATATATACAGTGTGTCCGAAATTGGTTATGACAGTATTGGGATCTCGGAAACCGTGATAGTTACAAAAACGTTTAAATGGAGAAAGTTTTAGACAATTATGTTTGTAATTTAACGCCGTTTTGCTCGCGATTCTATCTTTTTTAGTTTTTAAGATATTTTGAAAAAACCAAAAAACTGCGTTTTCGAAAAAGTCCTATAATTTATTTATTTATGAAAATTTTCAAAATCTGTAAGAACAATATTAAGGCAACTTTTTACGTAGAGTGCACCTATTAAGTCAGATTTTACATACGACGTTTCGATTTTCTAGAACCATCATCAATTTTGTTTTTTCTTATGGCCGCTGTGTTCGATTTTAACAGTTTTGAAAAGAGTATTTCTTTAGCTTTTCAACGGTCTATCACACTTTGTAATTAGGTTATTACTAAAGGTGCAAAAAGTGCGTAGAGAAAATATTTAAACGTTTTTTGGAATCATCAAAGTAAAAAATTAAAAATTAATAGTGTTAAAAGGCAATATGTAATTCAACATCCAGTTCTACAAAAATTAGTAAAAACTACTCAATAACATTGCACAATGTTCACAAATGTTCAAATGACCAGCCGCAGATAACACTAACATCTTTGCTCAAGTAGGCTTTGGTTTTGAAATAATAGAATGCGTTTAATCTGTCAAAAATGCAACGTTTAAGTTTTATTTAACATTCATCGCTGTTTTAATAAGGATTACAATGGCGTTAAACTTTTCTAATGAAGAAATGTTTGATATGTTAGTGTGTTATATTAAAAATGAAAGAAATGCAAACAGGGCCATGGATGTGTATTTTGACACGTACCCCGAAAGACGGCAGCCTGGCAGAACTTATTTTCAAACGCTGGTTAGAAACTTGCTTGAGTTTGGCAGTTTTAATAAGATTCGCACAAAGAAGTATGCAAAAGACAACGAGCAACGCAATAGGCAAATCCTAGAATATTTTAATGAAAATCCGACTTCATCTACAAGAAGAAGCGAAACAGAACTTCAAATTCCAAAATCTACCGTTCATGGCATCTTAAAAGTAACTAAATATCGTCCTTGCAAGCCAACAATTGTGCAAGGACTTCAAGCAGGTGATTTCGAAAGAAGAATTATTTTGTAATTGGTATATCAATAGATGTCGAGAAAATCCCGCTTTTTGCAATAAAGTCATTTGGTCAGATGAGACTCATTTTACAAACTGTGGCATTTTTAATAAAAAAAATCACCATTATTGGGCTATTGAAAATCCGCAAGTACGCGATCCACGCAGGCTGCAAGAGCGATTTGGTTTTAATGTGTGGTGCGGGATGCTTGGTAAGATAAACATAGTCTAATTGAATTGCTTATAATTCAATATTTTCCATTACTTTTTAGGAAATCGTCTCATTGGTCCCTTTATTTTTGATCAGACACTGACAGGCCCAAGATACCTTGCCATGTTACAGAATCAAATAGTTCCTGCCATTCGAGAAGCTGTGCCAGATGATCAGTTTAATAGCTTGTGGTTTCAGCAAGACGGTTGTCCTGCACATAACAGCAGGGATGTACAAACCTTTTTAACAACAACTTTTGGTGAAAACGTAATATCCAACAGTGGTCCTGTCCGCTGGCCAGCTAGATCCCCGGATATCACGCCGTTGGATTTTTATTTATGGGGATGTGCGAAAAATGAAATATACGAATTTGACCCCCCAGAAAATAGGCAAGTTCTTGAGCAGCGAACCCGAAATATTCTAGAAAATATAAATAGAAATACCATTCAACGGGTAATCAGAACAGTTGAAAGGAAATGCGGACACTGCATAGAAAAAAACGGTCAACATTTTTAATCCTAGTATTATGTAGCATTTTTTTATTAATTTTGTTGAGTAGGTAGTTCATACTGATTTTCTGTTAATTCTTGTAAGGTTAGTACTTTTAAATCGCCATGAACGGTTGACTTCAGAATGTGAAGTTCTGTTTCAATTTTTCTTATGGAAAAAACCAGATTTTCATTAAAATATTCTAATATTTGCCTATTCCATTCCTTGTCATACTTGCATACTTTCTGTTGCGATTCTTAAAATTGGCTAACCCTAGCAAGCTTCTAATCAGTGCAGCGCTTGAAAAGAAGTTCTGTCGACAGTCGTTCTTCGGGGTACATTATGTGCAGTGCACATAGTATTAATGTTACTGAATAGAACTTACTGATTTTATGCAGAATTTAATGTCCAATTTAAAAATATTGCTATTTGAAACTATTAAATTTTAATTTATATCGATAATTCTAAAAAATGTTTAAAAACTCTTATTTCAAACGCAAAGCCTACTTGGGCAAAGATGTTAGTGTTATATGCGGATGGTAGTTTGAACATGTGTGAACCTTGTGCACGAATCAATTATGTTATTAAGTAGTTTTTACTGATTTTTTGTAGAACTGGATGTTAAATTACAATATATTGCTATTTAACACTATTAATTTTTAACTTGTTACTTTGATAATTCCAAAAAACGTTTAAATATTTCCTCTACGCACTTTTTGCACCTTTAGTAATAACCTAATTACAAAGTGTGATAAACCGTTGAAAAGCTAAAGAAATACTCTTTTCAAAACTGTTAAAATCGAACACAGCGGCCATAAGAAAAAACAAAATTGATGATGGTTCTAGAAAATCGAAACGTTGTATGTAAAATCTGACTTAATAGGTGCACTCTACGTAAAAGGTTGCCTTAATAATGTTCTTACAGATTTTGAAAATTTTCGTAAATAAATAAATTATAGGACTTTTTCGAAAATGCAGTTTTTTGGATTTTTCAAAATATCTCAAAAACTAAAAAAGATAGAATCGCAAGCAAAACGGCGTTAAATTACAAACATAATTGTCTAAAACTTTCTCCATTTAAACGTTTTTGTAACTATCACGGTTTCCAAGATCCCAATACTGTCATAACCAACTTCGGACACACTGTATATATATATATATATATATATATATATATATATATATTGCAAATTGCATAAGTTTTTAACATTTGCAAAAAAACTCATCAAATCAACGCTTTTCCACCGAATTTATCTCAATAGGGTTTTGAAATATCTACAGCTTTTCGAAAAAGCATTCTTTTATGGGCATAAAATAGTATTTTTCCTAACGGGACTGCGGTTGATTAAACGACTCAAGCAAGTGAGTTCGGAAAACACATTTTCCACACGCGTTAGGAACATTTATTTTTCGTGCGGAAATAATCAATGTCCAACAGTCATATTAAGATTTTTATTTAAAGTTTTACATTTTATTGCTTATTTATATAATAATTTGTAACAAAAGTGCAATTAGTTGCATTGACCACATTGATGGCCGGTTCCAACTGGTTGCTTCTGCTTGGCATCATATTATCCCATCCCCATTGACCCTAATTGGCGTTATTCTAATTTCTTCAGATTCCATTGTTTGAATGGCGGTTTCTGCCGACGTGCTGGGTTTTGAAAGCTCAGATAAATAACTAAAACTAAAATTACCTCCTCCTTTTCATAGTTGCTTATTTTCTTTTGTAAGCACCATTGGCTAAATATTTTATATTCTTGGAAGTATCTTCTTTCCGATTTTCCAACATTCTTTGCGGCCTCAATAATGTCCTCTGGGACTCCTTCTATTGAGGTTTCAACTACATGCATTTTTTTTGCCATATGGACTATAAACCTTACAAAAAAAAACTGGGACTTAAATTGAATAGCGAGCCTGCATATTTTTTTTATTACGTTAATGCAGCCATGTCAAACTCAAAGTCACTGGTGAGCCAAAAGCATGAAGACAATCGACTAAGTGGGCCGCAAAATCTTATCTTAAAGAAGACAAACTACTGAAAATCTTGAGAAAAAGTACTATTATAGGACAAGTTTCTTTATATTAAATTTCCAATAAAAAGGACATTACAAAAAACTACAAACATTAAATTCTTTTGCCAGATATTTGACATATTTTGCCTTTAATTAAGTTATCTATTTATGGCACGAATTTGTCGGCAGAAATAACTATTAAAACTGCGTCCAAGTGTGCGTCCGTCAATCGCTATCTTCTGGGAGATTTGTTTCCTTTCACCAAAGAAACTAGATATTCACACTTATAGGTACTTCCAAACATTGTCAAGATTTTACAGGCAAATTTTCTCATTTCTTGGTACTGAACAGGTAAGTACTTATAAAATTCGAATGTACCAACACTATCAAATTGTTTTAAATGGGACTAACACTGAATCTCAATTACTTCCATTTGCAAGTGAGGGGGAACTTTATCAATATCGATAGTGCAAAGATCAGTAAATAGAGAAAAATTGTGTTCTTGGGTCTTAAAATCCTGAAAACGCTTCTCAAATTCTACCTTCTTCTTTCTCTGAATATATTTTGTATGATATTGGGACACTTGTACTTTCCTGATATGCCTTACAAGTCTTCTCCTTTTGTTTCCATGAAAACGCGTATTTCTTCTTTGAATTTCCAAAACCAGTCGAGTACCATAGAACACGAAAGCCATCACTTTCTATATCACGTAAAAACGCAGAAAACTGTCGCTGATTAAGGCCTCGTGACCTTATGAAGTTTATAATTTTTTTCACTGACTTTAAAACACTTTCCAACTTGATCACTTTTGAGCACTTGGTGGATTATACAATGAATATGATGAAAATCTGGTTTGTCACTGCCCGTTTCTCTGATCTCTGTAATATTTTAACGAAGCCATTTTTTACTCCAGTCATTGAAGGACTGTTGCAACGGAACACAGTTTTAATAAATCTAAATTGTACTTTTGCAGAAGTCCATAAACAGCATTGAAAATATCCTTCCCAGTTGTTGTATCATGCAATGGTACTAATTCCAGTAATTCTTCATACACGTTGATATCTGTATCAACCGCACGAAGAAAAACAGCGAGTTGCGCCATAGCACACACATCCGTACTTTCGTCACAGGCAACAGAAATTGCAATGAAAGAGTCTGATTTTGTTTTTATCTGATCACTTATATTGGCAGCTAACTCAGTAACTCTTTCAGCGACAGTATTCTGGGACAAGGATATATTTTGAAATGCCTTCACGCTCCCGGGACTTACAATTTCCGCGGCCTTTACAAGGCACTCTTTTATAAATTCACCTCCAACAAATGGTTTTGAGTGTTTCGCGATCAACTCCGACAGTAGCCTCGCTTGAAGGACAGATTCATTTTCTTGCTTTGGACATGTAAACATAAGCTGCTGATCTTTCAACCGTGGTTTTAGCTTATTCAACTTTCGTTTCTGACCATGCCTATATACTTGTCAAACATAGTTTTATGAATATCATAGTGACATTTTATATTATATAATTTTGGGACACCGACTGTACTATTACAAATCAAACAAATAATTTTTTCTTTCACTTCACAGCAAAAAAACTGTAATTCCCACTTTTCTTGAAAGATACGATGCTCATCTACAAGTTTCCTCTTACTTCCACTTGGTTTTGAAAGAGACACGTTAAAAACTGTATCCGAAATAAATTATAATAAGTACTGTTAAGTGTTGTAACAATAAGTGCGCAACTCAACTCGAAACTCTATTCCAACTGACTCATAACTGACTAAACACTGAACGACTGAACTCAATCGAACACGGCTTATATACGGATTGTGATTTCTCGTGTTCTTTCCAGAATGTTCAGATAGCGTCATCTGTGTTTTTGCGCGATAGAATTTCATGGAACAAGCCAGTTAACGTTTGGCTTTAGGTTTTAGGTTGAGTATGTGTAGTTCATCCTCCTAAACACAGATGGCACTATGCACAATTGTACATTTTATTATATAGTTGGCGCATTACCTTTCTGGAATGACGTCACGCTGGTTTCAAATAACGTATTTCTTATACTATTTATATTTCAGCGATGATTCCTAACCTAAACGTATGCAGTGATGTAGATAGGAGGGGTGCGTTCAGCACTGGCTAAAGCGAATTTAAAATTGGCATTTTCTGTACAGAAAGCGCTGCAACTTGTCGAAAATGGCTGGCAAAAAATTAACACTCTCATTGCCATAAAAAAACCCTCATTTTGCACACTTAATACAAAAATAACTATTATAACTTCAAAAACTAAAATTATTTTGAAAATAAGACTTTACTAATATAAATTCTTTCATCTTAGTCTTATTCTTTGTTTGCAATGTAATAAATTGACGCCAGTTACCTATTTTCATCAAAATTATTTTAATTCTCAATTACAGACAATACTGAAAAAATATTAAGAAAAGGGGAATAACGAACGATGAATCCTTTACCTCCAGAATGTTTCAAAAACAAAAAGAGGTAAAAACAAAAATCACAGATTACTTAAAGAACAAAATAAGAGATATGATCTATTGCGTGTATGCTAATAATGAATATGTTACAATGCAGACTTTGCTTTAAAAACTAAAAGAGAGAAATTAATGTATAACTAACTAACTTTAAAAATAAAAACTACTCCCCTTCACTGTCTTCAGAATCAGAACTAAATTCTTCATCGTCACTGCTGTCTTCGTCGGTACTAATTACAAGTGGCGCAATGTCTGAAGCATCACATATCTGTATTGTCTTCCAAGCTTCTTGGATTACCCTTTCTGTGTGGCTGACATAATTTTTCCAATGCTCTGAAGATACTTCATTTATCGCTTTTTCCCACATGGCCAAAACTTCCGATGGTGTCCCCTTCAGACTAGCAATGTATTGGTCGTATTTCCTCTTACACTCAGACCATACCATTTCAATAGCATTAAATTGACAATGGTATGGAGGAAGTCTTAGTATTTTGTGGCCCAAAGGTTTCACATATTCGTCAAGGTAGAATGTTTTTTCAATGTTACAATTTTTTTCTACACTGCTCCATATTTCATCCTTCATGGCCCTCTCTGGGAAGTCAATGTTCTTTTCTTTTAACCATCCAATCAATCTCTGCTTTGTCCATGATTTTCTTGGAATATCCTCTAAAAGGCCGGAATGATAGCTTGCGTTGTCCATCACTATCAAACTTTTTGGAGGAAGATTTGGTACCAGCTGATTTTTAAACCAATTTTCAAAATTTTGCTTGTTCATATTGTCATGATAATCTCCGCTTTTTAGTCCACTTTTAAATATTAAACTGGCCCCCTTAATAAATCCTTCCTTTGATCCAGCGTGAACTACAATATATCGATGACCTTCACTAGCTTTTTTAGAACTTGTAGACATAGTGTTATCCTGCCAGCTGTTTCTAAACGAACCTTTACTAAAAATCCAAGTCTCATCAATAAATACGGTGGTATAAGCATCTTGTCCTAGATTTTGATTTTTGACATATTCCCTCAAGAAATTGATTCTCTTGTGGACGATGTGGGGCAAATCCATCAGGTATTTTCTATTATTTGATTTCTTCCACTTAAAACCAATACTTTTTACGTATTTTCTTAGCGAGGTGATGGAAAAATTAAAATATTCATTTATCTCTTTTAGTTTTTTAAGCAAAGTCTGCATTGTAACATATTCATTTTTCGCATACATGCAGTAGATCGTATCTCTTATTTTGTTCTTTAAGTAATCTGTAATTTTTGTTTTTACCTCTTTTTGCTTTTGAGACATTCTGGAGGTAAAGGATTCATCGCTCGTTATTCCTCTTTTCTTAATATTTATGATTGTTGTATGGCTAAGTTTTGTTGCATTTGAAGCTCGTTCAATTATATTATCAGTTTGCGGAAGGATTCCATTTTTAGCTTGCTCTTTTTCCAATTGAAAAAAAGCCAAGATATTCAAAACTATTAGCTGTGATTGCTGATTATATCTTCGCGGCATCTTGCAAAAGTTTAAAAAGAATCACAACAAATCAATGTCAATTTTGACGAATATATTCTGAAAGACACATAACCAAAACCGGCATTGACTGTTGTAAAGAAACGACAATGAGTTTTTTCAAAATGTTTTTGTCACTGTCAGTTAACATAAATCAAACAAAAATAACCAAAAATGACGTCATTCCAGAAAGGTAATGCGCCAACTATACCAATCGTTGTTGCAGCGGCGCGCGCTTTCAAAAACTGTTTTCAACTTGTTCGCGGGCCGCATTATCTGACTGTCTTAAAAACCGATTTGCGCTGCAGAAAAATGCCCACAGGGCCGCATGTTTGACATGGCTGCATTAATGTATTCTCTTACATATAAAAAGTAAATATTTAAAATATAACGCCTTAAAAATCAGTACTTATTTTGTAATAAAGTTCTAAAGTTTCGCGCGCAAACGGATCATTTCAAACGATATCATTTTACGTCGTCTACCGTTTGACGTCACATCGTACTAGTATTGCAACGTCGCTAACGACCGGCAAAAATGCAATATCAGCTGGCTGTCAGCTGTCATGGTTGATGGCAGTATTGGCAGTTTTGTTTGTTTTAGTTTTGTGGTTTAATTTTTATGTTTATTTAAAACTGATGAACAAAATAAACTCGAAACTAACAAAACTGAAATCACAAAACGCTGTCAATGTCATCCATTAACCACAGAAAAGACAAATGTCTGGCGGCTTGAAAAATGGAGCCTGTTATTGAGCGTTGCTCCGTTGCCAGATTTCGCGCATACGTAATGACGTCAAGTCTCGTTTTTGGTCGGGTGACGTAATTTGAATTTTGGAGCTTTTTTAAATGCCTTTTGTCGGCCGGGGAGGCTTTAAAATTGATTTTTTTAGATATATGTTTAAATACCACATGACCTTATAATCTTTAGTATTTTTTCGTATTAAAAAATGCATTCAAGTTACCTATTCTCATACATAGAAAATGTTTGACATAAACAAAATAGCATAACTTGGATACACAGGTTGTAATTATATAGGTAAGTATTATAAGGTAATTAATACATTTATGGAAAATTATAATATGTATGCTGATCGCGTCTAACGAGAAAAAATATAAATGCTCAAAAAATAATGTTGTCTTTAATTTGAATGTCAATTAATGCATCTTCCGTTCGCGAGCTACAACTTAACCACATTGTTGTAGGTCGCGGTGTATATTCAACGGGTTGTTAATCACAACAAATTTAGCCTGGTTGTTATGTTACCCTGGGTTGTTGATAAAATTTTCCGCACTAGTGCTGAAAAACAAATTTTCTACACTAAAATATGTGTTGAAAAATAGATTTTCCGCAAAACAATTTTATGCTTCTGTTTGAGGGCATAAGTGAAAGTTCAAATTTAATTTAACGGGTTTGACATAAAAAGCAATTTATGTTTCAGTTTATTTAAATCACAGTCTGCAGACTTGAATATACTTGAATTAAACCAACGAAATACAAACAAAAAATTGTTTTGGGTACTTTTTACAGACCTCCCGATATAAACTTTCTAGATTTTTTGAATACTTTGACAGACATTATTTCTGATACCAGTGAAATCTTATGAATGGGGGATATTAATTTAAACTTTTTGAATCTCGACAGCCCTTCTGTATTCTGATTTCTTGTCTGTAATTGATTCATTTAGTCTTAAACAACTTGTGAATGAACCCACACGTATTACAGATAATAGTGTTTTACTCATTGACGATATATGCACCAACCTTATGCTGATCGATTCAGCCATATCAGATAATTTTTCGCTTTCTTGTAAAATCGCTGACATTTACAATAGCAGTCACAATACATTGTTTTAAATATAGAAATCTTAACCGGATTGATCTAAATACTTTGGAAAACATTTACGAAATTGGCTATATTGATGAAAAAATGGGATTTTTCAACCGGTCCATTATGGTTTTTTTTATAGGCATGCGCCACTAATACAGTTTAAGGATTCAAAAAGGATTTCATACTCTCCATGGATTACTGATTGTATTAAAGATATGCAAAAAATGCGTAATAAAGCTCTGAATAGGTTCAAAAGGTCTACTAGACTATCGTGTCACTGGAACTATTATAAAACGTTAGGAAATCTCACATCCTCAACAATTCGCAGAGAAAAAGCAACATATCTTAATAGAAAATTATTTAATGCATCCAACTATAGAGAAAAATGGTAAGAATAAAAAAAATGAATATTGTTGCAAACAAAATTAGGGAGATTCCAATTCATCTAAATAATGTAAATAAGATAAACAATTATTTTATAAATTCTATAAAATATTCTCAACGACCCATACAACAAATTTAACATATTAAAGAAGGTGTAAATGAACTGCTAACTCTTGCCTTAATGGCGTTCTGATAACACTGGCCGACAACAAAAATTTTTTTTGTTGTAGCACAAATCAGAATAGCCTAATCTAATAGAATGGACCTATCCAAATACGAAAATGACAAAAAGAAAGTTATAGCAAGTAGGGTTTTCTTGTTAGAGTTGTAGAACCAAATCGAATGTTACGATACTGAATATCTATAGAAAAAATTATTTCAGAAAATTCTTAACCCTGTTTACTGACTATGTTTACAGTTTTCGCCTATTAAACATACCATACATCTAAGAGAAAAGCAAACGAGAAAAATATTAACTTAAAACACTAATTAAACTTTATTTTTTCCGTTTATGAGGTGTCCTATCTTCTCTCTTCAAAACCCAACAGTAGTCACCCATCATGGCTGGATCCCATCCTCCTTGGTACCGAATTTCCATTGTTTTGATAGCTTGGTGAAACCTTTCACCCTGCTCGTCACTAGCAGCTTTTTTAGGAAAAAAATGACAGATAGGAATGAAGGAAGTGAATTTTTGATGACATTCTAGCACCAAGCGCTTTATAGGCATCAGAGTTCATTAACTGTTCATCCATATTGTTGCCTAAAAATCCTCTTACTACATTAACAAATGAATTCCATGCTCTGAGTTCCTGCCTGGTAAGCTTTTCCGTAAAATTGACATCGTCCAGCAATTTTCTGATTTGTGGCCCAATAAAAATGCCTACTTTTAATTTGGCATCACTTAACTGGGGAAAGACTTGTCTTAGGTATTTAAATCCATCACAATCTTTATTCAAAGCCTTCACAAAGTTTTTCACCAGCCCAAGTTTAATGTGAAGAGCAGGCAAAAGGACATTTTTACGATCAACAAGAGGTATAAATTTAACATTTTAAGATCCCGGTTAAAATTCGCTTCTTTCTGGCCAAATTCTTGTTACATAATGCTGATTTATTGCACGACTGTCCCGTAAACAAAGAAAACAGCCATATTTTGTAAATCTCCCCTGAAGTCCCACTAAAATCGCTATAGCTTTTAAGTCCCCACATATCTGCCATTTATACCTATCGTAGTTTATTTTATCCATAATCGTGCGCTTATTTTCATAATTTTCTTTCATTGCAACTGAATGGGCAACTGGTATAGAAGGTTTTAAATTTCCATTATGCGATAACACAGCTTTTAAGCTATATTTAGATCAGTCTATGAATAAGCGCCACTCACGGGGAGAACGTTCATTATCAAGTTCCTGCATTAAACTGTCTTTATCAGTACACGCACAACGAATTGTCCATGCTGTAGAATTCAGAAACCACAGCATTTCTTTTTCTGAAATCGTAATTTTTGTTTCTTTGGCCAATAGGTTCCATTCCTTAAGACGGGAACCCAGAAGTTCTGACTGTTGCTTGGATAACCCCAAATCACGTACTAAATCATTTAATTCACTTTGAACAATCAAATGTGGCTCGCCGGAACTAGGACCTGTGGTAAAAGTAGGATCGGTGCACTGTTCTTCTGAGCTGCCTGATGATGCGTTATCTCCATTATCTCCCAAATCAATAGCTTGCCAATTTAAAGGCGCAGTCAGCACTGGCAAATTTGCATTGTGAGGAACAGGTCGTATGGCAGATTGCAAATTTGGATATTCTATATTGTGCTTTCCCTTTTTGGAATAACTTACAGTCTTTGTCAGGCAAAAATAACAATCGTTAGAATGATTGGTGGGTTTTTGCCATTCCATTGGAACTGCTAAAGGCATGCTTTTTCTCTTTTTCTTCATCCACTGCACGAATGATACACTACAACTAACACAGCACACATGGGGAGCCCACCGCTTATCTTAAACCCCAATTAACACACCAAAATATTTAAAGTAGGTTTTTTACATTTTCGGAAAATGGCCTGGCTTGTGATTTCACTAGAAATTCTCCACAAATATATTAAAAGTTGTCAGGAGAAATTTCTTCGGCGCGTTTGACTCGACATTCTCGTTTTCACTTACACTTGCTTATTGATACACAGAGAACCACTCAATTCGAAACTCAACAGAAGAGTGATGTTTAAGGTTTATTTTATGTCTAATGTTGTAAACAACCCAGTCTAGGTAATTTTTCCGTTGTAAAATGGACGCATTTTAGCCGCCCCACAATAAAATTGTTTACCTGCCAATATAAAAGGTTCTAAATAGGCTATTAAAAAATGGTACGTATTAGGGCTTTCCAAATATTTCATTATTGGGAGGGTATTTCCATTGTGAAAATAATGAGCTGACCTGTGTTAGAAAAATCTTGTCGGCCAGTGTAGTCATTTAAAAAAAGGGATAATTATTTTCGGGAACTTGACTTACTTATATAAATTTTGTTGTGCACAATTATCGTAGGGTTAGAATGTAGATTGTAGATTTACATGTACAATAATACCCAATAATTGGGCGTTCGTCATTATTTTGAAAAGAAAACCCCTGCTGATAACGAGTAGCGGTTCTATGCCGTAAATAAATCCGCAAATGTAAAAAAATGGATCTGTGGCTAACGAATTTAGTTGAAATTCGTTTGGTTCAGATTGTCTGTTAATAGGATTTTGTATATAAGATAGTGCCAGTTTTATTAGGTAAGTCACTACAGTGAGGCAAATGCCAATTTGCTGCTTCAGCTCTGATTTGAAGGTCCTTAAGCTGTCGTAAAGTTCCCTAGGTAACTCGATGGTGGACTTAAGCATGAAAATCTTGTCAAGATATCTGTTGATTAAGCCGGCAGCAATCTTCAAATAGTCCCCTATATGTGAGGCGTGCGTAATTGATATTTTATTTGCAAAAAGTTTATACATTGATCTTAAATGCCCATTGCGGACTTAACAATACATCTTGTTTTAGTAATGATTCTGGAATCATTTGCTTCTTCTGTAGTAAGTTGTTTTTGCCCACGTGACAAAAAGTTAGGTGTTTTGTGGTCGATTCCAAGTATATATTTTTACGTGTTTTACTACAGAAAAGTGTAATCAGAATGCATGAAATACCCTACTCATATATATACTTCTTTTTAAATAATTATCTCGCCGTCATTTTTACTTTATTAGATATCTTCTAATGAATAGAAATGAGGAATCATAATAATCTATAATTAAAAATATGATCCACCAACTTTTATTATTTAATACAAACATTTTACCGTTTATTTACAAGACAAACAATGGCATTTAAGAGGTTCTTCAAAATTGTCATGCAGCCACCGTTTCTATATATACTTTGTACCAATAATTTCCAATTAGCTTTAAACAATAGCTCTAGAGCTATCAGAATTACTAATGTCAAAAGGTTTCTGTATAGTTTAAAAGAGTCTCTATAAAATAGTATATACCTGGGGGTATATAAAGCCATTCATAGTATAGCTAGAAAAAATTCCTTTAGCTTTGTATTGAGCCAAATGTCCTTGTGTTTTATGGGTTATTTTCAAAATTGACGTACAAGAATTTCCGGTTAACTTTATAGGATGACTATAGAGCTGTTAAAATTGCTAAAACTTTTAACTAGAAACATCATAAAAGTAGAAAAAAACGTAGGAACATTGAAAAGATGTAAAAAAATTGAAATTGACAGATTCGTAACTTTAACACCCTGTATTTCTTGATAACTGATAACATATCAAATTTTCAAAGAAATTAGCCAAAGCCATTTTCCATAGGCGGTGTGAGGGGTCCTTTAGTTATTTATCATATCTTCTGTCGTAAGCGTCTTTCGGTTTCTTTAGTAACAAGTTTTGTGTTACTTTTTCCGCTTTTTTTCCAATTACGTCAGGAGCTTCAAAACTTTACTGCATTCTGATTATTTAAGTTTGGCAGCATAGCGAAATGCAATGAAAGTATCTACTATGACAAAATGAAAATGCTAAAATCAAATTAAATTTTCAGATTTTTTAAAGTATATTGTGCGATACCGAACTAGTATGATATACAAGTTTGTATGCACCACAGGATTAATAGATAGGTAGGCCCTCGGACGACTTAATACAAAGGTTTGTAAGATAAGATCGTCGTCCTACGGATATGAACATCTATTTAATATCCTTGGTACATAAATAACTATTGTATGTCTCTAAGTAAGAGAGAACTCTTTATATTGATAAAACATGAATAAAAATGAATAAAAAAGAAAATAAATTAAGATACCTCGTACCTTCATAGACCAATAATACTTTGGTTTTGTTTAAAATCATTACACCATATTTCAGTCACATCTATGTATGATATACACAACTAGTTTAGACGAGTATACAGATTGTACTTTGTCAAAGAAAGCAGAGGAAGTGCTACACAAATTCCTATTTTAACTTTTAGCTCATAGATGTCGGTACCAGAAGCATATTTTTTACTATTTGATGAATATGACTTAAAGCCTTTTTATATCCATAAACAAAGCTTAAAGGTATTAAACTAAAGTAGTGATTTTAGATTCATCATATCTGTCATTCCTATGAACCTAGTATTACAAGTCTTTTGACAATTTTTTTAATACTTTGATATAAAGATATAATATTTTAATATGTTTAACATGATTTTTGTATGGGCTCTTTTAGGACCACTAAAATGTACAACATTATCTGAATTTATACAAAGGCATTACTTATGTATATTTTTTCTGAAGCAAATTGTGTTTACCAGCTACACCAGAAATAATTTAAATAAGTCCAACTCGAAGTTGTGTTTTAAGTATTTTAGCCTTTAAATTTAGTACTGATGAAACAAACTTTCTGCGGCCAAAAAGTATGAATTACTATACAGTTAGATACAGATGGCGCTACTACTATGCAGTTCTTTTAGAGAAAATTAACACAGCTTACTGTGTTATAGTAAGCTGCAGAGCTGTCACAAGTACTGACAGACAGTATTTGAAGTACAAGTATCAAATACTTACGAAATCAACATTACGAATCAAGTAACGAGTACTTTCAACTTTTAAAAGTATCAAGTAACTGGTAATTGTACTTGATTTTTGTCAAGTTAAAAAATTGAAGTATTTTGATTATCAAATACTTTCACAAGTATTTGAAGTAAAAATTGTAATTGAAGTAATAAAAGGTATTTCAAACACCAAAATATTTAGGAAAATATGACAAATACATTTTAAATTGGCAAGTATATAATTTTTAAAGCTAAATTTCAGAACCAACAGGCAAACTGTCAGATTGCCCCAAATGCTTTGTGTTACTTATTTATAAGAGGCCTATTTTGCTACCATCACTTTAGAATATGTTCTTTTTGCACATAGGATTTTTTCACTTTGGTTTTGTTTAAATTCATCATACCAAATTTCAATGACATCTCTATCTGCTATAAGCAACAAGTTTACAGAAGGTACTTTGTCGGAGAAAACATATTTACGGGGAGCTGGAACACATTTTAGCTATCTCTACTGTTAGTATATAGATGTCGGTACTAGCAGCATATTTCTTAATAGCTGATGAGTGCAACTTAAAGAGATATATGCAGGGCCGCCAAGAGAAAAATCGAGCTCGAAAGAGTGACGCGCTAGGTCTTCTAGGAAAATTTTGAAGACTAAAAGAAAAAGGTTAACACATTGTATTTCTATTTTCCAACTTCCCGAAACTACTAATTATAAAATAGACTACTGAAAAAAAGAAAAAGAAGTCCATACCTTGTATTTTCATTGGCCTTATTACTAGAGATGGCAAAAGCGAGTCTTTTTATTGAGTCAAGTCAGTGGAGTCATCAGCATTAAATGAATCGTGTCACTGACTCGAGTCATCGAGTCATTTATCGGAGCGGAGTTCAGAGCATACATGTGATTTCTTACTTGCCGCGAACGACGGCGTACTGCTGACGATTCGCTGGATGCTCAGTGAATCACTCACATTTACAGATTTCAACTTGGTTTGCATGCGGATGGATAAGTTATTTTTGCTCCTAACTATCAGATGAACATTTCTGGAATTTTATGCATGTTTGGTTGATGGTTATTAGGTTATTAAGGCTAGTAATTCCCCGGATTCTGAATGCTGCATAGATGTGTTTAGTTGATATGATATTTTAATCATTGGTATTATTCGCAATTATTAAGTGTGCTTTTGGATAATATTTTGAAAATTAACAGTTAACTAGCAATGTCAAGATTAGAAAAACAAACGAGTATAGTGTGAGAATGCTTTATTCGTATAACTCCTTAAGTTATAGGTTTTGTTTGCTTTTGTCCTAATTGTCATTATATTTTATTTATAATGTATTAACTTTATTCTATTATTATCTGAAAGTCTGGGGTGCAGGTATGAATTATACCCATTTATAATCAATTTATTGATTAGCATCAAATAAACAAATTATGTTTCTTTTAGTATTAGGAATAAAAAATAAGCGGATGGAAAACCCTTTCCTTCTATCAGTTATGCAAAAATATTGACAATTAAATAATATTTACTTTATAAATAACGATTCACAGATTGTTTCGCTGTACAAGAGTAACGAGAGCTGAAACAGTAGTCAGAGAGTGTACGTAGTAAGTGAACTTACCAGTCGTTTGAGATTCGAGACTCGAGTGATTTTAAGATGAGTGACTTGAGTTATTCATTAAAATCAAAGATCGGATCACGCGAACCGAATCACTCACTCACTAGCCACCTCTACTTATTACTTAAACTGCTAAAGGTAAAGATGACTGCCTGCACAGATAATTTTTGGGAAAATTTCGGGCCTTAATCTAAAAGTTTTGGGGGAAACAAACACCCCCGACACCCCTCCTTTCCTCGGGCCTGGAGGTTTAATTTAGTTTCATATCAAGCATATCTGTCATTTTTATGAACCTGGTATTTTAAATCTTTGATAATTTTTTATATATTTTGATATAAAACTATAACATCTTTATATGTTTAAAACAGTTTTTGTATCCTCTTTTAGTACTACTAAATTGTATAACTTTATCTGTCGTTATATAAAGCCATTACTTATTTACATTTTTTTTACACAAATCGTATTTAACAGTTAGACCATAAATAATTCCATCTTCAAGTTATGTTTTAAGAATTTCGGTATTTAAATTTATTTCCCAAGAAGCAAACTTCTTGCGGTCCGCAGGTATACAGAGTAACGTTTATATTATCGGACACAAGGTGGCGCTACCAACATACAATTCTTTAAGACAAAATTAATTTACTTCTTAATGTGTTTATGTAACAATTAATTAATCCATTAGCATAGGCCCCCGAAGGGGAAGGTGTTTGTCCCTTTCTTTTATTGTGGAAAATATATTGTAATCATTGAACGTAAATGCTAAAGGTACCCGACGCTCCTATATCTAAACTCAGTTGCTTCCCCAAGAATTGGTTGTGCGTGGGCCCATGCCTGCTAGTGCTAGGGAATCTTAGTAAATTGCCAGCTTATAGTTCTATTTCTACTTTTTCAAGTATTGTAACTACAGAAAAATCACCCCTCGAGATTTCTTCAGATCTTCATGTTTGAAGCTAACTAGATCCCTTGACTTAAAAGGAGCACACATAGAATGTGCAGAAATCGGCCTTCGGTGAATTTTAAGATAAGTTAGATTTGTTATTTAATAAAACATTTTAAATATGAACTTGAGTGATTTCAATAAGCTTATATTTAAGATTTCTTCACGTTCTTTTGAACACAAATTATTTGTGACATAGGGATGAATTGATAAGATTCAGTTTGTGTTATATTTCTCGGGTACCTTTAATGATTAAAAATCAATCAACCCATTTAATTGATATATAATAATACCGAGTATTCTATTAAAAAATTGTAGGGTCTGCCACATAATATTCTGTATACATAAAAACATATTTATGAACCTCACGTAAAAAGGCCCCTTGAATTTTAATATTGAACAGGTTTTAACACGTATCTCTTAAGGTATACAACTAATAGTAAGGGTGGATGGCGAATTATGAGGGAATACAATATTGTTTGGTGGTGGAGTTAAGGTTTCGTGCTTAATCAACTGTTGCTATTTAAAAATACCTATTGTATTTGTGTTGGTGCTAGATGTCAGGGCTTTTGGAAAGAAGATTTAAAATAAATTTACTGTTGGAATTAGTTAATTTTATGAATAAAAAAATACGTAATACTTATAATTTCTGTTGAAATAAATAATTATACATGACGTTGGCTAGGCAATAGACCTAAGAACCGCAAGTAATTATGATAATAAATTCAATATTTATTCTACAGTTCGATAACTTTTTAACTACAAACTATTACTAGTATAACTTTATTAATTTTGTTTCTGTCTATCGACATTAATTGACAAACCTGAAATCCTATATTAAGATAATTGCGGATACCCATGGAAAAAACAAATGAGGGTAAGAAGTAAAAATTATGACAGTTCGGTGGCGTTAATATTTCATTCTAGAAGAACAGTTGTATTATTACATATTAACTTTATTTGATTTAAAATGCCTCGTCCAAGACAATTAAGAATTAGTTTTGATATGTGGGGATAATCATAAAACAGTACGTGACGCAGCAGATATTTTTAATGAACGACATCCAGACAAACAAGTTCACTACTCAACTACAAGTAGAATTTTAATAAACTTCAGACAGGATCTTTGGACTATAAATAAAAATGAACGTGCCAAAACTGTTTGTACTGAAGAAAATCAATTAGCGTTACTTCAGTCAGTTGTTGAAAACCCTAGAAGATCCACCCAGGAAATTTCTGCTTATACGGGTATTAAAAAAAGCTGTGTTAACAGCATTCTCAAGAAAAACAAGTTTCATGCTGCGAGACTATGACATCCGCTATGATTTCTGCATATGGATTTAAGAACAAATAGAAGATCAGCGTGATTTTCATAGGCACATTCTCTTTGGGATGAATCCACGTTCACAACAAGTGGCACTGTCTCTTCCCAAAATTGTAGGTGGTGGTCGGACGCAAATCCAAACTGGACAATATAAGTTTACAAAAACGGTATAAATTATGGTTTGTACATGATGGATGTCCCGCTCATCCAACTAGAATCGTTTCTGAATGGTTAAATGGGAAATTTGGTACTAAATGATTAGGACCAAATACCGATCCACGGTGGCCTCCTCGTTCCCCAGATCTTACCCCATTAGATTTTTTTATGAGGATACTTAAAGCAAAAAGTTTTCATTGCAGAAATATTCCAGCAATTATCTTGCGATCTACTTTTAGTGAATTTTATGACCGGACAATTAGATGCATTGAACGAGAAGGTGGGCACACAGAAACGCTTAGATAATTTTCATTTTTTTATGTACTTCCTTAAATGTTTTTTTCTTTATGCTGATTTGTTAATTGTTAAGTTATAATAAAGATTTTTGGTAAAACTAGTGGTATTACATTTAATTAGATCTCGGTGCGCTGCACTTTTAACCCTCATTTGTTTTTTCAAGAATTTCCAGTTTGTCAATTATGTGTACAGTTCTTTAATAAATATT
The DNA here is from genome assembly GCA_030620095.1 of Kuschelorhynchus macadamiae. NCBI lineage: Eukaryota > Metazoa > Arthropoda > Insecta > Coleoptera > Curculionidae > Kuschelorhynchus > Kuschelorhynchus macadamiae. The sequence goes on from JAUTXW010001615.1 coordinate 766,261, forward strand.
TGAAATGAAAATTTAGCGCTTCAAATGAAATTTTTTTAATGTTCCTGTTTTCTTCAGAAATGCTTTATTTTGTTAAAAAGAATAAAAACCTGAAGTTTCACAAGTATACTTAAATTTGAGTTATGCGAAACTGATCTGATTTTGGTTAAACTATGAAAGTTTTTATGATAATTATCAAAAAAGTCAATTTTTCAAAAACTTGATTTTTTCTAAAAAAAATGTTTTGGTATCCAGGCATAATTTTTGATGTTAAACAGCTTTTTTATTAACATTTTGCTGAATCTTTCGAAATAAGGGTACTTTACTCTTGCATGATTTGAATATTTTTTGACCTACCCTGTATGCTGTTTGACTTGCAACCATTCTAAAAACACTTTATGTGATTATCGAAGACGCACCAACTTTTAGCAATATTTTTATTTTGATTGTGTAGTTAATAAAAAAAATTCCCATATGTTGCACACTTAAATGACCACACTGTATATATATTTAAAGCTCGCTACCCAGTATTATCATTACTTTTTATTTATTTTTATTATAATTTTCACGAGAAAGTATGAATATTAAATAAACAATTTAAAGTATTAAAAGCATATACAGAGTTGCCATTTAAACAAATAATTATAACACATTTTGCTACCACTATTCTCAAAAATAACTGTACAGTGTGTCCATATTTCATATGTTTTATGGGATTTCTCGCTTATCAGTTGAGATAGAAAGATGCGGATTGCCCAGTATTTGCTACTTTTTGATGAAACGAAAACATAATTTCATTTGTCATAGCCTTCTTAATTTCTGAGCTTAGGGTGATTTTGAAAATTTGTCGTTTTCAAGTACCCCCTGTATCTCCGTTATTTAAAAAGTCACTGTAAATGTAAAAAACAGATCTCTATAGATTTTTTTGACGTAATCCAGTAGCACACTTGTTTTTTTCTAAACTCAATTTTTTTTGACCAAAGTTGTATTTTTTTGTGGGACACTATATATATTTTTTCTAAATATCGAATCGGTTTTTTCATAAGTCTTCATAGTTTATATATATTTTGTCATTATGATAATTGGTTTTATATATTTTTTTGACATTTCATTGTGTTCTTTAAAAATATGAAATTCTTAGTCATAATAATTTTTGTCTTAGACTATTCCTTAATTCAAGTAATTTTTTTACTTACTAGGCCACATCGTTTTTAATTAATAGGTTGACCAAGACAAAACTTTTTCCATTTCTGCCAGTTGGTTTTTCGATTTCAATAGCTGTTGATCATTTTGCGTTAACACCTTCTAAAGCGATAATTCAAATATGGCCATGCTAAATTTATTTGAAAATAGCGATACATATGACATGAATACTTGCTACAATCTATGTAACGAAAAGGCGAAATATAAAAGATTATTTGTCAAAACTAAGAAGAACTTAATTCAGTCTGGGTTCTTTAAAAAGCCACGACCAAAAACATATAATAAATACGAAAATTGAAAATTAAGTACAAGTTCCAAAATCGAGTGTGCAAAAAATTATTGAATCAAACAAATATAAGCCGTAGTATAAATTAGTGCACAGCACAATTTACGGCCTAGCGATGTCAAAAAACGCGTCCAATCTTGTCACTGGTTTATTAACGGGTCCCGTATAAAAAGAAACTTCGAACAAGTTGTATAGTCGGACGAAGCATTCTTCTTTCAAGCACTGTGATTTTAAATAGGTACAATTCACTCAACTACGCGCAGGAAAAATCACATAAAAGTTTTCTCACAGAACTCCAGGGCAGTTTTGGGTTAAGTGTTTTCTGTTTTATCTTTCTGATGACAATTGCTTATGTCATCTACGGGCAGTTTAAACATTGAGCGTTACATAGAAATCCTTCAAACAATATTTTGATTGAGATTTCAGACCATGTTCTGATGTGACTCCTTTACAAAATAAATGTTCCTAGTAAGACAGAGCTCCAGCATACAATGCTCGGGCTGTAACAGTTAGGCTAGAGAAGCTCTTCTCCAACCGTTGGATCGGAATAAATCGATCGGTCGCCCGATCTTTCCATACTGGATTTCTTTTTATCAATGGAGAACAGACAATTTATTCATCTTAGTGGTAGTACACAAACCTTACATTGAAAATAAAATTTTCGGGGGAGGCCGGTCCATTTGTGGGATATTAACGTCACTTAGGTATTCTCTTACTATACGTGCAACATGGAGTTGTACATTACCTAATTTTTGTTTAATCTACCTATCGCATGTAATGAAACTCCTGCCCACACCATTATTGAACCTCCTTGACAACTAACCCTAGGGCTAAAGGTATATTCAGCATAACGTTCTCTTGTTTTCGCCATACTCTTTCCCTACCGCCTGCAGATCTCAAACAAAAACTGGATTAAGAAATCATGGTTCTTGGGATTAGACCGTGTCAAAATGGAATCACTTTCCGACGTTTCGCCATCGATTACACGAGGCATCTTCAGGGATCTTCACTTCACGAGATTGGAACACTGAATGAGCTCGGAGAGACCCAGGCCGGCTATTTATAGTCGACCTGTGTTTACCGAAGCGTGACTCGTTGTAACGATCGGTTTCCACATATGATGTAGAATGAAGCCCGTATCTCTATTAAAATTGTTAGCATGCTTATACATTTCAATAGGTTCTCTAATTTTGCGTTTATAGAGTCCCGAAACCGATGCAAGAACTTTGGTTTCTTTTACATTTATGACATGCCCAGTAGAATGTTGGTGTTCAGATACAGCAGATTGTACAACTTGTTTCTTTCTGATACATCGTTCATGTTCCTTAAGCCTAGTCGATACGGATCGTCCAGTTTCTCCAATATAAACATCACCACAGGAACAAGGAATTGCGTATACTCCTTCCGTTTGAAAAGGAATAATGCCCTTTGGCGATCTCAAACATTGTCCAATTTTCTTGTGTGTGTTGTAAATTGTACGTATATTGAACCGGCGAAGTAACCTTGCAATCTTGCCTGTGGTTCCGTGTATAAATGGAAGAACTATATTTCCTATTAGTATCATTTCGTGGAGTCGGATTATTATATTTTCTAATTGATCGTCTAATATTATCAGTGCAATATCCATTCCCTCTTAAAGCTTGAGTCAGTTTCTCTGTTTTCGATTGTAAAGAATTTTGGTCACAAATCGCGAGAGCTCTGTAAACCAATGAATTAATGACTGATTGCTTTTGTGTTGGATGATGATGGGAATTTGCATTTAAGTACCTGTTCGTATGCGTTGGTTTTCTATATACAGAGTGTCCTAAGGAACCATCACCTTTCCTTTGTACAAGAACATCTAGAAAGGAAATGCCTTCTGATTCAATTTTCATTGTAAATTTTATGTTAGCATGTTGTTGATTTAGATGATCAAGAAACCCAGGGAGATTTTCTGGACCATGTGGCCATATTACAAAAGTGTCGTCTACATATCTGAACCATGATTTTGGTTTTAGCGGAGACGACTCTAAGGCTTCCTCCTCAAAAGCTTCCATGAAGATATTGGCTACCACCGGTGACAGTGGAGATCCCATGGGTGCACCTGAGGTTTGCTCATAGAAAGTTCCTTGAAAGACAAAATACGTTGATGTAAGACATGCTTCAATTAGATCTAAAAGTGAGTTGTCAATACTATTATGGTGAAATAAGTCTGATATTATGGAAATTGAATCATTTATAGGCACATTCGTATATGAATGTGTTTTTCCTGTAAAATTATTAAGAATATTTGAAAGATATTTACCAATTTTGTAAGTAGGAGATCCTATTGCACTGACGATAGGTCGAAGTGGTACATTAACCTTATGTATTTTAGGTAGTCCGTAGAACCGCGGGATCCTTGAGCTCCTTGGCCTTAACATCTTCTTCTCCTCTGTTGGTAGGTTGGCTGCATTTATAAGGTTGGTTATCCGTCTTTCAATTTTGATGATGATTTCTTAATTGACCACAGCCGTGAAAGTTTTCGTTCTATAAAAACTTGATTAGTCGGTAAACAATACTTGTCCCCAGTCATTTTCACCCAATTTTCCATCTTAATCTTCTACGAATACTGCGTTCACTTACGTTTACATTTCTTGCATAGTCTAAATGATTTGTAATTTATACTGCAGGTAAGCGGCGATTTCTTATAGTTATTGAGTATAAAAAAGACTAATTTACCTACATTTTGCTGAAAATAATTTTTAAATAGATTCTTAAAAAAACGTTATAAAACTTTCAATTTGGCTCAGATTTTAAGTGACCCATTTTTCGTGCCGCTCAGTGTAACATAAGACAAGGTGCAAATAAACTATCAGTGATATAGTTCAATTCTTATCCCTTAGAATATAATTATTGCGAATTATAATTTTAGGTTTCTCCTCCGCTACTGAGTATCATCTTAAGTGAATGACCCCCTCGATTGTGCATCACGTTGTATAATCATTACCTACCACGGTATTAATGAAAGATCAAGAAATGCTCTTGAGAACCTTGTTTTGTAGACGTGACTTTATTGGGATACGATTCAGTTACTTTCTCCTAATAGCCATTGCGGTTTTGAGTACCTATGTCGGGTTTGTGCTTATACCGACAATTACTTAACATACCTTATGGCGGCATTGGATATACAGGACGTCTGAATTATTAATTAATTTTTTATTGATATATTTGTTTATCGTTTCATGTTGTTATAATAATGATTGACATGGGCTGCTTGCGTTTATTAGTGTGCAGATAGGAAAGTCAAGGTAGCAAGTTACGGTATTCTGTCAGACTTTAAGTTATAACAAAGAAATTTAAATTCAAATTCTTTATTTATAAATTATATAAAAATAGAAAGAGAGAGGCCAATGCAAACATAAATAAACATATCACAAATATAAACTAACAATAAATATATCTAAATATAGAACATAACACCTTGTATACCTACATCCTTTAGTTAAAATCCGACCATTAGTGCCATGTCTCATAAACAAGCATAAGAAGTTTTTCAGTTAACATATTATAATGGGTTATTCCTTAGGGATGTTAAAAATTGATATTAAAAATAATGGTTCTTAGGATTAGACCGTGTCAAAATGAAATCACTCTCCGACATTTCGCCTTCGATTGCACGAGGCATCTTCAGGGGTCTTTAATTCACGAGATCGGAACACTGAATAAGTTCGGAGAGACCCAGGCCGGCTATTTATAGTCAACCTGTGTTTACCGGAGCGTGAATCGGTGTAACGATTGGTTTCCACGTATGATGAAGACTGAAGCCCGTATCTCTACTAAAATTGTTAGAATGCGTATAAATTTCAATAGATTCTCTAATTCTGCGTTTATAGAATCCGGAAACCGATGCGAGAACTTTGGTTTCTTTTACATTTCTGAGATCTCCAATAGAATGTTAGTGTTCACACACAGCAGATTGTACAATTTTTTTCTTTCTGATACATGGTTCATGTTCCCTTAAGCCCAGTCGATATGGGTCGTCCAGTTTCTCCAATATAAACATCACCACAGGAACAAGGAATTGCATATACTCCTTCCGATTGAAAAGGAATAATGTCCTTTGGCGATCGCAAACATTGTCCAATTGTGTTGTTGTTGTTTATTTGAACCGGCGAAGTAACCTTGCAGTCTTGTCTTTGGTTCCGTATATAAATGGAAAAACTACACTTCCTATCGGTAATTCCTTATTAGTATCATTTCGTGGAGTAGGATTATTATATTTTTTAATCGACCGTCTAATATTCTCAGTGCAACATCCATTCTCTCTTAAAACTTGAGTTAGCTTTCCTGTTTCCGATTGTAAAGAGTCTTCGTCACATATCGCGAAAGCTCTGTAAACCAATGAATTACTAACTGATTGTTTTATGCCGGATGACGATAAGAATTTTTTAGCATATAGGTACTTGTTTGTATGCGTTGGTTTTCTATATACAGAGTGTCCTAAGGAACCATCCCTTCCCTAGAAAGGGAGTTCTGCCTTCTGATTCAATTTCTATTGTAAATTTTATATTAGCATGTTGTTGATTCAGATGATCAAGAAACCCAGGACATATTACAAAAGTGTCATCTACATATCTCTAACATGATTTTGGCTTTAATGGAGACGACTCCAAGGCTTCCTCCTCAAAAGCTTCCATTTCCCTTGTCAGCTAGAAGAACCAAAATATCTGTATTGTTGTTTAATGTTTTTATCACCGTTCTTTCCGCAGCTGATAGATTCGACCTAGGCGGGTTAGAATTTTTGATGATCTTTACTGTTTCTTACCTTACTAATTCAGCTTTTTCTGCTGGAAGTCTTCTAATTGTCGCTTCAACAGATGACACTATGTCTTCTACGGGTATGCTCTTTGGAGTAATGGCGAAGATTTGGCCTTTAGAGAGGACAGATTGTTCTGCTTCAGTAAGGATTTTGGAAGATACATTTATTACGGTGTTCTGTGGCGGTTTTATTAGTCTTTGGTTGTCCAGCAGTCCTTCGAGTTTTTTCTGTTGCTTAATGGTAACTGCTTGATGTATCCTTACCACTTACGCATTGGCAATGTCATCGAGAGTTCTAAACATTTGATATTCCAGTATAAAAGCTAATTTTAAATGAATATTTAACACCTTCCGAAGTTTACTTTCGAACTTTAATATCTAATTCACGTCGAATAGCTTTTATCATTTCTCTTACCAATACCATACTGGCTCATTTGTAGATGTTCCTTGCACTTTTTGATGTTATGTGACGTTTCATCTGTAAAGATTTTGGTACTACGTCTTCATCTCGGCATCTAGGGAGAAAAGCTAGTTGTTAAGGTAATTTCTTCTTGTTGTTCCTGAGATCGCCAAAAGTTTTGAGATCCTTCTTGACTTACTACACACAACTACAGACAAGATTACAGGCTTACTATATACGTACAATCTTTAACACACACAAGAAAATTGGACAATATTTGTGATCGCCGCAAGACATTATTCCTTTCCAAATGGAAGGAGTATATGCAATTCCTTGTTCCTATGGTGATATCTAGATTGGAGAAACTGAAAGATGATTAACGTTGTATCAGAAAGAAACAAATTATACAATCTGCTGTATCTGAATACCAACATTCCACTGGACATGTCATAAATGTAAAAGAAACCAAAGTTTTCTCATCGGTTTCGAGGTTCTAAAACGGAAAATAGAGAATCAATCGAAATTTATAAGCATCAAGAATATAATTTAAAGTATTTTATTTAAAATTAGGAAGTTTTAAAATGTTTGCTGTCTTATTTAAAAATTTATATTCACCTCACACCAATATCTTTATAACTTTTTTAAAAACTGTTGTAAATAAAATTCAGAACAATAAACCATGATGTTTTCCCTTTTATCATTGATTTGAAGGCATTAAAAAAATTCATGAAATAATTGTCGTATCATAACATATTGAATTAATGTGATATGCCACTTAAACCGCGATAGAAAAGAAGAAAACCAAAAAGAGATATCGGCCATATTTCATTCATTTTTATTTTTAGTAACTTTACAACTGCAATGTCAAAGTATTAATGAGAATTTCTCCAATTTGTGGAATTAAGATTGCTAAATTGATAACAGTTATTAGCAATTGATTGTATATACAAATTATTAAAGACGCGTGAGAATGCATTTTCCTTCTGCTCTGCGGTTAATTGAATTTATAGGTTCTTTATATGTTGACATTAGATTTTATTATTATCCTTTATTGGTCTTTAGTGCTGTTTTAAAAAGATCTGTTCATAATTACGCAAGTATAATCCTTGACATGTCTGCCGTGAATTCAATTTTTTTTTACTGGACTCAATCGTCCGACGTTCTCGTGAAAATGAAACTATTATTGCTTTTAAATTTTGTAAAACTGGGATGATTTCAGATATCTATGTCCAATACATACCATACAAAACGATGCATTTAATTGCCTGGTTGCATTATGCATACTGCATAAAAAATATTTGAATGTTCTTCAAATTTTGTTCGTGTCTGGAATTTTGAATAAAATAAAATAGTTTTTTTAAATAAATCATTTTAGTGACCCTTTTTAAGAGATTCTAGTTTTCTGTTTCTATGTTATTAACTGCGTAAATAAGCTTGCTAGATCCCTGGACATAAATGCTATAGGATAAATGCACATATGGAGCAGAATTTGGATTAATTGGAGAACGCCTTATGCGTAGAGTGGGAAACTATTTCTCCAGAGTTTATTGCAACCTTGATAGATAGCATGCTAAGAAGTGTAGTAATAGTGTAGCGTGGACGCGATTTACTCACCAAAACTAGATCTTTATATATTTATTTACAGAATTGTGTATTTTTTAAACATCAAATAATTTTGTTTATAAATTAAAATTTAAAAACATCACGTTCTTAGAAAAATCTAGGTTTGTATTTAAAAAAATATGGCGATGATACCAATTCGAAAACTAATTACAACCAGACCTGAAATCAACCAAATGCTGGCTTATTTAAATTCTTAAATTTTTAAATACCAGCTTACCTTATTCGACATTAAGTATAAGTGAAATGGTTGAATATCTAAAATTACCATTAGGCAAATTCAGATTGGCACATTTCATTATTTCTTGCCTAAAATCAGGTTTGTTTTCTTTTAATTTCATTTGACTGACAAAAGTGGCTCGAGATATTAGCCTGAAATTTAAAAATGTTGGGTCCTATATTTTTTTTTTCAGTTTTTTTGGGACAACCGGCATGCAATATAGATACTCCAAATTAGGTTTTTTTTAATATCGACACATATGTATCGCTCTAAGTATAAAAGAGAATTTTATTTCTTACCAAATTCACACATTTTCCGAAGAAAGCCCAACAATTGGGTTTGTATAAAAAAAAAGACAGAGGCAAGTTTAGATTGGCACACTGCATTATTTTTTTGCCTAAAATCAGGTTTGTTTTCTCTTAATTTCATTTCTGTCACAAGCTGGTAATTGGTTCAAGATATTACCCCAAAATTTAAAATTCTTGTGAAAAATACGATGCAAAATTAATGTTCGAAAATCTGTTGAATGCATAATTAAAAAAATATTTGGGGCGTATGTTAAATTTTTTTCGTTTTTTGAACAACCGGTATGTAATCTGGATACACCAAAATAGGTTTTTTTTTAATATCGACAAAAAAGTTTAAATGAGTTTTTTAGTTTTTACCAAATTGGCACATTTTCCGAATAAAGCCCCAAAAACAGTTCTCCAAGCCAGAGAGCTTTTACTAAGAAATCGCACAAAACTTTCCGAGATAATACTCTAAAATTATTGGAAAAAATACCAGGAATTTGAGTATCCGGTAAACATGCATTTAAAAAAAAACTATTGGATCGTTTATTAAATTTATTCTGTTGTTTGAGACCACCTGTTTGCCATCTGGATATTCCAAATTTTATTATTTTTTTAAATATTAATACAAATGTATCGTATCGTAAGTTAGGAGTATTTTTTAGAAATATTCAATCAACAGCAAAAGTTAGGGTACGAGCGGGGATCGAACCCGCACCTCCTGATCTCCAGCCCATTGCTCTAACCAATTGCGCTATCGTACCAGCGATAAGCAATTCGTTAGAATTTGTACATAGTGAAACCTACCAGTATCATAACCATTATTGATCCTGCAAAATTTTCTAACCTAATGGGGCTTCGTTCCTGACTGGACGACAAATCTGACATCGCTATTAGGTACCGTCCATATTAGTAAATTTATAATTTTTACGCTATGCCTGTATAAGCCAAATTTTGAATAGAAGTATTTATTTTTTTATTCACAGTTTAAAAACAAGCTGATAGAATACTTCTATTAGAAGTAGTTTATTTCTTACACTGATACATTTTCCAAAGAAGACGTAACAATTTAGTGGCATGCTGTGCCTTTTGAAACAGGGTATAATAAACTAATTGTTCTTAAAATTTTTTACCCCTTAAAAGACTTTCTATCTTACATCAACATGTTTATAAACTTAAAACAGCTCTCAAAATACTAACATTTTTTTGTCTCAAAAAATATGCATTAGTTCTTTGTAAAAAATCGGTTTAATAATGCGTCATGTAACACTAATAGGTAAATTCTTTAAATATGTGTTTCTCAAAGAAACGCGACTTATTGTTAAACAAGAAAAATATCGTTCCGCAGAGCCAGTAATGACTTTAATTTTATTGTTATTAAGTTTGCCAACTTTAATACTTAAAAAAATACACGACACAAGGTTAGAATATTAGGAAGAAAAATTTTAACAATTAAATTAATGTTTCGATCTGTTAACTAAAAGTTTTTCAGGACATGTTTATAATTTATTTAAGTACATAACAAGGCCAGGAAGAAAGATTAAACTGATCAATCATTGTTATAATAGTTAATAACCCATATTTTGACTCGGCCTATTTTAACATATTTATCACAGTCGTATCCAACCATCTTCGTAAGGGAGGTAATTCTTTTTTTGCCTATGTTATATGCACGCCACTGTGACAGTAGGTTTCCTTTTTTTAAAGAGTTTTCAGGCTACAAGGCTTTAATTGAAAACCCGTTGAAAAAGTTCCGAGTAGTGAGCTACTCGAAAATAACATTATGGTATGACTTGTCAACCACCAGAAAATTTTGGATTTTTGTACAATCTTATTCAACACTCTGTATGACGGTGATGAGAGTCGCTAACTTGGAAGCAGAATTTTCGTGAAACCATCTTTTAAAGTCCATAGAGCTCATCAAAATTCGTTGACTCGTTTTCAAACCACAGTAATTTGAGTATAACGTTAAAAATTAGAATTGCCGATTTTTTATTGACCAGTTTATAATTTTAACCAACCGATCGGTTGCAGTTCTTCGCAAACTGTCAGCTCTGGACGTTAAGCTACTCAGAAATATTTCGATGTAGGGGTTATTTTAGCTAACTGGTTTTCGTTAACGATCCACTTATTGTTATGTTAGAGTGGTGTGTTATTTGGGATTACGATCCAGTAAAAAAAACGAAAGTATTTTTTTATTTCCGCAAATTTATCGTTGCATTCTCAGAACAAATTAAGTTTGAATAAAACTAGGAGAAACATAGATATTCATAAATAGTTTCACACAAAATAACAGTCGGAATCCCATACAAATATTAATTCAACTGCTTGGGGTCTCTCTTCTTGCTGGACATGTGAAACCATGACTAGAAAATAAAAACATTTAAAATTTATTTTTTAAACGGGCAGGGAGTCATCCTGAAATTAAGATTTTTTGTTCTAAAGGTTTTTGGGCATTCATTTCTTCTGCATGCGCCCAGATCTCGTAGACTCTCGAGATAATGGCTTGCGGCTTATTTTATAGCAAAATTTCTCTCTTTCTTGCTTTGCAAAAGACCGTATGAATCATTTTACGTCCGATAGTACTAGTTTTGTTGCGATTTTAGTAACGAAAAAGCATTTATCACGATATTTAATTTTTAGTCTAGAGGGCCATGACCAAGTCAGAATCATTCTAGTGAATGTGTACATTGTTAGAAAAATACATTTTTATTTTTTTCACTACTTTCTTGCTTTTCAGAAATGTTTTAAGTCGGAAAAATCAATTTTTGGTTAAAAACTTAGTTATGTCAAATACAACTACCCCATTTTCTAATCACGGTTCAATGGAGTTTTTCAAAACGCATAGAATGACATAACACAATCGTACATGTTCTTCGAGTTTTTTTATAATTTATTTATTTTTGTCTTCAATAACCAAAAAGGAAATTGCTTAGCATACACCCACCTAAGTAAGTATGCCATTACAAAATATATAAAAAAGAAATTTTGTCAATGTTTATTTATGACCTAAACCTCCCTAAAACTAGTTTTTAACAATAAAATATTTTTAACTAACCACCAATAAGATTTTCAAAATGTTCTCCCTGAGCAGCTCTACATTGCCTATGTAGAGCTGCTCTACATAGGCAATGTAGAGCTGCTCAGGGAGGACATATATACGGAACACATTTTCTTCTACAACATTTTGTAGCATTTGCGGAGTAATGCTTTGAAATGCTTCTCCTATTCTGTGTTCCAATACTTCAAGTGTTGCTGTTGGTGTCTGGTATACACGATTTTTTATGTACCCCCATAAAAAAAAGTCCAGCGGAGTGAGGTCTGGCGACCTTGGTGGCCACTGGATCGCTCCATTTGCGGCTATATATCGCTGTCCAAATCTTTGCTTCAAATAAGCAATCACAACTCGGGTATTATGGGGTGGAGCCCCATCTTGTTGGAAGTAAATGTCCCGATTTAAAGCCAACGGAATGTATTGTAAAAACCCCTCAATTTCGTTTTGCAAAAACTGCAAGTATCTCTCTCCTGTTAAAGGTCCTTGAAAGAAAATTGCCCCATTATCCTGATTCTCAATATCCCAGCCCAAACATTTTTACTCCGAATCTTTCTTGAAAATTTCCAACATTTAATCTATGCTCATTTTGCATAGACCAATATCTTGTATTTTGTCGATTGAACATACCATTGTTTGTAAATCTTAACTCATTTGTGTATAATATCGTTTATGAAAAATTATTCGGGCCATTATTTTCCAAAATCCGATTAGCGTATTGAAACCTTCTTTCGAAATCACCCTCGTACAAATACTAGTGTAGTTGATACTTGAAGGAATAATACTTATACTTTTTTAATATTTTCCAAACTGATTGGTGACTAATGTTTAGTTCTTGAGCAATTTCTCTGGTTGAAGCTGTTGCATTTTGTTCCACAAAACCTAATACATTTATTTCTGTCTCCTCGTTAATAATAAATCTATTTCTTTGTTCATCAGGCACTTCTCTCATTTTTCTAACTAAATAACTAATGTACTGCCTTGACGGATGGCGATGTCGATCAGGATATTCTATTCGATACACACGTTTAGCTTCATAGGCACTTTTGCCGCACTGAGCGTGTATTATTAAAACATCGATTTGCTCACTTCTACTGAATAACGTTTTTATTTAAAAGTCACGAAAGAAAAATTACTAGGTATGAAACAAGCACAATAAAATTCGGATGTCAAATAATAAACTGCCAAAATAAAAAATGTTCTTTTTTCAATGGCCTGCTTGAGTTAACAACTCGAAACACGAGATATTATTTTTAAAAAATCAATTTTATTTCATAAGCGTACAAAGAGAACTGACTACAAAATGCATTTTAGTTATATTTATAAGTTCAGTAATGCTTATGTTGCATGAGAACGAAAAGATAAAAGTCTAAGAATTGCAAGTGCATAAATGCAGAATTGCATTTCTCACGGGAACGTAACTCCTCCCCTCTTAGTTGAAAGCACGTTCTTAAAGACGTGTTTTCAAAAATTTCCAAAAAGGTTTAAAGATTTTTAATATTTTAGAAAATTCTATTATTTTCTTCAATATCTAAAGTATTAGAGTTTGCATTTAATTGTTTTTTCTTAGACTTTTTTACAAGTTTTTTGTATATAAAAAATATAAAAATTATTGAAATGAATATGTAAAGTAAAATTGTCCAAAAACTGGTCTTCTTTACATAAATCGTTGTGGTCATTTCTTCTAGGGCCTTCTTTTGGTTTTCCAATTTGGCTTCGATTTCTTTAGTAGTTTTTAGGTTTACGTAGTTTAAGTCCATACTAGGAGGGTTGTAGAATGAATCTCGGTTTTCCTTAATTAGACTTAAATTAAGGGTAGGTAGATTAATTCCATTAAATGTTAATTGACTTGATTTATATGTTTCAAGCGTAATTGACTTTATCCGTACTTTACATCCTGGGGATGACTCAAGAAGATAGGAACCATATAAGGGTATGTTATCTTCGGATTTTTGACAATTTATGACGGCGATTACTTGTATTGGTACTGTTATCAGCCATTTGTCGTCGATTATTTTTGTTGTCTGGATCTCGTGCATTTGAGTTTCGAATGGGTGACAAAACGTAATATTTGTGTGATGTTTGATAAGTTGAACAGCACAGGAGGGGCTGTCTTCGACAAACGTGGTGTGGGCTTCTTTACACAAATATTTTTGTGGTTGGATTTCGTGACATCTTTGGTCCATATGGGCATATTTTGTATTGCCTAATGCTAGGTAGGGTTTATAAGGAATATTTACAAGAAATGATCGATTATTGGGAATTGGTAAAGGGAATAACTTAAAATATTGATATATCTCCGATTCCACAAGAGGAAGTTCAAATATAAATACAATATTAAAGTTTTTTAAGAAACTTTTAATTTCTATAATTTTTTCGAAATTAAGTATATTTTTATAAGTTACTTCTAAAGGGAGTTTATCTGAGCCTAGATGATCGTGTAAGTTCTTTATTTCTATAAATAGTTCATTTGGTTCTATTATTGAATTATAAAGTACATTAATTTTTGCAAAAGTGATACCTATTTCAATCTTATTCAGAATATCGTAGATTGATTGATAAATTGTTGTTATTTGATTGATTATTGTATATATTAAATAAAATTCGTGATTACTTATTTGTTCCATTTGAACTTTATTAATTATTTTTTCTATTTGTAAAATGCGTGACTTTAGTACCATTTGGTTATGTGTGATATTAGATATAATTGTTTTAAATTTATTAATAGTGGATTCTAAAAGTGTAATTTGATTGATAGCGTCAATTTTCAATTTATTTTGATTTTCTTATAATTTCGTGATTTTGGCATCAATTTGCTCTGCGTCATTTTGATCTAAGTTTCCAGTTATACTTTTTATGAATGAACCTAAGGGGTTAAAAAGACCTCTTTTACTACGATAATTTTCTTGATTTGGGACAATTTGTTCTAATAGAGTTTCTATTCTTTTTTCAAGTGTACATAATGTATTAAAAGAATTAAAATATTCCTTATGGTATTCGCTGTTATTTTGAATGTTTATGTATATTGATTTTGCTTGTTTTTGAATATTTTGAAATTGGTTAATTAAAGGGGTTAGGTTAATATTTTGAACGAATGTCCAATGATTGGATTTAAGTTTAGCGGTTCCCATTTTGAATGGTAGTATTCCTGGATGTTTATTTAAATCATGGAATTTTACGTAGCCGCCGACGATGGTCCAGCATCTGGAACAAGGGGTATTATTTTAGTTTCGTTAACATGTATAATTTCTTTGTATTTATTTTTGGGATTTTCTATTTGTATTTTATTATTTTCTAATATAGCCGTTAGTATGAATGGGCCTAAATATCTCTTTTTTATTTTTCCAGATCGATTATCTGATTTTTTATAAATTTGTGAGCCTATTATTAAATTGGTCGGGGTTTTATCCTTGTTTGCCCTATCTATAATTTTTTGTTTTAGTTCTCGTGATTCCTTTGTAATTTTGTCGTACAAAATTTGTGTGTTATTTTTATGATTATTGACATACTCGGTATATACATGAGCGGGTATTAAATCCATAGGATCTCTAGAGTCTGTGTGTCCGAAGACAAGTTCGTATGGGGTAAAATTCGTACTAGAATGGATCGTGTTATTATAGGCAATAATTGCGTACGGCATAAGTTTGGTAACTTCTGCATTGGGGTCTGATTCTCGAAGTAATCGAATGTGTTCGATTAATGTGGAATGTAGCCTTTCAACAGGGGAGTTTGATTCATGGTGGTAGGGGGTAGTGAAGTGTATTTTAATATTATGTGTATTTAATAAGCCTTTAACGACTTCGTTCTGAAATTCAGATCCGTTGTCTGAAACTATTTGTTTTGGAATACGTAAAAAGGAAAAGAAATTAATTAACTGTTCACAGCACGACACTGCATTTCCAGTATAAGGCAAGGCTTGTGCGTATTTGGAGAATTTATCTATAATAGTTAGGAATTTTTGTTTACCTATGATGAAAGTGTCGATATGAACAATTTCGAAAGGTTTGCTTGGCGTTTCGGTTAATATCAAAGGTTGATCTGGTGGTTTTCGATTATATTTTGATCGTTGACAGATTTCACAATTATTGATGTATTTTGTTAAACCTGCCTTAAGTGATTTCCAATAATAATTTGCTTTTAAAAATTTGCAAGTTTCTTCGATTCCTCTATGATTTGTTTTGCCTTCATGACGATATTTAATTAGTAATTCTCGTTCGTCAGGTTGAGCATTATTTATTAATTTTGAACATTCTATAAGTTTTAAATTTTTAAAATGGTTATTCATTGTTTGTTGAAAATAGGTTCTTAGTTCTTTGGAAAAGAAATAAACATATGTTGTTTTATTTGTTAAATATTCTTTCAAAAAGTTAGTAATTACTATAATATTAGTGGGTAATGTTGCGTGAATAATTTGATGTCCTTCGAAATTTTCACGTTTGGTTTTAACATATTTGTCATAAGGTGCTTTTTTAATAATAAGTTGATGAGCTTTATTATTAATAATTTCGTCTAATATAGTCATATTGGAATGATTTTCGTTAGCATTTGTACTATGTATTGTTTCCGTTACGGGTGGTTTTATTGGAATATTAGAATGGGTTAGTTGTGTTATAGGTGGAGTTATTAGAATGTCAGAAATAATATTAATTTTGGGTGTTGTTTCAGGTTCGTGTTCTAGTCTTTCTATTGTTTGTGACACTACTTCAGAGTCAAGGATATCTGGGTTGAATTGGTCGTTTAGGAATTGCGTTACGTCGGTGTCTATATCGCCTGGTTAATTTATTAATGATTCGGATTCGATTGCGTTTAATTGAATTCGGCTAAGGGCGTCAGCGTTAGTGTTTTGTTTCCCTTTTTTGTAGATTATTTCATAATCATACGCTTCAAGTTTTAGCCTCCAACGTACTAATTTCGAATTTGGTTCTTTGAGGTTAAATAACCATACTAATGGGCGATGGTCAGTATATATTTTAAATTTTTTGCCATAAAGGTAAGGTCTAAAGTATTTACATGCCCAAACGATTCCTAAAAGTTCTTTTTCAATCGTTGAGTATTTTTGTTCTGTTTCATTTAGAGTGCGCGACGCGAATGCTACAGGGTTGTCATTTGGCGGGTTGCCTTGAGAGAGAACAGCGCCTAGGGCTACATTTGAGGCATCTGTCGTAAGGACAAAGGGTTTTTCAAAATCAGGGTATTTTAGTATTGGAGCATTAATAAGCAATTCTTTTAAATGGTTAAAGGATTGAATAAAGGCTGGTGAGTGTTCAACTTTCGCTCCTTTTTTGAGACATAGTGTAAGGGGTTTTGTGATTTTTGCGAAGTCTTTGATGAATCTACGATAATATCCGGCTAGTCCTAAAAATGACTTAATGTCTTTTTGGGTTTTTGGTATGGGGAAATTTTTAACTGCGGTGACTTTATCAGGATTAGGTTTTACACCTTCACTTGTAATTTTGTGACCTAAATAAGCAACTTCTTTGTGTAAAAATTCTGATTTGTCTAGCTGCACTTTTAAATTGGATTCTCTAAGTCTATCAAAAACGGATTTTAATCTATCGATGTGCTCTTGAAGTGACGTAGAGAAAATTATTATGTCATCAAGATATACAGAACAGATTTCATTTTGAAGTCCCCGAAGGACGTTGTTCATGACTCGCTGAAATGTAGAGGGCGCATTTTTTAAGCCAAAAGGCATGCGTCTAAATTCATAATGACCTGTATCGGTTGAGAAGGCTGTTTTGGGGATATCATTCGGTTCCATTTCTATTTGATGGAAACCGGTTGCTAGATCCAATGTGCTGAAATATTGAGATTTTCCAAGTTTATCAAGAATATCCGATATATTTGGTAAAGGAAATTTATCATCAATACTGCGTTCATTGATTTTACGGAAATCGCAAACGATACGCCATTTACGTTTACCGGACGCGTCCATCTTTTTTGGGACAATCCAAATTGGACTACTCCACGGTGACGTTGAGTTTTGAATGATACCGTTCTCTAACATTTTGTTAATTTGGGTTTTAACCTCTTTTTTATGAATTTCGGGATATCGATAAGTTTTTGTATATATAGGAGTGTCATCGGTTAGGTTTATTTTATGTTTAATTTGATTAGTAAATGTAAGTGGGATGCCCTCACAATAAAATATGTCACGATATTCGTAACACAAGTTTCGAATAGCTCTGTATTCTTCCTGATTACAATGTGACAGTCTTAAATTTTTTAAGTTTTGTTTTTGTGTATTATCCATATATTCATTTATTTCTGTATCGGTTTCCATTTTTTCTATGAAGTTGTTTTCTACTTCATTTATGGTTTCGATATCTATGGGATTAAATATTTTTATTTTAATTGGGTTTTCGCGACTATTCGTAATTATAGTTGTTGCGTAGGAGTCAATGACTTGTACTAAAGCTTCTGGCATCTCTGCGCAACCAAAATCTGTATATTTTAAAATACCTAAACCATTCGATTGATTTACAGGCAGTTTGATTCTTTGACATGTACGTGGGGGAATTATTATTTCGATAGTTTCAAAATTATGTAAATTTGATATATTATTTTGATAATATAAAGGCAATGTTACAAATTGAGTATCTAAAGAACAATGTTTTAAATTTATATTAGCTCCAATATGTGTTAGAAAATCAATTCCTAAAAGTCCGTCAAATTTAGGTGAAAAATCAAAAAGATAAAACTTATGATTACCTGTATGATTAAAACAAGGAAATATTGGTATATTAATTACTTCATTGTGAATGGACGTAGCGTGGGCTGTCCTTACTGAGAAAGGTTCCGAAAAAATGAAATTTGAATAAATTTTGTATGCTAAATTAGGCTTTATAAAACTTTTGCCACTACCTGTATCAATTAAAAATTTTGCTTTGATTTCGGGTATGAAAATTACTGGTAAATCTGAATTTGTATAATTATTTAAAAGTATTATGTTTGGTTGTTGGAAATTTGGTTCTCCTGAAAATTTTCTTCATTAAAATCAATTTGATTTTCATAAGGGTTATTTTCTAGACAAGAAAATTCGGTATTGGAGTCATTATACGAATATTGCGAGTTATCGGTGTATTCCGGGTAATGATATTGAAATTCAGCATTGCTGGTTTGAAAATTTTCATTTTGATCATTATCGGCATTTATCGATTCGACTGATTGATTATATAGTTCTTCTACAACAATATTACGTTGTGAAGAATGTGGTTGTTGGTTTCTTCTAAGGGTTGTGTTCCCTGAAGAAGTATCCATCGGCTCAGGCTTTTGTTGGCGTGATATTCCAGAAGGAGTTGGGCGTTGATTTTGGGGGTTAAAAGAGGGTCTTGGGGTAAAAGTGTTTCTTTGCATAAAATTTTGATTTGGTAAATTCGATTGTCTAAAATTATTTGCGGGTTGCCTAAATTGTCCAAAGCCCATAAATTGATTATTTCCATTATTAAAATTTGGGATTGGTTGTTTATAAGAAGGCATAAAATTTGAAAATTGCTGAACGGGGTAATTCGAAAATATTGGTCTCACATTAGCAGGATAATGTGCTTGTGTAGGCAAATTTATTTTTGGTTTTTGTGAATTAAAATTTGGGTTTTTTGGTAATATGCTACTACGGTTCTTATAATACATAAAATTTTCTTCTTCCAAGGCACAGCTCATTGCCTCTTCTAAAGTAACTGGATTTTTTAATCTAACCACAAGTTGCATATGGTAGTTTAGACCGTTTATGAAGGTTTTTAATACTAAATTTCCGTATTCATTAATTTTTAAAAGTTTTAGAGCTTGCGTTTCATTGCTTAAATTTACTTTGGAAAATAACAAACTGCGAGCGTCTTGCAAACGCAGGCCAAATTGTTGCGGTGTTTCATTTTTTTCCGGTTTGGACGTTATTATATCTTGAATAATACAATCAATCGATCTATGATCTGAAAAAGTCGAAATTATTGCAGCTTTTACTGCGGGCCATGTATTTAATTCTATTCTAGAACAAATAATATCGGCTGCCCTACCTACAAGTTTACTTAATATAGTATCGTGTAAACATACATTTATAGGTGCATTATTGTCCGTTTTATTTCTATGATTATTATAAAAATTATCACAAGCATTAATAAATCTGTTTATTTGTTTTGGATTCCCATCGAATAAGGGAATATTGTCTGCCTGATATCTGACTAGTTGTAAATTAGGTTCAGTAGTCATTATTTTACTTATTTGAATTAAATTAGAAAAAGGTGTTAGATTTCTTTCACAATTTAAATTTCCAAAAGCTGATGTTAAATCTTCCAGTTTGCGGAATTACAAGAGACGTAAATATCAATATTTAAGATAGGATAAAAATAAAATGAAATAAGGAGAATTGAAAGGAAGCACTTACAGCAATGTACTGAAGATAATTCCAATTCTCATTCTTAAACTAGGGTCCAATAGGAGAGGCGATGTGGTCCTTTCCCTGGTTAGCAGCTATGAGGGTGGGACGATGTGTGTTCCCAAACTCGCACCAATAGGACGCTGGACGATGCTGTTCCAAATCCCTGGTCAATTTTTGAGTTTCTTAGTACACCCTGAAGATTTTTTAATTGTCCGATTTTTGCCACGAATCGTTGAGACGAAACCAGAAAATACGCACGATGCGCGACTGTTGGCAATAATCCTACCGACTGCGCCAGTTAACAACTCGAAACACGAGATATTATTTTTAAAAAATCAATTTTATTTCATAAGCGTACAAAGAGAACTGACTACAAAATGCATTTTAGTTATATTTATAAGTTCAGTAATGCTTATGTTGCATGAGAACGAAAAGATAAAAGTCTAAGAATTGCAAGTGCATAAATGCAGAATTGCATTTCTCACGGGAACGTAACTCTTGGTAGTTTTTTGTTTTGCATAGATCATTATCTTGTATCATGTCATTTCTTGTGTTTGGAGACAAAAATAAATAAATTACAAAAAAACTCAAACTACATGTATGATTGTGTTATGTCATTCTATGCGTTCTGAAAAACTCCATTTAACCGTGCTTAGAAAATGGGGTAGTTGTATTTGACATAACTAAGTTATTAACCAAAAATTGATTTTTCTGACTTAAAACATTTCTGAAAAGCAAGAAAGTAGTGAAAAAATAAGAATGTATTTTTCTAACAATGTACACATTTACTAGAATGATTCTGAGTTGGTCATGGCCCTCTAGACTAAAAATTAAATATCGTGATAAATTCTTTTTCGTTACCAAAATCGCAACAAAACTAGTATTATCCGACGTAAAATGATCCATAAATTCGAAATATTGAAAAATATACAGAGTGTCTCATTTAAATATCTAAAGTTAGGGTCATTTCCGGTCAAACCGGAAGTCACAAAAATCTGAAGTAATCGTCATAAAATGGCATTTTGGTAGTTTAACACCTCAGGCCAGTTTCAACATAATCAGCTTATAAATAAAGAAATGGCAGACCGAAAGTGATCTTGTTTACACCCGGTATATATATATATATATATATATATATATATATATATATATACACGTTAGATGTTATTTGAAAATGTAAACGAGACGTTTTTAATGTCGCGTATTTTTCCGTTATAGAAAGGAGACCCAAGTAGTTGGATTAATATTTGTATGGGTTTCTGGCTGATATTTGGGTGAAACTATTTAACCAATACCTATGTCTCTCCTAGTTATAATAATTTATTTCCCATCAGAAGTCAAACTTAATAGGTCCTGAGGATGCAACAATAAAGTTGCGAAACGTCGGCAATAAAAAAAAAAGACTTATTTTTTTATTGGATCCTAACCCCAAATAATACACCACTCTAACATTTTAGCTAACATATGTCTTTGATAAAAGATAACTTTAAATGGTTTCTTTATATAGAATTAGCAATTATTATAATGCGTCAGAAATGTATAGCCGAACCCTAAATCAAATACTGTTTGTCAAGCAAAAACAAATTTTAACTTGCTAATTAATGAGAGGATTTAAAGAAAGCGATAAAGTCATAGTTCAAGTAGGATGTTTTCTATAATTGCTTATTTATTATTCGCCTATCTTTTATTCTTAAAATGTACTTGAATCCTTTCACTTTACATTTATTACCGGAGATTTTCATTTTTGTCTAATCCACATATTGTTGGCTTGCATTGAAATAGTGATTTTATAATTCACCTTATGTTGGCAATACCAGATGATGTTAATACAACATAGTTTTGTTTTTTTTTCAATATAACTTAATCTGACAACGTTTAGAAACTACTATAAAACAGATGGGTTTTTAACAAAACATCCTGAGAAAAAAATTGTTTTATCATCTTAAACGTTTTTTAAACAAAAATAACAATATTCCTATACATTTTATAAGTTAATAATTGATATAGTTGCTGTATTTCTAAACAAAGGACTTACTTTTAAAATTTGCAGGAATATTGTTGTTTTTGTTTAAAAAGCGTTTAAGATGATAAAAAATTTTCATCGCTTACGATGTTTTGTCACGAAACCATCAATATATCAAGTAAAATTTTACATATCATGAGTGTATCTTAGATAGCTACGAAAATGACTGACAACTCTTCGGATCTATATGTTCTTCTACATCGTCTTCAAACATTAGTGATTTATAAAAAAAGTGCTTTGGTAAACATAGTCCTTCCCCATGTATGTATGTACGCCAATAGTTTCCTTTAGTTAAGATTTATATGCAATAAATATAATAAATCGATAGTGTCTTGTCGTTTTTAAAAGTATTAATGTTTATTTATTAAATTATAACATTTTACAGCCTTACAAAAATGTATAATATTGATTATGTTTTTAGGGAACTGTTTCACTCCCTTAGCTCAACCCTATATAAAGGAAAAAAATACTTATGTACGAAAAAAAACTGGCTAATAGGTCATTATAATAAATTCGTACCAATATTTTACCAGTTTCTCCCTATTTCATACTTGAATTTTGGCAAAAATTTAAAATCAATTGAGTAACTAGATTTTAAAAGTGATTTTTTTTTAATTGTGATAGGACGCCATTTTATTCCATCATAATGACTCCGCACCAAAATTTTAAAAGTTTATCGCTACATATCTTTTGATTTTTGAGCACAATTGAAGATCAAATTAATTTTTTACGCTGATTTTTCAAATAATTTATAAGACCGCTATTTTATTGGGTCATAGCGGATTCGTAACAAAACTTTACAAGCCGATTCCTATAATACAAGCAATTTAGGTGTAACGTTTTAAGTTAATTGAATAAGTAGTTTTTACATTGATTTTTAATCATTTTATTAGCCAGCCATTTTCATTCGTCATATTCTATCCCTACCAAAGTCTCATCAGTACCTCCGTGTGCTACCATTGACTTTTGAAATTAATTTAAATAACTATTTTTTTTCATACTTATTTTTTTTACATTTTATTAGGTCGCCATATTGGATTCGTACCGAAATTTTTCTCCTTGCTTGTATCATACCTAATTTTTGTGCAAAGTTTGAAATCAATGGAATTTGTAGTTTCATATTGATTTTTTAGGCAATTTATTAGACGACCATTTTGTTATGGCTTGCTGTATTAGTATCAACATTTTATCAGTTCATCTGAATAGCAGCCTTGATTTTTGGGAACATTTTGGGATTAATTGAATATGCAGGTTTTGTAATGATTTTTGAAAACATTTAAATATTGTTTCCGCCATGTTAGATTTTTATTAAAATGTCAGGGTTCCATGTCCATATGACCCTTAATTTTTAACCAAAAGTTGAAGTTATTTGATTAAAGAGTTTTTTAGCTATGCTGCGAGAAGATAGACAGGCGGACAGGTAGGCAGACAGATCTACAGAAAAGGGAAAATATATTTTTCGTCTTCTAGTTAAGTCTCTAGCGTAACAATCTGTAAAAACTTGGGGATGATCTTTTCAAGATAACACTACTTCCCTCTTACGATGGAGGAAAATAGAGATTTGCCTTTACCTACAACTTCCCTCGTACAGAATTTTACTATTTTTTATACTAATTTACTATATATATATATATATATATATATATATATATATATATATATATAATTATTTTATAATAACATTATACAAATCCTTTACGATCCAACCGCAAAGACCAAGGACCAAATTTCGCTGTTTTATTCCCAGAGTGTCCAGCCTATGGATTGTGTTACGACAGAACTTATGGTTCAAACATGATGGAGCGCCTGCTCATGTTTCACTTCTTTTCCACGAGCACTTGAATAAAAATTTTAGAACACGTTGGATTGGACGTGGAGGCCTTGTCACCTGGTCAGCGCCCTCCCCAGATCTAACACCTATAGATTTTTTTCTTTGGGGGCATATGAAAAGTCTCGCTTATAAAACTACAGTCGAGCCAGAAGAAGATTTGGTGACTAGAATTTCAGCTGCAGCTGGAGTAATCTAAACTATGCCTGACGATTTTAACCACGTCAACTTCAGTATGCTGGCTAGGTGCATTGAATGTATCGAGCGTGAGTCGGCATTTTCAGCAACTATTATTTTAATTTTCTTTTGGTACTACCTAGAATAATAATAATAAAACTTCAATAACTGTATCTTAACTTGATTTTAGCTATTTCGATATTTACTTTATAATTCTCTGTATATAGTATGTAGTTAATAGAAGACTTTTTTCTACTATGCTGAGGTTTCGGAAATCTTTATTTCCTTCTTCAAAGCTACAATATAGAGTTGATGGAAAATCTGAACTAAACTGATTTGTAAAGTGAGTACGGTTAAAATTGGTATATTTTTAAAAACTTTCTGGATCCTAGCAACTAACATAAATTTATATATATATATATATATATATATATATATATATATATATATATATATATATATATATTTAAATATATATATATATATATTTATATATATTTACATATATATATATATATATATATATATATATATATAATGTGTTTTCATTCCGGGTGTACATCCGTTCACTACTGTCGTTCTGAAAAGAACAGTTTTGCTGACGTCTCGCCAAAATCACATTTGGCATTTTCGAAGCTTTCTTTCTCGCGTCCGATTAGAGTCTCTATTCGTTATGCTAACATGTTCTTTAAAGCACAATTCTCCGTCGAGTAGAAGACCCAAGTTACGTGCACAAGAAACAACTTCTAGAGGTTGGTCATTGATTTTTATTCTTAAACTATTTTTGACTAGATCTGCGTGAGCGTGAGTCGGCATTTTCAGCAACTATTATTTTAATTTTCTTTTGGTACTACCTAGAATAATAATAATAAAACTTCAATAACTGTATCTTAACTTGATTTTAGCTATTTCGATATTTACTTTATAATTCTCTGTATATAGTCTGTAGTTAATAGAAGACTCTTTTCTACTATGCTGAGGTTTCGGAAATCTTTATTTCCTTCTTCAAAGCTACAATATAGAGTTGATGGAAAATCTGAACTAAACTGATTTGTAAAGTGAGTACGGTTAAAATTGGTATATTTTTAAAAACTTTCTGGATCCTAGCAACTAACATAAATTTATAAATATATATATATATATATATATATATATATATATATATATATATATATATATATATATATATATATATATATATATATTCATATATATTTATATATATATATATATATATATATATATATATATATATATATATATATATATATATATATATATATATATATATATATATATATATATATATATATATATATATATATATATATATATATATATATATATACATATATATATATATAATGTGTTTTCATTCCGGGTGTACATCCGTTCACTACTGTCGTTCTGAAAAGAACAGTTTTGCTGACGTCTCGCCAAAATCACATTTGGCATTTTCGAAGCTTTCTTTCTCGCGTCCGATTAGAGTCTCTATTCGTTATGCTAACATGTTCTTTAAAGCACAATTCTCTGTCGAGTAGAAGACCCAAGTTACGTGCACAAGAAACAACTTCTAGAGGTTGGTCATTGATTTTTATTCTTAAACTATTTTTGACTAGATCTCTTTTGTTTTTACGACAAAACATCATTGCTACACTTTTTGTTGCGTTCAATTTTAAATTATTCCTTTCCGCGTATTGTGTAACAAACGCTAAGTCCTGATTTAGGTGATTTTCAGCAGTATCAAGAGATTGTAGTAAGAAAGGAAGGAACAGTTGGGTGTCGTCAGCATAACTTTGCATACTAGAATATTTAATATCTTTAAACCGGTCAGCTGTGTAAATCGATAAAAGAATAGGCGACAATATTGGTCCTTGAGGTACTCCTGATGTTACTTCGACTCGCTCGGATCCATCCCTCCCCCCAAAATTACTTTCTGTCTTCGTTCAGATAGAAAGTGATAGAAAAAGTTTAGCGACACCTCATCGAAACCATAATACTGCAATTTTGCACATAGAAGTGCGTGATCAATCGTGTCGAAAGCTTTCGAAAAAAAAATATTTATATATATATATATATATATATATATATATATATATATATATATATATATATATATATATATATATATATATATATATATATATATATATATATATATATATATATATATATATATATATATATATATATATATATATATATATATATATATATATATATATATATATATATATATATATATATATATATATATATATATATATATATATATATATATATATATATATATATAATACCGGTAAAATTAACAATTTTTTTAACATTTCACTAGGCTGTCATTTTGTTTTGCTCTAATGGATTTTTACCAAAATGATACCAGGTTATCCCCATATGACCCTTAATTTTTGACCAATATTTGAAGTCAATCGGGTAAGTAGTTTTTTAGCTATGCCGCGAACAAACAGACCGACAGACAGACAGACAGACAAACATGTTTTTCGTCATATAGGGACCCTGAAACGGAAAGATCTGAAAAAATCTCGGAGGGTGATTTTTTCACGAATACAATACTTGTCTTAGAAGAATGGTCTTTCATCTAAGAATTTTCTATACAATTGATCGAATAGTAAACAGAGTCAAAAAACAGGAAACAAAGCAATGTTTAAGTTTTTTCATTAACATTTATGTAGCTTGGCAAAGTTTCAGCAAAAAAAACTGTAATTCGGTCAATTTTAGAGATAAGTCGATAAATAAAAAAACAAAATGCTCACAAAAAAGGGTATTTCATATAGGGCGTATAATACTCAGAGCAAGTCAAAGAATTCATGGTTCGAGCTTTTTCATTATTATCCAAGAATATTTGAGAATATTTTCATTTGCTTCATTTCTGCTAGAAGCAAAGTTATTAGCTACCTACCCAAAACAAATCTTTAAAACCGGTCCTGGTTTAAAAGATAAAGATATTGAACCTGGGCTAAAAATCAAGTGCGTCAGTTTTTTGGAATTGAGTGTATTTCTTTTCAAACCTTAATTTGTAACAGCTGCTTAAATTTGTGTATAAAAATAAGCTGTACCGAGTAATTCCGTAGGCGGTTTGTAAGAGAAAATAAAAATAATTCATTAGCAAAGAAATGAAATGTTTTGAGTAATGGTGTAGGATATTGCTCTTTAAAATGATAATTACATTTTAAACAACCATCTTCAATATCCGTATACTAGCAATATAGCACGTAACTAAAGTACTTAATGTTTTTCTCTATAGATTACTTTCTACACGTCAAAGGTTGAGCAACCAAAAGTGATTGCTTGTAGTTTATATTCTTTCGCCTTAGGACCGGAGACTTCAATCAAAGATGTACCTGAACAAATTTTTAAAAACCTGATTATTGAGGAAATGGCAGATTGATTTTGCATTAACTTTCTCGGAGAAAGAAATATGAGTTTACGTAATTCCCGAAAGCAATTGTTCGGTCTGGGCAAATAATACTTCATGAATACTAATTAAGAAGTGATGGGTATGAGATTTTTACCATTTCTATTTTCCACATGAATAGTACTAATTTGAACCGGTGTGATGATTATTATTACTTTCTGCTTAATTACTTGATTGAGTAATTATAACAAAAGGTTAACTAGTAGGAAGCTAGAAGGATGCAGCATTGTAACATACTTTTAATTTTCCGAAAATTTGTGGGAAAGTAAAATAAGGGTCAACTTAATTATATATTTCTCGGCTTGTTATTTGTTCTTAAGAGCACAAGAGTCTTAAGAGTTCTCATGCAGCATGGCTGTTTTACATTTTACCAAAAAATCCGTAAATATCGTTTACCCGAAGGTTTCCGCGTTATCAATTTATTAGAAATAGACAAGCGTGGCCCAATTTAGGTCGGTAAATAGTCATTTATGCACTCATAGTTTTTTATTGGGCGCCATTTTATTCCACCATTTTGGATTCCTACCAAAATTTTACAAGTTTCTACCTATGCTACACTTGATTTTTGGGCATAATTCAAAATAAATTCAATAAATAGTTGTTACAGTGACACATCGCTATTTTGTTATGTTGTGTTGAAATTTAAAATTTCTAGGGGTTCTTTTATTTACTTTGGAAATTTCGGGACTTTATTATCCCAATTTCTTGATACCCAAAAACATAGAGGTTTGCATTTTTTTATTTAGAAAAAAAAGTTACAAGGCATTTTTAAAAAGTCTGCATTTTTACTTCCCTCGTAAAAGAAAAGAGATTTGTGAAAAAATCACTCTCCGAGATTTTTTCAGATCTTCACGCTTCAGGGTCCCTAGATGACGAAAAACATGTTTTTTCAATTCCGTCGGGGTGTCTGTCTGTCTGTCCGTCTGTCTGTCTGTATGTCTGTTCGCGGCGTAGCTAAAACACTACTTACCCGATTCACTTGAAATTTTGGTCAAAAATTAAAGGTCATATGGTGATGACCTGGTAACATTTTGGTAAAAATCCAATATGGCGAAACAAAATGGCGGCTTAGTAAAATGTTAAAAAAATTATTATTAAAAAACTCCTCTTCTAATTTATCTCAAATTTTGCAAAAACATCAAGTATTATGTTGGAATCAACTGATAACATTTTAGTACAAATCCAAGATGGCGGAACAAAACTGCGGCTTAATAAAATATTTAAAAATTCAGCCTGAGAAAACTACTTAATGTTTTGTTTTCAAATTGTGTACCAACTAATTGTGGTATAAGGATCAACTAGTAAAATACTGGTACTAATTCAAGATGGCCGAAGAAAATGGCGATCAAATAAAATATTTGTAATCGGGAAAAAGTTGCCCTCTCATTTTTACACACCTTTACATTTTACATTTAATAATTTTTGATGTTAAATTGTGTACCATAACTAATTGTGGTACAGGGATCAACTAGTAAAATCCTGGTACTAATTCAAGATGGCCGAACAAAATGGTGGCCAAATAAAAATTTTTTAAGCGTGAAAAAAGTCACCCTCTCACTTTTACACATCTTTACGTTTTAACGTCGCTAAATGCCAAAAAATACTGCTTTATCAACTCCGTCGGTCCGTCTGTCGGTCTTTCTGTCTGCCTGTCAGTTCGCGGCATAGCTTAAAGACTACTTACCCGGTTGTCTCCAAATTTTGGTTAAAAATTAAGTGTCTCTAATCTAATATGGCGAAACAAAATGGCGGCCTAGTGAAATGTTAAAAAAAGTTATTATTAAAAAACTACTTATCCAATGTATCTGAAATTTTGCAAAAAACATCAAGTATTATATTGGAATAAACTGCTAATATCTTAGCACGAATCCAGGATGACGGAACAAAATGGCGGCTTAATAAAATATTTAAAAATTTAGCCTGAATAGCTACTTAATGAGTTGATTTCAAATTGTGTGCGATAACTAACTGTGGTATAGAGGTCAACTAGTAAAACTGTGGTACTAATTCAAGATGGCGGAACAAGATGGCGGACAAATAAAATGTTTGTAATTGTGAAAAAAAAACACCCACTTTTTCAAGTTTTATATATATCTTCACGTTTTAGCGTTCCTAGATGCCAAAAAATGTGTTTCATCAATTCTGTCGGCCTGTCTATCGGTCTGCCTTTCTGTCAGTTCGCGGCCTTGAACTAACCCGATTGACTTGATAAGAGTCATATGGGGATGATCTGGTTATATTCTGGTAAAAAATCGAGTATGGCAAAAACAAAATGGCGGCCTAGTGAAATGTTAATAAAAAATATTATGAAAAAGCTACTTGTCGAATTTATTCCAAATTTTGCATAAACATTAATTATTATGTTAGAATCATCTGGTAAAATTTTGGTACTAATCCAAGATGGCAGCACAAAATAAAAAACTAGAAACTTCTTAATGATTGCAAATTATGTGCCATAACTAATTGTGGTATAGTACTTAACTAGTAAAACTAGTTACTAATTCAAGATGGCGGAACAAAACTGCGGCCGATTAAAAATTTTTAATCGTGAAAAATTCACCCTATATATTTTACATATATTCACGTTTTAACGTCCCTAGATGCCAAAAACATGTTTTATCAAATCCGTCGGTCCGTCTGTCGGTCTGTCTGTCAGTTCACGACATAGCTTAAATACTACTTACCCGATTGACTTCAAATTTTGACCAAAAACTAAGGGTCATATGGGGACCTGGTAATATTTTGGTAAAAATCCAATATGGTTGAACAATGTTAAAAAAAATTGGTTAGAGAGGTGTATTATTTGGGGTTCAGATCCAGAAAAAAAAAACAATTAATTTAATGAATTAAATAATTAATTAATTAATTAAACAATTTTTTTAATTATCGACGTTTCGGAAATTAGTTTGTACATCCTCAGGACACATATATAGATCCTATATCCTGCAGGAAACCCATATAATCAGTCTTTACCTACTCGTAGGTCCGCAGATATTTTATAGATATTAAGTTTCTAAAAGGTTTTTGCTAACGATCTTCTTGTTGTTAGAATGGTGTATTATTTGGGGTTAGTAAATATCTGCAGACCAACGCAGTAGGTAAAGTCTGATAATATGGGTTTCATGTAGGATATTAACTCTGTGTCCTGAGGACAGACAAAAGTTGAATTTTTTTTAATGGAACACCCTATATTTGACAAGATATTCGATTCTATTGGGAAAACTAAGAACTTTGATACCACACATTATATGCCTGAATTCAATAATTATTTTTAAACTATTCGTAATTCAAAAACAAAAAGTTTAGCATATGGTGTTGTAGCAAAGTTATTAGTGTCTCCAATGAATCAAAATATTAAGTCAAATATAGACTGGTCTATTTTTAAAAGATGCAACTTTTGGCTGTCAGCGTTTTTTGAGACACCCTGTAGGGAAGCTGAGGTAATGGAATCCCGAAAAATGTGAAAATTTATAGAAATTTGTAATTTTTTAATTTAAAAAATACAGACTTTTGAAAAATATGCTGTAACTTTTTTTCAAAACAAAAAAATGCAAAACCTATATGTTTCTGATTATAGAGAAACTGGGATAATATGGTCCCATAATTTCCCCAATAAATAAAAGAACCCCAAGAGAGTTTAAATTTTTTTATTTAAAAAATACAGTCTTTTTGAAAATACCATGTAACTTTTTGCTAAACAAAAAAATAAAAAACTACCAAATACAGCCCAAGACATCGAACAAAGCTTTTAAATGTGATTACTGTGAAAGTTTTAGAATAATTATTGGAAGAGGTGCAGAAAGTTAAAAATTTTCATTTTTAGACAATAATTTTTCACACCCTGTATAACACAAAAAAAAATTATTAAAGACCACTATAAGCTATTGATTAAACAAATAATAACCTTTCTAAAAATTCGCCTGAGGCCTTTTCGAGATACAGGCTCCTAAGTTCATCTCTATACCACAATTAATTATTGCACACAATTTAAAATCATTCCATTATGTAGTTTTTCCAGTCTATTAGGCTGCATTTTGTTTCGTCATATTGGATTTTATCTAGTAAGTTGTTTTTTTAAACTGATTTTTTAAGTATTTTATTAAGCGGCCATTTTGTTTTGCTATCTTGGATTCATACCAAGATGTTACCAGTTCATTATGACACTTGATTTTCGTGCAAAATTGAGGGAAATTGGATAATAAGTTTTTTCAGTAATAATTTTTTAACGTTTCACTAGGCCGCCATCTTGTTGCACCATATTGGATTTTTACCAAAATGGTGGCAAAATGTATCCTGATCCTCCAGTTGTACTTTAAAATAAGCAAAATATGCATTTTTAAGAAAGCCTGTAATTTTTCTTTTGTACTTGTTCACAGTAAAATGTCCACAAATATGACCGAATTGGTCAGATTTATTTTTGCAACACCGACAGTCGACATTTTCGCAGAGTAAATTAATTAAGTTCTTATTAATTGCAAGAACAAAACGTAGTAAAGTAAAGTTTTTTCGTTTCGGGTATTCTCATAAGCACCAAGGTGATTCCCTTATTTATTATTGTGTCATAGCCAGTGTCTCTCAATCTCAAATAGGCCACTTAAAACGAAAATAAGTAGTGGTTGTGAAAATTTTGGATCTAAAATATGTCTCATATTTATTAAATTTAATAAATAAATAACACTAACAAGCATAAAAAATTGCACGTGATGGAGACAAAAGACGAGTTGCTTGGTTGTAGCATTAGAACTATCTTAAATATACAGAATATTTTAATCACACATTTTTCGCGGGCCTGTGAATCAACCCCTTAAGTATTTCAGGTAACGGAAGTTTCTGGGAACAATAACTTTCTTCGCCCCAGGATCATCAGCGATGTTAGTTTCGTCGTAATTGTATAAGTTTTTATTATCAACATCACCTAATGCTTCTTTTATGTTGTCAAAAAACTGAATAATGTCGTTTCTATCTACGGACGATCGCGATTTTTTAATATTTGTTGCGATTCGTGTGGAGAGGTTGTGTTTCTTAATAAAGTTTTCGACAAAATCGGGTCCAGGATAATTGTCTTTGAATTCACGTACTGTTTTCCCCTGTTTATCCAAGAATTTCTTCTTCTTATTAATTGCAAGAACAAAACGTAGTAAAGTAAAGTTTTTTCGTTTCGGGTATTCTCATAAGCACCAAGGTGATTCCCTTATTTATTATTGTGTCATAGCCAGTGTCTCTCAATCTCAAATAGGCCACTTAAAACGAAAATAAGTAGTGGTTGTGAAAATTTTGGATCTAAAATATGTCTCATATTTATTAAATTTAATAAATAAATAACACTAACAAGCATAAAAAATTGCACGTGATGGAGACAAAAGACGAGTTGCTTGGTTGTAGCATTAGAACTATCTTAAATATACAGAATATTTTAATCACACATTTTTCGCGGGCCTGTGAATCAACCCCTTAAGTATTTCAGGTAACGGAAGTTTCTGGGAACAATAACTTTCTTCGCCCCAGGATCATCAGCGATGTTAGTTTCGTCGTAATTGTATAAGTTTTTATTATCAACATCACCTAATGCTTCTTTTATGTTGTCAAAAAACTGAATAATGTCGTTTCTATCTACGGACGATCGCGATTTTTTAATATTTGTTGCGATTCATGTGGAGAGGTTGTGTTTCTTAATAAAGTTTTCGACAAAATCGGGTCCGGGATAATTGTCTTTGAATTCACGTACTGTTTTCCCCTGTTTATCCAAGAATTTCTTCTTCTTATTAATTGCAAGAACAAAACGTAGTAAAGTAAAGTTTTTTCGTTTCGGGTATTCTCATAAGCACCAAGGTGATTCCCTTATTTATTATTGTGTCATAGCCAGTGTCTCTCAATCTCAAATAGGCCACTTAAAACGAAAATAAGTAGTGGTTGTGAAAATTTTGGATCTAAAATATGTCTCATATTTATTAAAATTAATAAATATATAACACTAACAAGCATAAAAAATTGCACGTGATGGAGACAAAAGACGAGTTGCTTGGTTGTAGCATTAGAACTATTTTAAATATACAGAATATTTTAATCACACATTTTTCGCAGGCCTGTGAATCAACCCCTTAAGTATTTCAGGTAACATCTCAAATTAATAAACTTGTGCTTTCTTATAGAACTATAAATTACTTTCCTATCAATCAAATTCATTTGTAAGCTAAGTCTGTATCCCCTTGCCACCCTTCATTTTCGATAACATACCGAATGTTCCGTTTATGATAATGGGGTAAATGATTACTGATTAATTTTTTATTTGTTTTTCGTACTGACATACAGAAAATTTTCAAAAATAATCCTTTAAATTATAAAATTATAAGACTTTCACTTATAATTTTCTGTATGTCTCCATTTAAAATTTTAAAAGGGTGGTAATTTACATGAGAAACCCTCTACGGACAATTAAGAAAAGGAAATGATGATTTTATGTAATTTCATCTGAGATTCATCATGCTAACGCCTGAGTGAAAGGTGCAAGAATAGTTAAACTTTCTTCAGTAACTCATATACTTGAAGAAACAGACTATTGTAATAGATGCCAACAAGTGATCTGCGTCGGATGACGTAACCCATAAGGTCAGCGAATCTGATGGTTTCACTGGTCGAAAGAAGTATGGGAAGATTGGAAGAGTTATGGGTTCGGTCTCACGAATGACGCAATTTTATTACACGTGGTATTTCATTAAGGCCGACCACCGACTGCAGTGAAGTGTACAGGGTGTCTGGAGATAATTTAAACAGTACTCTAGAGACTTTATTATCTGAGATATATAAAAACTGTAAATATGAAAGTTGTTTGGTTTTCTCAGAATCGTTAGAATTTAGAAGAAAAACAAACAAAAGATGATCGGAAAGTTAACAAATGAGCATCAACTTTGTTATTTTAAATGAAACACCCGGTATATTTTGCGTTATCTTTAAAGATCATTTCTTTCTGATTTCAAAAATATATACTTTGCCTATATTTTGATAAGTAGTTTTTACAATATTTAATTATAAATTGGTAAATGCACTATACTCTGGAATTCATGTAATATGCTCATAGTGAGCTTTGATTGCAATTTTTTTTGTTTTATTATGGCCGCTAATGTCAAATATCGTGCAAGGAAAAGTTGATTATAATGCTGTTTTCCTATGTGAAAAACCATTTATTATAAAAATATAAAAGAAAGAAAAACTATTCAGAGAAAAAAAGAAGTGTAGTAAGAAACGAAGAAGATGATTTTCAAGTGCTATTATTTTTCCATTAATATAATATTACGGACAAGCGAATTTTTAGATAAAATTTAAAGTCGAATATTTCTAAAACGAGAAAATATTATATAGGCGGCTGAAGGCTCTTGCAAAACTGATGTGGATTAATGGTTTTAAACGTAAATCTTACCTAAACTAAAAAGGTATTTATACAAGGGGACTAATCAAATTTTCGTTTATCATATTTACTTTTTGTGAAAGATTTGAAATCAATCGAATGAAAAAAACTTTTTACGTAGATTTTTGTTTGGTCGCCATTTTGTCCCGTCATTTTGAATTCGTACCACAGTTTTACTAGTTTATCTGTATATGACATTTAATACTTGCATAAAATATAAAATTAATCTAATAAGGAGTTTTTCAGGCTGATTTGTTAACTCTTTTATTAGGCCGCCGTCTTGGATATTTACCAAACTATTATCAAGTCATCCCTATAAGACTCATTTCTGACCAAAATTTGAAGTCAATTTTTTGACATGTTTTTGACATGTTTTTAGGACATTTTTCAATATCACGTTGTTATTTATCAACTTAGCTTTGTGAAATATGTTGAATTATAACAAATCTAGCCTGCTGAATCGATTGATGCACTCCAAATTGCTCTAAGCACAATAGAAACCAAAATAAAAAATGAAAAAGGGTATGTCAATGTTACCCTGAGTTTGGG
The DNA here is from genome assembly GCA_030620095.1 of Kuschelorhynchus macadamiae. Lineage (NCBI taxonomy): Eukaryota > Metazoa > Arthropoda > Insecta > Coleoptera > Curculionidae > Kuschelorhynchus > Kuschelorhynchus macadamiae. The sequence continues at coordinate 801,876 of JAUTXW010001615.1, forward strand.
GCTACTTTGACACACATTTTAATTTCAATATAAAATGCATTTTAAAGCACCACAGTGTCAAAGAAGCCCCGGTAATGGATGTAGAATTAAAAACCACTCCTAATTTTTTGTTTGTTTTTTTTTTGTTAAGAAAAACAGTTTTTTTTTACTAAAAAACGATTATTTAAGGCACTTTATTAAAATAAAACCTTTTAATTATAATATGTTATTATTAGTTTCAAACTTAAGCAAAAAACGTGAGAAAACATGATAATCTACGGTTTACATTACCTATAAAAATAAAATAAAAAACATTTCAGTCTAAAATAGCAACAAAAAAATTCTTTGGCCTGTAGGAACGAAAGATTAAACATAAAAAACTAAGAAAACATGTCTTAACCTAAAATCTTTTGTCATAAGCATAAAAAATCAAAACTTAAATCTAAGCTTTTTTAATTTTCGATCCTTTTCGGTCTCAGTTAAAGGTTCTGTCCTCATCGCTGTCATCGGCAAATGGTTCCTCCGGTTCGTCATCTGAGTCTTCGCAAACTGGGCACACATAAAATAGATCAGTGCTTTCTGAATTACAAAGTTCGCAAGTCTACTTCTTGCATTGAACACATTCAATCCATTCGGACCTTCCTCTGTAGTTTTTAAAAAGCATGCGGCATAAGGCATATTTTGAATTTGAATCGTTCTCACCCCTTAAACTTGCTGTTGTTATATTAATAGGAGGACGCACTTTAGGTTTATTCGCGGGTTTCTTGGCTTTGACTTTGACCTTTTTCGTTCGTATTCCTGATGGCCCTGGAAGGGTGTCGGAGAAACAAGGCAACTCTTGGTCGCTGTTGTATGGAATTGTCTGGGGTGGAGATCCTACTTCATTTTCGATTTGCTCACTGGGAATTGCTTGGTCTTTGATAGTCATCTGTTTTCCAGCTTCAAACTTCTTTCCCCTTTTTCTTTTTCTTGGTCTTCGCTTGTTCCCCTCATTTCTTTGAAAAACTCTACCAATGATGAATCAAGAACTCGCTCAGTTTCTTCCAAGTTTTCAAGCAATCCTCCAGGAGTCTTCCTTAAGACTTGATCAACATTCATTGGGTACAGTCCGGTGGTTCTAAATCCTGATTTTAAATTTGTCTCTACAGTATCTGAAACTTTGTTCCACAGAAGTAAAAGTAAGGACGGGAAGTGTTCTTTGGGTAAGGTCCCAGAATATCTGCTCTCCTTTCGCCATTTTTCTAATATTTCGCACCACTTCCTCTTGAAGGGTGCAAATACAGACACATCTAGTGCCTGCATCAAATGTGTGGCGTTGGCTGGAAAAGGGCACATGTATATATTATTTTCTGCTTTTATAACCTGAGGTGAAAAATGGCTAGCCAGATTATCGCTAACTACAACTGCTCGTGATTCTGGTTCCTTAGTTGCTATTATGTGGGGTAAAAGAACTTTAAAAAACCATTGCTCAAAAAGGTTCATGTCGAACCATCCGGAAGGGCTGTTCCCATAAACAGTGCCGGGGGGTCCTCCAGTACACCAGTTTCATATAAATTGGAGCTCTTGTACACTACCATAGTGGGCAGGAGTCCTCCAGCTGCATTACCACAGACCATTATGCTCACACAGGACCGCGAATAGTTTTGTACTCGTTCTACTCTACGGAAGTTTCTGGGAACAATAACTTTCTTCGCCCCAGGATCATCAGGGATGTTAGTTTCGTCGTAATTGTATAAGTTTTTATTATCAACATCACCTAATGCTTCTTTTATGTTGTCAAAAAACTGAATAATGTCGTTTCTATCTACGGACGATCGCGATTTTTTAATATTTGTTGCGATTCGTGTGGAGAGGTTGTGTTTCTTAATAAAGTTTTCGACAAAATCGGGTCCGGGATAATTGTCTTTGAATTCACGCACTGTTTTCCCCTGTTTATCCAAGAATTTCTTCACCACGGCACGAATATCACACTTCGTTAATGGAAACCCCCACTTTGCCACTTGTAGTGAAGTGTTACGAATCACTTCCTGTTCACCACTACTAAGGACACTTGGATGACCTACCGACTGGTTGTGTATACCAAGGGACTTATTACGAAGTGTTATACGAGGAATTTCATAAACTATTGCCGCCCTTTGGACAGGCATGCCTCTTTCAATAGCTTCAAGTGCATTTCTTAAGTCTTCGTTCGAATAATTGCGGTAACTCCGCGTTCCCGGAACTTTTTCGTAATGTCTCACCATTTCTAATTAGTACCTGTAACAAATGAATCTAATATTAGAACAAAATTTACAAAGAAGCAAAATCAAAAAAATAAAAATTGAAAAAAAAATGTTCGCAGTGTCAAAGTTACCCCGTGGTGTCAAAGTAGCCCCGTTTGACGGTATGTTTTTATAATATGCCATATAGAGCAAAAAAATAAAATATTCTATTACTTTAGTAACACACTACTTTTAGATTTTTTCGTTTTATCCGGAATTTAATTATTTACTTCATCTCTAATAATCTTTAAAATATCTTTTCTAAAAGTTAATACGATAAGAATGGAAATGACTACTGACACGTCTATAAAACTCTCATTTTACTATTTTTGTAATTTGTAGCCAAAATTATTATTTGTAGACATTATTACCTATTATCCAAATTTTAGTTTAGAAAAGTACAATTCGTGTAAAATTTTCTTAACGAATCTCCCACGTGCTTGGTTTAATAACCAGAATTTTTTTCATACACGATTTTTCTTTGAAAATTCTGCGCTACTCGTGATAATTTTCAAACAATCGTGTATTTGAAAAATGTCCAGTAATAACTCAAACACAAGGGAGATTATAAGTGAATATTACACTATTCTATTAACGTTTTGACAAGTGAAATGTCACACATGGCCTTTTAAATACAGGTTATCTACGATCGCGAGATAAGAATTACCGCACTGATTTTAGTTAGGTAATATTAGATATTACCACACTAGAGCGGTAACTCTGGTTTTGAGGACCTTCTAAAGTAGTGTCCGGTATATTGGTCTGGATTGGATAATTTTAAAAACAAAGCAATAGGCTTAGGCATCCTCCAAAAGTGTTTATTCCCCACTGTAAATTTACCGTTTTTATACCACACGAAAAACGACCATGGTCAACGTGTTTAGGGCGTAACTTGATGTAATTTCGGACAACTTCAACCATATCTAAACCCTCTATGTCACCTGATGTTACAAAAAACTCTCGAGTTATTTTTGTCTTCGTGAATGGTATTACAAATCGAAAACACGCACGTTCATCCTTCACGTTTTCCAAGAGTAAGTTTGTCAGCTCTTCTCTTCTACATGCTCCTGCTAGTCTAACAATAAGTGTTACTTTCGCCTTAAAAAAACTTATTATTATCAGCTTCCTGCAGAAAAACACCAATATCGTTTTTCGTTAATATCTTCGATTTTGTAGGTCTATATCCTCCCAACTTTCTTTTTAAAAACGCAATTAAATGCGACTAGTTATTAATTCCGTATTTTTTTAATAGACATCACGCTCCGCAACATTGAATAGAATGCGCAAAGAGAGGATGGTTTTTGAATTTTGGATAAATCATTAAAATAGGCTAACAATGCCTTCTCACTGGAGATAGTTTTATGTTGTTTTCTTCACACCATTTCTGATATCGGGAGTAAGCCAACTCATATTTTACCCTTGATTTTTCTATTATATCTTTTTGTATGCTTGTACAACTAATTAAGAGAGTTTAATAAATTATATTGCCATTGTCTTATTATTTTGAAATTAATTCATAATCATTTTGCGAATAAAGTGACGCTACTGAACCATACATAAACAATTCAAACAAGTAAAGCTTCCTGTGTTTCATACATTGCTTGCTTCCAGAAGTGCTTCTCAGTGCAATATCGATGCTAACATGACTATACAATAACAATTACACTTCTTCTGGTGACTTTTACTTTTATGTACTAAGCGTGGTACTTGTTGACTTTAACACCTCATTTAAATGTTTATTTAATGGTATTAAGCTGTATTGGTGAAAACTCTTAGCACAGTTTAAAAACTGTTACCTGATCTTTACACATATAAAAATTTTACATATATTAAGATCATCCAAAAAATTACGTAAAGTTTGTTACACAAATCTGAGGCTATAAATAGAATGCGAATAATTATGGAAACAGAAGATTACTGATTGGCTATTGGTTAAAATGCGATATATCCATGGGAACATGACAACCCCCCCCCCCCTATTGTCGAAGCTTCAGATCCATGCGGCATATTATATTATATATTAACGTAAAAAGTATAGCCTATATAATCTTTTACCCGAATAAGTTAGAAGAAGAGTAACGTTTTCTGGTACTGCCTGACCGAAAAATATCAGCAATTTTGATGCTTGATATCTTTTTTACCTTAAGTACGATTTTTTTTGAAAATTTTAGAAAAAAATGCTTCAAACAAACAAAATACCAGCAAAATTGTTGTTTTTCTTTTTTCAACTTAAAAACACCCATCACAGTGATTTAACCCTTTATCGGTCTACACTGTGTTAAACTATGTACCCATTTATGGACTATGTAACCATATGGTAACACAATGTTCTAAAGCATTTTTAAACCTTACTCGTAGTTTGCCGGTTCTCGGACAACGATACCGTACGGTCACATGCGTGCTAAGGTGGGGGAAATAACGAACATCAGGGTACGGTCCCTCCAGAAATTTTTATTTTCGCTTGTTGGTGCATGTGCGCGGAAATTTTTAAGGTTATGTGATGTGCCGGTATAATTACTGATAGTTTGTAGAGTAAAATTTATCTAACTGTGCTGGAATTTTGGAGTTGGTTCTTTGAATATATAAGGTATGATATTTTAATTTTAGTTTAGGTACATATCTATGCAAATGTCGGAAATTTTTGTGTTTGAATATGCGTAGCCATATGGTCACTTTGCCCATACCATTATATGGTTATTTTTTTAGTGGATTATATAAAATCTTCATAAATATGGATGAATTGGATTATTTTGATACAATACCGTCTTGTTCATTTTATGGCAAGAGGAAAAGTAGACTACCACCTCCTCCTCAGCTTTCAGATGGATCCGACAATTCGGATGACGAGGAAAATATGAGTTTGAATATGATTCAAAAAAAAGTAATAGGTCATACGTCAGGTAAATAAACACTACAAAATCTCAAGTTTAATCTAGCTTTATAAAAAAACTATTGCGCTTTTAGAATACAATGAATCTGATGACGATAGTGAAGAAGACGATATGACTTTGCAACAGATACAGAATAATATATTACGTACTAGACAGCAAACTTCGGGTAAATATTACAATATTTTTAACATTTAAAAAAAATAATTAGTACAATTTTTAGAATTCACAACTGACATAAACCGTAGTGGGGACAAAGAAAGCCGCGATGGAACAAATGACGCTGAACCGCCTACAAAAAAAAAGAAGAAAGTTCCATATATCCAATTTAGTTGGAACAAAGAAGACATTACTAAACCCAATAGAGATTCGGTCTTTTATCCCACCCATAATCCAGAGATTCTTACGCCCTTAGAATATTTTTCAAACTTGTTTTCCTTTGACATAATGACAAACATAATTGACCAAACAAATTTGTACAGCACTCAACAAACTGGTACTTGTATAGCCACTAATGCCAAAGAAATGACAGATTTCATATCCATTATGCTATTGATGGGTATAATAAATCTGCCCTCCTATGAGGATTATTGGGCCAGTGGCACCCGGATTGAGCAGATAGCTTCTATTATGACCGTCAAACGATTCAAAGCTTTGAGACGTTACATTCATTTCAACAACAATGAGGACATAAACGAAGATACAAAGGATAGATATTTCAAGATTCGACCCCTGATTGACAGCCTAAGACAAAATTTCCGAAAATATCATACTGAAAATGAATATTCTATTGACGAAACCATGGTCGCGTACAAGGGTACTCGTGCGGGAAATCTCCGACAATACATAAAAAATAAGCCCCACAAATGGGGATATAAGTTTTTTGTCATTGCTGGTGTATCTGGCTATATCTTGGATTTTATACCCTATCAAGGAGCAACTACATTTGAAACGCTTCAAGGTAGTATAAATGAACTTACTCAGGCAGAAACTGACATGGGTTTTGGTGCTGGGATTGTCATCGCATTGTCAAAATCTCTTTACGAACCAACTAAGGCAACTCTGTTTTTTGACAACTATTTTTCAGGTCTCCCTCTTTTGATATATCTGAAGGAAAATTTGGGTATATACAGCCTTGGAACCATGCGTAGTAATAGAATTGCAGGTTGCCCAATCGAAACCGATAAGATCCTAGAAAAACAAGGAAGGGGAACTTTTGACTATAAATCGGATAAAAGCAAGGGTGTTATAATTGTCAAATGGGTTGATAATAAAGTTGTGCTCCTAGGTAGTACTACTGTGGGAATAGAGCCATTGGCTACTGTGAAAAGATATAATAAGTCGCTAAAGGCAAAAAATGATGTACCATGTCCTGCTATAGTAAAGCAGTACAATAAACATATGGGTGGAGTTGATACTGCCAATGCGTTGATGGGATTTTATAAAACTCCTCATAAAGCCAAAAGATGGTATTTTACAATATTTGCATACCTTTTGGATGTAACTGTTGTAAATGCTTGGCTCCTATATAGAATGGATTGTGATGCTCTACAAAAAAAATATATGGCGCTGAAGAATTTTAGGCTGGAAATAGTATCAGGTTTGGCTAAGTGTTGTAAAGAATCTAGAAGGGGGCGTCCTAGTTCTGATAATGCAGAAACATCAACAATAACCATAGAGCGCCCAGATGTAGCATCAAGATTGGACTGTTATGGTCACTGGCCAGTCCATGCCAGTAAGGGAAGGTGCAGGCACTGTGAAAAAGGTACAAGTCGCCTCAAGTGCGAAAAGTGTGACTGCAGGTTGTGCCTCACAGACTCAAAAAACTGTTTCAAAGCTTTTCATGTAAATAAATAAATAATTACTTCAGTAAAACTTGAAAAAAGGAAATGTATTTTTGATTATATTCAATAAATAAATATTTATAATTTCAGGATAAAGGTTGTTTTAATGGACTATGTGACCAAATGGTTACAACTTCTAACTTTGTTTCTAATTCAACTATCAACATAAAACTAATAAAAGTATTGTCAGAATTAGATTATATATATCCTCTAACAGTATAATAATTTTAAAAGGTTTTTTTAGTGTCTTGCCCGATAAGGGACAAAAAAAAATGTGTTACCATATGGTAACTTAAACCGATAAAGGGTTAATAATTAAATATCAGATCATAAAGCCACATCTATTCCTAGCATTCTGTTTTTTAACTTATTCCGATACCTGTCTTATATGATATACAAATTTTCAAATGATGTGTTGCAAAAATGGTTAATAAAATCAAACGCAATAAAATCTGCAACATGGTTTATTTATTGAACAAAATGTTAGAAAACAATCAGAATCGGGTATTTTTCCCACGAGCTCGAATAAAGACCTCAATGCGTCTTGGTATTCCTTCAAAATTTCATCTTGAGGAATCCGTTTTTCATCCTTTCATAACTGCTATATTTAATACATTTAGGTTCTCAGAAAAGAAAATGCGGTTTTGTATCCGTCTACCCATTATGTTGCAGACATGTTCTGTTGGGTTTAAGTCTGGTCTTCGAGGTGGTCAATCATTCTTCCAATTATAACATCATTTAAATACTTAATGGAAACTCTTGCGATGATCACTGTCATGTATTAACATGAAGTTGTTGACAATAAATGTTGCAAAGCGAATAACGTGAGGTTGCAAAGTATCTCATATACCAGTCATAGCTACTCCCGCAACAAGGACTAAGGTTCACGTCATCCCATACCACCGAATTGCGCTTAACCTCGTCGCAAAAAAGTATGGCTCAAAGCGTTCCGCTGCTCTTTGATATATTCTACCATTTGGTGATTTTACACAAAATCTGAATTTATCAGAAAATAAAGCTGACCTCCATTCTTCAATACTACAATTCTGATGTTCTCCAGAAAAAAATATACGTTAGATCCTATGATTTCTGGTCAAATATAGACCCGTTGCTGGTCCTCTTGCACGCAAACCACTTTGCCTTGCATGTCTTCTTACCGTTCTTTCCCTTACTGCTACTCGCCGTACTTCCTGCAGGAGGTTCCTTACTTAACCTGCAGATGAGTTTCTATCATACAACACATTAAGCACCAAAAAGCGATCATCTTGTCCATTCGTACGCCTTCTTCTGTCAGATTCTCTACGTCTTGTGAACTTGCCAGTTTCATTAAAACCGTTTGTCACTCTCTGAACTATGCCACTTGCAGCTGTCAGAACATTAGTAGTGTAATATTGCAACATTCCTTCCACACGCAAAGCTACTGTCCTTGCTGGATCAGTAATAGTTGCAGAAAGAAACATAATTTTATTCTTATAGCCACGTTTAGAATAATGTTTGACGTTGACACTGTTATGTGGTCTGTCACATTTTCAGCAGCCTGATTAGTTAATGCTTAGTTAAATGCTTTGTGCAACATGAATGCCAATGCCAATGAAATCATAATTAGCAAACAATTTTCAAACAGTATCCACTCACATAATAGCCAACTAAAATCGAAATGAAATTAAATTTGCCGAATTTGACCATTTTTACAACACATCATTTGAGAATTTGTAACTCATTCAAGAAGACAGGTATCGGAATGTTTCAAAAAACAAAGTACTAACAATATATGTGGCTTTACAATCTGGCATTTTGGAATTTTATTTATCACCATGTCACTCTACAGGGTGGTTTTTAAGTTGGAGTAAAAAAAGCAATACTTTTGCTTTACCTGGTATATTATGTTTGAAAGTTTTTAGTAATAGTTCAACTAAACGTTGTATTTCATTAAAAAAAAATATGCCTTGATGCCATGGAAATTGTAAAGAATGTTTATTTATTTCTTTTAAAGAAGGAGTATAATCAAAATGAAAGTTTGAGCGAAACCTGCTTTTTATCTAAAGTTTCTTTCTTTCTTCCCTTTGAATATGGAGTCGGCTGCCACTTGTTTTACCTTCAGCGCCATTCTCCAGCCCAATAGGTAACGACCACGGGTTGACGAGCAAATAGCTCTCCGTAGAACGTTGAACAGTACTATTTTCTTTTCATTGAAAGGCGCATTGTTTCCACTATCAAAGAGTTAACTCCTAGGACTTCTACTGATATCGACGTATATCTTTTTTTTTCAAAGCGACGCGCACTCCCGTGGAACTTTCTGGTCACCGCACGACCTTTGGATTTATTAGATAAGCCTGACTAGAGGAAGAAATCACAATTCCTACATGCCCTAAAACTCCCCGTCTCACAGCCCGTTCTCTAAAATTCCTTTATCGACGGTAAAATATATCGTGAGCAAGATCATTACCCTAACAACGACTCGACATCAGCAAATTTAGGAGTATTGAAGAAACTGACAGTTAATTCAATGAAAATTTTATGACATGTCTAATAAACAAGTGATTCGTACAAAAACTACTTACAGTAGGCGAAATTAGCATTCTATGTAGCAGAACAAGCCTCTGGAAGATTTTTTAAGTAATGGGTTTTAAATATGGGACCATAAATAAAAGGCAAGTGTGAATGGAATCCCAGCAATTACAAAAATTCCATACATGGTTTGATACCTATGATACCCCCAAAAAAAGATGGAACAAATAAGTGCCAAACTAAAGCACCCTCAAATAAAGGACAGAGGATTACAATTTTGAATGCGGGTTTAGAAAATGGTTTCATATCAAACTTTTTGTTACTATCTTCGAAGAACACAATTCATGTTTGAATTATGATCAAGATGCAGATGCAAAATCGCCTTCTTCCAAATATTCCAAAACGTGGTGGAGAACCCTAGTCGTCATATCAATAAATTTCCGAATCCAAATAATACCCAAAGAAAACTTCAGAACTATATGATGAGAAATAAAATATTTCGAAGAAACTTATACTAAAAAGATCTTTTAAATGTTTTAAATCATATAATATTATAAAAGAATATGTTTGACTAGTGCCTCTGGTCATACAGTTTTGTGTCGTGTATTGTTCTATTTTTAATCCAATCGAATATATCTGGCATAAATATAAAGCCATGATTAGAAAAGAAAACAGTTCTCCCACACTAAGTACTTCTGTAATAGATTTAAATTAAAAAATGTAAAAATAATATTTCTGTATGCAGTGTGTCCCAGATTCGCTTCTCTATACAGGGATTTCTGCTCCTATTATACCTACAGCAAAGGTTAAATAGGGAAAGTTTTAGAGGAAATTTATTGCATTCGATATACGGCTTCAGATTTACGATCGATCAATTGTTTTTGGAAATATCGGGGAAAAACCGAAAATGGCGGATTTCGTTTTTGGGCAGTATACTCAGAACGGTAAATTTGACAGCTGCCAAAATGTGTCATTATTGGGACACATTTTTAAGACAAATAAGATGTCGTATACGAAACGTCTTCATTGCTTTTTGTTAACCCGCAACCCGCCTCAACTTTCATTTTTCTTATGGCCGCCATATTGGATTTTTCGATTTTTGGAAAGAGCCTAAAATTTCCAGTCTTGTGATATCTCACAAGTGCATTAAAGATTTAAGTATCATCGAAATATTACACTTCGTAAAGTTAGGTTAGGTTAGTTATGGTTTATCTGTAACAAAATTGGATTTTGACTTTGACGTTAAGTTAAATAGTTGAAAGTATTAAAGCTGTGTTTTAACAAGTAGTAGGTACGCTTTTATCCCAATAAAATCATAAATCTGACACATAAATTGTCAAAACCTATAGAAAATGGCCGGCATTCCGTATTCAAATGAAGAAAAGGTTTGCATGTTAGTTCTGTACTTTCAGTCATACAGAAACGCCGACCTTACCTCAGCAAGGTATTTGGAGATGTACCCCGAACGACGGCAGCCTCATAAAACCCAATTCAGGAAAATCGTAGTTAATTTAATTAACCATGGTGCCTTCGAACAACCAGAAGTGGATACAATAATAACAAAAACATTTTACAAGCTATCAACGAAAACCCTAGTGCATCGGTAAGAACTGTAGAACAGGAAACTAATGTGCCAAAATCAACAGTACAGAGAGTTTTAAAAAAGAATAAGTACCATCCATACAAACCATTATAGGACTTAAGGAAACTGATTTTCCAAGACGACTATAGTTCTGTGAGTGGTATACTATCTTGTGGTCCGATGGGAGCAGGTTCACGAATTGTGAAGTCTTTAATAGGCACAACAGTCATCATTGGGCTGTGCAAAATCCTCACGAAGTGGCAGAGAGACGTCTACAGATCAGATTTGGAAGTAACGTTTGGTGTGGGATCATTGGTAAGTTAATCTAACCAATCTTTTTTAAATAGGCACCAAATGATGGTCAAATAATAATCTTTTTTTTTCGTTTAGTTCTTTAATGATACTAAAAGAGTATAATCTAATAAAAAAAAAGTAAAACGTTCTACTCTAGTCAGTCAACTTACTTTTTTGATATTATATTACATTTTTATTCAATCATTTTGTATTGTATAAAAATAGAATTGGGTTCTATAAATTTATTAACACTATCTAAATTTTCTGCAGATTTAGCTAGTTCTCTAAAATTATTTTGATTATCTGAAGTTAATGATTTATTATTACCCGGGAAGCCTAGTTCTTGCGTTATGAAAAAAATACCATATTAATCAAATGTCGAATTATTTTTCGATTTTCATTATGATTCATAGAAAGGCGTTCAGCTGTATTTCCCAATAATTTAAATTTTAAAGCGCAAGGGGTTTGTTCTTCTGATATTTTATATTTTATTAAGGCACGGTGTACTTCTTTAAGATTATTATATCACTGATATAAATTGATTTAGTATTTCCGAAATTAATATGCAATATCAACAAAATAATTTATTACGGCTATTACTTCCCGCTAACCAAATATGTTTTTCTTCTTCATAATAAAGCTGAATAGGTTTCAATTATATACAAGCTCATTCATTACGGGATGTTTCGATATTTATTTTTGGAAAGAAAATATCTACTTTTTAATAAAGATAATTTTCCCTTTATAATTTATAGTTTCTAGTACCACCCGGTCGAACCTGTCGCCCTTGACTGTTGGGCACCTATTTATAAATTATTAATCATTTTACGAAATCGACTTATTGGGCCATTTTCGTTTGGCTACAACTTAAACGGGCAGAGGTACCTAGAGTTTTGTGAAACCAGGTTGTACCAGCCTTACGAGCTATTCTAATGGAAGATGAATTAAGAAGAACTTGGTTTCAACAAGACAGATGTCCGGCTCACAATACCATTCAAGTCAGGAACTTCTTAAGACAGCAGTTTGACGAAAGAATAATTTCTTTAAATGGTCCAATATTTTGTCCTCCTAGATCCCCTGACCTGTCGCCCTTGGATTTCTACCTCTGGGGTCACACGAAGAATAAAATCTATGAATTTGATCCCCCTGTGACCATAGAAATTCTGAGACAAAGAGTTCTGGACACATTTAAAAATATTAACCGAAATACACTTACCAGGGTCGAACGAAAAACAGTCACCAATTGTCAAAAATGTCTGGATGCAAATGGACGTCATTTTGCAGATTTGTAAATTAATGTTACCCACTTACAAAGTAGTTAAAGCTCATTTAGATTTTTTAAGTCGTTATTTACGTTCATGTTGTATTGAAAATTCAATGCGTTCAATACATTACTTACTTATTAATGTAATCTTGTGACAAATAAATCATGGCGTCCTTTAAAAACATTGAAACCCAATTTACGAAGTGTGATATTTTGATGACACTAAAACCTTCAATGCACTTGTGAGATATCACTAGACTGGAAATTTTAGGCTCTTTCCAAAAATCAAATAAATCCAATATGGCGGTCATAAGAAAAATGAAAGTTGAGACGGCTTGCGGGTTAACAAAAAACAGTGAAGACGTGTCGTATACACCATTTTATTTGTCTTAAAAATGTGTCCGAATAATGTCACATTTTGACAGCTGTCAAATTTACCGTTCTGGATATACTGGCGAAAAACGAAATCCGCCATTTTCGGTTTTTCGCCGATATTTCCCAAACTTATTGATCAATCGTAAATCTGAAGCCATCTGCAATAAGTTTCCGCTAAAATTTTCCCCATTTAACCTTTGCTGTAGGTATAATAGGAGCCGAGATCTCTATATAGAGAACACACACTGTATAGCTGGCAAAAAATGCTGTTAGACATGTAATTAAGTGTGAAGACCCTTACAATTTTATAAACAGTTGTGTTAAACTCTTAATAATTAGGTTAGGCGTAGAAGATGACGACAGTGATAGTGAAACAGAACTGAATATAGAGTAGTTTAGAATAAGTTGTATAAAAAAATAAGTTTTTAAGTTTTGTTAATAATTAATTATAATAGAAATAAATGCATAATAATATTAAAAGTTTTTTTTAACTCCTTTCCGTTTTTGTTCAAAATAACAAATGTCAATTCTCTACTATTATGGAGACAAAATCCGTACCTGCACCCTTTTAAGATTCTCATGCCTGCACAATAGAGGTAGTACTGACAAGAATGGATCCTGAAAAGAAGTAGTTCCGGACCTTTCTTTTATTCCACCAAGTTTCATAATCGAGTTTTAATATGCAGGGAAAAATCATATTAATAAAATAAAAAGTCTACCTGTATCTTGAAAATGAGGGCGATTTGAAACTATGGGTATCTACAAGTTACTAAGGAATCCCCCATTAAGGGATGGCTCAAACCTGTAAAACACCCTGTATTATTAACATAAGCTTATGAATTACCAAAGTGAGGCATACGTTTAGTTGCGATCACAAAAATCAGGGCACACGATTTTCCCTGATGTAAATATACTTATAAAAACACACATACTACTTAGTCTTGATGACAATATCAAAACTATAGTATCAATTTGATAATAATATAATTTGAGTCATTTTTATATCAATTAGAATTAAACAGCAGTCCCAACTTCTCTAAAATAATTTTTTATAGATTATGTAGTTATTTTCTTAACTTTTGCCTTACTTTTTTTTTACTTACTAAAATTAATAAAAATGACAAAATCAAGCAATGCTTAATTTTTGCTTGTCCAAAATTGAACAAACTACTTATTTTTTATGTTTAAAAATGTAATAAAAGTAAAAGTTAGCATCTATGGTGTTTGAAACGTAATTGTTATCGAACGTAGTCTTTAATGTTAGTCGAAGCGTATACGGAAATGAATTCCTCAAATAGCAGGAAAATTCATCTGTTTTAGAGAAAATGTGCATCTCAATAGAAATTAAAACAGTAGCGGGTACATTACAATCATTTTTCCTCCATATATCTAAGTAATATAATGCACATTTTGGTATACTTTTTACTTCCTTCATAAAAGGGAAGTATTGTGAAAAAATCACCTTCCGAGGTTTTTCAGATATTTACGTTTCAGGGTCCCTAGATGCCGATAAACATATTTTTTCAATTCAGTCGGTCTGTCTCTCTGTCAGTCTATCTGTTCGCGGCATAGCTAAAAAACTACCCAATTGATTTCAAATTTTGGGCAAAAATTAAGGATCATATGGGGATAATTTGGTAACATTTTGGTACAAATCTAATACAACGAAACAAAATGGCGGCCTCGTAAAAATTTTTTAAAAAATATTACAATAAAATGACTTAACCAATTTATCTCAAATTTTGCATAAAAATCCAATATTATGTAGGTATCAACTAACAAAATTTAGGTACGAACCCAAGATGGCAGAATAAAATGGCGGCTTAATAAAAATGCAACGAGAAAAACTACTTATATATAGACTAGTCACCGTCTCAGGTTTTACATATCTTTTTTTGCTTCCCTAAGTACCAAAAAATATGTTTTATTAACTGCGTCAGTCTGCCTATCGGTTTGTATGTCTGTATGTCAGTTCGCGGCATTATTTAAAAACTACTTATCAGATTAACTTCAAATTTTAGGCAAAATTTAAGGGCCGTATGGCAATGACCTGGTAATATTTTGTTAAAAATCCAACATGGAAAACAAAATGGCGGCCTAGTAAAATGTTATAAAAAATGGTTTTGCATTCATTGATGATATCTGCGACGTTGTCAGACCTACCGCTTGTCAGGTATTGACACTATGTTTTGATTTTCTTATGTATCACCATGTATTTTTAATTTTTTTTTCCGAATTTCTTGATCCATTAAAAGTATGTTTTGATGGAAAAATAATGTTTTGCACCCAGCAGGGTCTCAGGGAAAAGTTAATTAAAGAAATGTCAAAATGCCAGTGTCGAGTTAACAGATAGTTAATTGCCAGTTTGCACAAGTAGTAATTAAAAATTATTCATTTAAATGAAACAGAACGGATCATAATCTTTATGGTGCGAGGTTACGGAGATCGCGTGAGGTTATATGAAGAGGTTGCGAATTTATTTAAAGATGAATTCCCAGATCTCACTACTCAACCAAAGTCCAGAAAACAGCCACGAAATTCGAAGAAAATGGTACTGTTGAACACAAAGTAAGAACTGGTCGATCAAAAAGTGCAACAAATGATGAAAAAGATTTAGAAGCATTGCAGATGTTTATCGAAAATCCACACGCTTCAGCAAGAAATGTTGGACCAGCAACAGATTGTTATTTATGTATCGATTGAAAGAATATTAGATGCACATACATTTCACCCTTGCAAAATTCATTTAACACTACCAGAAGATGATTTTGATAGAAGAATGGAGCTTAGCGACATTATGACAAGGAAGTTGGATGAAAACCAAAACAGTTTTTACAGATGAGGCAATATGCTATATGGTGTACTTAATAGGCATAACTGCAGGTATTGGTCTGACGAAAATCTGCATTGGATGAGAACAGTAAGAACACAACATCCTTAGAAAATAAATGTTTGGACTGGTATAGTGAGGGAATACGTATATATGGAACATTTCCCAATAAATGGATAGGTAGGAAGGCATCCATCGAATGGACACCAAGTTCGCCCGATCTCCTGCCTCTGAGTTACTTCTTTTGAGGACACCTAAAGAATGTTATTTATTAAACTAGGCCTGCAAATCTCGAAGATCTTAGAGATCGTATTATACAAGAGGCACGCAGATACAATTCAGAATGGTTTAAAAAGATTATATTTTCAACTTGTCCACTGCCAAGCAGCAGAAGGAAAGCAATTTAAACATTTGATTAGATGAAAGGCACATTTAGAAAGCTTTCATGTATTATATTGTTTTATCTCCCTCGTAAAAGAAAAATATTGTAATTGTGAAAAATCGTCCTTCGAGATTTTTTCAGATCTTTACGTTTCAGGGTCCCTAGAGGCCGAAAGGAAGGATTTCTCAATTTTGTCGGTCTGCCTATTCACGGCATAGCTAAAAACTACTTACTCGATTGATTTGTTCATCGGATGTTATTGGTTGAAAATTAAGCGTCATATGGGGTGATCTGGTAATATTTTGGTAAAAATCCTATATGGCAAAACAAAATAGCGGCCTAGTGAATATGCCAACTTAATATGTAGTATCAGATAGTAAAGATATACAGGGTATAAAATGAAGTAATGTAAGACGATTCAGTTTTTACAAATTTCCTTTTTTTTTCTAGAGATGGAATGGAATTTCTTTTGCGTGCCTGGTGTATCCAATTCTTCTTAGGTTTCTGTGAAGTGACCCCTAAAATGTACATATCTGCATTATATGGGATATTCCAAAAGAATACTATTGAAAGACTGTGTAACATTACCTATAATTTTCTTGTCTTAGCCACCATCTTTCTTAAAGAAGATATAGGGTGACTAAAAACATGAAATATCCTAGCCTATTGAAAAGTCGGAGTTTGTTACTTTATTGCTTTAGTGGTCTGTGATCTTGATCGCCTCTTGAATAAAAATGTTTAATGAAACAGCATTACCTAAATATACAGTTAATTTCAAATAATCAAGTCCACTTTTGTCTATTTAAGTTACAGACGGAATGACATTCAAAAACCGAAGCTCTATCGATTAAGTGCAAAGCGAACATAAATTCAACATTTCAAATGTACAGGGTGCTGAAGAAAAACCTTCCCCATTTTAGGTGTTCGTTAAAAACACTAGTAAATTTATTTTTTTTTATTTAAAGGAACAAAGCAGGTATTTTTCGCTTGCTATGTTTTGAAAATGAATTTTGAAACACATTTGCAATGTTTAACGCTCTCTTTCAACTTTTAATTTAATTTTAATAGCCCACTATGAAAATCGCACATTTGAATTCAATGATTTCTCGCTGATAGTACAGGTAAATAATTATGACATTATTTGTGTAACTGAGACATGGTTAACTGAAAATACCGATAGTGGAGTGGGTGCCTACGTTAGAACTTGTCTAAGCCATAAAACTATTTTCTTTGACTTTCAAGTAACTGAAGCCTTAGAATATTTATTTTTGAAGATTAAGATATATCAAAAAACGGTTGTGATTGGTGCCTTTTATAGGCCCCGTAATACTTCTATTAATAATTATATCTCGGATTTTGATAATATGTTAACAGACACACTTCCTGGTTGTGATATATTTGTATATCTTGTTGACTTAAATATTAATTTTTTAGATTTAAATAACCCAGTTTTTAATACCTTTGAATCATAAGGCTTAACACAAATTTTAGAAACCAACTAGGGTAACAGACAAGCCAAGCACATTAATTGACCCTATATTTATAAACAACACTGATATTAATGAGCAATGTGGTGTAACATCTTCTGAGGGCATCTCTGATCATAGTTTAGTTTATGTTAAATTAATTCTCAAATACAAAAAAAAATCCACCGCAAAAAACAAAGGATCGCTGTTTTAAAACTTTCGATTATCAAAACTTCCATAATGACTTAACACATCTACCTTGACATCACTTATTTAGAGAGCGCAATTTGAATACCAAAATAACTATTTTCAACGAGTTTATCATCAAACTTTTTGACAAGCACGGACCTCCCCGTGAAACGCGAATATCTAAGCCTAGAGCACCTTGGCTAATTAATGAAACTAGAACTCCTAAAAAACAAAGGGATAAAGCCTGGCAAAAATACAAAAGAAGTAAAAATGAATTAGACCGTGAAAATTACAGGATTCTTCGAAATCGCGTTGTTGCTGATGTCAGAACATCTAAGAAAGGATGCAAGGATAAAATAAACTTTTATTGGATAAATATATATTGGACCCCCAAAATTCTTTCAGTTTTTCACTGGCGACTTTAAATGATATTCAGATTGCCTTAAATACAGTTAAAACTAATGCACAAGGTGTGGATGGAATTAACTTAAAAATGTTAAAACTATGCAGTACTTATATTGATAATATTATTTTGCACATTATAAATAGCGCTATTGAAAATAGTTGTATTCCAGAACTTTGGAAAATTGCATTGGGAAAACCTCTTCCAAAAGTAAGTAATCCTCAACGATTATCAGATTTAAGAATTACTAGCATTTTACCCACATTTTCTAAAATTTTAGAAAGAGTGCTTTATGATCAAATAATTAAATACTTTATGGAAAAAAAAACTGATTCCGGACTGCCAAAACGGTTTCCGAAAAAAATTTTCCGCAGCCTTAGCGACAGTCTTAGATGATATTATGAAAGCCAATGATCAAGGAGAAGTAAGTGTTGTTATTCTGTTGGATTTCTCAAAAGCTTTCGATACTTTAGATCATAGGCTACTATGTGCGAAATTAGGATATTACGGCCTCGACAACGACTCCGTCAAACTTATTAATTCATTTTTAGTTAATCGCTCTCAAAAAATAATTTATGAGAACAAAGAGTCTAACAGCATAACAATTCACTCCGGTGTACCGCAAGGTTCTATTCTGTCTCCCTTACTCTTCATCATTTATACCATAGAAATAATTACATCCTCTATTTACTGCAAAACTCAAGCTTACGCCGATGATACCCAACTTTACTACTCTTTCTATCACTCAGATATCCGTCAAACTGTTCAGAATATCAATTCGGATTTAGAAAGAATAAGGTTACACTCCGAAGAACACAACCTAAAATCAAACTCCGAAAAATCTAATATATTATGCATTGGTACAAAAAAATAAACGAAATTTTGTCAAATCCCATTTAAATCTACAAATTAATTATATTCCTCTAATCTTTACCCCACAGGCCAAGAACTTGGGTCTGATTTTAGATGAAGAATTGCGTTTCTGCGAACACGTAAAAAAACTCGTTAAAAAAGCTCTCAAACTAATTTATAGCAATCGCCATTTGCTTAATTTTAATTCAAAGAAACTACTATGCGAATGTTTAGTTCTCTCGCAACTTACTGTGATTTCATTTATGGTCCTTGTCTATATGAACGCGAAAAATACAGAATACAAAAAGTAGAAAATGCATGTTGTAGACTAATATTTAATGTTCGAAAATATGATCACATATCTGGAAAAGTATCTGAATGTAAGTGGCTTAATATGAAAAACCGCAGACGCCACGACCTAGGGAACTTTATGCATAAACTAATTAATACTCCTGATAGCTCCAACCTATTAAAACACAAATTCATCGCTCGTAAAAATATTCATAATAGAAATGTTAGGTGTAAAAATAAACTTACAATGCCTCAGTATAAAATTGCAATGTTTAAGAGAAGCTTTCCATTTAATTCAGTTAATTTATATTAGGGTGACCATATTTTTGTTGACCAAATGCTGGACAGGCAAAATTAGGGGGGGGTATAGTATGAAATATGAAAAGATACACAACTTTTATTTAACACAAAAACAAACAACTTTATTTATAAAAACTTTAAAAATTAAAATGTAAACAAAAACATAGCCAACATAGGTAACTTATAAATTATAAATACTTTTCGGCAGAGTGAGTTTTTTTTAAAAGCTCTTTGTTGTCTTTTATTTTATCTGCGAACTCTCCACAAGTGATTGCAATATTGCAGCGGACAATACACGAAGCTTTAAGGGTCTCTACACTCATTTGCGACTTTTCAGCAGTCCAATAATTGTTAATTATTGAAAACTGTCTTTCGGTGGGTGCATTTGTTCCGGGCAAACACAAAGAAAACTGAATTATTTTTTTTAGACTATCAAACAAAATATTTTCCTTTTTAAAAAAATTAAACACCTCAACCCATTTTAAATCTACCGGTTTATTTTCGTTTTTCCAACCTAATAATTTTTGCTCTGATACGTATTCTTTCAAAAACGTAATTTGGTCAAATAAAGCATTTTCATCAATAATTTCTTTATCATGAGAAAAGTGGTCCCTAATAAAAAGCAAACTACCTTGAACTTCATCCCAGTGTACAACGTTTTTAAGCTCAGTCCATTCAAAACAGTCAATTTCTACAAGTTTCACTGACCAAATTTCTAAGTAGTCCAAACAATTTTTATAAAACATTTTTACATGAGATATAAACCATGCCTCATTAATAAGACCACTTTCTGAAAGTTTTTTTAAATCTTGTTTAACTAAAAGGGGTAAAAATGCGTTATCTAATCTGGCTTTAAGTTTTAAAATAAGATTTCTTATTTCACGGGAAACCTCGACAACAGTATTTGTGTTGCCTTCCACATTTTTTACAGAATCTGAAAACAAAGAGGCCTGAGAATGCAGAAACTTTAACCACAACTCCGAAGTATCATTTTTAAAAAAATTTTCAATAAAAACCGGACATTTATCTATGGATAGAAAATACGATTTTAAGGGTACAAATAATTTGAGAATTCTCTCAATGGCAGGAAGCAAAGAAAGCCACCTAGTTTTACTATTACTTAATAATTTGCGGTATTCAACATCTGCTTCCTCACAAAATGTTTTTAAAGTTTCTACTCTAACGGTAAAAATATAGAAATGGCTATATATTTTGTTTACTATAGTATCTATATCGATTGGTAATAAATCCGTTGCTGTTTGGATTGCATTATGAATAATATGGGCTGAACACCCTATACCCAGAAGTTTCTGTGGCACCCTTTCATTTAAATTATGAAAAACATTTTTTGTTCCTTTTCGTGCAACGCCGCCGAAATTTGTATTCGCGTTATCCGCGCAATAAGCAACCAGTTTGTTAGTTAAATTATTATTATTTAGAATTTCAAACAAACTGTTGCTTATCAACTCCGAGGTTTCACCAGGAAGAGAAACTAAATCTAATATTTTAACTACAATTCCAGAATTTACACTAAAAAAGCGGATAATCGTTGGAAACAGTTTAATGTCTTTATGATTAGACGCATCGGAGAAAATTGAAATAAAGCTTACATCCTCAAGTTCTTGCTTTAACTGAGCTATTGCAAAAGGAGCCAGTACTTTTTTAATAATCGCTTCTGTTTTCGTCCTGGCACAGGAAAATTTTTTTTGAAACTGCCTCTGAATAATCTTCGATGTGCAGTCCATGGACCGAAAACTATGATTATGTACCACGGTATGAAACGCAAATACCGTTTCTGTCAACGCCAATCTAACCTCTTCCTCGCCAAATTCGACTTTTCTAAAAAACGAAGATAAACTAGAAGAACTCGCCGCGGCTCTGGTACTCTTAATGTGTTTATCAGTTTGCAGGTGTCTGGTTATGTCCCTGCGTCCGCCAGCAGCAATGGAAAATTTACTTAAACATTTTTCGCAAAAAACATCAGTTTCGCTGTCCTTTACTTTTTTTATAAAGGAAAAATCTCTCATCAGTTCCGGCGTGAAACTACAATTGCGCCTTTGCTTTTTACTTGCGTTTTCGCTGTTAGACATGTTCAAGTATTTAAAATTTTAAGCTCCGATCACAAATGCTGAGAAAAAAAAAGAAAAAAAGAGTAAAACTAAAATCAACACCTATATGTGATTAAAAGAGATTTCCCTACTAAAAAGTAAAAACCAAATAAATACCTTTTCCCTTTCTGCCCGTATCTCCAACTTTACATTGATAAGAAGGTATTATTCATATAATAAAATAATTGGTATATTCTGGGAATCACAGACGGAACACCCAATGTCAAAATAACCTCAAAAAAGAAACACATGCGAAAATGTACCATATTGCTGTATTCGATTCATCCACAGGTATTTTTCATTTCATTTATTTTGGGTAAAAACGCATTGATCAAAAAGAGATAAAACATGCAACTAGACGACGACGTGACGTTCCGCGGCAAAAGATCGCTCACTCAAAATGTAGAGATGTGCTTAGTTATCGACAAACTTAATATTTTGTATTTCGATAAGGATAAGAATACGTAATGTAATAATTTTCATTTCTTTATTTTTCAATGTTTGCTGGACATGCTGTACAGTTTCACTGTTTTGCTGTACGTTTGCTGTACAGAAGTCAATGCTGGACAGGCTTTGCAAATGCTGTACAATACAGCGAAATGCTGTACGTATGGTCACCCTAATTTATATAATTCATTACCTGAATTAAAGCCTTATAATATCAATAAATTTAAATATAAGCTACGTTCCTACTAATTTGAAGAGCAACTACGTGGACGATAGTCAGAGACTTCACTTTTATTGTACAAGGCAAACTCTATATAGTCAAGAATGCTTAAACTTACTGGTGTTTTAGGTACCGTCTACTATACTTACTATCTTAATTAGGCTTGGTGGCTTTTCACACTCATCTTAGGTTGGGTAAGAGTAGCCTTAAGGCTAGACTTCGCCAGGATGCGCTTGAATCTCCACCTTTAATTTGTTTTTTTTTATTAAATATTTTTTGGCTATTAATACATAAATCTGTAACCATTTATTTTTCTAATAAAAGTCATTTATTATTATCATTATTATTACTATAAAAATAAAATAATAAGAGTAGCTTTTCATTGAATGCAGAAATAATATTAAGCTAACAAACAGTCAGATTTGGGTAATGTTTTAATATGTTTATTCAAATTAAATAAAGATTAAAAAATTATATTGAAAAGATTTGTAAATAGCTGACTTTACCATGGCCATGAATTTTAATAAACGTTTTGTAACCTATTCATCATCTGAAAATCTAGAACTCTTAGGCTTGCTGCAAAGACATTTAAGTAGGTAGGCGGTAAAAGTGACATTTTAATAATGGAAAGGTAAGTAATAAATTGTAGTATAATACAAAGTGCCTCATAAAATGGCTTAATAGACTATATGAGAACTGTTACGTCAAATTCCACGTGGTTTTACGTAATAATTCTAGTAATAGGATATAATCTTGTTTTGTTTTAATACTGTGAGATATTATCGAAAATACTAAATATAATAGCAAAATAAAAAAACAAAATGTAAAAATAGGTACCGTTTTAGACTTAAATGGATAAAACGTGTTAAAAAAATATATTTTTTCGAGGTGGAAATTAAGGAAAAATGCTCTCGTTATAAAACATAAGAATATAAATATATTTTTAAACACACTTCATTATTGTACGCGACATTGGATGTATAGTGAACACATCAAGATCTTAATTTTTATACAAGAGCCAATTAAGTATTATTTTGGTTTTACAGTTAAAAAAAACGGAACTTTATAGAATTTATAATAATACTTCTAGTTACTAGAGCTTTAGAAAAATATAATATAATGTTACATTAGTCGCATAGTTTTTATGGGCCGCATTGTATATTTTTATTTACAATGGTTATATTCACTTGCTATATTTACTGACAAGGTTCGTTCTATAATTAATTGGTCCCACTTTTACCGACTACATAAATATATGCTGCTAATACAAAACGTGTATTAAAATTAATGGCTATGGAAATATACTAAAAAAATCGGTAAATTTCCTTTACCCGGAACTTTCCTCATTATGGATATTTCCTTTTATTAGGAATAGCGAAATGTAAACCAATTTAGTTAGTACATAGTTATTTAGAAACACATATATATATATATATATATATATATATATATATATATATATATACACTACTCAAAACGAAAAAGGAGCCACTGTTAAAAATGGGGTTATATATATTTTTGAATAGTTTTTTATACAATTCTTTTTTTATTGTAATATATTAGACTATGCTCTCTAAAAATTTAGTAATTTTTTTTGTAATCTGATTGTGATGCTTGCAGGGAAAAAGAAAAATGCAGAGATGCGTGGTTAAGCCATTTATTGTTTTAATGAAAACATTAAAAAAAATGAGGCAAAGTCAAAATTTAATATCGTGTATGGCCTCTTCTAACTCGTATAAGTTCTTCACAACGACGGGGCATACTTTCAATTAAATTTCGAATAATTTGAGGAGATAGCTGCTCCCACTCTTCCAGGAGGATTTCTTCTAGGTGTTCCAGGTTCCTTATTGGCTGACGGTTGTTCAATCGCTTCCCAAGTGTGTCCCAGACGTGCTCGATTGCATTGAGGTCTGGACTACGAGCGGGCCAAACCATAACCTCAATATTGTGGGCATTGAGGTAATTTTGCACTATTCTGGCGGTGTGTGGCCGGGCATTGTCTTGTTGCAGAATAAATTCTGGGCCAAAATTATCGGCAAAAGGTACCACATGTGGTTCTAGAACTTCACCTATGTACCTACGTGCCGTTAAAGACCCCCCGCGAATAACCACCAGCTCGGTTCGCCCATTGAAAGTTATCCCACCACAAACCATTATGGACCCTCCTCCAAATGGAAACTTTTCTTCCACCGTGCAGTCTAAATAACGTTCACCCGGGCGTCTCCAGACTCGAACTCGTCCATCGATGTGATTCAAAGAGAATCTCGATTCGTCAGTGAACAGCACATTGCTCCACTGCTCCAAGTTCCAATTTACATGTTCTTCAGCGAACAATCTTCTTGCTCTTCGGTGCTCTGGGGTTAACGGTGGTACTTTAGCTGTTCTTCTTGCACGAATCTGACGTTCGTGAAGCCTGTTACGTATGGTTTGGGTACTTATTCTGGTTCCTGTGCTCTCAACCAGCAGATTTTGGAGGGTTGTAGCGGTAGTTGTGCGTACTCTAGTGGCCCACCTCCGTATTAAACGGTCTTCTCTCTCGGATGTTGCCCTTGCACGATGCGGGTAAGGTTGTCTTCTAATGATTCCAAAAATTTCATACCTTCTCCAGGCCCTGTTTATGGCACTTCGACTGACATTCAACATTCCAGCTACTTGGCGTCTTGAGTGACCCTCTTGAATTAGCGTGATCACCCTAGCAATCTGAATCTCCGTTAAATACACTCAACGCCTTTGTCGTCTACCAAGCACATCAACATTCATTTTAATTCTATCACATTTGACTCAAAATTAAACAAGTAAAATGATAACACATTTCTCTTTTGGTGATAAAATTTACATTCCTAATTTTTTTTTTGTTGCAATAAAAGAATTGTTGATATTGCTACAAATATTTAAACTGGAATGTGTGTACTAAGTGTACACAAAGTTCTATTTTTGTACTTGGTGGCACAAACAAAATATACTAAAAGAAAGAAGGGGCTCCTTTTTCGTTTTGAGTAGTGTATATATATATATATATATATATATATATATATATATATATATATATATATATATACTGTCTTTTCAAACATTTTTATTGGACGCCATTTTGTTCTGCCATTTTGAATCCCTACCAATATTTTACCAGTTGCTACCTATGCCACACTTGATTTTGGGCATGATTTAAAATGAATTCAAAAAGTAGTTTTTACATCGACACACATCGCAATTTAATTCGCATCAATTTATCCTTATATAATTTTTAATTATTCTCCAAAATGTACAGTCAATTGAATAAGAAGATTTTTTTACCTTAATTACGTTAATTTTTTTAACATGTTATTTGGCCGCTATTTTGTCCAGCTATCTTGAATCCGTAACAGATCTTTACCAGCTTATCTCTATATCACACTTAATGCTTGCACAAAATTTGAAATTAATCTAAGAGGTAGTTTTTTTCAATATTTTATTAGGCCTCCATTTTGTTTTGCTATCTTATATTCATACCAAAATGTTACAAGTTTATTCTTATGTAACACTTTATTTTTTTTTGCGAAATTGGAGGTAAATTGGATAATTAGTTTTTTTAGATATAATTTTTGAACGTTTTACTAGGCTGCCATCTTGTTTTCCCAAATGAGCCTTAACTTTTGACTAAAATTTAAAGTCAAACTGATGAGTAGTTTTTAAGCTATGTCGCGAATTGACAGACAAACAAACAAACCGACAAACGGACCTACGGAATTTATAAAACATATTTTTTGGCATCTAGGGACGTTAAAAGGCGAAGATACATAAAACCTGAGAGTGAAATTTTTTCAGATTACAAAAATTTTATTTGACCGTCATTTTGTTCCGCCATTTTAATTTCGTACCAGAATTTTAAATTTTTTTTTATTAAGGACGTAGCCGATGCACGCATCGGACAAGTGGCTCTTCTGAAACGTACACTACAGAATCCTAAACATTCCAAATGGTACGAATTCGCATGCAAGGTCAAATAGATAAAGTAAAAAAGTAAAAGCCCCAAGAGACATGTCGAATAGAAATAAAGAAAAATAAAAGAACACACAATAGTTCGTCAAAAAAGCAACACAATAGATAAATAATTAAAATACAAGTGAATAAAAATAGATACAAAGTATATATAGATATAAAACAATCATAAAAGCAATTCGTGCAACCGCCTTTTAAGCTGTAAAGTGCTTAAACTGAAAATGTCATAATCAGGGAAGTGACGATTGTAATTGCGTACCAGTCGATCGACAAATGCGCTAAGCCCATAATTTGTACGATGGTATCCTTCAAAAAAGAGTTGAGATTGCCTTGTTCTCCTAATAGGAACCAGAAATGCGACCGACTCAAGCAACATCGGACAGTCAATATCTCCACTGAGCAGTTTGTGAAGAAAAACTAGAAGTGCCTTCATTCTTCGAAACTCAAGTGTTTAAAGGCCACACAGAAGAGCTCTGGTATTATATGATAAACCCTGGTACGGAAAATTAAACTTATACAAAAGGTATTTGGAAAATCTATTTTGTACTTTTTCGATTTTATCGATGTGGCATTGATACGACGATGGACTCCAAACTGTAGAACAATACTCCAGAACGCTGCGAACAAGTGAGTTATAAAGACATCCAATTGCTTTAGTATCTGTGACATGTTTTGTTTGCCGCTTTATAAAGCCCAACAGCCTGAAACCCTTCAGTACAATACTATCAATGTGCAGACCAAAAGTTAAATTCTCATAAAAAATAACGCCCAGGTCTGTAAAGGAACTAACAACTTCAAGACTCACGTTATCTATGAAGTAGGAGGAGCGTATGGGTTTAATGCGTTTATAAAAACGGAGCACTTTACATTTAGAAACATTAAGAAGAAGATGGTTAATGTTGCACCATTTGATAAGCCTTTCCAAGTCCGATTGCAGTGGATTTGATTCAGGGGAAACTGGTGAAAAGAATTTTAAATCGTCTGCGTATAAGAGACACTTAGACACATTAAAGCATGATACTATATCATTTATAAATAGTAGAAAGAGAATTGGGCCAATATGAGAGACCTGTGGGACACCAGATGTCACAACAACCTCTCTAGAAATTGAACCACATACGCTAACTCGCTGACGGCGATTGAATAAGTACGAATTTATCCATTGCAGATAGGTTCCAGAAAAACCAATTCGCTGCAATTTGAATAACAGAAGCTGATGGCAAACCCTGTCAAAAGCCTTCGATATGTCAGTATATATAACATCGATCTGTTGACCAGCCTCAACCGATGTTGTTAAGTAATTCTGGAAAATTGCAAGATTTGTAGTTGTTGAGCGACCACTATAAAAACCGTGTTGCATACTAGTGATGTAGTGCTTCAGAGACTCAAAGATATGATCCGTGATAATTGCCTCAAACAGCTTTGGTATATTTAACACTTGATTCCTACATAATACTTGATTTTTCTGCAAAATTTGAGATAAATTGGATAATTAGTTTTTTTAGTAACAACTATTGTAACGTTTAAATAGGCCGCCATATTGGATTTTAACCAAAATACTACCAGGTCATCTCATATGAGCTTTAATTTTTGAGCAAAATCTAAAGTCAAAGTGATGAGTAGTTTTTAAGCTATGCCGCGAACTGATTGACAGACAGACGACCTGACAGACGAAGACAGACTTGATAACACATATTTTTTGGCATCTAGGGACGCCAAAACGCGAAAATTTAGAACGTGAAAGGGTGATTTTTTCAGATTACAAAAATTTTATTTGGCCGCCATCTTGAATTAGTACCACACTTTTACTAGTTCATCTCTACAATAGAATTAGTTATGTAGTATTTTCCCGATGAATTTTTAAATATTTCTTTAAGCCGCCATGTTGTTCCGCCATCTTGGATTCGTACCAAAATTTTATCAGTTTATTCCTACATAACACTTTATTTTTTTGCAAAATTTGAAATAAAATGGGTAAGCACCTTTTTAGTAATAACTTTTTTAACATTCTACTAGGACCCTTAATTTTTGACTAAAACTTGAAGTCAATCGGGTAAGTAGTTTTTTAGCTATTCCGCGAACAGACAGACCCACAGATGGATAGACTGACGGAATTGAGAAAAATGTTTATCGTCGTCTCGGGTCCCTGAAACGTGAAGATCTGAAAAAAGGGTAATTTTTTCACGATTACAATACTTAATTAGCCAAACCTGACCGTTTGTTTTAGCTTAATTGAACTGAAAACAGTTACACCCTGTCTGAGTTTAGTTTTACTAATATATAGTAACTTCTAATCTCACATATTCTATGCAACTGACTTATATTAACGCCTATTAATTAAAAAAAATAAAATTGCATGTAATGAGGAACAGGCAAAATTCCAACTGTATATCGAAAATTCGCCGCAGGACTGCAAATTGTGCTTAGTCGTCTGGTCAACTATAGACACGTGTTTCTGATTCAAGGCCTTTATCAGACGCATTTTTTGGGCCCATTTATGATTTCATTAAAAAAATAGCCTTTAAAATAAAAAATAATTTAGAAGATGCATATGGGCGATGAATTTATAAAAAATATGTGGAAGTTTGCATAAATTCGGTGAGGTGAGAAGCGAGAAATTATCAAGTTAAAAAAAAAATTAGAAAAATTCGAAGCCAACATATTTTTGGTATATATCTATAAAATCAAAATAGAAATAATTTTCTCGTTTACCATTTTTCAAAATCCTGAGAAGAATCCCATGTCTAACTTTTTTGTTTTCATTTGGCTTTATTTTTCGGGCTCAAATTTTACTTACGTCAATTATTTAAACAATTCCATATGATGCCGACTGTACTGGGAACACTCTATATATCGGCACTTTTGGCCATTTTCGGAATTATTTGGTGCTGTCAGCATAAACAACAAAAAGACTGCTACGCATGGAAAAAAAACGAACGAAAGGAAGATATATATGTATTACGACTTGGTTCTACGCTATTGACTCCACGTGGTGGTTAGCCTTGGCTGAAAGCATTTCCTGCTCAAAGTACATCTGATATTGCAGAAAACCGGCGTGGCGGCTGATCCGTTGAATGCCGTTAATGTTAACCCTTTCACTCTCACTAAGAATCTGTGTAGACACTGGGTCAGTGTCATTGCCGGTGTTGCCGGATATACATTATTTTCAGATCTCTTTTGTTAAATTGGTCGAAATATTATATTATTAATAAACTAGGCAAAATAAATTCGGGATCAGTTTTAAAACTGTTTATAAATGAAAATGGATCTGTACATTTTCTAAATAGTATTTATTTAGCAAATCTATTAAGCAATAAAATTAGTAATGACGTATGACGTATATTTTTTTTAAATAAATGAAAAACTTAAGTGTTATTATTAAAAAATTAAAACAATTAATTTCCATTCCTACAATTTGTATTAAAAAACGTATAATAAAACCTTTTGTTGAAGTAAACACATAAAATAACTAATAATGAGTGTCATCTTCTAGCTAGCTCAACAAAGTTCTTCGCAAATCGTCCATAAGATTCTATGAAGTTTGTGACGATTTCTTTTTAAATAATTAATTCTTTTGGAGTGCTGTTCCATTTCTGCTAGATGGTATAAAATTGTATAGTATAAAATGATACCTTAAATGGGGTACGAGTCTGGTGAATAGGAAGCCCAGTCCAAAACTTCTATATTATACTCTTGAAGGTATTCGAGCTATATGGGATCTCGCATTATCTTATTAATACGAAGGACTTCATTAGATTTTCTAGTAGGCTGAGTAGTTACAGTGCCTCCCAAGATCATCGAATATGCCAGCTAAGAGGTTTCCCAAACACTATTAGTCATAAATACTTCATTATTATCACAAATATTTTCATTGAAGTAGCCGGAACTTGGTGTCGCCACGTTCTGTTTGAGTTGAGACTACGTAGTCATATATATATATATATATATATATATATATATATATATATATATATACAGCAACCCGTTCATTAAAAGTTTTTGATGATGCCATTTAGACAAAAATTTCAAATTTTGGGATTAAGGTAGGGTCAAAGGGAATTTTTTTTTGAAATATTTTCAACTTCCTGTCACTTCCGGTTTAACCGGAAGTTGGTATCAACTTGCTTATTTTAAATGGAACACCCCATATTTTATGATATTTTTGGATTCTACGGAGAATTTTAATGCTATTTTATAAAGCAAGTTCAATACCTAGGTTTAAGCGTTCTTAAAATATTTGACCTTGAACCAAAAATGTGCCTTCGGGGTACCAAATTTTAAAATATCATATTTTTGTAAGTTTTGAAGATATAATCTTCATATTTTGCAGACGATCGGTAAATAATCTTAGGTTTCTATTTTTTTTTTGAATTTGTCTATTTTTATACAGGGTGTCCTAAATTCAGCGGCAAACATTCACATTTTCAAAGCCGCTAAAGTCCGTTTTTTTAAATGGGACACCCTATAACTTTATGGACTATCAAATGTAGAATTTAATTTTCTATCGAAGTGTATTAAGGTTCGCTATACCTATTCGTAACCATTTTCGAAATAATCAGGTTTTTATTAAACTATCATGTATTTGCTAAATGCTTACACCTTCCCGTAGTAAGTCATGGAAAACCCATTGGTGTGCTTTTCTATTCAACATGACAGCTGATTTGAAACTTTTAAATTAAAGTAAAATAACACTCAAAAGCTGATATTCTCAATTTATTTTATATTCGCGGAGAATGTTACAAAATATTGGAGAGAAGGTGCCATGTTTTTAATGAAAAATATCCTCATTTATCGCCAATGAACAAGAGAAAATTGAAGATGATTGAAACGAAATTTTTTCGTTTCGGAAAAGTCAAAGTTATAAAAAATGTAATAAATTGTTTACATTATTTTTAACCATACCTACTAAGTTCGAGACAGTTCTAAACTTGTTTTAGTGAACTTAAAAATTATAGCAATCTAACAATCAACAATAAATAAATAAAATAATAAAATTGAATTATAACAAATGTTCTATATGATGTCCGTTCATTTGAAGACACATTTCAATTCTTCTTTGTACAGTTGCTGTGGCCCGTTGAATTTGTCCGTTTTCTAATTCGGCAAAAGCTGTTCGTATCCCGTCCAGTAAATCTTATTGGTTATTTACTGGGGAAGCATAGACTTTACCTTTGATAAATCCCCATAAATAAAAGTCTAGGGGTGTTAAATCAGGCGATCGCGGGGGCCATATTCAAGGGCCATTGGGAATTCGAGATAATTGAAGATAAACTGCAGCGGAATTATGTGCTGGTGCCCCATCTAACTGATACCAATAAATTTGCAGCTCACCAATAGGAATTTCTTCTATAAATTCAGAAACCGTCCCTCGTAGAATTTCCAAATACTTATCACTGTTTAAATTGTCTTCATAAATACAGTACCGCACCTGATCATTTAATACTATACCGAAAACATTGAAGCTAAACCTCTCTTGAGAACGCATTTCGCGTAAAGCGTGCGGATTTTCTGCTACCCAGAAATGTTAGTTTCTTCTATTTGTTATTCCTTCTCTAGAAAATTTCGCTTCATCGGTCCAAAATATTTTTGAAAGGAATTGAGGGTCCTCTTGAATTTTCAAAAACGTGAATTCTCAAAATTCTACTCGTCGGACGTCATCACCAGGTCTCAAGGCTTGCACGTTTTGGAAGGAATAATGGCGCATATGATGTTCGCTCAAGATTCTTTGGACAGATGAAGAAGGAATTCCCAAATCGTTTTCTGCGGACGGTATTGAACTTTGCGGGTTTGCGTGGAAATAAGCTAATGTGTTTATTACGTTATCCTCGGCATTTGTCACTAGTTTAAGAACATTTTTTGTAACTTTAACCTTGCCAAAACGCAAAAAGTTCGTTTCAATCCTCTTGAATTTTGACTTGTTCATTGGCGACAAATCAGGGTGGCGTTCATTAAACACACGACACGTTCTCTCCAAAATTTTATAACATTCTCCATGAATATAAAATAGATTGAGAATATCAGCGTTTGAGTATTCTTCCATTTCGATTTAGAAGATTTAGTTTATCACTGACAGCTTTCGATAAATAACGCATACTAACTAATCATCTGTCATATTGGATATTGGATCTCAATTATTTTTCCATGGCTCACCATTGGAACATGTAATTTTTAAGCAAATACATACGATATTTTTATCAGACCCAATTATTTCCAAAATGGTTACGAATAGGTATAGGGAACCTCAATACAGTTCCATAGAAAATGAAATTCTACATTTGATAGTGCATAAAGTTATAGGGTGTCCCATTTAAAAAAAAACGGACTTTAGCGCCTTTGAAAATGTGAATGTTTGCCGCTGAATTTAGGACACCCTGTATAAAAATAGACAAATTCAATAAAAAAAATAAAAACCTAGGATTATTTACCGATCGTCTGCAAAATATGAAGATTATATCTTCAAAACTTATACTTATACAAAAATATGAGATTTTAAAATTTGGTACTCCGAAGGCTCATTTTTGGTTCAAGGTCAAATATCTTAAGAACGCTTGAACCTAGGTATAGAACCTGCTACATAAAATAGCATTAAAATTCTCCGTAGAATCCAAAAATATCATTAAATACAGGGTGTTCCATTCAAAATAAGCAAGTTGATACCAACTTCCGGTTAAACCGGAAGTGACAGGAAGTTGAAAATATTTCAAAAAAGAAGTACCCCTTGACCTTACCTTAATCCCAAAATTTGAAATTTTTATCTAAATGGCATTATCAAAAACTTTTAATGAACGGGTTGCGTGAATAACCCTGTATATATATATATATATATATATATATATATATATATATATATATATATATATATATATATATATATATATATATATATATATATATATATATATATATATATATATATATATAAATATATATATACACATATATATATATAAATATATATATATATATATATATATATATATATATATATATATATATATATATATATATATATATATATATATATATATATATATATATATATATATATATATATATATATATATATATATATATATATATATATATATATATATATATATATATATATATATATATATATATATATATATATATATATATATATATATATATATATATATATATATATATATATATATATATATATATATATATATATATATATATATATATATATATATATATATATATATATATATATATATATATATATATATATATATATATATATATATATATATATATATATATATATATATATATATATATATATATATATATATATATATATATATATATATATATATATATATTATATATATATATATCCGTGTACACTACTGTCGTTCTGAAAAGAACAGTTTTGCTGACGTTTCGCCAAAATCACATTTGGCATTATCGAAGCTTTCTTTCACGCGTCCGAATAGAGTCTCTATTCGGACGCGAGAAAGAAAGCTTCGATAATGCCAAATGTGATTTTGGCGAAACGTCAGCAAAACTGTTCTTTTCAGAACGACAGTAGTGAACGGATGTACACCCGGAATGAAAACACATTGTATTTTTCCATCCGTGAAGGAGTAAAAATCAACACATATATATATATATATATATATATATATATATATATATATATATATATATATATATATATATATATATATATATATATATATATATATATATATATATATATATATATATATATATATTTATCCTAATTTTTCTTGGTTTGAGGTCAATACATTAACAACAAAATTAGTACATATTTTTAAACATATATTTCGTTTCTAAGGTGACGTTTCGACCATAGTTTTGGTCTTTTTCAAACCTAAAATTTGTTTAGCACTATTTTTTTAAGTTTATAAAGTATTAAAAATTTAGGACTTACCATAGAACGTAAAATAGTTGACTAAAAAGTATACATAATCCACATATCTGACATATACTACACATATTTAATTTACATTTTACAAATATTGTGGACGTTTATTACAGACAAATTACAAGCGACTGAGCGAACACTGTTATAGTAAAGATATATACCATTTATTTAGGTTGTTTATGTCTTTTTTGTCATTTATGGCGTTTTTGTTTTTTTGAATTTCAGCCATCTCAAAAAATTCTCTTTTTTTCAACTGAGGTTCGGATTTTAATACTTTCACTTGTTCGTAGTTGAAAGTACGTTTTTTGGACATCTCATGGTGTGTTAATGCGGTGCTGTTCTTTTTATCATATTTGTGACTTTTCAGTCTATTTTCTAAGTATTGGCTTGTTTGTCCAATATAAACACCGTTACAATTATTGCAAGGGATCTGATAGACTATATTGCTTTTTTTATTAATTGGCGTTTTCGATTTTAAGTTGCTGAAGTTCTTTGATAATAAGTTATAGGCTTTGTGACTTGTCGTGATGTTATATTTTTTAAAAAGGTTTTGAAATTGCTGGGATAAACCATTTATGAAAGGCAGAGAAATGTATTTTGTTTTAGGTAGATTTGATGTAATAATGGCATTTTCAGAATTATAATATTTATGTATTCTGCTTTTGAATAATTTATTTACTAATTTTTTAGGGTATTGATTTAGAGTTAATGCTGCTTTAGCCTTTTTAATTGCTCGTTCTCTGAATTCAGAGTCGGACAGCTTAATTGCCCGATCTGCCAGACCAATAATTACAGATTTTTTTTGAGACATTGGGTGACAGGAGCTGAAATTTAGGTATCGAGAGGACCAAGTTTGTTTTGTGTACCATTCCGTTTTAATTTTATTTCCTATATGATGTAATGTTAAGTCTAAAAAATTGATTTTGTTGTTCTCTTCGCTTTCAATTGTAAATTGTAGTCTTTTATGGTATTGATTAAATTGCTTTAAAATAATTTCTGTTTGGCCAGATGGGATTGCAGTAATACAATCATCGACATAACGATAAAAAAATGGTATATTAAATTCCACATTACTTAGAACAGTCTCCTCTAAATCTTCCATAACTATTTGGGCAACGACGCTTGATATAGATGCTCCCATAGCACAACCTTCTATTTGTTTATATAACTGATTTTCGTATATGAAATATGTAGAATTTAGTGTTAATTCTACTGCTTTAAGAAATTCATCTTGAGGAATATCTGTGTATTTTTTTATTTCAGACCATTTCTTTTTAATTATTCTGGTAGCCAATGAGATTGGAACGCTGGTATACAGGGAAACAACATCAAGCGATATCAGTTGGTAATTTTCCGGAATTTCTAACTGTTTTAATTTTTCTTTAAATTGATAGGAGTCTTTGATATAGTAATTATTTTTATGTACAATATTTTTTAAGATTTTTTTTAAAAAATTTGATAGTGGTGTAAACGGGGATTGAATGCATGAGACAATTGGCCGTAATGGGATATTTTCTTTATGTAGTTTAGGCAATCCGTAAATTTTGGGTGGTACACTATTGCGGATTTTTAGTTTTTTAGCAGTGTCGGGTGTTATAAAAAGATTTTTTTCCCAAGACCGACACTGCTAAAAAACTAAAAATCCGCAATAGTGTACCACCCAAAATTTACGGATTGCCTAAACTACATAAAGAAAATATCCCATTACGGCCAATTGTCTCATGCATTCAATCCCCGTTTACACCACTATCAAAAATTTTTTAAAAAAAATCTTAAAAAATATTGTACATAAAAATAATTACTATATCAAAGACTCCTATCAATTTAAAGAAAAATTAAAACAGTTAGAAATTCCGGAAAATTACCAACTGATATCGCTTGATGTTGTTTCCCTGTATACCAGCGTTCCAATCTCATTGGCTACCAGAATAATTAAAAAGAAATGGTCTGAAATAAAAAAATACACAGATATTCCTCAAGATGAATTTCTTAAAGCAGTAGAATTAACACTAAATTCTACATATTTCATATACGAAAATCAGTTATATAAACAAATAGAAGGTTGTGCTATGGGAGCATCTATATCAAGCGTCGTTGCCCAAATAGTTATGGAAGATTTAGAGGAGACTGTTCTAAGTAATGTGGAATTTAATATACCATTTTTTTATCGTTATGTCGATGATTGTATTACTGCAATCCCATCTGGCCAAACAGAAATTATTTTAAAGCAATTTAATCAATACCATAAAAGACTACAATTTACAATTGAAAGCGAAGAAAACAACAAAATCAATTTTTTAGACTTAACATTACATCATATAGGAAATAAAATTAAAACGGAATGGTACACAAAACAAACTTGGTCCTCTCGATACCTAAATTTCAGCTCCTGTCACCCAATGTCTCAAAAAAAATCTGTAATTATTGGTCTGGCAGATCGGGCAATTAAGCTGTCCGACTCTGAATTCAGAGAACGAGCAATTAAAAAGGCTAAAACAGCATTAACTCTAAATCAATACCCTAAAAAATTAGTAAATAAATTATTCAAAAGCAGAATACATAAATATTATAATTCTGAAAATGCCATTATTACATCAAATCTACCTAAAACAAAATACATTTCTCTGCCTTTCATAAATGGTTTATCCCAGCAATTTCAAAACCTTTTTAAAAAATATAACATCACGACAAGTCACAAAGCCTATAACTTATTATCAAAGAACTTCAGCAACTTAAAATCGAAAACGCCAATTAATAAAAAAAGCAATATAGTCTATCAGATCCCTTGCAATAATTGTAACGGTGTTTATATTGGACAAACAAGCCAATACTTAGAAAATAGACTGAAAAGTCACAAATATGATAAAAAGAACAGCACCGCATTAACACACCATGAGATGTCCAAAAAACGTACTTTCAACTACGAACAAGTGAAAGTATTAAAATCCGAACCTCAGTTGAAAAAAAGAGAATTTTTTGAGATGGCTGAAATTCAAAAAAACAAAAACGCCATAAATGACAAAAAAGACATAAACAACCTAAATAAATTGTATATATCTTTACTATAACAGTGTTCGCTCAGTCGCTTGTAATTTGTCTGTAATAAACGTCCACAATATTTGTAAAATGTAAATTAAATATGTGTAGTATATGTCAGATATGTGGATTATGTATACTTTTTAGTCAACTATTTTACGTTCTATGGTAAGTCCTAAATTTTTAATACTTTATAAACTTAAAAAAATAGTGCTAAACAAATTTTAGGTTTGAAAAAGACCAAAACTATGGTCGAAACGTCACCTTAGAAACGAAATATATGTTTAAAAATATGTACTAATTTTGTTGTTAATGTATTGACCTCAAACCAAGAAAAATTAGGATAAATATATATTGAAAAAAAAAGGTCAAAGAACACAAAGCAAAAAAAAAAAAAAATATATATATATATATATATATATATATATATATATATATATATATATATATATATATATATATATATATATATATATATATATATATATATATATATATATATATATATATATATATATATATATATATATATATATATATATATATATATATATATATATATATATATATATATATATATATATATATATATATATATATATATATATATATATATATTTATATATATATATATATATATATATATATATATATATATATATATATATATATATATATATATATATATATATATATATATATATATATATATCTATACAGGGTTATTCACGCAACTCGTTCATTAAAACTTTTTGATAATGCCATTTAGATAAAAATTTCAAATTTTGGGATTAAGGTAAGGTCAAGGGGTACTTCTTTTTTGAAATATTTTCAACTTCCTGTCACTTCCGGTTTAACCGGAAGTTGGTATCAACTTGCTTATTTTGAATGGAACACCCTGTATTTAATGATATTTTTGGATTCTACGGAGAATTTTAATGCTATTTTATGTAGCAGGTTCTATACCTAGGTTCAAGCGTTCTTAAGATATTTGACCTTGAACCAAAAATGAGCCTTCGGGGTACCAAATTTTAAAATCTCATATTTTTGTATAAGTATCAGTTTTGAAGAAATAATCTTCATATTTTGCAGACGATCGGTAAATAATCCTAGGTTTTTATTTTTTTTATTGAATTTGTCTATTTTTATACAGGGTGTCCTAAATTCAGCGGCAAACATTCACATTTTCAAAGGCGCTAAAGTCCGTTTTTTTTAAATATATATATATATATTTTATATATATATATATATATATATATATATATATATATATATAATACTTAAAAATGTATAAACCAAAGTGTTTGTTGATACATAGCAGGAGTGGAAACAGTTGTAGCAACTTTAGTGCTAGCTGGGTTACAAACTACGAAATGACTTTTTTGAAGTACAAGTTGCTTCACTTAGATTTGTTTCGGTAATAAGTCTTGATAATGCGTCGAGATTAGCCGTTATTTATGTAAAAAAAGCACTACTGCATTGAAGTGCACAAAATATAAAATTAATTTTAGGTTTCTCCATTTTCTGCTATTACATTGTTAGTTGAATAAATTCTATTATCAATATATCAAGTTTAGACCAAATATGCTCTGCAATATCCTAATCTAATCTCAATCTAAATGTGTTTCCTCTTTGCGTATATTTTTGGGGAGCAGAGAATCTTACACCAACAGGTTCCTTTGTTTCACATATATAGGATTCACCAAACTACAAGGGATTAAATAAATACAGTTCTTTGAATCACTAATAATTGTGTTTGGTTTTAGTCAATAAGCTCCTTAGCGTAATTCCGGATTTGAACGTTGGTTTAGACTACTCTGCATGAAACTTGCTCTATCTCTATAGTGTACTTTATAGTTGGGAGTATACTGTTTCAATAATCTAGGAACTCTTAAATTTTTTTGTCGTCTTAGTTCCATATGATGAAAGTGTGGTCGACATAACGCAGCAAAAGCCTAGGTTTTATGTTTGTTGTTTCGACTTCGTAGATCTTGTATTATTTGATTCCAGTCCTTCATCCTAGGTTTAGAAGTTGACTTTGACGTAGAAGTATGTACTACGAAGACAACACTATAACCAACAGGTTCCTTTGTTTCACATATATAGGATTCACCAAACTACAAGGGATTAAATAAATACAGTTCTTTGAATCACTAATAATTGTGTTTGGTTTTAGTCAATAAGCTCCTTAGCGTAATTCCGGATTTGAACGTTGTTTTAGACTACTCTGCATGAAACTTGCTCTATCTCTATAGTGTACTTTATAGTTGGGAGTATACTGTTTCAATAATCTAGGAACTCTTAAATTTTTTTGTCGTCTTAGTTCCATATGATGAAAGTGTGGTCGACATAACGCAGCAAAAGCCTAGGTTTTATGTTTGTTGTTTCGACTTCGTAGATCTTGTATTATTTGATTCCAGTCCTTCATCCTAGGTTTAGAAGTTGACTTTGACGTAGAAGTATGTACTACGAAGACAACACTATAACGGATTTATTACTCCCTCCATAGGCAACGTAGTTCTCTAGAGTTTGATCATCCCTAAGCTTTGTTTGAAGATTGCCAACGACTCTTTTCGTCTAAGTGTTTGTCTGTTGTCTTTATGTATTTTTGGTAATCCATATAGGTAAATTGGATTGGTATGTGTCCTGTTATATATTGTAGTCCATGTAGTCCCTATAGAGCAAAAATTATGTAAATTCCTGCCAGTTGAAATTGACATTTCTTTGTTGTATTTATAAACTATGTCACTGAGTCTTTTAATATTTAATTTAAATTTATCTTAGTACTATTGTTAATAAAATATTTGTTTAGTTCTTACTTTATTTTACAGCAATTTTATGTTTCCTTTTAGATTACTTATGTTTTATTTATTAGTTGTTAAGTTTTGTTTTGTAGCAATTGTCCCTTTTTGGATTTCCAGCCTTTTTCGATTTTGCTTGTTCCATCTTTTTATATTCTTCTATTTTTAATAATTCTGCTGTTATTTTAATGTTGAAGAAGTATGCAGAAGCCAGAAGTAGATATTGTTTTTCAAACGTAACTGTATTATAAGAAAAACATAAAAAATGTTTTGTTCTTAGATGAAAATAAAACATAATATATTTTTTTGAAGATTACTTGCAACATGTATGTCACTAGTTAGTTTATTTAGAAAAGGACTCCAGTAAACAAGAATTTTACATTTTTTCTAGCAGATGGTTCTATATTATAATTAATTTTGGTTCAGGAGTGTTAGATGTACCGAAATGCCTGTCAAAGTAAAGCTTTTTAATAATCACTAGACTCCAACTCAAGATGGCTCTCAGGACGGAGCTTATTTTTTATCTCTAAAGAAATTTAGCCAAGAACGTTAATCTGGGACCCTAGAATGCTATTTACAAGAAACCGACGTAATTTCACCTAGTTCAAGGGTTCCTAACTAAGCACCCTTACGTGTGTTGCTTGCAGAGGAAGATTTAGTCTGTTCAGAAGGATAGGATAAAAAAAGAATCTCCAATACAGATGATATATATGGTCATGTGGTCTTACATGTAAAAAAGGGATATCCAGACCAATATGAACACATCGCGTAGGTTTAGAAACTTATCCAAAGATGGCTATCTAGTTCTTAGTTTTCCTAAACTAAAAACAACTACTACCTAACAATCTATGTGATTTTGTATTAACTGGACTTGAATCTATTTGTTTTTTAAATTACTTATCAGAGTTTTAATATAACAATAGCATTAAAGTATTTTCTAGAATGTATGCCTACATATACTTCTACATTAGTTTTGCTTACACTATCAGACCTTTTCTGTTCAAACATATAATTGCAGAGCATGTTTGTTAAAAAATTAAGCGTCGTTTTGGCAACACCGCAACGTATGGTACGACACAGCAGGAAAGCGCGCGAAAATCTTGTCGCCTTCTTCTAAGCCTCATCCATCTCTCCCCGTCAATGTAAGATTCTACGGGGTGATCTCTCAAGTTTTTGGGGTCCATATAAAATCGATCGTGTTTTGTTTGGTCACCACATTTCGCATAGCAAAAGCGCCGGCGTGCACCGGGAGGTCATATACGCATAATGACTTCGATAATTTTCGTAAGTTTTTTTATTTGTTTCCGTTTTGGTGGGGGTACGTTTGTTTATTAATACCCAATTATTTGTTCATATGGTTGTTTTTGTGATAAAGTTTTGTGACCCAATTTAACAAATACTTATAGTACTAGAAATTAAAACACTAGTTTTGAAGGTTAAAAAACAATAAATTGCACTATTTTGTTTTACTTTAATGCCAAAATGCGAAATTAAGTATATCATATGCTTTTTTAAGTATGCATGGTAATTAAAATATATTATATTATTTTTAAAATAAAATATATGTTCAATCTATTTATATGAGGTTAATATAGGTATAATATTAGAAATATTTCAACATAAAGGCGATTTTTCGATGTGGAATAAAATATGATTTTTACCTTTTTAGTGCTTTTTTTAAGTCTGTCCTATTTTTTTAATAACAATGTTTATTAATAGCCCGATTACTTAAAATAGAAAGAAAGGACTTTTTGAACTTAATATGTCATGGTTTATTTTAAAATTACACATGTATTTAAATTGAATTGTATATTGCTTTAATCAGAACGTTTTCACTAGCAAAGGTTTCTAATTCTCATCAGGTAAAAGTTTTTCCTTTTAGAGCTGCTATTTAAGTTAGTTGTGTTTGCGTAAATCTCAATTACTAGTAAACCCTCTTGTTGGGCAACTCAACTTAAAAAGATGTAACTCCAGAGAATAAGGGATTTCAAAAACCTGGCATTTTGACAACTGGTTATTAAGCACAAAGGGTAGTTTTTGTTTGTGCTTACTATCTGCTTATGATACTGTTAATAGTTCAGATAACTGTAGACAACATTAGTTTACATAAAAAAAAGACACCCTGTAGATCTGCTACACAATATACCCGTTGTTAGGGTTCAACCCATGGTTAAAAAATGTATTTTGCTAATTGTATTGCTATTTAATAATTGTCAATTTAAATAATGTAAATAATTCTTATGTAAATATTTTTTTGTTTGTTGCAGGGTGCACTAGTTTTTCTAGTCGTGGTAGCCTTTTCAGGGGCAACTTTTGGAGGAAAAGAACAGTAAGTAGATAATATTTATCAGCAGCAAAAATTGATTAAGGATAATAGAAAAAAGTATTTATGTTACATCATATAGAACTAAGCTGAGCTTTTTACAGGAAACGAAAGTAAGAACATTATTTTCGTTAAAAATAAATCTAAAAAAGATGATAAACTGAAGCTAATGAAGCTAAACAGTAAATTAAATATTTAAAAGAAAATGTTAAACGTTTCTATTTACACACTAGCAGTTATAACTACTGGTCAATTGCTGGAAATGGGTAATCAAAATTTTGCTACTATTTTAAAAACTCACTATCTCTAGATAAAGCAAATTTTAGCGTTTTTTGTTAATAGTACAAAAATTTAAAGAATAATTTTCTAATTCCTCAAAATACGTAAGGTGGAACACATTTTTTGTAGGTGTATAATACATAGTGGTCAAAAAATTCGGAACAACTTTTAAATTGGTGGTATTTTTCTAGTCCAACTTTGACTTAAGGGAAAAAAATAATTCTCCATTGATTTTCATACTTTAAGTTTTATGTTGAAACTACAAGTATCTGTTGTCAATTAAAAGACGTGTACTTAACCTAAAATTTATGCGAACTTTTTGTACAGGGTGAATCAATTGTCCTTGTTTTGCAACCAAATGTTCAAGTAAGCTGTGAGACTTAACATGCAAAATCTTTAAATACATTTCATAGTGTTTTATAGTCTCAAGTATTATATATTACTTGTTATTCCATTTTTACCATTTATCTTATAACGGAGATAGCTAGACCTAAGGGCTTCACGTCTAAAAATCCCTGGTAAACGTTTTTTCTAGCAACTTTCAGCTCATAAAAATTGAGGCACCTTATTAAGCTATCTTTGTTACCAGGGTGACTTTAGGGTTTTTAGTCTGACAGAAATCTTCATTATTGTCATTTCTATTTATTCTCTATTCTGTATGGTAATCGATGCTACTCTAGGACCTTTATTTAATACTACTTTTTTCTGACATTGAAAGCAGCGTTGCCAGGTTATGATAGTTTTCCTGATTTTTTGGTCAATACCAATAGACTATTTTACGTTCAGAATTTCTGTGTACTTTTAAAATGTTTCTCTAAAAATCTGGATGTTGTGTCAACTAATCTGGATGTGGTGTCAACTAGGACCAACTATTTGTAAAAACGAAGAAAGAGTCTGAATGTCGCACACCAGGTGTTCAGACTCTATTCTCAAGTTTCAATTTCTTCAGTTGAAGGTTTCGCAATTTTTTTTTAATAAAATACCCTATATTTTATTAAGACGGCGACAAAGCC
This sequence comes from Kuschelorhynchus macadamiae, assembly GCA_030620095.1. NCBI lineage: Eukaryota > Metazoa > Arthropoda > Insecta > Coleoptera > Curculionidae > Kuschelorhynchus > Kuschelorhynchus macadamiae. The sequence goes on from JAUTXW010001615.1 coordinate 845,710, forward strand.
TTAAATTATCTTCATTTAAATATTAACAAGTCTACCTGTATTCTTAACCGTTTTGTAAATATTAGCACTTTTTAGAAAACCAGTACCTACAAATTCAGAAAAACTGTCAATAAAAATTAAGGGTTAAATAAAGTTTTTACAGTAGCAAATTTAGTACTGTGTGCCATGCTGTTTTGGGACACCCTGTACATGTGTCAATCTTTTTGATTTTGCTCTTCTTAACCTCATTTACATTCCATCAATGAGATTTGTTGGTAAATCTATTGTAAATGACTAGAAGACCGGCGCACAAAACGAACAGCCTGTATATATAATTATGGCATACTAAAAGCCGAAAAGGATAGAAAAGTTGGCCTTATACAAGCGGGATGGAGTCATCAGCTGTAGCCAATGAACCCAGAAGATTCCAAAGTGTTATTAAGTTTGAAAAATAGGTTCTTAACATTAGACTAGCCGTGAAGCCCGAGCAAGAAAAACCAATGCCAGGGAAGAAATGCAGCAAGGCAAGAAAAATGGATGTTAGAATAATAGGTAATTTGGTCCTTGAAACTAGTGGCACCTAGTCAGTTTTATGCATAGACGGTAACACGTAGATAACACAAAAATGGACTTTTTTTATATCCAAAAAAGTGCCTAGCTTTAACAAGAAGACATAAATCAAATCGTTTAAATTTTACAAGGAAACATTTCAATTGGGGTACACAGGATTGGTCTAATTGCTTGATGAAGAAAATTTCAGGCTTTGTTTATATGAAAATGACGATAGAGTTAAAGTAAGACGAAGATTGGAAGAAAGGTTTGAATATGACTGCGGGTTATCTTTCAAGGTAGAACTGTTACAGGACCACGTTATTTAGACAAAATTCTTATTCCAATAATTATACTTTTTTCAAGCAATGTTGGACTAACTTTTATCTGTGTAGACCATAATGTATAATAAGTTAACAATTTTAAAGGAAAATTACATTTAAAAATTATTTGGCCAGCTCGCTCCCCAGATTCTAACCCCATAGAGCACCTATAATCGTGTTCGAAAAAGGTCCGTGGCTCTTGCAAATTTATTACATTTAAGAAATACTTGTCACAAGGTAGGGAATATAGTTATTACAAAAATTAATGGATAGCATGTCCCATAGATTCCAAGAGGTTATTAGAACGAGAGGAAGACCAATACGTTTTTAATTTTTTAATATTCAATTAATTTTCTGTTTTCAGTGAATTTGTTATTATTTTGGCACTTATATATTTATCTTTATATTTGATTTTGTTAATCTCTAATTGTTTGCTCAACAAATTGGCACCCAGAAAAATACTAGATAAAATGTAGGGAATTTTGACATGAAACTTCAATTGCTGTCTTCGTTTTAACAATAACGCTAGAAACGAAAAAGAAATTATATATAAGACTTGAGACTATAAAACACAATTATATTGTTTAAAGATTTTTAATCGACTTCGAAAAAAAGTAGGTTATCAATTTGACCCTATGTATTTTTTTATGTATGTACATTGATTACTCCGCGATGGTTTGACCAATCTAAATGAATTTTTCAGGATATATTTAGCATATTACCGCAGTTGTCTCGTGTCAAGCATATTTAAGAAATATAAAAAATGGCAGAATGGTGCCATTTTCAATTATTTAGTCATGCGCCGGAGCAAATATACATGTCGTTCACCATATCATCAGGAAAAAAGTATGCATATTAGTATTGTGTTTCATATGGTATAATGTTCTCAGTTTATTATACAAACCGACAGTCGGACCGACGGAATTGATAAAACATATTTTTTAGCATCTAGGGACGCTAAAACGTGATGATATGTAAAACCTGAGAGGGTGATTTTTCACGATTACAAACATTTTATTTGGCCGCTATTTTGTTCCAGTTGAATGTTACTAGTTCATGTCCATACCACAGTAAGTTCTTCAGTCTGAATTTTTAAATATTTTATTAAGCCGCCATTTTGTTCTGCTATCTTGGATTCGTACCAAAATTTTACCAGTTGAGTCCTATATAATGTTTGATTTTTGTGCAAAATTTGGGACAAATTGGATAAGTAGTCTTTTAGTAATCATCTTTTTAGAACTTTACCAGACAGGCATTTTGTTTTGCCATATCAAATTTTCACCAAAATGTTATCAAGTCATCTCTATATGACTCTTAATTTTTGACCATAATTTAAAGTCAATTGGGTAAGTAGTTTTTTAGCTATGCCGCGAACAGACAGAACGACAGACCGAGGGAATTAAGAAAACATAATTTTCGGCATATAGGGACTCTGAAACGTAAAGATATGAAAAAATCTTGAAGGGTAATTTTTTCACGGTTAGAATTAAATTTCCCAGGGGATGTAGTGAGACATTTCCCTCTCCTGACGGCGCCCATGAATTATGAAGTTATTTTTTAAATCATTTCAATATAATCTACCTCATAAAAACTATTTGTAAATTGTAAAGCTTGTAAAATTTCACTGTTTTTCTGTATTATGTAATATAAAATAAAATTGGAAGCGCCAAAGCTGCTTCTGTAAAGAAATTTGCAAATTATTACTAGTTTTTGTGTGGTAATTTGATGATTTATGCTTCCGTGTTTAGCTGCTCATTACTGCGAATACAGCATTTAGTTATAATTAAAAATTATATGACATATGTTCAAGCAATACTTAACTTAACTTTCCAATGATTAGATAATTGTTTAGTTGCATTTCTTCCACAGGATTTAATTGAAACGGTAGTAATCTGTATATTTGAAAACCATTCCACAAAGTTTTTGAATATAAAAAACCAATTTTTTATTTTTAATTAATACTTAACATTCCTTATTCCATTATCGAAATTGTCCATATTTCTCAAAGAGATCTATGTTGAATACTAGACAAAGTCCTCTAAATCGCCTCACTAAATTTGCGTTTGATGACGCTCGAAAGGGCGAGACCTGGAGTCTTTTTCTAGGTATATTCTATATATATATATATATATATATATTATAGTATATTTAAGACAAATACATTATTATATAGGATCTGTCAAATATAAAACATAAATTAATCTAAAAAAATTACCAATTTTTATTAAACAAACAAAAATAAACATAATTATAAAAGACAAATGATTTCATTTTTTAAATTTTTCGGTACTGTACATATCTCGACCTATAAACCTTTAAGGGAAGTTTCAAATAATTTTAATGTTTTGCGTTTCTTTATTAGCAAAGGTAAGTTGTTATAGATTTTCGTATTCTAAGTTAAATGTGATTGCTACTAAGGTTTAATATACATATATTAAAATTATTAGTGTTCTGATGATATCTTTAATTTTCTAGCAGATTGACTTTATTTTTGCCTCTGTAAATGCACACTACTTGTACAAAAGTACCCAAGAGTTTCAACCAGTTTAATTTTTTAATATTTTCCTACAAAAAGTACCAGCGGTTACTCCAACTATGATTTTTTTTTGTCATATGAACTTATTAGAGACTGATATAACTCCTCGTACCTTAGCTGTAAGTGGACCTTTCCGTAGTATACCCAGAGCAACTGAGATTACTCGAATAATTTTAAGTCCCAGGAAATACATATGTTATGACTTTTTTTGAGTTCGTCAATGTTGGTTTCAAGTGTTAGGCCTTTTTTACTTTAAACATGACAAAAATAAATGTTTTTGAGCTTTTCAAATAAAGATAATTACTATTAAACCATCTATCTATTTTAAGCAGATTGCGGTTACAGTATTCCTGGAGTGTTTTGCGTTGAGGATGCAATCCGATTAGTGAAGTGTCACCTGCATAAATAGTTGCCGATGCTGCCTTCCGTAGATGTGATTCGAGATCACTGACGTAAGAAAGAAAAAGTTCTGAGACTAAAATGGTGCCAAAAAAGAACAGCGTTGCCATCTTATTAATTCATTAAGGGTTATTTTTTCATTTTACCTTTGAGATGCGTTAACGATTAATTGATATTTAAGTCTTGTTAGGGGTAGTAATAATAGTACTACTAGCAAATTTTTTATTTATTAAAGCGACAAAAACTACTTTTGATGGGACTTTTTTCACCTGACTTATGGGAGGCACGTACGGGTTATCCTCTCTCACATAGGCAACTGTATGCAGGCTTTCTACCAGCGCCATAAAAAAATTATGTAATTCTTATTTTTCTATCTGAGAACTATAATAAAAATAAATATTACAAAGTGATTACACGTCTTTAGGTATAAAGTTTTATTATTCAAAATAGTCAAATGGGACTTTCTGGCAAACAGAAACATTCAAAACCCTGTTGCTTTTTGGTTAAGCAAATGTTTTAAAACTTCTAAACCAGATTACCTCAAAAACGGTTTATCTTATGTATTTTGAACAAGAGTACCTTATTTATAGAGAAATTTTCAGTACTCTGTCTTACTAAAATTGGTTTTTCATTCCGGCTTTTGCTAAATAAAAACCTGTTATTGTTTATTTTGTCTCAAGAAACATAAGCTACTGTATTTTCAAAGTCCCTGTACAAAACAAAAGATAAATGTCTGACTTGTCTATTATATTTATTCAGAATTGAGGTTTGTCACAGATAAAATTAAATTACGTAAAAACTCTCTGGTGAAATTGTAAGTTTACATGACAATGATACTAGATTTAGTTCTGATTTTGTTTTATAAATAAGATTTTTAATTTTTTTATAAAAGTTCTTTTCAATTCAAAACTATTTGCCAATACTTACATTATTTAGACCTCAGAAAAATACCCAGGGATGGACCGAACAGATTATATTGGGGGGAGGGTATTACAATTTTATCTACAGGTCTTTCAATTTTGCTTGGGAGGGGGGGTTAATACAACACAATACTTATTTAATGACGTAAAGAAAATGATGACTAATAAAAGCGGTACATTTCCTGTACTTGAAACTTTCTTCTTTATACATTTTTCTTTTTATTAGGAACAGTGAAATGTAACTCAATTTAGTTCTGCAAATAGTCATTTTGTAACATATATACACATACTAGCCTTTCACCATATTGGATTCATACCAATATTTTACCATTTTTTACCTATGCCACATTCGTTTTTTAAACATTATTTAAAATAAATTGAATAAGTAGTTTTTCAAGCCGATTTTTTTAAATATTTTATTAGGCCACCATCTTGAATTCGGTATCAAAATGTTACCAGTTCATTTCTATGTGACACTTGATTTTTGTGCAGAATTTGAGGTAAATTGGACATTTTGTATTATAGTAATAATTTTACCAGGGCGCTATTTTGTTTCGCCGTATTGGGTATTTAATAAAATGTTACTAAATCATCCTCATAAAAACCTTCAATTTTTGGCTGAAATTTGAAGTCAATCGGGTAAGTAGGTTTTTAGCAATGCCGCGAACTGACAGACAGACCGACGGATTTGCGAAAACATGTTTTTTGGAATCTAGAAACGCTAAAATGTAAAATCTTGGAGGGTGATGTTTTTTTTTCGATCCCAAACATTTAATTTGGCCGCCATTTTGAATTTTTTCCAGTTCGTCTCTATAACACACTTAATTGTTGTAAAAAAATTGAAACCAATCTAATAAATAGTTTATTTAGGTCGGTTTTTTAAATATTTTATCAAGCCGCGATTTTGTTTCACGCTGTTGGTTTGGTACTAAAATTTTAGCAGTTCATTCCTACGTTCTACTTGAGTTTTATGCAAAATTTCAGGTAAACTGAATAAGTAGCTTTTAGTAATAATTTCTTTAACATTTTATTGGGCCGCCATTTTGTTTCGCCATAATGGATTTTTACCACAATGTTACCAGGTCATCCACATATAATTCTTAATTTTTAACTAATATTTGAAGTCAATCCGGTAAGTGGTTTTTTAGTTATGCCAACAGAAGTGAGAAGACATATTTTCTGGCATCTAGGGACCGTGAAGATCTGTAGAAACGTGAAAGGGTGATTTCTTCACGAGTACAAGAGGCACTTGCCTTTTACGAGGGAAGTAAAAAGGTCCTCGCTCTTGGCTCAAGGCAACACAGTTTAAATATTATTATACTACCACCAATAAGACAAGATTTTGCCAACGGTGCAAAATACTGAGGTGGAGCGGCATCCCTCCAACCCCGCCTGATAATACCATAAAAACAATCGGTTTGCACAGTTAATAATAATAGCATTTAGAACAAGAAAGAAAAAAGTTTTAATTCATTTTAAACGAGGCAGTTTTTTTTTAATGCTGATAATACATATTTAAATGTATCTTAAAGCAGAGCGTTTTTACACACATATAATATATTTCATACATATTGAGAGAATTAATATAACTTAGACAGTTAGTAGAACAAACTTGTAACAGGTTGGCTAGAATCTTGTCTAATTATAACATTTAATCTTTTTTGAAAGAAAAAGCTCTAAAAGAGACATGTGTTTTTTATAATAGAATTAAATATCTAAAGGCTTCAGCCCATATTAGGCAAGTTATTATAGAATTCGCTATACTAAAAAGGTATGAACGTAAATGTATCCAACAAATTCGATTTTTTAAACTTTTTTCAAAAGGAAGAATAAGCTATTTCTTTTTCTTTTCCGGGACTTATCAAATTGCTTTTCAGCAGAGAAAGTAAGATGAGCTTCACTAGTGGTCATTTTATGATGAAAAGATTGATTATTACCTTGCCAGTTATATTGCTGTTCTAACCGACGTGATTTCCGCATTAAAAATTATCTTTAATTATGAAGATTTTGAGGCAAATGATAGTCATAGTTGTTACTTTCAACCTTATTACCTGTTTATTAACGTTTCTGAAATTTTTTTGGTCACAACCTTGTTCAGAGTACTGATCAGATTTGTACCATAATTAAAAATGATTAGACATTTTCATTGCAATTAAGACTCTAATTTGTAAAACCAAATTTTAAATATTGTTTAATAACCCAGTTTTAATTTCAATGTTCTAGACTATGTATATAGTGTCGATGAACCTATTCTCAATTAGGCAATAAGATTCCAATGATAACATCTAAGAAAGTTTAGTTGTGTGTAATATTTCACTTACATTTACCGCTCCCACAATAAACATTATGTTTTATTGTTTATTCATACGATAAAGTCCATAAACGGAGAGAAAATCGACCAAAAGTTAAGAGCTATTACGAGCAGAAATTTCACCATCTGCTAGTATAATACACTGGAATTAAATGATATCAGTGTGGAGTTACGAAAGTGAAACCGATATTTATAAAATATTTTATAACGTTTTATTATTTTGCATTTGCACGATTTGAAATTACTAGAAAATTTTAATATGCGACACTTGAAAAATAATAACAATATAAATTACTCTCTCGTTTTTGCACTGCTTTCTTAAGATTACTATACTGAAATCCATTGCATTGCATTTTCATTCAAAATTTGCCATAATTTCTGAGACGTTTTTCTCGTCAATCAAGATGTTTAGACATTTTTATTTTGCACATCGATTCTTAGACTACGAAATTTACTTGACTTTTTGTTCATGCTTTTTGACATCTAGGGACCCTTAAAGGTAAAGATCTGTACAAGCATAGGAGAGTGATTGTTTCACGATTACAAACTTTTTGGGTATTATACGCCATTTTGCTCCGCTATCTTGAATCCTTAATAAAATTGTATCAATTCATCTCTACTTTAGATGTAATTCTTGCACAAAATTTGAACTTAATCTAATAAGTATTTTTTTAAGGCTGAATATTTATAGTTATCTTCCTAACAAGTGCGCAAAGTGATACTTTCCCGCACGCAAAAGCAGTTAGAGGAGGAAGACACTTTACGCAAGTATTAGGAACAATATTTTTTCTAAAAAACTTTTTAACCTATTTAAATAGGTAGGTTCTAAGCGCGGGTAAAACAATATTTCTTATACGTCATAAAATTGTAAAAAATTTTAAATAAATTAGAAAAAAACTTTTTATTTTAACTTAAAACAGAAATAATATTACTTATTATTATTATTATTATTAACTATATTAATATTGAAAGTACAATTTGTGGCATGCTACAAATTTAAAGCTGAGTGCAACTGGATTCTTGGGAAAACTCCGGCGTTAATGATTGAAATGGATTGACAAAATTGGTATTTCAACTGGATGATATTTGCATTGTCGCTTAAAATATTGTTGCATATTTTTTTTGTATGTAGTTGAGCTGATGTTTGTTGAGTTGAGCAAATTTGCAGAGGAGCGACGAAAACTATGACCGTGTAGAGTTCAGGGTTGGGCAATTTTAGAAATGCGGCAATTTCTGAGGGTATCTTTTCGAAACTCTTAATCCCGATACACAGTGTTGTGCACTTCTCTGTTTTAAAATTTACAAAAAAATTAATTAATAATATTAAAGATATAACAGGTTTTATTTTAGCTGAAATATTTCTTGATAACTTAGAACAAATAATAAATAATCACCCTGTACGAGACAAGTTTATTTATTGGTTGTCGATATTTTGGCTTGTTTCACAGGCAAAGAGAGACAAATTAGCCTCTTTCAAAATTCTATTAGTAAATTACCTAAAAATAAAAGATTTACTTTAAAATTAGACCAAAACAAGTCCATAAACTTTTTAGATTTAAAAATCAGGAACATTAATAATAAACACGATTTTGAAATTTATCATAAACCATCCTATACAAATATAACAATAAATAATACATTAAACCACCCATTCACACATAAGATGGCAGCTTTTCATAGTTTTCTACATTGTTTAATTAATGTACCTCTGCCAACAAAAAATTTTTAACAAGGAACTTAATATTATAAAACAGATTGCAGTAAATTTTTATTTTAAAGATGTTGTAAATGTCCGCCTTGCATCTCTTGACAAATGAACATCCTGTTAGTGAATCTTCCTCCCTCACATTATGGAGGGTTTCAGGGTTTGTTCCTGCACACACGTCGATGATACGTTCTCGCAGTTCGTTTAGAGAATCCGGGGCTTGAGATTTCACATAGCCTCATAGAAAGTAATCAAGAGGTGTAAGATCTGGCAAGCGAGCTGACCACTCTGTTGGAACTCGGCGACCAATTGATCTGTCCGAATAGGTTGTATCCAAGTAATTTCTAGTGGCTCAAAAATAATGTGGCGGGTCACCGTCCTATTGAAACGTAATGCCACGTGGGTTCTGAACAACAACAACATATGTGTGATATGTGCGACCGTTTAAGTTTCCTTTCAAAAATATGGGACCTATGATATGGTCACCCACAACACCCGCCCAAAAATTTACTTTTTGAAGAAACTGGGTATGTCCTTCTCGAAACAGATAGTGGTTTTCTTCACACCGATAACTGCAATTTTTAGTATTGATTTTTCCATTCAGGAAAAAGCTGCTCTCATCACTAAAACAAATATGGCGCAGAAAGTTGGGACTTGCGGTGATTCTTTCCGCCATAATCTCGCAAAACTCTAGTCGCCTGTCAGGGTTATCTTCGGTTAATTTGTGGACAATTCTCATTTTGTAAGGATGAAGTTTATAGGATTTTAAAATCTTCTTAACGGGCGAATGTGAAATATTGCATGTCTCAGCTACTTGCTTAGTACATTGTCTAGGTTTTACGATCATTTCAGTTACAACCTGAATTTTGAATTAAGAATAAGACGAACTTTAAAACGAGGTATCACTCGATCCCCTTCCAAAAAGTTTCACAACTGTTTTCTTGGCATAATAAACGCCCAACTGTTTTCTTGACAGTAATTTGACGAGGTATCGGGCAATAGCAGAAAGTTTCCCTATAAACCTTACTAAAATTTCGAGGAACCCAAAATACGTTTAAATTGTACCATGTCCTTTGTGATATCATCTTCGTCTTCTTAAATAGAATCCTCCAAAGATATTTATTCCACCATTCGGTTACTCCAAAGTTGGTAGGTTTAATTAGCTCAGTCCTGTTTCCTTTAAGTACTATTAATTTTAATTTATTTATTTTTTCTATCCAAATGGTTTGGCGAGGTATGGTGCAATACCAAAATGTTTCCCTATAGACCATACTAAAATTTTTAGGAATCGAAAATACGTTTAAATTATACCATTTCCTTTGTAATATCTTCGTCTCCTTAAATAGAATTCACCAAAGATATTTATTCCACCATTCGGTTACTCCATTGTTGGCAAGGTTAATTAGCTTAGTTTTAGTAAATATGATGTATGATGTTTTTATATTTTATAATATTATGCGTTACTATTCCTTCCTTCTACTTTATAATTTTCTGTAACTATTTCGTATTTAATCATCCAAACTAAAATTACTTCACATTCTATTTTAATAAAATTGTTTTCTTTTATGTTGTCATATCCTAATATCTTCTTGATTAATCTACATTGAATATATATGGGCATGATTATATTATTGATGGTCGTCTGCGGTGAGATGAACATATAAATCAAATAATTAAAATGCTTGGATATCATATCTAAATTTACCTTTAAATTGTATGTTAAGCCCCATCTATCTTAATTAATAATAATTAAGAACTATCTATCTTAAGAAATTAGAAGAAACACAGAGATGGTTCAGGTTAAGGTTATGTTTGGTAGACCTTATCTGTATCCAATAGCTAGTTGTCTAATTGATGTTCGGCAGTTATTTTCCTCAGAAATTAAGATGGAAAACTTCCAAAGATTTATAATAGAATTAATAACAGGTGTTATACCTTTCTTGGTCCTCGTGGATTTTTTACTTTCTTAGCATCTGGAACTAGCGAACCTAAATTCGTTTCAATATAAAAAAAATAGGAAATTTAAAGGTAGCATTACCAAAGTAATTCTAAGAAAGCTAATTGATTTAAATAATTTTTTAAAAAATTTTAGATTAAAAATCTTTTGCTACAAGAATGTGAACTAGTTTGTCAAACGTTATTTTTTTATATTGTCTTTGACTCTTCAATGTCATTTTTCTAAAAATGTTTTTTTTTATTTTTCTGTTGTAATAATTAGGAATAAGTTGCTATAGGAAATAATCTTAAGTTTTATATATGTCATAGTCATTTGAATTGCTTATCTGAATCATATCACGAACAGGGACTCTCCTTTGTGAGCTTCCTGTTTATTGTTGCTACACATTTATCTGTAACTTATTTTTTGATTATCTGTATTTTATCTATGGAAAGTATAAAATAAACATTATTTTTATTTTTATGAATTTTTTTTTCAGTGTGCATATTAAAATTCATGTCCCTCAACCCTCTGAACATAAAGTAGTGAAGCAGGTCGTTGTGCATGACCACGGAGGCGGTGGCGGCGGAGGTTACGGCGGAGGAGGTGGTTACGGAGGTGGAGGCGGATTTGGAGGAGGAGGTCATGACGATCACCATGGAGGCGGTGGTGGCACCGGATTTGGAGGTATGAATATTATTAAATAGGTTTTAGAATTTATAGACTAGTTATCAGGGACATGGAAGACTACAAAATTAGAAATAGAGATTTGTATGAATGAATAACTTCACTTAGGAGTAAAGTGGGAGAATCCCAAAATTTGCGGGCGAATTAATAAACTAGAAGGGTACAATTTTTTACTTTTGGCACTATATCTCCAAAGATATGCAAAAATTCGCACTTTTCTTTTCTTTATTTGATATCAAAGAAAATACCTGATAGCAGAACTCAATGTAACAAGCAATAACCAGTTTTAGAGATATAGCGATTCAAATACGCGGGGTCGTTTAATAAAAATTAATTTTTTGACTTTGTTTTTGAATACAGGTTTTACAAAGTTTCATTAATAACTGCAAGCCATTGTAGAAATATTCTTTAGTTTTCTCCTCAAAATGGGCCTCAATAGCTTCTGTAAGCTCGTCATTGTCCCTAAATTTTACCCCTCGAAGAGTTTTTTTTGAGGTTTGCAATCCAAAAATAATCATTGGGGGGCAGGTCTGGACAATAAGGTGGTTGTAAAATTCCTTCGAAGCCACAATCAGCAATTGCAGCTTTCGTTAAGCCATGATTTGTGTGCTGCATTGTCTTGCAACAGCAAAACAACTCTCTTTAGATTTATAGCATATCTGAGGCTATGTAATATTCTTCTGTTACTGTCTGACTCTTTTCTAGATAATCAATTAATACAATTTCTTGGCAGTCCCTGCAGTGGGAGTCACCTTAAACTCACTGATTTAGCCCTCAAAACGCTACTGCATCAATTCTTGCTTGGATTCAGGATCATAATGATAGATCCAGATCCCAGTGAAAGTATTACACTAACCTTTGTCATGCCAAGATAATCATGTCGGATTCTGAAAACCGTTGTTTCTGATACTTTTAATAATACTAATAATTGTTGTTTCTTCAGTCACAGTTTGTTTTTTCAACGACCTCTGAAGTAATCACTTCAACAGTGTGGCCTGCGCGGGGATCATCATCTAGTGACTCTCGGCCATATGTAAAGAGATTTGACTACTCATTAGTTGACTTCGAAGGGTAACTATATCCGTTGACGGTGAACATTTCTTCAGGAATCATTTTGGGAGATTCCCCTTGTCTTGTAAGATATTTTATAACTGCTCGGAAAGCAATTTTATTTATTTGACACAACGCAGTAACACAATCTGACAGTTAATGAATTTATTTATATAGATTTTTTTCGGGAATATAAAAGCGATCCCTCATATTATAAAAAGTAGACTTTACAAGTCGTAAAAAAGGGTCTCCTCTCATCAGTAATCGGAGTGATTCATCATGCATTCTTTTTCCATAAAAGTAGTGCTTTATTTAAAATATATAAGCAAAATTATACTTGAACTGAAAGCTTCAAACATCAGCCACTAAGGCAGTTCGTCGGATTTCTCCTTCAGTGGGTGCGATACAACTTCAACATTTTTCGGGATGGGTTATGAAAAACGGTCGGGTTGCTTTCTGTCACAATGTCCACATGCTTGCTTTAAAAAATCCACAAATAAAAATTAATTCGATTTAGCAAGTTTACGACCAACAACAGATACTCCTCACCATCATGGACGTTCATCCTAATATCAACTCCTATGTTGCTATGGGTACCAGCTGGGTCCAATAAAATGAGGTTGGAATTTGGAACATGACAACTTATTCGATAGTACCAGTACGTTAGCATTTTTTCGTATGGGCTAGAAAAAATGTTGTTGCACTTCAGTGATGTTGAGCGTTTTTTTTAATAATATTTAATATCATCATCATCAATCATGCAATATGTTGAAATGATTTGGGATTTTCATGATGAGTCCATGTAGACTGTGCAATTTCAAGTATTTACTCAGTATGCCTATGCCTCATTAACTGACTAGGAGCTTCGCGAAAAGACGGATTTGACTATAAGACTACGACAGATATATTAGTTCAGTTTAGCATTTTTATGACATAATATTATAGGTATTTTTGATAAATATTATACAATATTACCTAGAATATTAATTAAGTAAAGAAATCGTTTAAGTGAGAAATATCTAAATGTTTCCCTACATTAATTGTATACATTTATAATTACATACTTTTACTTTACTTTACATACTTTACTTTTAATAATTAATTTGTACAATCATAAAACAATTCTTGTAAATTATCTCCCACACTATCCAAATAAATAATCAAATGCTTGAACCCAAAGACTTCTTTGCTCTAGTTGACATCACCTTTTAGAAAGAAGAGAATTTGGGGTTTCTTTTCCGAGCTAAAAAGTACTTTTATTCTACCAAGTTGTATATCCCTTACAATTCACAAATCAGATCCAGCCTTGAGTGTTGCTCGCACATATGGCAACCAGTCTCTCACTCAATCCTTAATATCCTTGACTCTGTCCAAAGAAGTGCTGTTCACCTGTTTGATGATCCAAATATTACATGGAACTTGCAACTCCAAAGCGTCGTTGACTTTGCATTCTTGCTAGAGAGACACGAACATCGACCCAAATGTATCACTTCATCGTCCAACTGCAAAGACCAAGAGCCTCCCACTTTGTTCCATCGTTTATTCCCAGACATACGAAATGTGTTAAACGTATTACCCTTTCTTACACTATTTCAATTTATCCAATAAGTAGTGGTTTCTGTATTTATCTTTACATGCGTACACTCCTAACGAGAATATTAAAACTTTCGTCACCAAAGGGGTAAGGCCAAACATAATTTCAGAAAATATTATCTAAATAAAATTAATCACTAAGAGACAGTCAATTTATCTTTACATTGTATATTTAGGTGGATTTGGAGGAGGATTCGACGACCACCACGGTGGTGGTGGCGGCTATGGAGGAGGAGGAGGATTTGGAGGAGGCGGCGGATTTGGAGGTGGCCTCGATGACCATCACGGAGGTGGTGGCGGTGGATTCGGCGGAGGCGGTGGATTTGGAGGTGGAGGAGGCCACGATGGCCACCATGGAGGTGGTGGCGGTTATGGTGGAGGAGGTAATATGTCACAAATCGTAAATAAAATAATTTTAAAAGTACTAGGTTTTCTACTTCAGTATAGACGTAATATTTGATACATAGAAAAATAAGAATGATTTATGTTATGAGGAATTTGTACGAGTAATTTAAAAGAGAAAATTAATTACTTAATATATTAGATATAATTGATAATCATTTTCCTTCTTGCAAAAACCGGTTTTTACGAAATTTTGATCTCTGCAACCTTGCTATAATATTAATAGCTTTATTTCAAGAGCATATATTATACATTTGGGTGTAGACCAAGGAGCTGTCTTCTTCCCTAACTATATTATTAATTTGTCAATAATGTTTCTAGTCAAGTGCAATACAGCAGACTTTGTTTGGCTAATAGGCGGGTAAAGGATTTTCAGAATGACTAAGATATTTTATAGGAATGAGCTCGAAAAATCTTATTACTTGGACTATAGTTAATTATTTTTTCCTGTCTCATACAACAGGAGCTTGTAGAAGCCTAGACCACCACGTACTATTTGGTACTATAAGTATACTGATTGAGATTGGTTGCGAGATTTCTACTATTGCTTCCCTTGAAATGATTTTAGGTTTTTCTTCCAGTTAATTTTCTTCACAAATCTAGGATTATACTCCAATTATCGAAACCTTGTATATATCACATTCCATTAAAACCTTAAAACTTTCCAACAATCAACCTTGGATTGATCAGACTAAAGAAAATCTGTACTCATAACAATTATCTTAAAAATTCTACTTTGGAAAATATACAGGCCAAAAACGAGACACGAAATCATTACAGTCGCATAATTTTCGAAGCCAAAAATGCCTTTAATAAACGCATAAAAGGCAAAGTTCTTTCTTGCCAAAATGGTGGACAATCCTTTTGGTCGCTTGCCAAAAACGTTAACCAAAACGTCTGTAGAAGCTCTTTTCCTTTTAACTTCTGATGAAAAAATCGTCTCCATCAGTACTAGCTTTGGTACTACAATATACATAAAATTTTCTTTAGGGTTCAAAAGGTATGAAGTATTCTCAATACACTTAATACTAAAAAGTATTCTGGCCCTGATGGTATTCCTTTCATGGTCAAGTAGGATCCTGAACTGATTCCTATCCTTGCCAGGCTATTGCAATTATCCAATGAGAAGGGAATTTTTCCTTAAAACTGAAAATCTGCTCCTGTTCCAAAAAATGAATAAAAAATTCTTCCCTCGAACTACATGCCCACATCCCTACCCCCAATTGTGAGTAAGGCAATGGAGACATATCAATACTCATCTTTTAACTGACCTTGAAAAGTTGTATGTCTTCTATGACGGGTAATACGGCTTCCACCTCCAAAGGTCTACAGCAGATCTTCTTACCTTTGTAGCCCACAACTGGAACAAGTCCATCGAATTCCACGGAGAAGGCCAAATTATTGACCTCGCCACATTCAAAATTTTGATCAAGTCTGGCATGGTCTAGTCTTTCACCAAAACTCTATATTTGGATTGCGAGTTTTCTTTCCAACATAATTATTCCTGTAGTGGTATAGATAGTAATTCATTTGACTTTTATAAAACTAGCGGAGATATCCCACAGTGTTTAGTGTTAGGGTTTACCCTATTCTTCCTGCACATCAATGATCAAATTTCCTTTACCAGGACTTCTATTCACAGCTATGTTGACCATAGTACACTGCATTCTAACATACAATTTCCCAAACCTGTTTCCAAGACGGAAATTGATAATAGGTGTAGAGTAACGAATTTATCCTATTTAAAATTATAACACGGGGAGCAAAGAACTTTGTCCAGTTTAATGCCACTAAGACAAAATCATGTTTACTCTCTCACCAATTATCTCCCAATTCCCACACCATCCAAACGAATAATCAAATATATGAAGCCAAAGGTTCCTTTAGCCTAGTTGGTCTCAAATTTCAGAAAGATCTTTGCTAATATGATTTATCAATTCAACTACCACAGCAGCTGCGAAGAAATTGGGTTTCATTTTCCGACCTTGAAAATAATTTTCTTCTGCCAACTTGTATACTGTTTAAATTTCGCCAATCAGACTCAAAATTGAGTATTGCTCGCATATATGGGGAGCAGCCTCCCCTTCAATCCTTAACATCTTTTCTAAGTTCAAAGAAGAGTCATTTGCTTGACTAATGATCCAAATATCACATCTGTGAACGGTCTGTCTCTGTTTTACAAATACTGCCATGGATTCTATTCTGATAAATTTAATTTGCAAGTCTTTAAATTCCGCGTCAATAAACCTTCCCTATCTTCACTTAAAGCATTCACGGTACCTAGTACTTAAACCCACGGCCTGCTCATAGATAAAAAAAATAGCCAAGATCGTCTTGGTTTTAATAACTTTTATGCTTCTAACTACGAAAAAATACAAAATAAGATAACTTTTTGTATTCGTAACACATGTCATGTGTTAAATATCTTTATTTACGAAACTGTTTATATATGTTTTATTTCTATATTGTTAAAGATATCAGAGTTTATTTTTTAAACTATTGTTTTAAAACTGAATAGCCCTTATTTTTATTAAAATGAATTATTGCATATTTTCAAGGTGGATTTGGAGGCGGTGGCGGTGGCGGCCATGGAGGTAGTACGTCATACACTATCGCGATAAAGGAACATGGAGGTGGAGGAGGTTATGGAGGCGGTGGAGGATATGGCGGCGGAGGAGGATATGGAGGCGGTGGAGGCCATGGAGGTGGCCACGGAGGTGGTTATGGTGGAGGCGGTGGTTACGGAGGAGGTCATGGAGGTGGCCACGGAGGTGGCGGAGGCATTAAAATTGTTCAGTTACATGGTGGAGATCCACTACCCAGTGGAGGTAAGTACATCGTCGATGATGCAACATTCCCATTTGTCAATAAATGGTGTCCCAAATTTATGGGTTAATATTTTACAGAGCAATTATGTTATAAAAGAAGACTAAAATGTCAGGCCATCGTGAATATATGTAGAAAATTGTTTCGTTAGGGGGATACAGCCCCGAGAATGAGCACTTCTGAAGATAGCATTTACTAAATATTTTCGAAACATTTAAAGACTATGTTATAAAATTTGGTTATTTTGGTAATTTTTATAACTTGATTTGAATCAGGGTCGTCCCAGATGGGAGTGGGAGAGGGAAAAGCAGCCCTAACTTTTTTCTGCGCAGATTTTTCTTTTCGCAATTCCGAATTATAAAAGTTCAAGGTTTTATAGAAAAGAAAGTTCGTTAGGACCCACCCTTTTCGAGAAAAATTGATTTAAAAGTTGCCCTACATGGCACTTCTTCAGTTGAAAGTACAGAAAAAAATGATTTAATTATTTACTGAACCCAAAATACGTTTAATTTCTAATGTAAGACGATTTTCAAATAAATTTTTCTCGATAACAATGTGAAAACCGTAAATTTTTTAAATTTGTACTTGTAAATTGAAAAAATTTACACAGAAAAAAGTTAGGGCGATTTTTCCCACTCCCCTTCCATTCGGGATGCCCTTGATTAAGCATTGACATTTTTGACTTCAGAATGCGAGCCAGCGTATATATGTTACCAAAATAACAACATTACATATACTAGTTTTTAAACGTTTCGAAAATATTAAGAAAAAAGAAACATCTTCAGGGGAAAAATTTTTCTGTAGTCCCCTAAGGAAGCCATTTTCAAACATAGATTCTCTATAAAAATATTAATTTCGGAATTATGTGAATTGAATAATGTACGTACCTTGGACGGCCGAAGTAATCATCATCCTATTGTGTCTGTAGTGCCATATAAGTCTAGAGGAACATGAGCTAACGGTGGCTCCTTATCATTCTCCTTTCTCGGAGTTGAATTACTACATCTTTTAATTAAGCGCGCAATATATTCTGTGCAATAGCCATTCCCTTTCAGAGCTTCGGTCAGTTCTGAGAGGAACTAATTAAACAACTGATTAAAAGCACTTACATTTTTTTTAACTATGCACCACTTACCCCTAACAAAAACTATATACAGGACAACGTCGAATCAACATTTTTACAAACCACACGTTAAACTAATGTCTTTCTTGACGACATAAAGAAACATATAAGGAAATTATTTCGCTGAAACTATGTTTACTGTTTCTCGTACGCATTGATAGTAACACAAACGACATTTTATCCTTCTTTAATCTAAAAATTCTTGTAGCTACCTATACAGGAATATCACTATAGCACAAATTTGAACGCCTAAATAAGTAGGTACAAATAATATTTGTTTCTTAAAAATGTAATATTTTTGGCCGTTTACCGTAGCAAAAACAATTTGTCCGGTACCGTGATCCCTGCATGAACCACGGTCTGCAATGTCGAGGGAGTAATGATCCATTTCATTATTATCCCGCCATAAAATCTTTGTAGTCTTTTCCCTTGTAATATATTTCACTTTGCTTGACACAAGTTTCATTAAAACGAAAGATTTAAAATAAGCATTTATGACATACACCTATTTGATTCATATGTCTAACAATCATTTAGATTGGGTCGAATAAATAATTTTCATCATTTTTTATCTCCTCGTCTTTTGTCTGTCTAAACATTTTTAAATCCAGATCGAACATACATACAAACACACATTCATTTGCATACCATACCTACCTCCAGTAATTCATGTTTTATTTTGTTCTTATTTGTTTCTCTTATTTATTTATTATTTTTAAAATAACTATATTTATTATTTTTTAATTTTCGTAACGTTATTAACATAGTTTTAAAACACAAATTATGTTTATTAGTGTCTTCCATAAAAAAGTTTTACTTCATATTTACCGAATTTTTAAACAATTTATTGTTTTTTTTTGTTTTTACATAAAGGATTCATACTAAAGTTTTACCAAATTATCTCTCTCTCACACATGTTCTTCTGCAAAATTTGAAGCCTGTTTTATTAATTTATTCTTACATAACATTTAATTTTTGCGCAAAATTTGAGCTCAATTCAATGAGTAGTTTTTTAATTATGATATTATTTCGTCATCATTTTATATTTTTCCAAAATCTTACTATTTCATTTTCATAGGACCCTTGATTTTTAAGACAAGTTTTAAGTAAATTGCATACGTAGTTTTTGAGCTATTCCGCGACGGACAGAATGACGGAAATGGGAGAACATGTGTTTCGGGACCCAGGAACCTAAAAACGCAAAAATCTACAAAAATCTCGAAGTGTGATTATAATTTACCTGATGTATTGGCGGATCTGACTAAATTTTTTATTCCACGGTTAATAAAATGTTCAAAAGTCGGCACATTTAAGAGTTACTCCGATTCCCTCTTAAATTTTGAAATTCTATTTTCAGGTGGAGGATATGGCGGAGGCGGTGGATACGGAGGTGGAGGAGGATTCGGAGGAGGATTAGGAGGAGGCCACGATGATCACCACGGAGGTGGAGGTGGTGGAGGTGGCTACGGAGGAGGCGGTGGATTTGGAGGAGGTATTTATTGAACTATTTTTTTGAAAGAACGGTATTACGTCACTGCTATATATTTTAAAGAGATTTTTGCAAGTCGAAATAATTTGAAAATTACAAAACTATTGTTCATCACGTTAGTAATATTTAAGCCACATTTTAAACAACTATGAGAAAAATATGTAATTCTAAACGTACAGAATACATAACCGCTCTTAAGCAAAGTTCCAAAAAAAAAAACAAACAAAAGGTAATCGCCGTAGTTACTCATGCCAATTGATTGCTAGTTTTAATATTTAAAATAACACTCGCCGACAAGATTTTTCTAACACAGGCCAGCTCATTATTTTCATAATGGAAATACCCTCCCAATAATAAAAAAAATATTCGGAAAGTCCTAATACGTACCATTTTTTAACAGCCTAATTAGAACCTTTTATATTGGCAGGTAAACAATTTTATTGTGGGGCGGCTAAAATGGGTCCATTTTACGACGGAAAAATTACCTAGAGTGGGTTGTTTACAACATTAGACACAAAATAAACGTTAAAAATCACTCTTCTGTTGAGTTTCGAATTGAGTGGTTCTCTGTGTATCGATAAGCAAGTGTATATGAAGACGAGAATGTCGAGTCAAACGCGCCGAAGAAATTTCTCCTGACAAATTTTGTTATATTTGTGGAGAATTTCTAGTGAAATCACAAGCCAGGCCATTTTCAGAAAATGTAAAAAAGCCTACTTTAAATACTTTGGTGTGTTAATTGGAGATCAATATAAGCGGTGGGCTCCCCATGTGTGCTGTGTTAGTTGTAGTGTAACATTGGTCCAGTGGATGAAGGGAATGAGAAAAAGTATGCCTTTTGCAGTTCCAATGGTATGGCGAGAACCCACCAATCGTTCTGACGATTGTTATTTTTGCCTGACAAAGACTGAAGTTTATTACAAAAAGGGAAAGCACAATATAGAATAACCAAATTTGCAATCTGCCATACGACCTGTTCCTCATAATGCAAATTTGCCAGTGTTGATTGTACCTTTAAATTGGCAAGCTATTGATTTGGGAGATAATGGAGATAACGCATCATCAGGCAGCTAAGAAGAACAGTGCACCGATCCCACTTTTACCACAGGTCCCAGTTCCGGTGAGCCACATTTGATTGTTCAAAGTGAATTAAATGATCTAGTACGTGATTTGGGATTATCCAAGCAACAGTCAGAACTTCTGGGTTTCCGTCTTAAGGAATGGAACCTATTGGCCAAAGAAACAAAAATTACGAATTTCAGAAAAAGAAATGCTATGTTATCTGAATTCTACAATATGGAAAATTCGTTGTGCGCGTGTACTGATATAGACAGTTTAATGCAGGAACTTGATATTGCACGTCCTCCCCGTGAGTGGCGCTTATTCATAGACTCATCTAAATATAGCTTAAAAGCTGTGTTATTGAATAATGGAAATTTAAAACCCTCTATACCAGTTGTCCATTCAGTTGCAATGACAGAAAATTATGAAAATATGCGCACGATTTTGGATAAAATAAACTACAATAGGTATAAATGGCAGATATGTGGGGACTTAAAAGTTATAGCGATTTTAGTGGGTCTTCAGGGGGGATGTACAAAATATTGCTATTTTCTTTGTGTATGGGACAGTCGTGTAATAAATCAGCATTATGTAATAAAAATTTGGCCAGAAAGAAGAGAATTTCAACCGGGATCTCAAAATGTTAAATTTATACTTCTTGTTGATCCCAAAAATGTCCTTTTGCCTCCTCTTCACATTAAACTTGGGCTGATGAAAAACTTTCCCCAGTTAAGTGATGCCAGATTAAAAGAAGCCATTTTTATTGGGCCACAAATCAAAAAATTACTGGACGATGTCAATTTTACGGAAAAGCTTACCAGGCAGGAACTCAGAGCATGGAATTAATTTGTTAATGTAGTAAGAGGATTTTTAGGCAACAATATGGATGCAAATTATGAACAATTAGTTAGTGAACTCTTAGATGCCTATAAAGCGCTTGGTGCCAGAATGTCATTAAAAATTCACTTCCTGCACTCCCATCTGTCATATTTTCCTAAGAATTTGGGAGGTGTTAGTGACGAGTAAAATGAAATGTTTCACCAAGATATCAGAACAATGGAAATTCGGTACCAAGGAGGATGAGATCCAGCCATGATGGGTAACTATTGTTGGTTTTTGAAGAGAGAAGATAGAACACCTCATAAACGGAAAAAATAAAGTTTAATTAGTGTTTTAAGTTAATATTTTTCTCGTTTGCTTTTCTCTTAGATGTACAGGCGAAAACTGTAAACATACTCAATAAACAGGGTTAAGAATTTTATGAAATCATTTTTTCTATAGATAATAAGTATCGTAACATTCGATATGGTTCTACAACTCTAACAAGAAAACCCTACGTGCTACAACTTTCTATTTGTCATTTTCGTATTTGGATAGCTCCATTCTATTGGATTATGCTATTCTGATTTGTGTTACAACAAACCATTTTTTTTTGTCGGCCAGTGTAATTAGGGTTGCCTTTAATTCTAAATATTCTTATTTGAGCCCAAATTTTATTTGCCAAATAAACCCATTTAGTGCTATATAAGGAAGCGAGACGAGAATTCTCAACGAATGCTATCTTTGTCGCATTTGCACCTGACTCACTTTTAGAAGATCTCGGCAACTTTCCAGTTACGTAATACAGAGTTCGATGAGTTCATATTGCCTTGTTCGAGCTGAGGCACTCAATGTTTTGAATTAGTCTGCTGCGCTTATGCTTTTGTCTGTCTTGTTTGCTCTTAGTTTGAAAGATAAAATACTCAGGCGAAACACAAAAAAACTTAATTTAAGATTAAATGACTCGGTCAGCGTGCTTATATGTTCTATTATTTCATTTTACTATCCTACATAATCAAAAATTCAAAAATTTTAACAGCAACTTTTAATTTTAAGGTGGCTTTGATGATCACCATGGAGGAGGCGGTGGCGGAGGAGGATATGGCGGCGGCGGTGGTTTTGGAGGAGGTAATTATATTTTTTTCATTTTTATAATCATTTCAAATTACAATTTATGCATTAAGAGCCTATTTAAATAAAATAATATTGTGACTTAATCGATATAATACAATTCCAGAGTAACATAAAAAATAATATAGATTCCAAATAGGTAGTTATCAAAATAGGGGACAAATCAATTTTGTTGTTTATTTAGAGCCAGTATTAGACAACAAGGTCTCTGGAAATTCTCACTAACATAATTTGTTCAATAATAGTTACAATATTGTTGTTAATGACGTCTATATATTAATTTCATAATATAGCATGTTTTACTTATCTCTACTATTTCTGTATCATAGAAATTTACATATTCTATACATAAATTTACCAATATAGAACATATCTATCAATCTACCGACGTCAATTCCTAGAAAAAGGGTATTGCCTAAGACATAAAAGGTCGTTTTACGGCTTGTTTGCTAATGCCCTTTCAGAAAATAATCATATATAAACATATATTTACGATACTTTATTTAAATATCCTTAATTGTTCAAAAACCTCCAGTGTGTTTTTTTAAATTATTTTCTTGCTTGTATTTTCATACTTCTTTTCTTCTTTTTTTTGATAGTCACCGGAAGAAAACATCCGGTGAAATTAAACAACCAATGGTTTGATGGTTCTTAGACCTAAAATGATTCTGCATCGTGTAGAGGTACAACTACAGATGACCAGCATGGTTTGTGCCCTGGTAGATCAACAATTTCAAAACGTTCTGAAATACCGACACTCTCTAACCACATCCCTCGGGAGTGGTTTTCAGGTTTTCAGTTAAGACACCATATACAGTGATTGCTTTAAAGCCTTCGATCGTGTAAATCATTCTTTGTTTTTGGCCAAACTGCATTTCATGGGGACCAGTGGTAATGTAATGCAATAAAATGGCTGGAGAGTTTTCTAGTTGGTCGCTAACCGCGAGTAAAAATTAACAACTTCCTATCCAATGAGTTTAGCGTGCCCTCCGGAGTTCCCCAGGGATTCCAGTGTGGTCATGTTCTTTTAAAACACTTTACAAACCATGTGGGTGAATATCTAAAGGCAGGTCATATTTGTTTGCCGAAGATCTGAATATGTATCAAGTAATAAAAAACTAATGAAGATTCACTTGTGCTTCAACAGGATTTGAACAAACTGGTTAAATGGTTCGTCCTAAATGGTCTTTTTTAAATGTGTTCAGATTATTTGTTGCGTTTAGATTGACAAACAAAAATACATAATATAAACAATATTATGTATCTAAACATTCTGTAGACAAACTAGTCTACATGTTGAGATATGTAATTTTATTAAATATTTGCTTCAATTAATTTAAAGTTAAATATTTTTATTCAGTTGCGAAAAAGCCAAAAAAGATTTTTGTTTGTCAACCTAAATGGTCTTCATTTGAATATGTTTATGATAAACCCTGAATCACTATCCAGGACAACAAATGTTGAGCTTTGAATATAGTCTTTGATCATAAATTAAACTTTAGGGCTCATATCACCAAAATTATTGGACAAGCATTTAGGCAGCTTTTTTTGTCCGTCATAGCAAAGTTTTCTCATTATACACCCTTACTTTACTCAATTGCACATTTGTTCGTCCATGTTTATGTTTATGAGTATGGCTGAGTGATATAGTGTTTTCACCACGCAACCCATGTTGCAATTATCAAAAGGGTACAGGAAAAAAATTGTAGTTACTTGTGGATAGGGGGATGTTTTTGTTCTTCTGCAAAGGCATGAGTTTGGTTTCACTTCTACGTGAAACAGATAAAAATGGTACCAAGCGAGTTCTGTTTGCCTCTTACTCTATATTATTTTAAGCACCTCTTTAAAGCATTTTTTACTAGTAATTTTTCTAAAAAATGTCATCTTTCCTAAAAACATGTTATTTGGGATAATAATGCAAATATAACTTATTTTCAGGTGGTGGATTCGGAGGTGGCCACGGCGACCATCACGGAGGTGGTGGCGGCGGATATGGCGGAGGAGGAGGAGGATTTGGTGGCGGCGGCGGATTTGGAGGAGGTGGTCATGACGATCACCACGGAGGTGGTGGCGGCGGCTTTGGCGGAGGAGGAGGATATGGAGGCGGGGGTGGATTTGGAGGAGGTGGCCACGATGATTACCACGGAGGTGGTGGAGGAGGAGGAGGAGGAGTTGGATTTGTAGGAATTATTGCCGATCACCATGGAGGAGGTGGAGGAGGAGGTTACGGCGGAGGAGGCGGATTGGGAGGAGGCGGTGGATTCGGAGGAGGCCACGATGATCATCACGGAGGCGGTGGAGGTGGTTATGGAGGAGGAGGAGGCTTTGGAGGCGGTGGTGGCGGAGGACATGGAGGAGGCGGATATGGTGGAGGCGGTGGATATGGAGGAGGAGGAGGAGGCGGCCATGGTGGCGGCTGGGATAAAAAATAAACTGTGCATTATTTGAATCAATTCATAAAATGATTGAAAACAATTGAAGTCATCGCAAAAAATTATCTGTTTTGTATCAAGTGTGACCTCACCTCATAAATGTCTATATAATGCCATTAAAGTATTATTTATTGGTTTAGTAACAGCTCAAACGGATTTGATGTAAATTACCATTTTTTTTTAGTTGAAAAAAAATATAAACAATACTGTAAAATATGTTTTTAAAAGTCTTAGATGTAAGAATTTTGTTAGTGCAAACAAATTTGTTTTATGTTATAATGTATCTAGGAGAAAAGTTGTAAAAATGTATTAATAATAATTATACATCGCGTTTCCTTTGTTGCTCAAAAAAGTTTATTGAAATGTTATAATATGAATTTCTAAATGTCCAACCCCTGTTTTTTCAAACTCTATAATTTTCTCTGGATTTTTAACTATCATTCTAGACGTTTTTATTTTTTCTCCAAGAATTTCCATCTGGAATTTTTTTAATCTTTTCCTTCTGTATTTTTAATTATATTTTCTTTAAACTCCTACCCATAATGTTAATAAACTGTCGAGAATATATTATAAGAAAATTATAGCTTTCATTTCGTTCTAGTCGTATCAAAAATTTGTAATTTTAAATTTAGTTATTTTTGCCTTCCACCTTTTCTTCTCCTTAGTCTACTGGCATGTTGACTTCTAAAAACCATTGTCCAGCAAATTTTTCTCTCGATTTCTCACTATTCTTTCAGTAATTTCCTTTTTTAAATTTTGTACGTCTGTATTTTTAATTATATTTGCCTTAAACTCCTGCCCATAATGTTAATAGACATACCGTTGACAGTATAATATAAGAAAATTACATCTATGTTACAGCTTTTATTCCGTTCTAGTCGTATCAAAAATTTGTAATTTTAAATTTAGTTATTTTTGCCTTCCACCTTTTCTTCTCCTTAGTCTACTGGCATGTTGACTTCTAAAAACCATTGTCCAGCAAATTTTTCTCTCGATTTCTCACTATTCTTTCAGTAATTTCCTTTTTTAAATTTTGTACGTCTGTATTTTTAATTATATTTGCCTTAAACTCCTGCCCATAATGTTAATAGACATACCGTTGACAGTATAATATAAGAAAATTACATCTATGTTACAGCTTTTATTCCGTTCTAGTCGTATCAAAAATTTGTAATTTTAAATTTAGTTATTTTTGCCTTCCACCTTTTCTTCTCCTTAGTCTACTGGCATGTTGACTTCTAAAAACCGTTGTCAAAGCAAATGAAAATTTTAAACAATTTCGACAAATATTTTTTGCTTATACAATATTTTTTAGAAAATAACAGCAGTACAAATGACCAGATTTATTGTTAATATATTATATAAATATCTTGACATGTCCCCATTGTGATGTTTTTTATATTTTGTAAATATTTTGTGTGTATGTGCTTGTTATTGTAGCTGTATATATTATATTTAAGTTTGTTATATTATTTTTAGAAAAATATAGTTTTTAATAACACAAAGCTTATTGTTATGATAAAGTTTAACTGTAAAATAACATTTTTTTCCATTCCTTCCACTACTTCCGCTAATGCATAAAGCATCAAGAACCGACGCAAAACCATCTGACAATCAACCGATGAATATTCTTGTGAATTTTTTGTGCCAGTGGAAAATATAGAATTAAAAAATATATCGTAATCGAGAAAAAAAAGCCCTCTGAGATTTTTTCAGATCTTTATGTTCGAGAGTCCCTAGATGCTGAAAAACATGTTTTTCCAATTACGTCGGTCTGTTTGTCTGTCGGTTTGTCTCTTCGCCACATAGCTAAAAACTACTTACCCGATTGACTTCAAGTTTTGGTCAAAAATTAAGGGTCATATGGGGATGACCTAGTAATATTTTGGTAAAAATTCAATTTCGAAAAACGAAATAGTGGCCTAGTAAAATGTGAAAAAAAATTATTACTAAAAAACTACTTATAGCATTTATCTCAAATTTTGCACAAACATTATGTAGGAATAAACTAGTAAAATTTTGGTATTAATCCAAGATGAATGAAAAAAACTGA
Source organism: Kuschelorhynchus macadamiae (assembly GCA_030620095.1). Classification (NCBI taxonomy): domain Eukaryota; kingdom Metazoa; phylum Arthropoda; class Insecta; order Coleoptera; family Curculionidae; genus Kuschelorhynchus; species Kuschelorhynchus macadamiae. The sequence continues at coordinate 873,035 of JAUTXW010001615.1, forward strand.
TTTTAAATTGTGTGCCATAACTAATTGTGATATAGAGGTGAGCTAGTAAAACTATGGTACCAATTCAAAATAGGAATAAAATACTTGTAATCGAGAAAGAAAGGGTGATTCTCAAGTTTTACATATTTTCAGGTTTTAGCGTCTCTACATGCCAAAAAATATGTTTTATCAATTCGGTCGGGCCATCTGCCGGTTGGTCTGTCAGTTCGCGAAATAGTTAAAGCTTAAAAATTACTCCTCAGATTGAGTTTAAATATTAGTCAAAAATTAAGGATCATATGGGGACGATCTGGTAAGTGAAAGTGAATAGAGACTCTAAACAGACGCGAGTAGGAAAGCTTCGAAAATGCCAAATGTGATTTTGGCGAAACGTCAGCAAAACTGTTCTTTTCAGAACGACAGTAGTGGACGGATGTACACCCGGAATGAAAACACATTGTATTTTTCCATCCGTGAAGGAGCAAAAATCACATATATATATATATATATATATATATATATATATATATATATATATGTATATATGTATATATATTATATTAATTTTAAATTTTGCAAGCATTAAGTGTCATTAAGTTTAAGATAGCGGAACAAAATGGCGGATAAATCATTTTTTCTTCTCTCCTAAAAGGAAAGTATTATATTCGTGAAGAAATCACCGTCCGAGATTTTTTTTGGTCTTTACGTTTCTTCTCAATTCCGTCAGAGTGTCTGTCTGTCTGTTCACGGTATAACTAAAACACTAGTTACCCGATTGGCTTCAAATTTTGACCAAAAGTTAAGGGTCATATGTAGATAACCTGGTACCATTTTGGTAAATATCCAATATGGCAGAACAAAATGGCGGCTTAGAGAAATGTTTAAAAAAATATTACTAAAAAACTGCTTATCCAATTTATCTCAAATTTTGCGCACAAATCAAGTATTATGTAGGAATCAACTAGAAAAATTTTGGTACGGATTCAAGATGGCGAAACAAAATGGCGGCTCAATAAACTATTTAAAAATTCAGCCTGAAAAATATTGTTTTTATAAAATCAACGTAAAAAATTCTATTTAATTGACTTTGTGATATAGGAATAAACTAGTACGAATTCGACCTGACGTAACAAAATGGCGGATGTGTCAATGTAAAAACTGTTATTGAATTTGGAACAATATTGATAGGAATCTAATATATGTGTACAAACTGACTATGTACTAAACTAAATTGGACCACCCTTCACTATTCCTAATAAAGGAAAGATTCATAATGAGAAAGGTTCCGGTTAAAGGAAATTTAACGATTTTTTGGCATGCCGATGTTTTCTATTATATCGTGTATTTAAGCAACATCACTAAGTTTATAATGTGCGCTTCCCGTTTGAGATCGCAAAAGAACGGAAGCCATTATATCGTGCAATAAGAAAATGTTTTCTTTTCTTTTGCAGATCTCAAATAAATATAATTCAAGCTCTCTCTAAACGCATAAGGACCTGGATTTCTGTAGGGATACATCGCACAGTGGTCCTGTGTCCGTATAAAGTAAGGTCATAAATATGAAAATCATATATAATGTAATTTTTTGTTAAAAAATGTTAATGGAGAAACAGGAGAGCTCAGATTATTTTGCTTTTGTTAAAACAACACTGTAGTGACAGTTAAGGTGCATCGCATCTTTTAGGAGGTAATGAATGAGTTCAGAAATCCAATTCTTATAAATAAGTTCAGAATTAGTATACCTTTTATGTATTAATGTATGTATTAATTTTGCCTGCATTTAACTTTCTGCTAATAACCATTCTTGCTTTAAATTAGATTCTGAACTGAACTTCACCAATAAGAATTTTTTTAGCAAACTGAGATATTATAATTAAGAAATCATGGTTCTTGGGATTAGACCGTGTCAAGTTGGAATTACTATCCGCCGTTTCGCCTTCGATTGCACGAGACATCTTCAGGGATCTTTACTCCACGAGATCTGAACACTGAATGAGCTCGAAGAGATTCAGGCGAGCTTCATTCAGTGTTCAGATCTCGTGGAGTAAAGATCCCTGAAGATGCCTCGTGCAATCGAAGACGAAACGTCGGATAGTAATTCCAATTTGACACGGTCTAATCCCAAGAACCATGATTTCTTAATTGACCAAAGCCGTGAAAGCTTCCGTTCTATGTTAGCTAACCTCAGTGGAAAATATAAAATTAACAAATATATTGTAATCGTGAAAAAAAGCCCTCCGAGATTTTTTCAGATGTTTCCGTTCCAGAGTCGCTAGATGTCGAAAGACATGTTTTCCCAATTCCGTCGGTCTGTTAGCTAACCCCTAAGGGGAGGAAACCAAGAAGGATGCCAAAACTTTTGGCGATCTCCGGAACAGCAAGAAGAAGTTACTCTGCCAGTTGGCCTTTCTCCTTAGATGCCGAGATGAAGATGTAGTACCAAAATCGCTACAGGTGAGACCTCACATCACTTCTAGAACTGCTGAGAATATTTACAAGCGTGCTAGCAATGCATTAGTTAGAGAAAGGATTAAGGCAACACGTCATGATTTAGATACAAATGCCCGGGAACTATTAGAAATTCATCTGAAATTAGCTTCTAGACTAGAAAGAACTACATTTACAACTTTGGACAACATTACCAATGCACAGGCAGAAAAAATCCATCAAGAAGTTACACTTAAGCAACAAAAGAAGTTTGAAGCCCTCCTGAACAGAAAAAATCCAGTGAAACTTCCGCAGAACATAGTTATCAACCTGTCATCGAAGCCGTTATCCGAAGCAGAACTTTACGTCCTTTCCAAGGGCCAAAACTTCGCAATAGCACTAAGTAGCATTCCCGTAGAAGACATAGTATCTTGAAGCAGCAATCAGAAAATTACCAGTGGAACAAGCCGATGAAGTCAGATATGAGACAGCGAAGATCATTAAAAACTCAAAACCACCGAAGTCAAAATTATTTATGCTATAAAGGATGTAAGTAACATTTACCAGTCGAGGACGAGTTTGCGCCCGAGCGACAGCGAGGGCTGGCAAAAAAGTTCGAGACTGGTTAATGTACTTACGTCTCATATAGTATATAACATTTTTTCCCCTCCCTGTATTGTATGTTTACAAGAAAATGCTGGATATATTTTTGGATTTTCATTATCATTATATTCGATAGCATTTTCATTAAATTATGAAGGCAGCCGTGATTCGTTGCCAGAACAACATAAGCAATTTTTATTTTATCAACGTCAAGTTGACAATTCATAGCGAAAAGTTTGAAGAAGTCGAATTGTTTGATTCTGTGTGGACAAAATGGATGTTTCAGACATAGAAGAATCAGCGAATATTGCTTGTTTATCTCTACTACCGGAAAAGTCGAAAAAAAGGTATGAAGCACCATATAAATCCTTTAAGAATTGGTGCCAAAGCAAGACGGCTACTGCAGTCTCAGAAACCTTGTTTTAGGCGTATTTCCACCAAAAAAGTGCTATATTAAAATCCCTATCAAGCTAACGGTGTGAGTATTCGATGTTGAAGCTTACCCTTTTTATAGAGGAAAATATAGATATTTCTAAGTATCCAAAACTTCGAGCATTTTTGAAAAGAAAAAATGATGGTTATAGACCCAAAAAATCGAATGTGTTTAACAGGGAAGATGTGAATGAGTTCATGCTTGAAGCCTCCGATGATATATACTTATTGATGAAGGTCGTAATGGTAATGGGAGTTGCTGGAGCGTGCCGTTCTAATGAACTCTGTGAAATGAAAATGGACAATGTTAAAATAAGTTAAGAAGTCTAAACTTACTTTTAATGCGTCCGACGCACAGTCGTGCCATTTACATCCAATGTTGGAAAATATTATTTATATAAACCGCAACAATGGAAACCAGACGAAATGTATTTAATATTAGAAGACTAGTTATAGTACATAAAATGGAGGGTTATGGTTAACCCCAGAAGCTCTATACAGGGTGTATCAAAATCAGACTAAACAATTTCCTTTAAAGATGGCTAAAATTATTGATTTTAAATAAATCTTTGAAATTAAACAGTGTATACCTTTTTTGTTTAATATTCGTTAGTAGGTTCATATTTAAATGGAATAACGCTACAATATACAGGGTTTATACAAAGTATTCCAGCAGGTAAGCTCAATTTTCTTTAAAGTGAGAAAAACATAACTTGTAACTTTTATTTAAATTTAATGTAACACATTAGTATATAGGGTGTTGAAAAATAAACTTAATAGTGTTAATTAAATAAAATTACCAAATTACAAAAATCTGAAAATAAAACATTTTTTGCTTATTTAACCAAATATTCAACAAGCGAAAAAAGACTATATTCTAGTCAAGAAGGTTAAGAACTAATTTACGGAATAACGATAATTGTTACAAATGTTCATAACTAAGAACTTCCAATAATTTTATACTGTTACTAAAGTTCGCAGCATATGGGAAACTTTTTTTATTATTAATTTTATAAAAAAGAGATATTATTTATACAAAATTCTGCATGGTCTAAAATCGAAAAAGCAACCATCAGATATCGAAATTCTCTAATCACATACAGGATTGTCGGTTATATTTTGAACGGGGTCTACAGGCTTTATTTTTAGAGATAGAAAAAAATGTTAAGTTCGAAAAATATTGGGTTTTATCTGAACCGCCAGAATTTGCTAAAAAGTTTAACAAGTGACAATTGCAAATTAAAAAATTGAGCATCGACTTTGTTATTTTAAATGAACTGTATATTTTTAATTCGTTGGAAAGAACATTTTTTTTCTGATTTCAAAAATATATACTTTGTCTATGTTCAGACTAACGGTTATCGCACAAATTTGTTCTAAAACCTGGAAAAATCAAGTGCTCTGGCTCATAGTAAGTTTAACATAGGCGGCTTTGATTTCAATTATTTTTTTAACATGGCCATTTTGTCACCGGTTTTGGACACCTGATTTAGTTAACTTCTTAATTATAGGGTATTCTGACAAAGGAAAAGCAATTTTTTTTTTTATTTAATTTAATTTTAATTTATTTAATAATAAATAATATTATTAAAATCTTTAAAAATCATATCTAAATGTTTATAATTTAACACATATTTACTGTTTATTTTGTCCGGGACTTACAAATATTAAATTATTTAAATTGAGTTTAATGAGTTATTTGTATGAAACCATTATCTGAATAATAATAGATGTTTTAATGATACCGGGAAGAAAATGAAGCTACATGTTTTTTTTTGTTTAAACAAATTTTGAAACGAGGATATTAAATATGAAGTAACAATGAATACACGAAAACAATATCATTTATGTAATAGATTTTATTTAACCTATCCAACCCCCGTTATTTCTGAGACATTTTTCTAAGTTGTCTCTAAATCTACCAGTTATGTCTTGAAATGTAAACTCTGGATTATTTTCGTTTAAACTATATGTTTCGCCTTGCAATTTTAAAGTAAATTCACGAATCGTTGGTGGTCTATTAAAGTAAACTTCATTTTTAAGGTATACCCAAAGAAACAAATCCAGAGGTGAAAGGTCTGGACTATTCACAGGCCAAGTTATGACACCGTGTCTCCCTATCCATAAATCATATTTATTATTAAAGTATTGTGTAACTTCAATAATATTATGACGTGGTGAAAAATAATATTAGATATTATAAAGCTGGAGCGGTAACTCTTCCAGAGATTGTTCTATCTCATTTCGCAATAAATTTAAGTAACTTTGGCCATTAAAAGTATGACTATAGGCCCCAAAACTTTGTTTTCTATAATGGCGCACCAAACTAAAATAGACTCTCGGCCCTGAATTTTTACAATTTGTTTCATCTGAGGATTGGTAGTTGCCCAAAAGTGTTTATTTCTCCTATTGAACATCCCCGCCGTAGAAAATACACTTTCATCTGTAAAAAGAATTTTCTTGGCGAAATTTTCATCTCCCTGCATCTTTACCAACATTTCCCGGCAAAACGCAACCCTCTGTATTTTGTCTAAATCTGTTAAGTGCTGAACCGGTCTAAACTTATAATCTCTATACTATGTAATGTTACCTTCTAGTGACTGTTCGCTTCTTTCTTGTCACAGTCTTTCTGATTGCAGATGTTGATGGAGCAACTAAATTAGGATATATAATATCAAAATATTTACTTTTTCTTCGTCAGAATACCCCATAATTAAGAAATTAAGTAAATCAGGTGCCCAAAACCAGTGACAAAATGGCCATGTTAAAATAAAAACAATTGAAGTCAAAGCCGCGTAGTTAAATTTACTATGAGCCAGAGCACTTGATTTTTCCAGGTTTTAGATCCAATTTATGCGATAACCGTTAGTTTTAACATAGACAAAGTATATATTTTTAAAATCAGAAAAAAATGTTCTCTCCAACGACTTAAAAATATACAGGCTGTTTCATTTAAATTGAGTCGATGCTGAATTTTTTAATTTGCAATTGTCATTTGTTTACCTTTTTAGCAAATTCTAGCGGTTTAAACAGAAACCATCAATTTTTGAATTTAACATTTTTTTCTACCTCTAAGGATAAAGCTTGTAGACCCCGTTTAAAATATAACCGAAAACCCTGTACAAGGTTTGTCGAAAAATATAAATTTTTTTCATGAGTAGATTACCTTTAATGTCAAAAATCGTTATGGAAAAAAATTGAATAAAAATTATGCTCAGATATTGTCAAAAAGAAGTATTTTACTCTTGAGCAAAATTCACATTCTTTGACATACCCTGTGTATTACTGGAAAATTTCGATATCAGATGGCTGCGTTTTAGGTTTTACACCATGCAGAACTTTCAAAGTTCGCCATCTTATAAAATACTGAACTGATAGGAATAGTTACAAGAAATATTGCCAGCCAGATTCTAAAACTTTTAAGCCTTTTTGAATTCATTAAAATCGGTTTTAAAACAAAAAACTAGTGATTAGTTTTAACAAAACCCAATCTAATTCCTATTCACTTTACTAAATTATGACTTGTATAAAAACTTGAAAATACAAAAAGGCGCAAAAACGAGCACCTACTTTTTTCTGTATTATAAAAAGAAACCTTAAATTAATAATAGAATTCACATTTCTAAGCTTTGGCAAATTTTGGCACAAACCAAATTTCTAGATTTTTAAAATTGTTTTAAAAAAATTAAGGAAAAGATCTCGTTAATTAGAAAAATCGTCACGTCTTTAGTTTTAAGGTTAAATAGTAATAACTAATGATTTTTGCTTTCTTATCTGTACCACTTTTAGCCATTATAATAATAATTGCAACTTCAAACAACTACACGACTGCTAAAGTGTTAAATATTAATTTGATAATAAATTGGTGATTTTGATACAACGAGCAATGAAGTTTTAGACCTGTCAAATAAAAACAACTGATAACAATTAATCGGGCGTTCAGCGGCTACTTGTCGACTTTATCATTTTAATGAAAATAATGGATAATTCCTTATTCATTTTTTTTCAATTTTTTCCATCTTCTATATTGATTGGCTCTCTGTCCGACGCCTTCATTAGTACATTATTGTAGCCCAGGGATGCTCAAACTTGAACTGCTGGCGATCTACCTCAATATTTTTAGACTACTTACGATCGACTCTGAGAGGCTGCAAGTATGTGTGATGCAGGGTTGTCGTACATATACGGTACCTACACCCTACCTACCTACCTAGGTAGGGTGTACCGTAGCATATATAGATATTAGCTTTGCGCACAATATATATTATTTTAGTCAAGGTTTGGGTTAGGTTTACTTAGGTTCTTCTCTACAATATCAATGAAAAAACTCATAGTTATTCAAAATTGCGAGTTTATTGGTTGTTAGTAAGTAAGTTGACCCAAACATGGCTGTCAGTTGAAGAGTGATTTGCCTTAGATTCGGATATTTATCTTCAGATATAAAACACCAGAAATTTGTATCAGATGCTGTAGCTTTGAGATGTATATCTGATATGTAAATCTGCACCAACTCATTTTCAACAGAACATAAGTTCATATTAAACCGATTTGCTATTTTAGTAGCTAATTCCTCAATGTTTTTACATGAAAAAAGATAACTCATAAATTATGCTACATTTGCCAATTTACTACAATAATAAAAACGCATTTCGAATTGTCCCAAAATATTTGATAATTTAGCCTCATACGTATCATAATTCAACTGAGGAATCCTTGCTTTTAAAGACGCGAAATGTTTCAGATCCTTTCTTTTCAGTTGATCTATCATAAGTTGCAATTTGCTTTTGAATGCGTTTACTCCGCTAATCATCTCAATAGCAGTTTTTACCTTGAAGCTCCAAGTTAATGGTGTTTAAGTGTATTGTGATGTCAGTCAAAAATGCCAAATCAGTCAGCCATTTTTCGTCTTTCAACATCTGAGTGTCATCACCTCTTTCGTCTAGAAAAGCTGTTGATTCGGGCAATAATTCTTGAAACCTTTCTAGGAATTTTCCGCGACTCAACCACCTGACGTCCGTGTGAAGAACTAAATCAGTGTGTTCAGCTGACTCCCTATCTTCCAACTGCAACTTAAAGAGCCGCCGTTGCAAAATACGTGCACGGATAGAATTCACAATTTTTGTTGCAATGCTCATAATTTCCTCCGTGTTTAAAACTTTTGAACACAAAACTTGTTGATGTATAATGCAATGAATTGAGAAAAATGAAGGGAAATCTTCATTAGCTCGACACAATGCCACAAAACCGTTTTTGTTTCCAGTCATTGCTGGTGCTCCATCGGTTGTAATGCACACTAATTTGTATATTGGTAGCTTGTAGTTTTTTACAAAATTGAAGAAAACGTCATATATATCTTCGCCACGGGTCTTCCCCTTCAGAGGAATGATTGTCAAAAATTCTTCCTTAGCCAACATGTCATTGAATACCATCCGAATAAAAATACACAGCTGGGCAGTGTCTGTCATATCGGTGGATTCGTCGAACTGTAAAGAAATGTATGTACATTCCATGATATCAGTTTTTAGTTTATCTGCCATGTCCTGACTCATGACTTCAATATGCCTTGTGACAGTCGGATGAGATAACTGAAGTTCTCTAATAGCAGACATGATTTCTGTTTTATTTTTAAAATCTCCAAATAAAGTCTCAGTCGCTTCGATAAATGCTTCTTTCACAACCGATCCATCTTCGAATGGTTTCTTCTTGTGAACATGGTTTGTTCTTTTTTGAAACAAGATATCAAATCACGTACTTTTAGTTTACTTAATTCACTCTGTGGCTGAAAAGCCTTTTTATAGTTTTTATGAACCGTTTTATGATGCCTCTTTAAGTTACCACGCTTAGGTATTGCAACTGACGCACGACAAATAAGACAGATGCACTTATCCTTCACCATACAAAACAAAAATTCTTCCTCCCAATCGTTATTAAAATGAAACGTTTTAGATTTCTTCGCTGCACTCATTTTGTACTATTTAATAATAAACTTTGTATCGACGTAGTATTGCCTTCAAGTTGCAATTCAGAACGACTCCAATTCCTGCAAGTGCAACATTTATATCGGCGTGAACGAAAGCGGGAAGAATAAAAAACGCGGCTTTTCTTTGACAAGTACCGCGCGTTCCTTTGATAAAGCCGCTTTTTGCCGCTAGCAGAGTGTTATTTTATTACGTAATAAATTTCTGTAGTTAAGTTAAGTACCTACTTATTAAAATTTTTTTTCTTCTCAAGATCTACTCAAAAAGCACTCGCGATCGACCGTTTGAGCACCCCTGTTTTAGCCAATTGGTAACCCTTCTCTAAGCTGCTATTTTTCCAACCCAGAAAATGCCAGCCCATTTAAAATTAATAATCGAGCCTGTAGATTATATCGCGGCATTTTCGAATGAATGATAATATTATTTTGATACTGACGTTGACGAACAAATAAAAAAATCAAACGACTGAAGATGTACAGTTATTTTATAATAAAATTTTTTATTGCCTACGTTTTCTATGAATTAAAAAGAAATTTCAGAAAATGACAGTCACAGTCAAACTCTATTACGTTTACGTTAAGAATGACCCGTATATAGTATTAGTTTTCCAGTTATTTCTGTAACATAGATAATCTGCTTCACTTTCTTTCTTACGTTTAAGCAAATCAAGTAATAAACGAGTATAAATGTTCCTTCCTTATTGTTGCCCATTATTATGCACGATTGGCCTATAATTCGTTACACAATAACATATTATTTTCCACTACGCTTGGCTCTTTGATGCATCTTTATTCACGGATGAAAAATATTTGTTTTTTTCTAGATGTAATAGCCTGAAACACATGATATGGCTTTCTAGTGATTAACAAAAATACCTCATTTTTCATATTGTTAAGTGGTGAGAATAAGGAATTTTCGTTCAATATTGGTTTTGTAATACATCTAATAGTGGAAATATCTAAAAGACAATCTTCATACCAAAATGTTACCAGTTCATTTCTATATAACACTTGATTTTCGTGCAAAATTTGAGATACATTGGATAATTAGCTTTTCAGAAATAATTTTTTAACGTTTCACTAGGTCGCCATCTTGCTGCGCCATATTGGATTTTTACCAAAATATTATTAAATCATCCCCATGCATATAACCATTAAATTTTGACCAAAATTTGAAATAGATGAGGTCGTTTTTAAGCTATGCGCGACCTAACAGACAGACAGACATTTGGCATTTAGGAACGCTAAAACATGATAAATATTTTATTTGGACGCCATTTTGTTCTGATATCTTCAATTCCTACTACAATTATGCCAGTTCATCTCTATACAACAGTTAATTATTTCACAAAATTTGAAATCAATCCATTGAGTAGTTTTTTCAGGCACAATTTTTGAATATTTTATTAATTCGCCATCTCAAGTCATCTTGGATTCATATCAAAATTTTACCAGTTAATTCCTGCATAGCGTTTGATTTTTGTGCAAAATTTGAAGTAAATTGGATAAATAGTTTTTTAGTCATATTTTTTTTTAACAATTCACTGGGCTGCCATTTTGTTTCGCCTTATTGGATTTTCACCAAAACATTACCAAGTCATCCCTATATGACCCTTAATTTTTGACCAAAATTTGAGGTCAATCGGGTAAGTAGTTGTTTAGCTATGCCCTGAACAGGCAGATCGTTAGACAGACAAACCGACGGAATTTAGAGAACATGTTTTTCGGCATCTAGAGACCCTGAAACGTGAAGATCTGAAAAAATCTCGGAGGGGGATTTTTTCATGATTAAAATACTTCCGTTTTGCAAGGGATGTATTAAATTGAATAAGTAGCTTTTACAGTAACACATCGCCATTTTGTTCCGTCCCGTTGAATTCGTACCAGATTATATTTACATCAACTTTATATGGTAAGGTATATGGTAAAGGTATATGTAAACATGCACAAAAATACAGGTTATTTAGAAAGAATGCATGAAGCTAAAATAGAAACTTTCAGGGGCGTGCGGTGAAATTTTAAGAAAGGGAAGCAATTTTTAGAAACTTACCTATTTGTAATATAATTCGATTCTTCGATCATTTTTTGCAAATTCGTCAATGACGTCATCATAAAAACGTCTATGCTCCGACATATTTTGGAGAAGTTTATTTTCAATGGACAACAGCGATGTATGCGAAAATCTCTCCTGCCCCGTTCTCACGAAATTTTTTATACGTTTAAGTGTTGAAAAATTGCGTTCTACTGATGAACTTGTGGCAGGTATTGTCAATACTAATTCACACAATTTCGACACTTCGGTGTAGGCATCTTCCAGCTCCTTGTATTTTAAAAATTGCATTAGTTCCTAAGCGTTATTTTTTGCGCTAATGTCATCAGTTTCGTAAATCACTTTTAGTTCAGATCGCAGTACACTCGGTCGAAGAACTGGCCATAATACAGAAGAAAAGATTTAAACACATCTTCTGGAAAAGTCTTTCTTTTAAATGCATCAAAATTGCAGAGCTCGAGAAATTTAAAATCATTTAAACCGTTAAAGCTATAGTTTATTTGTTGCTGAATTTGATCGATTATTTCGAACTATTTATTGCTTCTGAGTCCCACGTTTCATTGTTTTCTATTATATTCTCAAATAGTTCAATCAGTGATTCACGATTTTCAGATACTGTTAACACAGGTCTTCCACTATAGTTCCACCTAGTAGCAGCTACTTTGGGCAATCGTTTGTGGATAATGAAGTCCAAAGCTTGTGTACGTTTTGTTGACTTGGAAAAAAAAACAGCTATGCCACTTAAAGTAACGAAAAATACTTTACACTCTTTAATGTGATTGATGGACTGGGATAAAACTCAAATTAATTTATGAGCAAAACAATGGACAAACACAGCACTTGGGAAAGTTTCTCGAACTTTAGCTTGCAGACCCCCTAATTGTCCTACCATAACTGCAGCTCCATCATAGCTTTGAGCAACTAATTTTTTCTCTCTGTTAATTTCTTCTATATTCTATAATGCATCTGCTGTACGATTTTCGTACTTTCCGTCTGTTTTAACGTAGCGTATTACTATAGATAATTGGCTAAAATTAGTGATATCAGTTGTTTCGTCCAGAACAATAGCAATGAACCGCGCCTCGCCAATCTCCTGCTTAAATCTTTTTAGAATAAATCAAATAAATAAAAAATAAAATAAAGGTTGCAACAGCAAGTTCCGCGAAAAACGCTACACAGCTTTATGGAAATTGTTTAAATCGATCAAAATACAAGAGTTCTAACCACACTACACCACAACTTGTTACGTTCTGGACGCGCGTTTCGCTAACCAAGTTAGCATCATCAGCAGATGATATAAACTAAAGTAACTTATCCTAACCGAGACTATTTATAGGTAAATGTGGTCACACTTGGTTGCACCCGACTGCACCGTTGTCAAGTAAACAATAGAGGGGACTATAGGGAATAGGCCCTCTGTCTTTACTTAGTGCTTTCTTACCACATTTAACTATTTCTATACTCTCAAATGCATCCAATAATCTATTATTAGATACATTTTTAATCAACTTAAGATTATTTATTCCTATTCGGTGATTGTTTTCCAAAGCATGTTGGGCAACGCTTGACTTTTCTGCCCTTCCGTATCTTAAATGTGCCATGTGTTCTTTAAAACGAATGTTTATGGAGCGTTTAGTTTGCCCAACATATTTTAGATCACAATCATTACAGCTAATTTCATAGATGCCACTCCTCTCCCTCAAGTCGACTTTGTCTTTGGGGTTTCCAAGGACATTTTTTAAACTATTCTCCGTTTTGTAGGCTACTCTAAAACCTACGTTTTTAAATACTTTTTCTAGACCTCTCGTATATCTGGGATCATATGGGATTACTATGAATTTATTGGAAGCCTCAGGTATTTGAAGAGTAGTGGCATCTTTTAACATTTTCTTATGCTTATGTCTATTTACTAGTTTATGTACAAAATTATCATTATATCCATTACTTTTAGCTATATTTTTAATCCGATTCATTTCATTGTTAAAACGTTCTTTACTTAGTGGAAAATTGACTAACCTGTGAGTTAAGAAATGGAATGCTGCCATTTTGTGTTGACGGCAATGAAATGAGTCGGATGTTATATATCTATCAGTATTAGTAAATTTCCTATAAATATCAAATTCTAATTTATCGTTATTTCTAATAACTAACGTGTCGAGAAAAGGTAATTGCCCATTGTTCTCCTTTTCGTACGTAAAATTAATGGAAGGATATTTATTGTTTAATGTTTCTAAGAAAGTGTCCAAATTTTCTGTTTTAGTATCAAAAATAGCAAATATATCGTCTACATATCTATACCACACCCTTGGGAAATACTTGAGTTCTTTTTTGAATTGGGTTTCTAATCTGCCCATAAACAAATTTGCAAGGAACGGAGATAAGCAATTGTCCATCGCAGTTCCCTCTAGTTGTTTATAATATTTATTGTTGTACTGAAAAAAATTTTGATTCATACATAATTTTGTGAGAAGTAAATACTCATCAATAATTTCTTTCTTCAAATTATTGATTTCAAGTAGTTCCTTTAGGTACTCTAAAGCTAGTGGTATGGGTACACTAGGAAACAATGAGCTTACATCAAAAGATATTAAAATTTCACCTTCTTTTAAGTGAACATTCTTAATTTTATCTAAGAATTCTAACGAGTTAGTAACCTCAAAGTTATCATACGAGATATTTAATTTGCCGAATTCTTCTACTAACCATTTTGAAATATTGTACGTTGGTGATCCAACAGCTGAAACAATAGGTCTCATGGACTTCCCAGGTTTATGAATTTTGGGAAGGCAATACAGTTTAGATAACTGTGGGTTACTATGTGTTAGTTTGAATTTTAGTTTATCGGACACAAGGTTTTTACACTGTTTTAAAGTTCTTTTTACTTCTGCTATCATTTTTGATAACGGGTTTTTCTCAATTAAATCATAAGGACCAGTTTGAATCAAATTGTCTACTCTTTCAAAATAATCTGTTTTGTCTAGTATAACAACCTTGTTTCCTTTGTCAGCTTTTAAATAAAAACATTCCTTTTTCTTCAGTCCCTGGATAACTTCAGTGTTTTTACGAGAAACATATTTTGACTTGTTAACAACGTTTTTTGAGATTTGATTTCTGCAAGCCTCTCTAATGAATCCCTTAGTTGACTCTGGCACGTATTGAATGGAACTTTCGATATTCCCTATAATAGTTGGTAAACTATTTTTTACTGGAGGCTCTGCAAAATTCAAACCTTTATTCAAAAGGGCGATTTCTCTATTATCAAAAGACTGAGAAGAAAGATTTTCTACAATGTTCTCGACTTCCGAAGAAATTTGTTTATGTGGTTTCAACCTTCTCAGTTTGTTTTTAAGTGAACACATTTTCTTCAAAAATTTGGCATCGATAACTACGAACATTTTTCTTTGGAAATCTAACCACTGTTCAAATTCTAAATTACTAAGCTTATAAGTGAGTTTTTTACTTGACAACGGTGCAATCGGGTGCAACCAAGTGTGACCACATTTACCTATAAATAGTCTCGGTTAGGATAAGTTACTTTAGTTTATATCATCTGCTGATGATGCTAACTTGGTTAGCGAAACGCGCGTCCAGAACGTAACAAGTTGTGGTGTAGTGTGGTTAGAACTCTTGTATTTTGATCTATCTTCCACCACAGGTTCCAGTGTTAGGACTGTTTAAATCGAAAAAACCAGTTTTATTCCAGAGACCTTTTTCATTTTCAAAAAGTAAACATGCCCAAGAAAATAATTTACTTATATTTTCACACCCTGTTATCCATTTAAATTGTTCGTATTGTTTTTCCGGATAAAAATGTCTAATACAGTTTTTCATTTTTGTGGTTAAATTTATCATAGGCGGTTATGCCCTTCCTTTGGAAATTATTTGAAGCCTATCAGCGAAGTTTAATGTTGAAAATCCCTTTATTATTAAGACACACACCACACATTCACGCACACTCTTCTTACTAAATTCTCCAACATTTTCAACGTTGTTACCGTCAGCCGAAGTTGACGGTATTTGCATATCCACGTCCTTATTATTATCTTCCATATCGCACCATGCACGACGCGACGTACGTATCACACAACACACGGATAGCCGTTCAAACAAAGAACCTACTGCAACGATAGCTTCCGCCACCACTTAAAGCACGCTACTGAAATGCAAAAATTGCAAAAAGCCGGTGGAAAGTTCAATAACCTCTGGCTCGAGTCACAGGAAATCAAGCATACAGGACTTGGCTGCAGAGAAGCTAGCGGCCCGCATAGGTTCTATTCGATTCTATTGCTTAGTTGGAGTCAAGGCCGCATTGATTATGGGCTTGATAATTAAGATAATATTTTAGCATTTTTAATATAAACTGAATTAATGGTTTCCTATTTCAAACATTACATTTTAGAAGATATTTTGTAATTTTTTTTGGGGAAGCACTGCTTCCCTTGCTTCCATGGTATGCATGGAAACGCCCCTGGAAACTTTGACTTCCCCTCTAGTTCTTTCATAGGTAATCCAGCATTTAACTGAAAAGGAAAGACCTTATTAGATTTGGGCGTATATGTGTAGCTTTATACATACACTGTACAAAATCTCAAACGTAAATATCAAATTATTATTGTTTCCGTCAGTTTCCGAGTTATTAATAGCTGATAAAAAGGTTATTCTCTCTGTAATAGGCAAATAAATCTATAAGGAAATCTATACTTTGAGTTCCGGTCGGTACAGTGTAACATAATTGATTCATTTTTTTTTAATGTAAATCCTTAACAGGGTTGCCCAACGAGCACTAGCGGCTTGTCTAGTACTCGTATACTCGACATGGATGTCTCGATTTGGAAACCAAAATAGCATTTCTTATATTTCTTACAGTGAAATCCGAAAATGATAAGTGATAAACAACCGAAGGTCAAATAAAACTCCTACGCTGCATTTTAATAACTTTTTAAAATGGAATACCATTTTGTAGACGATTTTTTAATTGCTGATACATTTTTTGGTTAAAAGTGATACCTTCTAAATTGGAAAAATGTTCGTCTACCATTTAAATTGGCACTACTATTGATACCGGTACCTACCATTCTTTGACGGTACTTAAATGGCATTATGACAGAGACAAACTGTGACAATATTTTTTATTGTCGACGAATTAGCAACCTTGAATTCAAGATAAAAAAGGCGAGGATAGATAAGGAGACTAGAAATCAAATAATTTCCCAACACTTTATTATAAATCTGACAACTTCTGCTTCAAAGACGCGCGAGACGGTACGGGCGTCAACAGGCTTTTGATCGGACGTTTCTCTGATTTTCTCTCATCATTAGCAACTAGCACTGAGGATAAATTTTCGGTTCAAAACGTTGGATATATGTCAAGTGTATTATGTCATTGAATTTAGAATTTAAATTAAAGCTAATAAAGCATAAAATTGAATTGTTTGCCTATTTAGAGAAAGTTGATGATGATTGCGAAGAAACGAAACGTCGGATTGAAAATCTAGCAATGCCATCTTTTAAAGCAGCATTCAAATAGAGTCAGAAAAAAATAAAAACGGAATCGCGGATATTTGGTTTTTTCGAATATCTTCGGAAGTATTCGGAATTTTAAAACTTTTAAGGCAGCATTTTGATTGGCATGAAATTGCGCAACTTTGCCTTAATTTAACCGACTTTGTATCTCTTATAGTTTCCGAGATCGCAATGACAGGCCTCGAATTTGGGACACCATGTTCATTGATTACTCCGTGATGGTTTAACCAATTTGAATGAATTTTTCAGGATGTTACCGGTGGGGGCACCTTAGCAAGCATATTAAAAACATGTTAAAAATGGCGGAATAGTGTAATTTTAGATGATCTCTGTTAGGAAGAAGACGTATGTATGTTACCACTGTACAGGGTGTTCCAGCGAGGACTGAACAGGGACCTATTTTCGACCTTCCTTGTATTTTGGAAAAATTCAAAATAGCCAATCGATGTATTTTTTCTTGTAGAATCCAAAAATGTCATCGAAAAAATATTTGAACCAGAAACAAAAGAGTTACGCTATGCATCAGGTGTTTTTTAAATGGAATGTATCGTTTTTTATACGATTTTTGGAAAGAGTGATTTTTTTATGTCCGTTCTGATTAAAAGATTTGATTTTGCAATAGCTGTTTATATTACATTTTAATGTTTTACAAACTAAAATTTTAGCTTCACCTGTTTAAAATATACGATAGGTTGGTATAGGTGATCAAGGTAAAATGACGTTTGAATGCTTTGTCAATAAAAATTGACATTATTTTAATTATTGTCGAAGTCTTCACCTAAAAAATATATATTTGACTCTGATCGAAATGAAATACTTTTTGGACGAGATACTACAGATTGTTATGCTATTTTACAAGTTCCAAGAAAATGCAAGAGAAGCAAGAAGAAGATTTATTGCAAATTTTCATAGAAATATATCCATTAATACAATTCTAAGGATAAAAAACCTATTTGAGGAAAATAAAACTTTACATGATAGAAAAAGAAATATACAAAGAAGAAGAAATCGAGACCAGGCCATTATAAATTATTTTCAAGTTAATCCAACCAAATCTATTTCGGATGCAGTTCGGGAAGTTCAGTACGGTGGCGGTGTAAGGCGCAGAAGAGTTACCCGAGGGACTGTTCACAGGACTCTGAAAATTTATAAATTTAGGCCTTTTCGTATCCTTCCACTTCAGCACCTAACACCGGCACAAAAAGAACTTCGCTTCCAATTTATTTCTCAAATGGTAATTCGGCAAGAAAACGAAGACCCTGATTTATTCAAAAATATTGTGTGGACCGACGAAGCTACTTTCACAACATCGGGAGTATTCAACAGACATAATAGTCACCACTGGGCCGTTGAAAATCCAAAAAAGTTCCAGACTATTAAATTTCAAGGGAGGAATTCTATTCATGTTTGGTGTGGGATAAAAAACAATAAAATTTTGGGACCAATATTTTTTAACGGGACTTTAAATGGGCACAGATATTATGAGTTTTTAGAAAACGAAATTGAAAATTTTTTGGAAGACTTACCATTGGCAGAATATCAGAATTTAATTTGGCAACATGATGGGGCGCCTCCTCATGCCGTGCATGATGTGGTTCAATTTTTAAATCGGCGCCATAACGAATGGATAGGGCGAAATGGAACATATGCTTGGCCGCCCAATAGCCCCGACCTCTCAGTTTTGGATACATTTCTTTGGGGCCATTTGAAGAACGTCGTATACAGACAACGAAACGAAAATATTCAAGAGATCATGAGAAAAATTGTCGATGAAATAAACCGCCTTAACCAGGAAAATCATATTGTAACAGCAAGTTTAGAAAGGCTACAAAGGGGTTATCGATGTTGTTTCGAGAAAAACGGCGGTCACATTGAAAACTTATGTTATTAGTAGTTTTATTTTATTATTTAATAATTATTTTTTATTGAATTTCTTTTTCTATCATGTAAAGTTTTATTTTCCTCAAATAGGTTTTTTATCCTTAGAATTGTATTGATGGATATATTTCTATGAAAATTTGCAATAAATCTTCTTCTTGCTTCTTGCATTTTCTTGGCACTTGTAAAATAGCATAACAATCTGTAGTCTCTCGTCCAAAGAGTATTTCATTTCGATCAGAGTCAAATATATATTTTTTAGGTGAAGACTTCGACAATAATTAAAATAATGTCAATTTTTATTGACAAAGCATTCAAACGTCATTTTACCTTGATCACCTATACCAACCTATCGTATATTTTAAACAGGTGAAGCTAAAATTTTAGTTTGTAAAACATTAAAATGTAATATAAACAGCTATCGCAAAATCAAATCTTTTAATCAAAACGGACATAAAAAAAATCACTCTTTCCAAAAATCGTATAAAAAACGACACATTCCATTTAAAAAACACCTGATGCATAGCGTAACTCTTTTGTTTCTGGTTCAAATATTTTTTCGATGACATTTTTGGATTCTACAAGAAAAAATACATCGATTGGCTATTTTGAATTTTTCCAAAATACAAGGAAGGTCGAAAATAGGTCCCTGTTCAGTCCTCGCTGGAACACCCTGTACATTGTATAATGAGACATGTTATTTTCAATTACAGGTTTATATATACCAAACACTACTCTCAATATGTCAAATAAATCTTATATCTTAACTATAATTATCCTTTGAAAACGAACATCGTATACAAGTGAACACTAAAAAGTAAAAAAATTATATTAGATTTGAATATGCATTTTAAATACACGTGTTGTGCTTGACGGGTTCTGTAAAGAATTTAAGGTCCAGTGAGATTTTATGGCTTTAGTGATGGTTTTATCGACGAACCTGGGCTAACCTAACGCCTAAGGGGGCAGATCCACCTAATAATATAGGTTTTGTTAAAAAAAGCCTTGTTTTAATATAGATTAACTTTTTTCCAGTACCTCAAAAAAAAAAAGGCCTAACTAGGGCTAACCAAAACGAATTCAGATATTTAGATCACAATTACATACAAAATTATAAGTTTTTAATTCGAATAGTTGGCGCTAAATAATTTCATTGTGTCAAAATATCCATGTAAATAACAAAAATCCCTAGATTCTAATTTCTCAAATATGGCGTCTTTTTGAATTTGAACTTTTCTAAATGTGTTTTAGTATTCTTGTGTTAGCTTTCAGTGAATTGTTGCAAAAACCAACTATTTTGTATAAAATATGCTGAAAACAGTGAAACTGAAATGTGCTTGACAGTGGACAACTCGAAAACAAAACGTCGCCGACGAAATCTGACTTCAGATTTGCAATCAGCAGTACAAAATCTACGAATGTACCAAAAATCATAAAAATCGGCGATGGTTAGCTTAAACGAAAAATTACCAAATTAACTTTTTGGCAATACGGTTTGCGCAAGTGCAGATTCGACGATTCCGGTAACACATTTTTCAGATGCTTCACTTTCGGCTGTAACTATTATCTCCACTTATAATTATATGATTTAATTGTATAAATTGTTGTCTTCGGATGGTTCTCTCTTCAGAATCAAAGCAAGAAATCGAAAACAAAGAAATTCTTTCAGAGTTCTCTGAACTATTCCACATCTGACCTTTCCATGCTCTGGACCACATATTTATTTTCTGGTAAATGGATTGAGAATTAAGGAATTGTACGCTGGCCAGTAAGAAGCCTGGACTAGATTACTATCTCTGGGGTTTTTTGCAAAATCGATTTTATTGAAATTTGTCCGAAAATATGGAAGAACTGCGTTATAATTTAGTGAGAGAAATAAGTGCTATACGAGCAAAAACCATTCAACGCCCAATTTACAAAATTAATCGATTAATCCAAATATGTATTGAAGCAAACGTTTTCAATTTGATTACTTGTTGTAATTTTTATACTTTTGCTACTTTCATGTATTTGTTAAATATTTAGTAATGTATTTGAATTCATTTTTTTAATTTAAATTTGTAAAATTTTTGTAGTTCCTAAATTTTTTAGTTTTTAATGAAATTATATTCTCGAAGCTTTCACTGAAAAAACAAATATTTTTTTCAATTTTTTTTTAAATAAATTCATTATAAAATCAAATTTCAAATTCTGACTTCTGGCAATTAATTGCCAGAACATAAATTTTAACAATTTATTTTACTTAAAAAAGTAGATTAAAATAATTTCGACATTTTCATGGTATCATCAGGCTTTTGATCGGTCGGATATATGTATGTTATGTCATTGAATTTAGAATTTAAATCAAAGTTAATAAAGCATAAAATGGAATTTTTTGCCTATTTAAAGAAACAAAATTGATGATGGTTGCGAAGAAACGAAACATCGGATTGAAAATCTAGCCGCGCTATCTTGTAAAGCAGAAAATGTAACAATGAGAATGTGGAGTTTCTTTTTTGTCATATCACTACAAACAAAATCAGAAAAAAATAAGAACGGAATCACGGATAGTTGGTTTTTTTCGAATATCTTCGGAATTTTCAAACTTGTAACTGCGGCATTTTGATTGGCCGACTTTGTATCCCTCATAATTTCCGAGATCCTAATGATACGTCTCAAATTTGGGACACCCTGTACCCACATAAAAAAAATAAGATCGAATTGAGAACCTCCTCCTCTTTTGAAGTCGGTTAAAAATATAATACGCCATTCGAAAAAATCTCAAAATAAGCCGTGGCACTTTTATTTTATGATCCGTTGTTTTTCACTTATCATTTTCGGATTGGATAACCTTGTACAAAATTTACGACTTTAAATATTAAGTCTTTATATATTTAAACAAAATGTAAGTAAAAGAAATAAATGCTCAAATGTTTAAAATTAACTACACTGGCCGACAAATTTTTTTTTTGTTGTAACAAAAATCAGAATAGCATAATCTAATAGAATGGACCTATCCAAATACGAAACTGACAAATAGAAAGTTGTAGCACGTAGGGTTTTCTTGTTAGAGTTGTAGAACCATATCGAATGTTACGATACTTAATATCTATAGAAAAAATGATTTTAGAAAATTCTTAACCCTGTTTATTGACTATGTTGACAGTTTTCGCATATTAAACATACCATACATCTAAGAGAAAAGCAAACGAGAGAAATATTAACTTAAAACACTAATTAAACTTTATTTTTTTCCGTTTATGAGGTGTCCTCTCTCTCTCTTCAAAAACCAACAGTAGTCACCCCTCATGGCTGGATCCCATCGTGCTTGGTACCGAATTTCCATTGTTCTGATATCTTGGTAAAACCTTTCACCCTGCTCGTCACTAACAGCTCCCAAATTTTTATGAAAAAATGACAGATGGGAATTGAGGAAGTGAATTTTTAATAACATTCTGGCACCAAGCGCTTTATAGGCGTTTAAGAGTTCATTAACTAATTGTTCATAATTTTCATCTATATTGTTGCCTAAAAATCCTCTTACTACGTTAACAAATGAATTCCATGCTCTGAGTTCCTGCCTGGTAAGCTTTTCCGTAAAATTGACATCGTCCAGCAATTTTTTGATTTGTAGGCCATAAAAATGCCTTCTTTTAATTTGGCATCACTTAACTGGGGAAAGACTTGTCTTAGGTATTTAAATCCATCATCTTCTTTATTCAAAGCCTTCACAAAGGTTTTCATCAGCCCAAGTTTAATGTGAAGAGGAGGCAAAGTGACATTTTTGAGATCAACGAGAGGTATTTCTGAAGAAAACAGCAATATTTTGTAAATCTCCCTGAAGTTCCACTAAAATCGCTATAACTTTTAAGTCCCCACATATCTGCCATTTATATTTATTGTAGTTTATTTTATCCAAAATCGTGCGCATATTTTCATAATTTTCTTTCATTGCAACTGAATGGGCAACTGGTGTAGGGGGTTTTAAATTTCCGTTCTGCAATAACACAGCTTTTAAGCTATATTTAGATGAGTCTATGAATAAGCGTCACTCACGGGGAGAATGTTTAATATCAACTTCCTGCATTAAACTGTCTATATCAGTACACGCGCACAACGAATTTTCCATACTGTAGAATTCAGAAAACATAGCATTTCTTTTTCTGAAATTCTTAATATTTGTTTCTTTGGCCAAAAGGTTCCGTTCCTTAAGACGGGAACCCAGAAGTTCTGACTGTTGCTTGGATAACCCCAAATCACGTACTAAATCATTTAATTCACTTTAAACAATTAAATGTGGCTCGCCGGAACTGGGACCTGTGGTAAAAGTGGGATCGGTGCATTATTCCTCTGAGCTCCCTGATGATGCGTTATCTCCATTATTTCCCAAATCAATAGCTTGCCAATTTAAAGGCGCAATCGGCACTGGCAAATTTGCATTATAAGGAACAGGTCGTATAGCAGATTGCAAATTTGGATATTCTATATTGTGCTTCTTTTTGGAATAACCTTCAGTCCTTGTCAGGCACTACACTACAACTAACACAGCACACATGGGGAGCCCACCGCTTATCTTGATCCGCAATTAACACACAAAAATATTCAAAGTAGGCTTTTTTACATTTTCGGAAAATGGCCTGGCTTGTGATTTCACCAGACATTCTCCACAAATATAATGAAATTTTAGCCGCCCCACAATAAAATTGTTTATCTGCCAATACAAAATGTTCTAATTAAGCTATTAAAAAATGGTACGTATTAGGGCTTTCCGGATATTTTTTTTATTATTGGGAGGGCATTTCCATTGTCAAAATAATGAGCTGGCCTGTGTTAGAAAAATCTTGTAGGCCAGTGTTATTGAAAATAATCTGAAATTAATCATTTCAAAATCGCAAAAATAAGAATGAATCAATGAAGTGAGAGAGAAATATACATTTTTAAATCTAATACTGTTTTGTTTTGTTTTTGTTTCTACCTCAGATTGTTATAGCAAAACTGCTTTTTGAATTTTTAATAAACCCTATTACATATAACTATGTAAGTATTAAAATAAATAACATACTATTTAGATATATTAACTATTATATAAAATTAGCTACTACTTCAATTTAATAAATGTTTATTACTGTTAGTCTTTTAATGGTTCATCAACCTAGTAAATTGTATATTTTTAATATTTGCAGTTAACTAAATAAATGGAGTGAATATCTTCCAGGAGAGAGTTACAATTGTAACCTTTTACAGACAAAATAATCAGTGTGTATTAAAAACGGTTGCAGTATTAAACGACAGGTAATCCGAAAAATATTTAGGTCTGAAGTATATGATTACAGTGTCTGTTTAATTTGAAGGTTTTTTTATAAGCAGGCCTAGTAAAAATAGTATATTACGACTATATGAGAAATTATAGATTCAAAACCTTTGCGTCTTACGTCGCCGTTTGCGCTGTCCTTGAAGTTCACTTAACACAAAGCAATGGGTACGGTTATATTTTTGCTGCCATCCGTTTGAGTTTCCGCTAGCCGTCGAGAAGATGGCGTTAAAGATCGATTGACGGAAGCGGTTGGCAAAAATCGACGTTTGCGTTAAGCTGCAACCAATAAAATTGCTAGATTTTAGAGGGCCTTTTAAATCGTTCGTCCTTCGTAATAAATTTGACATTAATATATGCACATAACATTCTCGTACATTTAAAAAAACTGCTTGGGGTCATTGTCTTTAATTATAAGAAAATGCTTGTAGGAGTTTTGAGTATTTCCACCCCAATTAACAGGCCGAATTCGCCGTCTTCTTTGCCGCCTACTCTTCAACAACGTTACAACTGAGACACATATTAATATATCCACAATCATTACTATTATTTTGAGTCCAAATTAAAAAAACCCACATAAACTGAAAAACAAGCAAGACAAACTTGCATTACACAAAATGGCGATAAATATAAACATTAAAGCAAGGTTAGTTCCACAGGCGACGTAAAGCGCAAACGTTTTCAATCTATAACTCGGGCTAAGAACCAGCGTAAACACTTAGCTCAAATGGACGACGCAAACTTTTTCAATCTTTAACCCAGGCTTAAGACTCCTGTATAACGAAAAGCTTCGCTAACAACAAATAAAAAGTCAAATTGACATTTTGACATTGGTTACTATGGTACTAAACAAGCCAAGCATACAAACTTAAATTAGTTGCATTTTTGTTAGATTGTTATCAAAAAAGTGTTTTCGGAGACAATAAACAATTCGGAACAAATCATTTGTACCCCTCCTCAATTGTGAGAAGCCACGGAGAGTTCGGAAAACATTAAATAACACAGGGTAACAAAATGAAAACAAAAATTTGGTGCCGGAAATCTAACATCTGATTTTAGATGTTTTTAATTTGCTGATTCCAAAAATGTCACCAGATTTTTTCTACCAGGTCTAGTTTTTGAGATACAGGTTAATTGATATTTTTTTCTGGACAACATATAGAGAGATAAATATGTACTTAATCGCCAAAATAGGAATTTCCCAGAATCTAATTAACCAAATGGATACCTGGAATTGTCCCTGACCCAATGTTCCTATACTACGAACTACTCAATACACTGCTCTTAATTACTTTTATACCTGTAATTGCCTATGACCCGATCCTTCTATACCTGCTTGGCTGTACTCGATTTAGTATATTACTGAGTTTTCCCAAGTAGCTATCATTTTGTGTAAATTTTGGTCGTTTTGACAACAAGACACTAAACTGAAACAACGGAATCACAAGCAGACGTACCTGTGTAAATCATCCCGATGTTTTTTGTTATGTGTATGGTGAATACACTTTGAAAGAGAGCAGAAAAACGATTTCTGACTTTGTGAAAAGAGCTTATCTTGCCTATTTACGTTATTAAAAATAGAAAAATAACAAAAATACACAAAATGGCAAGTGCCTTAATAAAGTCGGAAGGCGGTTCGAGTCAGTGAAACAATCAGGATATGTTCTGTTTATACAGCCACTTAATGAAAGGGAGATTTTTTTAACAATCACCAAAAATTATGAGCCCCGCTTGACCTAAAAATGTAACCACTTATACATGTCATTTATTTAAATGCGGGTCACCCCTGTGCAAAGAAAACTTGTTTTTTTTTTGGATTGTGATAACAAACAAATTTTATTTTGCAAAAATATTATACACTTTTGTTAAAAACACAAGATAATTAGTTATTACTTCCCTCGTCAGATTTTTTCAGATCTTTGCGTTTAAGGGTCCCTAGATGCCGGAAAATACGTTTTCTTGATTCCGTCTGTCTGTAGGTATGTCTGTCCGTCAGTCTGTCTGTTCGCGGCATAGCTAAAAAACTACTTATCCGATTTCTTCACATTTCGGTCTAAAATTAAGGGCCATGCAGGCAAAAAATACGGGCTATATATATATATATATATATATATATATATATATATATATATATATATATATATATATATATATATTATATATAATATATAACCTGTATTTTTGGTTAGCCCCAAGTTTCTGGTAAAGCGATTTTACCGATTTTTTTATATATATATATATATATATATATATATATATATATATATATATATTTATATATATATATGCAATAGCCTAAAAAACAACTTATTCGATTTCTTCAAATTTCAGTCTTATATATATAGTTATAGCCTGTATTTTTCGTTAGCCCCGAGTTTCTGGTAAAGCGATTTTACCGATTTTTATATATCAAATTTTGTCTTATAATTAATAAAAAATTTACTTATTTTAAACACGCTTTAAAATTGGAACAAGTATTCAATAATTATTTATTTATTGCCTACAAAATTACAAATGTACTAAAAAAGTAAGCAAAAAAATGGTCCCAAATCTAATAAAAAAAATTTAAATTAAAATTCACTGGCTAATATCCAGGAGCCAGTGGCAAAAGCTCTGAGAATCGGTATAAAGAATGTAAAGAAACTTGTGCATGAAAAAAAAACATAATTTACATCCTAAGAAGATTAAGAAATGTACACGAAAAAATCCAAACGCAAAAGACTTAAGTTACAGTGCAAAAAGGGATATTCATAATGCAATTTATGATTTATACACGTCAAAGACTAATATAATCCTTCAGAAACTTTTTAATATTATAGATTAAAAAATATCATCATCAATTAAAAAGTCCTCATCTTCTGAGTCGTTCTCAAATGGCGCAATGATCTATGTCGACATCTAGAACTCGTTCTCGATTCCACCAATGCCATATTAATTTCTCCGTATGTTCCACAGACTCCTTCCAGTACTCCGGCGTAGTATAATTTAATGAATCTTGCCAAACAATTTTCACTTCATCTGATGTAAGACCATCGTTCACGTGTTTTTCGTAATATGATTTTACCCAGCCCATTTTAATTCTATTGCGTTAAACTGGCAAAGGTATGGCGGCAGTCGTAAAACCTCATGTCCATTTGTTTTTGTTTTATTAGCCAGGCTGAACCAGGCTTTATTTTCTTCACCTACCCATATGGTACCTGTCTTTTTATTTTCAATAGTATTTTTGTTTGGCCACAATTTAAAGAAGCACATCTTTCTCTCGCATGGTATAATTCGGTGCCCCATTTTTTTTGGGGCCTCGTCTATGAGAGTTTAGATTTTCTCAGAATATTAATATCCATTCAGAATCAGCAGTACTTTTTATGATTTGATATTTGACTGATTTGACATTTGGCGCGCAAAGCGTAAGGTAAATAAATAAAAATTGCAACGTTGCCTAAGTAATTCGATCTCTAGTTAAGGGTTCCTGAACCAATAGCTGGAGCAACGCCTACAGTGTTAAGTGTTACTTAAAATATAAGAAATACTTACCTATTCTCTACTTAGACGTGTTGGGCAAATAGGCGTATACTAGGTCTAACTTGACAGTTATAGGTTTAGGATGACATTTTTAACAACTGAACAAATAATTTTTCT
Source organism: Kuschelorhynchus macadamiae (assembly GCA_030620095.1). Classification (NCBI taxonomy): domain Eukaryota; kingdom Metazoa; phylum Arthropoda; class Insecta; order Coleoptera; family Curculionidae; genus Kuschelorhynchus; species Kuschelorhynchus macadamiae. The sequence continues at coordinate 900,830 of JAUTXW010001615.1, forward strand.
AAATGTCACAATTAAAAAATGACAGTGATATAAGTGAAACATAACTGGCGAACTAAGAGTTTTAAGTACCATGGCAACTAGATCTGGTCTAACTCTTAAACCTTTTTAGAGAATTCGGGGGTTAATGTCCAAAAGTAATTTCAATTTCACACAATCTTATCTAAAGAATGATGATTTTCTAAATGATTTCAGTCGTAAAAGCCTATAGTACAAAGCTATATAGTATAGCAAAATATAGTAAAAAAAATCGGTAAATTACCTTTACTCGGAATTTGCCTCGTTATGAATATTTCCTTTTATTAGGAATAGTGAAGTGTGACCCAATTTAGTTCAGTACATAGTCGTTTAGTAACTCATATATACTGTCTTTTCGAACACTTTTAGTAGGCGCTATTTTGTTCCATTATATGGGATGCCTACCAATAATTTACCCGTATTTACCTATGTACCGGGTGGTCGAAATTGGTCTGTTTTAACAGAGAAAACCTATTTCCTGACTAGATAGAGCAAAACTGACTTAGGTGTCATGGGCTCGATTTCTGAGAAATGTTTAATGGCAAAAACCGCCTGCCGATATTTTCACTGCCAACTGAGATATAGGGCGTTTTTCAATTTTCGGCCATTTTGAAAATTGTCCATAACTTTTTTATTTTGCGGAATATTAACATTCTGCAAAGACATTCTAAAGGCACTTTTTTATGTGCAATCCAGTGGCGTACTCAGATTTTTTCTATAGTTGTCCGTTTTATCATAAATAGGCAAAACTTTTTTTTTTCAAATGGAAATCATAGTTGGCTATAAATTATAAAAAATGCTCGTGTTTAGCCCTTTTCAGTGATATAAAGTTGTAGGTACTTATTTTCAAAAATAACGAAAATATTAGGTGTTTTTGGTTTACATCGAAGTAGGCCTTGGAATAATGACGCGCGTTCAATATTTTGAATATATTGCTGTCAGATTACTGTAGTCTGGTGTAATTATTGCGTTTTGGTGTTATCTTTATAAAGTTGTGTTAAGTTGCTGACAAAATATGTTTGAGAATTATGAAAAGTATGATATGTTAAAATGTTACATATTATCTAACGAAGTTCCTGAAGCAGCTAGTGAATTATATTTTAATACATTTCCCGAGCGACGTCAACCGGATAACCGAATTTATCAAACATTAAAAAGTAATTTAGTAAATTACGGAAGTTTTAAAAAGTTAAGAACAAGACATTATGAACTAAAGGAAGAAAAGGAAATCCAGCAGCTAAATATAATTGGTGAGGTATTAGATCATCCTGGCACCTCCTCTCGAACATTGGCTAATATAACGAATGTTCCAAAGACCACCGTTTTAAAAATACTCAAAAAACATAAATTCAAACCGTACAGAACGAGAAGAGTTCATCAACTCCGTGAAGGGGACGCCGCTAGAAGATTGAGATTTTGTCAGTGGTATGAGCAAAAATTCATGGAGAATGAGAATTTTCCATTAAATATTATTTGGAGTGATGAATCCAGAGTAGATACTTCTGGTTTAATAGATATAATTCATATCACTGGTCCACTGAAAATCCACACGTAGTTGTGCAACAAGACCGGCAAGGTCGGTGTGGATTCAATATATGGGTGGGGATATTCCGAGGAAGATTTGTGGGACCTTATTTTTACGATGGAAATTTAACTGCAGATGATTATGTAAATATTTTGCGCACATATATTGTCCCTTTGTTGGAAGACATACCTTTAGCTGATGCCAGAAATATCTACTATCAACAAGATGGTTGTCCCCCGCACAATGCAAGGATCACAACTGATCTTTTAAACTTCGAATTTCGAGAAAATTGGATTGGTACGTGGGGCCCCATACCTTGGCCTGCTAGGTCCTGTGACTTAACTCCCTTAGATTTTTTTTTGTGGGGAAGATTGAAGGACTTGATATTTAAAGGAAGAACCTTTCACACAAAAGAAGAATTGCAAGAGGCCACTAGGCAAGCTTTTGCATCTATTAGCCTAGTTGAACTAATAAATAGTTGCAACTCGGTACGCAAAAGATGCTTAGTTTGTATTCAACAGGGAGGGGCTCAATTTGAACAACTTCTCTAAATATATTTATCAGAAACCTATCTAACTAAATACCTAGATTTTCATAATTATTTTTTATTTTCACTTGTAGCTGTAAATAGTAGTTTAGTTTGTTAATTTTGTTCAACTTTGCTATGTAAACAAAAAAAAATAAAAAAAATTAATAATAAATAATTAAAATACCGTTAGCTAGTGTTATTTAAAGTTGTGTTTAAGTTGCTAACAAACTATAAATCTTAACAATACATAATTGAGATATTGTCATCACAAATCAAAGCCTACTTCGATGTAAACCAAAAACACCTAATATTTTCGTTATTTTTGAAAATAAGTACCTACAACTTTATATCACTGAAAAGGGCTAAACGCGAGCATTTTTTATAATTTATAGCCAACTATGATTTCCATTTGAAAAAAAAAAGTTTTGCCTATTTATGATAAAACGGACAACTATAGAAAAAATCTGAGTATGCCACTGGATTGCACATAAAAAAGTGCCTTTAGAATGTCTTTGCAGAATGTTAATATTCCGCAAAATAAAAAAGTTATGGACAATTTTCAAAATGGCCGAAAATTGAAAAACGCCCTATATCTCAGTTGGCAGTGAAAATATCGGCAGGCGGTTTTTGCCATTAAACATTTCTCAGAAATCGAGCCCATGACACCTAAGTCAGTTTTGCTCTATCTAGTCAGGAAATAGGTTTTCTCTGTTAAAACAGACCAATTTCGACCACCCTGTACACTTAATTCAATAAGTAGTTTTTATATTGACACACACACCGCGATTTCGTTACGTCATGTTGAATTTGTATCAGTTTATCCCTACATCACATTTGAATTCTTTGCAAAATCAGTCAAAGTCAATTGAATAAGATACTTTTTACGTTGATTTAAGAAAAAATTTGGACGCCGTTTTGTTCTCACATCTTGAATTCGTAACACAACTTTATCAGTCTTTATATCACACTTAATGCTTGCACAAAATTTGAAATGAATCTAATAAGTAGTTTTTTTAGCTGATTTTTGACTAAAATTTGAAGTCAATCTGATAAATAGTTTTTAAATTATGCTGAACTGAGAGACAGACAGAGAAACCGACCGACGGAATTGATTACAGAAAATTTTATTTGGCCGCCATCTTGTTTCGCCATCTTGAATTAGTACCACAGTTTTACTAGTTCTTTTCTATACTACAATTAGTTGCGTGGCACGCAATTTGAGATGAATTGGCTAAGTATTTATTTTAGTCCAGGAGGCAGTGAATTTTTTTTGTACTTATTTTCCCAGTTACAGTATACGATTTACTTTGTTCTCTTGGTAACACAAAACAACAATTTTTGAGTCTGGCTAAAATTGTCAGGTGGGTTCAATAGAAAAATCAAAAAACCAAGTTGACTTATTTTCCCAGTAAAAAAATTGTCACGTGCACTACAATAGAGCATACCATTTATGAAAATAGCAGTCTGGCTTATCTCAGATGGAGGAAAGTAAATCTGGCTGAAATTTTTCGGATTCAAAAATTGCCCTGATTTTTGGGATTCGTAACCCTTATTTTCCCACGCTTGAAATTCAACGTATATATTGATACAATTATAAGCTATCATTAAAAATAAGTCTGGCTGATTTACGGAATTGGTAAATGAGTCTAGCGGCATCTTCAAAATTGCAAAAATAGAAAAAAATGTTCTCTCATTTTTCCAGGTTTGAAAATTTGTCACATGGTAGATTATACTATAATTGGACAGAAAATATGCGTCTGGCTGTCATTTACAGTCACCAAAGCGTGCGTATGCATTCAGGTATAACGCCGCTGGAATGCGCGTTGCCTACCTACGGTCGGAGTCTTTGTATAAGGCTTGGACTTCCTATCTCTGTCAGTTACATTGGTTTTGTAATACCATATGAGATATAGCTATATATATAGTTGAGCAGCCACGTAAACCGTAGTATTTTAAGTAATTTTTAAGTAAGTAATTTTCGAAGGGCAACTGGCTGGGAGCATTCCAGCGGCCGCGGCAGTGTGACCCTAGTATTTGTGGAAGAAAGACGTGTGTCTAATATTTGGGAAACGTAATGGCGCCAACGTCACTTTTTTGTGTTATATGCCGGAAAACGACGCAGCCCATTAAAATATTTTCAGAATTAACTCTATCGAAATGTGCCGAAGTGTTAGTGATTCGCAAATTCTTCGTCAATTGTTTTATTGCAAATTGAATTCTCTACAGAATTAGTTCTCAGTCATCTTCTCGAATTTTCATAGACTTTGGCTTTCTAATATTTTTTTTTGCTTTCACGGAAAAAAGTCAAGAGACCTATTTTGTAGACAGTCAAATTTTCTACTAAAAAATCACTTAGTCGTACTCTCGTATCTGATGTGATTTCAGAGATATATACGTCTAAAGGTGTGCGAGACTCAACCTTTTTCCAAATTTCCTTTTTATCGTGATATCACAGAAACTAAGGAAGAGACGACAAAATGTCAAGAGATCGATTTTGTAGAGAATTTAATGTCCTATAAAAAATAATAATATAACATGTTTATATCTCTAATAATTACAAAGTTACTCACGGTATAAAATTTTATTTTTGGCTATATCCATATTCCACTTCCGGTGAAACCGAAAGTGATATCATGTTCAACGAGCCAAAAGGATAATCGTTAGACCATTACGAATAAGTCTACAAATTTTAAAACCAATCGATTTGAAAAACATGTAGGTATATCACATATTTAACCGAACCGCAGAATTCAGCACACCTGACGAGCGTCAGTCGAGTCTGGCACACCTTTCGGAGTACTCCACATTAGCCAGATTGCATTTTTAACTGTTATTAACATGTTATTGTAGACTACCATCTGATAAATTTTTAGAACTGCGAAAATAAGGGAAATTGATTGGTAATTTTTCTTTAGCTTTTTAGACATATTATCCATGCTAAGAGATTAGAGAGACTATTTTTTTTACTTAACTCCGGTACACCTATTGAAGCTACAACTATTTTTATGATTGGGAAAATAAGTGCAGTGTATTTGTATGTTGTATCGCGAATTCCGCCTCACCCCATTGGAAAACCCTCCCCTATACATATATGAATTTTGCTTAGAATTACTAACCGAATAATTTTATCGATGTTTGCTCACTGGGAAAAGAAGTACCAAAAATGTTCACTGCCTCCTGGACTATTTGGTAATAATTTTTTTAACATTCCACTAGGCCGCCATTTTGTTTCGCCATATTGGATTTTTACCAAAATGTTGCCAGGTTATACCCATATGACCCTTAATTTTTCAAAATTTGAAGCCATGTTTTTCGGCATCTGTGAACCCTAAAACGTATAGATCTGAAAAAAATTTCCCTTTTGCGAGGGAATCCAAATTTTGTGCAATAATTAAGTGTGGGATACCAAATGGCAGCTAAATAAAATGTTTGTAAAAATCACCATCCCAGATTTCACGTTTTAGGGTACACACATGCCAAAAATTGTTTTCTTAATTTCGCCGGCATGTCTGTGGATTTATCACTCTGTTTGTCAGTTCGCAGCATAGCTAAAAAACTGCTTATCCAATTGAGCTCAAATTATGGTCAAAAACTGTAGGTCCTGTGGGGAAGAAACTGGTTTGGCAAAAATCCAATATGGCGTAAGAAAATGGCGGCCTAGTTAAATGTTAAAAAAAATATTACTAATAAATTAATCATTCAATTTACCTAAAATTTTGCACAAAAATCAAGTGCTACAAGTGGTAAAATTTGAGTACGAATCCTGCATGTCAAAACATAATGGCGGCCTAATAAAATGTTTAAAAAATCAGCCTGAAAATACTAAATTTTAAGTGTGATATGAAGATAAACTCGTAAAATTCTAGTACAAATTCAAGATGGCGGGACAAAATGGCGGCCAGATGAAATGATTAAAACATCAACGTAAAATTTGTTTATGTTCAATTCACTTCAAATTTTCCAAAAAATTCAAAGTGGTTAGGGGAAAACTGGTAAAATTTTGGTACAAATTCAACATGACGGAACAAAATGGTGGTGTGATGAATTTTTTTAATAATGAACGTAAAAAACTATGTATTTAATAATTTTATATTATGCCCAAGAAATATAAATTGTGGCATTGGTAGAAACTGGGAAAACATTGGTACAAATCCAAAATCTAATATGGTGGAACAAAATGTTTAAAAATACAGTATATATTGTTACAAAATGAGTATGTGCAGAACTAAACTGGATCAGACTTCACTATTCTTAGCAAAAGGAAAGATTCATAACAAGGGAAAATTCGGGTAAAGGAAATTTATCGATTTTTTAATGCCAATATTTCGAAAACAGTTTTCTTTTCTGTAAAGGGAGGTGGAGAATGGCCTGTCCTGGGAAAAAATGGGAGATGTCTATTTTCGGGAGTTGACTGCAGAAGACTGGGAAAAGAAAGTGAATATCATTGGTTAATACTTAATACCTAATTAAAAATAATTGTCTTTATTTTGGTATATTTGGTATGTACTTATTTGTCAATTTTTTCTTGAAGATAAATCATAAACAAACATATCGACGAATTGACCATTGTGGAATGTTTAATTACGTTTTCGTGCAAACGTCGAATTTTTAACTCTTTAGTATGGTAAAGTGTCAACAAGAAATGAAATGCGTTAAAATAGCCATGCTATTAATTTAAGCTCTAGGTATACTGTTTCCGGGTAAAATAAGTTTCTCTAAATTAAAAATTATTAAAAACCACTTAATGACAATTATGGGATAGTAGACTTTCAGATTTATCTATTACTTATTAGCAGAGAAAAATAATTTTTATATAACGTTAAGGAAACTGACATAATTGCAGATGTTTCCTTTAAAGACAACATACAATAAATGTTGTAGTTCAGGGTTTTGGTATAACATAAAAATAAGCTTTTATATTTGTTTTGTCATTATCATTGTTATTTTTGTAATCATATTTAGCAAAGCTAAGATGTTCTTTAAGGAATGCAACGTATATAAAATAAAAACCACTCTTAGAAATGGAATATTTTATTTTGGTTTAAGGATCATGTGTTTATACAATATTAGTTGTACTGTTGCTTGATTTGTTAAATAATTTAATTTGGAGTACTGAATGCATGTTTTAAAAAAGTATACATAGGTACAACAAAAATTGTAAATTGCAATTTGAAAAAAAAGGATGAAAAATGTTTATTTTCTAAGTTTATGTAGTTAAAACAAGGAGTGCTAATAGTTATTAATATATCAAGGATCGTAAGTGTTATAAAATATTATTGCCGAACTTGTTGTTTACACACGAGACCATAAAATCACTTACCCATGGTACATAGTCGTAAGCTTTTTTAACTTAGGATCTTTGGGTTTTGTAGCTCAGATAGTTTTGTGGGATGATTCTCGCTGCTTGTAACACAATGGTCTAGTCGTTTGGCCCGATTATTACACTTGCCTATAGAGATTTAAGGGTAGCATCATCTTGGTAAGGTTCTTTAGATAAACGATACTTTACTGAGGTGCATATAATAACTATTATTTAAAGTAACTGATGCTTTACGAATATTAAATACTTTTAAGAATAATATTGCCTTGGATATTTTACTTTAAGTAACTGTGTTATGGCAGGACATTTTAGAGATAGGAACTGACCATTCGAGTTGGCTTTTGCACTAGGAGCTTATGCCGTCAATGATCAGGGGAGGTTGTTTCAGATCAAGTCAAATCTAGTTTACTTGGAAAACGCGATGCTTATTTAGAGTTGAAATAATGCTTACTGTTAGCAATTTTGTTCCTAATTTCAAGTTTAATTAGTTTAAATTATGCTTATTATGATTAAATAATTAAATTCATTTAATAGTCTGGGCAAAATCTATTTGAATGAAACACTAGACTGAGCATCAGTTGGCAATATGAGATTGTTTTTCTTCTATCTGCAGACATAATGAAAGTATACGTAATTTTGTTAGAATTCTTCCATCGATATTTGTTAGTCGGTAACTGCTTGACGGTTTGGTTACTATGGCTCGAAATGAATTTGATAAATATCTACTTTAACTACATCGTAATTCAGAATAAAATTGGTAGTGATTCAGATACGCCACAGGAAATAAATGATGCTGCCAATAAAACTTACAGTTTGTTATTACCGGCAAAATCAGAAAAACATGACGAAACATGCCAATTTTTAAAAAATGATGTAGAATGAAGGAATTGGAGAGTCAAAGAGCAAATGTATTATTGGCATACTTTCTGACAAAAAGTGAGTGTTTCATATCTCCGTGAAGTCTTTGGGATGTATCTTTGTTTTTACTTATTAACATAAAAGAAGATTTACTAAAATTTAATGAAAGTTTGTGAGATTTAACCAGGAACAAATTACTTTTAGATCATGTTTTACATCAAAAAACAATTCATTTAAATTATCAGCAAAATAAATAATTGTGTGTCATGCGCAAACAAATAAATATTTTTAAAAAATTAAATTTAATTTAGAGTGAATTTAAATAAATTATAAATAAAACTGACTCCAATATTGATCCCTGTGATACTCCACAAACTATTTCTTTTTCATTACTTATTAGATTATTTATTTGTACAAATTTTCTGCGTTTACTTAGATAATTTTTAAGTAAATTATAGATATTGCCCCTTTTCCAATATTATATAATTTTCGTAAAAGAATATGATGATTTACTGTATCAAATCTCTTACAAAGATCCAAGAATAGTAAACAGCATTTTTTATTATTATGAACTTTAATTTGAATATCTGTTATGACATCCATATGGTTTATTAAACAGTTAATTTTCATTTTCCAAATATTGATTTAATCTATTATTAATAATTTTTTCAGTTATTTCAGAAAACCATTGTAATATATTGATTGATAAATATTACATTCATATCGTTTTACACTTTTAAATATTGGAATTATCTTAGCAATTTTCATTTTTTCTGGAAAAATACCTTTGTGAATAGAGACATTTTTGTTAAAAAATGTATGTTGGAATTAATTCTTTTTTACACATTTAATAATTTTAATAGGAATATTGTCAAAATCAGCAGCTTTTTTTGCATCTAAACCATCAATAATTTCTTTCAGTTCCTCATTTGAGATATCTTCCGGATCAATAAAAAAAAGTCTTCTCTTCTGTGGGTGGATTCGATATAATCACTCATTGGTTGAATATAATTTGCAAGATGTTCTTTTTATTTATAATTATTAATCATATATCATTAACCAATGCATTAATATTTGTTTTTGTTTTTCTTGTTTGAGTTGTTAAAATAAAAGTTAAATTATTTTGCGATTTATATTTGAAAATTCTTCTTTAAAATCATTTTGATTGGCTTTTCTTATTTCTTTTATCAAAAACTTATTATAGCCCTTATAGATTTCTTCAAAATATTTATTATTTGGTATTTTTTTTTATTTGCATATAGCTTATCTTTATATCTAATTAACTTTGCTAATTCAAGACTGAACCATGGTTTGGATTTTTTTTAATTTTTGGCCGATATACTGTAAGAACTATTTTTCGAAAATTTGTAAAATAGCATCTTATAATTTATTTGGGACTTTGAATAAATATTTGTTTTTATTTAATACTGTATAAGTACCTTTTTTATTTTATCCGTATAAAATTTTCTAATTAAAATTTTTTTGTTCCTGGATTTTTGATCAGTTGCTTTAAATTTTATGGAAATGGAAATAATCTGTATTTGATGGCCACTAAGAGCACTTGTTTTTGGTTGTAGGTCTATTTTTAATTAATCAAACCGTGATCTATTAGTGTTGAACTGTTAGTAGTTTCTTGTGTAGGGATGTTTGTGTTCCATATTCAATTCAAAATACACTTTGTTTTTAATTTATTTAACTGTTCCATTTTTATCCGAAAAATAAAAAAAAATGTAATTTTTTGTCAAAGATGGTTTGTATATTCCGCACAAGAGTAATTTAGGTAATTTAAAAGAAATCGAGAGACGCCTTTTACAAAGCATATGACAAATTACTAAACTAGATAGCAGAAACCTATGTAGAACATATTAATGAAACTGGATACTTCGGCCATCCCGCTGAAACATTTTCTCCGAATGTCTTATGGGCCAAATATTCAATGTTAAAGAAGACTTTAATCGTAAATAAGATTCAAAATTCACTAATTAGCATAAGTTAACTGAATGTTCGAAGCAAGGGTCAAAAGTGTACCAGCCAAAAAAGTTTAAAGTTCTATTCAGAGGAGATGTTTTAAAATGTATTCATGAGGCACGAAATGAACAACTTAAAGCTGATAAGACACTACATGTCTTTACGGCCATATGGTTGTTCATTATTAGAATAAGAATTAGAAAAACTCAGTTCATCATTGCGAAATATCTGCATTTCAGCGATCCTGACAAGCATACACATCGTCATCACGTCGAACATCGGCGACTCTTCTGGCAGAGGCTGGAGTGAGTATGAACCACATTGAAACGCCATGGTGGATGGGAAAAATACCTCGGTTGCTGAAGAATATTTAGAGGACAGTATATGTTCAAAAAATGAGGTTTGACGGATGCTGGCAGGCATACTTTCTAGATCTCTTTTCCTTACAGAATCTTGATACCCAGACCATGAAACATGAATCAAGGTTTTCTGCAGGCAATTTAACTATCACCCAGAATTACCAGTAATGTTATGTAGATATTTACATAACACTTTAATTTCATATTTTGTGATTTTATTAATTAAGGTTATTAATTATTTAATCAAAAACTGTTTTTTATGCCTATGCCCCCCCCCCCGCACGGCGGTCAATATGCGATAATTAGCAGGACAAAAGTCTGATTTTTATTTTTTTATTATTGCGTCAATTTTTGCGTAGGCGGCTTAGAAATAATCTAAATAATACCATAGCAACTGGGCAAGTCCTGACATATATTGAAACGTAAGCTATGACATGTTAAAGTTGTCACAATTTTCATTTAATCAAGGCAGATTATTTATTTATTTTGTGTAGGAAATCAATTGAAAAATTATTTAAAGGTCTAATTAATATTTATTGTCACTCATCTGAAAAATGAATAACGAAGCATTGAATGGTAAGTTTTTGTTGAATATTTTGTTTATTTGTCTCAGTTACATATAAAAAACCTGTCTTTCAAAAACTCTACATTTTATAAAACAAAAAATAATAATTAAACATTTCAAGGTGCAGCAAATAAAAGTTTTATAAGATTTCACTTACATTTACAAAAAATATATTAAAATAAACCTTTATAAATATATTTTATTATATGTTGAAACCAGCTAGTACCAGCTGTTATAGTTATGAATTTTTTTAGGAGCTAATGCTACTCGTGTTAAAAGGCTGAACGTGTACGATTTTTTGAAAAGGCATAATTTTATATCAAATGCAACTAGTCCCCACGTTTTAACGGCTGTTTTTAATTATGTAAATGCTAAAACTATAGAAGCAAGCTCGTCTACTAACACGGAAAAGTTAATCTTCGATCAAATTAAGATATTTTGTGGCAATTTGGTAACTAGATGGAAAAAATGTCATCAGTGTGAAAAGCGATTTTTAAAAAAATACTCTACATGGCTCCAAAAATATTTAATAAATTCCGATAATGATGAACAAGTTAACTTAAAATTTGGTCGGCCTGAAAAATGTTTTACCGAAAGCAGTGTGAAAACGAGAAAAAGAAGAGTGTCGTCTTTGGCAAAATCGAAATCCCCTGAAGAACTTGCTTTGGCTACCCAACTAAGTTACAGAGCACAAGGTAAAAGAAAAATCGCCAAACAAATAGAAGAAATTACACATTCCGATTCTTCAACAAAAAAAACTTCTCCCGATAGTTCAACTACTGTAAAACCATATACGCCAATGGAAGCCTTAGCCCTGATAGTTGATCTGAAATTAACAAAACATCAGTACATTTCAATGCAAAAAGGGGCTGCTGAAAGAAATGCAAATTTGTACCCACCTTACTATTTAGTTTTAAAAGCAAAAAATGAATGTTATCCTAATAATATAAATATATTGGAAAATTTTGCCGAGGTAAAACTGCAGAGTTTGCTTGATCACACCTGTCATCGTTTAGTCCAAGTACAAGATGAGGTATTTTGTCAAACTTTTCAAAGCACTCAAACCGTTTTTTGTCAATTAAATTGTAAATGGGGTTTGGATGGTAGTGGTGGTCAAGCAAACTATAAACAAAACTTTTCAGAGCCATATGGCAGCATATCTGATAGTGACGTCCTTTTAACAACATTAGTGCCTCTGAATCTCGTGTACAAAAACGAAAATAATAAAGAAGTTATCATCTGGCAAAGTCCTAGAACATCTTCAACAAGGTTTTGTAGGCCTATTAAAATTCAATTTATTAAAGAAACCGCAGAAGTAATTTCTTCAGAAGTAAACAATATAAAATGTCAAATCTCAGATCTCAATCCAACTAAGGTAATAACTTCTTCAGGCCACAAAATCATTATAAATCATGTTTTATGCCTAACTATGCTGGATGGAAAAGCTTGTAACGCTGTAGTCAAAAATTCTTCGTCTCAAACATGCTATATCTGCGGTACAAAGCCAAAAGAAATGAATAATTTAAGTCAAATAAAAAATAGGCCGTTAAAAGACAACGCGTGTGAATTGGGTTTATCTACTTTACATGCCCATATAAGATTCTTTGAATGTGTGTTACATATTTGCTATAGACTAGGAATTCAAAAGTGGCAAATTCGAAAAAACGATAAGGTAGCATTTGAGACAAGAAAAAAAGAGATAATAGATAAATTAAAATTAGAGTTAGGGATTTTAGTAGATGTAGTTAGACAGGGATATGGAAGTACAAACGATGGCAATACTGCTCGGAGATTTTTTCAAAATTTGGAGAAGGCAAGCGAAATTACTGGAATAGATAAAGACCTTCTTAACCGCTTTAATGTAATTTTACAAATTTTATCCAGTGGCTTTTCTATTAAAACAGAAGAATTTAGAGTATATTTACATGAAACTGCCGAGCGATTTGTACTTTTATATCCCTGGTACTACATGCCTGCTTCCGTACACAAAATATTGTTACATGGAGCAGACGTTGCTAGCTCATTTGATCTACCAATAGGGCAATTATCGGAAGATGTTCAGGAGGCAAGACACAAAGAATACAGACATTTCAGAGAACACAATACTAGAAAAATGTCCAGACTTGAAACAAACACAGATCTCTTACACATGTTCCTAATAACATCAGATCCAGTAATATCTAATATCAGAAAATTACCTAGTAAAAAAGATAGTGTTTTGTCTCCTGAAGCATTGCTTTTTCTTAAATGTCCAGATTAATGTTTAGTTATAGATTATAGATTAGTTTCAACACTAGCGAAAATTCAAATATCAATACTGACACAAATATTATTGATGTTGAACTAGTCAACTATTTTATAGCAGTTTCAAAACGGTTTTCGTACGCGTTGGAAATAATCTTATAGTTCGTTAAACCTGCAAAAAATTATGATATTACAAAAGTTCTTTATTTTGTTTTTTCTATGTTAGTCAAGCATTATATTTGAATTAATATTTTATGTTTTTAGTTTATTCCTTTATTCTTATTGAAAACAAAACAATCGGTAATCTTCGTGCATTCAATTATCAAGTGAGTATTATACTGTAGAATACTTAAAATCAGGAAAAAAATGCTTATTTCCTAAATTATACAGTATGCCAAAACACATTGACTTTTTGTACGCACTATATACCTAAATTAATTTAAGTGATATTACTGTTTTGCTACTTTCCGATGTTTGCTATTAAAACTGTTTTTCATAATTTGTAGACTTAGGCCCAAATTATCCATCGTTTGTTAACTTTACCAAAACGATAATTGTCATAGAAACGATTGTCTCAACAATAGTTTCCAATACAATTATCCTCTTGGTAAATTTAACAAACGATTGATAATTTGGGCCTTAATCATAGTAATTTTCAAATAAGTAATGTCAAATTTTATTAAGTTAAATGTACCTTAAATTTATTTATAAGTTTATTTAAAGGTAAATGTAGAGCCTCTTATTAATTTTTTTTACTAGTGCCTATTTTTAAACACCCTGTAGATATGGTAAAAATGAATTTCAACTTTCAACATTATATAAAACATATTTTTGATTAAAATAACATACAAAATTTACTGCTTTTTTATTTGTTTTGCAATATTTACTTCTGTCCTGCTAATTTTCGCATATTGACCACCGTGCCCCGGCCCTAATGTGGCGCAACTACATAAAGTACACTGTTATGTAGTTGGTAACTTGCCAATTTTTAATTACTGGTAAAAAGGTGAATTCAGTCATGTTCATATAAATAGAAACTATTATCGTACGAGACCAAAAAAAACGCTTAGTTGAAGGAAAATGTGTTAACTAAGTACTGACTTTGATTCAATTTATGATATTTCTTCCAAATCAAATATCGGAAACATCTACATCAAATGCAAAGATGGAAGAGCAGTCATTTTAATTCTTTGACGTTACTGCGACTTCAAATAGGAAAGTTCATAATCCTGACAAAATTGCTACTGAATAAGAAAATTAATTCGGAATTTAATATTTCTAATTCTCGAATTGTTTATTTGTATTACTTCTCGCGTAAAAGGAAGGTATTGTAATCACTAAAAATTCAGTGTCCCTAGTTGCCGAAAAACATTTTTTCCCAATTCCGTCGGTCTGACTGTCTATCTGTCTGTTGGCGGCATAGCTAAAAAACTACTTATCCGCTTGAATTCAAATTTTGGTCATATGGGAATGACCTGGTAACATTTTGGTATAAAACCAAGATGGCGGAACAAAATGACGGCTTAATAAAATATTTAAAAGTTCAGCCTGAAAAAACTGTTTAATGGATTGATTTCAAAATATGTGCCATAAGTAATTGAATCACTTATTTCAGAAACGCCATAATTCCATTTTACGAAAATGTTGGGAAATAAAAAAAAACTGTGTTGTATAAATTATTTTAGAAAAACTATGTGTTTTTTGGCATAAAACAATAAAGAGGACGGTGTTTAATAAGTTGGTGTGTAGATATATTAAATTATTACTTCTTACATATTTTTTTGTAAATTTTTTCTCTAATGGATTTTTGGGATTACTGAAATATACATCTTTTTTGGGGATTTAAAAATTGAAAATCATAGTTTATAACATTATTTATTCAAAAACTAGCATACAGTAAACACATTTTATTGATAATAATCATTCATCTGGCAGTACTGCATCATCTAAATCACGTTCGGTTGTAGGCAAATTAAAAATTTCAGTATAAAAGTCCTGGATTTTTTCATCATCTGGTAGGTACTTTTCAAGTTTTCTCAAATCTTGCATTTTCTTAATATTGATAGGAATATGACCTTCTGGGTATGCTTTTCTTGTAGGGAGCCTAATAACATCTTTGTTGCTATTTCTCAGCTGGAAAGAATGTTCCTGCAAGCCATCTATGTACTCTTTCGTAATAACAAGCCCATCATGTTCATTGGAATGAATGAAATGTCGAAAATTAGATATTTTAAAGGTAATCTTCTGATCTCTTTGAACATTTCTGCCCAAAGATTCATTGGAGAGCATTGTTTTTTTAAAATAGGTGGGCCACCAGGTTTTAAAATTCACTATGTCATCAGAGTTCGGCAAAACTACAGTAAATCGATTCAGACTTTTATTAGATGTTATG
Source organism: Kuschelorhynchus macadamiae (assembly GCA_030620095.1). NCBI lineage: Eukaryota > Metazoa > Arthropoda > Insecta > Coleoptera > Curculionidae > Kuschelorhynchus > Kuschelorhynchus macadamiae. The sequence goes on from JAUTXW010001615.1 coordinate 916,605, forward strand.
ATAAGCTCTACATACTCTTTCAAAGTGTAAATCCTATCTGATTTTTTAATTTTTCTTTTGAGAATGGCAAAATCCCGATCACACGGTAAAAATGAATGACCTCTTGTGGGATAATATTGTTCAATCTTTTGGAATCTGCCTGTTGAAACTAATGCAGAAAAAAGTCTCACTATGGTATGAGTTTTATTCTGAGCAGCACATGCATCTGAAAAGAAGTGAAAATGTGCAATCTTTTGAAATTCTGGATTGTTGTCAAGATAGTGTAATAGAAAAGATACAACTTCATTGGGCCCTTTAGTTCCTGTTCCCTCATGATATACATAGAATGTTACCTTATCATCTTTCAGGTTATGAATACACAGAACGTTAACAGTTAATTGCCTCAAGTAGAATGATTCCTGAACCGGAATCACGGGAAGCTGCAGATTTTGCATATAATCAATGCAAATACCACCAACTGTATCATCTACTTTGCAAAGTTCTGAAATAGATTTCAATTTTGTATAAAATTTGTTTGCCCGTTTTTTGTGAACAGTTTTCTCTGCCAGTGCTACTCTTTTGGCTGTTTCATTCAAGACTCGGCTATTTATTTTAGTATCTAGCTCTTCACAAGTCGAGCATGTGTCAACTTGAGGGCGGCCGAAATTTAATGAAAATTGTTCTTTAAAAATCTTTTTGTAATACGAATATTTTACATCCATTCGTGGATGTAGCTGTTTAAACATATTATGCATTATGAAAATGTTTAATTTTTCATTAAGATGCCTGTACTCTCTACTGGTATAATGGGCAATTTTGACCGGAAATGAAGCAATATGTTGTATGACAGAATTTATAACAATGCCTGGCTTTGCGTTCCCTGATCGATTCTTACCTCGTTTGTCTGTAGGAACTCTTCCTTGTCGAGTTAGGGTGGTTAATCGGCGCAACCGATCATTTGTAATACCAAAAATGGCAATGAATGCTTTCCTACAGATTTCTTTTGTTCCATTTGGTGCCTGAATTTTGTACTTAAAAGAAGCTAGTCTATCTGGTTGGCAGGAAGTATCAGCCGGTTTTAAGCGCCTTCTGCGTGCAACCTGATGAACCGAAATGAGAGATTGTAGCCAACAGTCTTGTTCATTCTTGGTATTAAGGCTTCTAAAGTTTTGAAATGTTTGAATGCGTATCTCTTCACAAACTCGAACAAAGCATTTTTGGCGACATCTACAAATAATAATACCTTTGAAATTATAAAAACGAAACACATACATATGGCACATGCCAAACTAAAATCGTTTGAAATTTATTGGTGGCCGTACTATGACCTGTAATGATTTTAGTTTGATAAGGCCCATATCTACATCTGATTTAGTTATTTACGAATATCTTTATTCATTTACTTACTTGCAGTCAGGTCCTTGACTAATTGCAGGCGCCATTGCGCCACTCCAGCGTTTATAGGCAGTCCCTTCAACTCTAGACTTTTTAATAACTTCTCTTTTATATTCACTCGCATGACGTATCCCGCGCTTTCTTTTTCGTGTATCAGATTCATCTTGAATCTCCATAATTTAAACAAAATTTACTAGTTTTATTGTAACTATAAACATCATCTAATGTTGACAAATAATAATGTACCGGGTGGTCGAAATTGGTCTGTTTTAACAGAGAAAACCTATTTCCTGACTAGATAGAGCAAAACTGACTTAGGTGTCATGGGCTCGATTTCTGAGAAATATTTAATGGCAAAAACCGCCTGCCGATATTTTCACTGCCAACTGAGATATAGGGCGTTTTTCAATTTTCGGCCATTTTGAAAATTGTCCATAACTTTTTTATTTTGCGGAATATTAACATTCTGCAAAGACATTCTAAAGGCACTTTTTTATGTGCAATCCAGTGGCGTACTCAGATTTTTTCTATAGTTGTCCGTTTTATCATAAATAGGCAAAACTTTTTTTTTTCAAATGGAAATCATAGTTGGCTATAAATTATAAAAAATGCTCGCGTTTAGCCCTTTTCAGTGATATAAAGTTGTAGGTACTTATTTTCAAAAATAACGAAAATATTAGGTGTTTTTGGTTTACATCGAAGTAGGCCTTGGAATAATGACGCGCGTTCAATATTTTGAATATATTGCTGTCAGATTACTGTAGTCTGGTGTAATTATTGCGTTTTGGTGTTATCTTTATAAAGTTGTGTTAAGTTGCTGACAAAATATGTTTGAGAATTATGAAAAGTATGATATGTTAAAATGTTACATATTATCTAACGAAGTTCCTGAAGCAGCTAGTGAATTATATTTTAATACATTTCCCGAGCGACGTCAACCGGATAACCGAATTTATCAAACATTAAAAAGTAATTTAGTAAATTACGGAAGTTTTAAAAAGTTAAGAACAAGACATTATGAACTAAAGGAAGAAAAGGAAATCCAGCAGCTAAATATAATTGGTGAGGTATTAGATCATCCTGGCACCTCCTCTCGAACATTGGCTAATATAACGAATGTTCCAAAGACCACCGTTTTAAAAATACTCAAAAAACATAAATTCAAACCGTACAGAACGAGAAGAGTTCATCAACTCCGTGAAGGGGACGCCGCTAGAAGATTGAGATTTTGTCAGTGGTATGAGCAAAAATTCATGGAGAATGAGAATTTTCCATTAAATATTATTTGGAGTGATGAATCCAGAGTAGATACTTCTGGTATATTTAATAGATATAATTCATATCACTGGTCCACTGAAAATCCACACGTAGTTGTGCAACAAGACCGGCAAGGTCGGTGTGGATTCAATATATGGGTGGGGATATTCCGAGGAAGATTTGTGGGACCTTATTTTTACGATGGAAATTTAACTGCAGATGATTATGTAAATATTTTGCGCACATATGTTGTCCCTTTGTTGGAAGACATACCTTTAGCTGATGCCAGAAATATCTACTATCAACAAGATGGTTGTCCCCCGCACAATGCAAGGATCACAACTGATCTTTTAAACTTCGAATTTCGAGAAAATTGGATTGGTACGTGGGGCCCCATACCTTGGCCTGCTAGGTCCTGTGACTTAACTCCCTTAGATTTTTTTTTGTGGGGAAGATTGAAGGACTTGATATTTAAAGGAAGAACCTTTCACACAAAAGAAGAATTGCAAGAGGCCACTAGGCAAGCTTTTGCATCTATTAGCCCAGTTGAACTAATAAATAGTTGCAACTCGGTACGCAAAAGATGCTTAGTTTGTATTCAACAGGGAGGGGCTAAATTTGAACAACTTCTCTTACTATATTTATCAGAAACCTATCTAACTAAATACCTAGATTTTCATAATTATTTTTTATTTTCACTTGTAGCTGTAAATAGTAGTTTAGTTTGTTAATTTTGTTCAACTTTGCTATGTAAACAAAAAAAAATAAAAAAAATTAATAATAAATAATTAAAATAACGTTAGCTAGTGTTATTTAAAGTTGTGTTTAAGTTGCTAACAAACTATAAATCTTAACAATACATAATTGAGATATTGTCATCACAAATCAAAGCCTACTTCGATGTAAACCAAAAACACCTAATATTTTCGTTATTTTTGAAAATAAGTACCTACAACTTTATATCACTGAAAAGGGCTAAACGCGAGCATTTTTTATAATTTATAGCCAACTATGATTTCCATTTGAAAAAAAAAAGTTTTGCCTATTTATGATAAAACGGACAACTATAGAAAAAATCTGAGTATGCCACTGGATTGCACATAAAAAAGTGCCTTTAGAATGTCTTTGCAGAATGTTAATATTCCGCAAAATAAAAAAGTTATGGACAATTTTCAAAATGGCCGAAAATTGAAAAACGCCCTATATCTCAGTTGGCAGTGAAAATATCGGCAGGCGGTTTTTGCCATTAAACATTTCTCAGAAATCGAGCCCATGACACCTAAGTCAGTTTTGCTCTATCTAGTCAGGAAATAGGTTTTCTCTGTTAAAACAGACCAATTTCGACCACCCTGTACATAACGGTACATAACCTCAGAAATTGCTGTCATGTCATAAATCACGGTTTTGGAGATATATTTCAAAAACACCAATATTCCTGGAGTGTTGGTGTTTCTGCAATACATGGAATTTTCAACTGGTGCCTAATTTACTTAAATATGGGGAGTTATGGGGTTTCTTTTTACTATTAGGTGCGTATACCTTTATAATACAAAAAAATACAGAAAACTAATTTTTCGTAAATTAGTGATTTTTGGGGTTTCTGAAATACGTGATTCAATTGTAGTATAGGGATCAACAAAAAGATTATGGTACAAAATCAAGATGGCCGAACAGAATGTCGAGTCCCTAAATGTCAAAAAATATGTTTTATCAATTCCGTTGGTCCGTCTGTCGGTTTGTCTGTCAGTTTGCGGCATAACTTAAAGACTACTTACCCAATTGACTTCAAATTAAAATTATAATTATAAAAAATTAAAGGTATGACCTGGTCATATTTTGTTAACAATGCAATATGGCGAGAAAAATGGGGGCTAGTGAAATGTTTTAAAAATTATTATTAAAAACATACTTATCAAATTTACTTCAACTTTTGTACAAACATCAGAGTACTATGTTGGAATCAACTGGTAAAATTCTGGTACGAATCTAAGATGGCGGAACACAATGGCGGCTTATAAAAATGTTTAAAAATTCAGCCTGAAAAAAACTATATAATGGATTGATTTCAAAATGTGTGCCATAACTAATTGCGGTATAGGGATCGAATAGTAAAACTGTGTTACTAATTCAAGATGGTGGAACAAAATGGCGGCCAAATAAAATGTTTGCAATCGTGAAAAAAAATACTTTCTCAGGTTCTACATATCTTCATGTTTTAGCGTCCCTAGATGCCAAAAATTATGTTTTGTCAACTCCGTCGGTCCGTCTGTCGGTCTGTTTGTCTATCTGTCAGTTCGCGGCATAGCTTAAAAACTACTTATCAGATTGACAAATTTTAGTCGAAAATTGGGCGTCATATGTGGATGACCTTCTAATATTTTGGTAAAAATCCAATATAGCAGAACAATGTTAAACAAATTATTACTATCAAAACTAATTATCCAATTTACTTCAAATTTTGCACAAAAATCAAGTGTTATATAGGAATTAACTGGCAAAAATCTTGGAGAAGACAATATATTTAACACATACAGGGTGACAATTTAAAAACTTGAAACGGCCATATCTTAGGAAGGAAAAACTTAATCAAAAAACGCTCAAACCACTTTCTATAAAATAAAGAGGGAACAAATAAAAGCGTATTATTCGACCCTTATCCATTGGGCAGGGTGAGATACACCTCCAAAATCTTAAATAGAAAGGGGGGTCGAGTGATACATCATCTTAAAGCTCTTGAAATATGCTTTTCAATGATACCATAGAAAGCAACTTTTCGTTAAATTCTTCTGTATTTATTAAAGGAAACCATAAATAAAAACACAGTTTTGAACATTTTTATTTTTATTTAAGTAAATGCTCAAAATGATTGGTACCGATATCCTGACATGTCTCTTAAGAATTCTAAACATTTTAAGCATGGTATTATATTTGTTTATGAATATTCGCATTTTATTATCACAATATTTACTTTAAAAGTAAAATATTCTATTAGTATTAATATTTTAACAGTTGACTTTTGGTTCAGTTTAAACGAAAAGCAGCACTTATCTTAAATAATAGTGTACAACATAGCTGAACGTGTAGAAATGATTTACATTTATGGTTCTCAGGATCAATGTTTCTTAAGGACAGCCCAAAGATTTAATGAAAGGCACCCAGGTCAAAATATAAGTCCGGAGTATGTTCGCCAACTAGTAGCCAAATTTGAAGAAATTGGCTCTGTCGCGAATAAAAAGAGAAATCAACCGAGACTAGTTGACGAAGCAGCGCAAATTGAAATTCTGGGGCAGTTTGCAATTAATTCAACTTTATCAACTCGTTAAGGAGCTGTAGCAACTGGCTTATCTCGTGACACAATAATAAAGATACTTAAATTTCATAAGTTTCATCCCTATAAACTGCGAATACTGCAAGAACCCGGATAGAAGAATCCAGTTTTGTGAAATAATGACAGATAGAATTACGACAGAACCTCGACTAGTTAAAAATATTTATTTCAGTGATGAATGTACCTTTTATTTGAATGGACATGTTAAAAAGCAAAACTGTTGTTACTGGAATGACGAGAACCCACACGTATTTAGAGAAGGGCATAGTACCCCCAGAAAATTAATATTTGGGCTGGTATATTGGGAGACGTAATATCGGCCCAATATTTATAGAAGGGAATTTAAATGGCGACATGTATGTTGAAATGCTACAGAGATCTATTGAACCACTAATAGTGCGGGGGTTAGAAAATCAGAGGGACATACAAGGAAATTTAGCATTAGAAGAACGCTTACTGCACAGGATGGGGCACCTCCTCATTATGTAGTTCCCGTCAGGAAATGGTTGGATGATAATTATCCCAACCAGTGGATTGGAAGAAGAGGTCCTGTTGAATGGCCACCTAGATCCCCGGACCTAACACCTCTTGACTTCGTTTTTGTGGGGTCACCTTAAATCTGTGGTGTTTAAAATGCAACCTGAGTCAATAGAGCAACTCAAGGACAGGATAGTTCAGGAATGCCGTGCTATATCCAGAGAAACGTTTACAAATATACGCGAAGAATTTGAACAAAGGCTTTATTATTGTCTTCAAAACAACGGGAACCATTTTGAACATTTAATTAAATAATTATAAAAAAATTCACAATTGTGTTTTAATGTATTGTTTCCTTTAATAAACACAGAAGAATTTCACGAAAAACAGCTTTCTATGATACCATTGGAAAGCATTTTTCAAGAGCTTTAAGATGATGTATCACTCGACCCCCCTTTCTATTTAAGATTTTAGGGGTGTATCTCACCCTGTCCAAGGGGTTACAGATAAGGGTCGAATAATACGCTTTTATTTGTTCCCTCCTCATTTTATAAAAAGTATTTTGAGCGTTTTTTGATTAAGTTTTTCCTTCTTAAGATATGGCCATTTCAAGTTTTTAAATTGTCACCTTGTATATACGGTGAGTATGGACTTTACCAAATCGGGTCATACTTCATTATTCCTAACAAATGGAAAAAAAACCATAAAGAAGTTTTGGGTAGAGGAAATTTACCGATAATATAACGAACTGATGTAAAAGATTTGAAACTAAATATTTTGTTGTGTTGAATTGTTTTTTGTGAATATTTACCATCTGAGTTCTAGGACCATAAATAATTTACTTACGGCCCTAGGGAAGGAAGAAACTCTTACGACCCCCTTTTTGAGGTACTAATGATACACTTACACGGCAAGAATTAAAAAAATTGATTCTTATACCCGCTATATTTTTCGTTTGTTATTTTCCCAGTCCATAATAAAAAACTAAAATATTAATTTGAAAAATGGCGTTACAGTAATGAAATAAAACAGACGCTAACAGAGAGAGTATACAACAATCTACTACCCTTCCAATTTTTAATTAAAAAAAAATATAACGGTAGTGGTCAGTTGGTCGACAAAAGTAGTCGCAAAAACAATAATTATGTTTATTATCTTACTTTCGGAGTCACTTTCCTCTCAGGCATATCATAAGCAAATCGTACGGTGTTCGTTATATCCTAAAAATAAGTTGAAACAATTCCTTTGTTATGTCTCAAATACACGTTTAATTGTTAGTACCTAACGGTTATGTAACACGAGTAATACGATACATACGTGAGTTTTTAATTTTTCTTTGCAAAAATTATTAATAGAGGAAGTAGTCTAAATATAGCCCCACTATAGAGTTTTAACTTCCGAATTTATATATAGGAACGTGTAAGAACCGTGCCGCGATATCAGACAGAGAAATCGTCAGTGTCGGTTTTCTTGATCTTGTGCTTTTTTTTTCAAGGATACTTTTTTCGTGATGTCGATTTTCGGGGTAAGTGAATAACATTTGTTACTTATCGTGCACCTGTTATTTGCCCTTGGCGGATATAAGTGGATCATTTATGCGGATACTATAATTAATATGAACCAAACGGAATGAAATAACTGGTTTTCTTCATTTTATTGGGTAATTTAATTTGTCACTTTTACTTTCTTTATGATGTTATTATTAATTATATAGTATGGCGATATAATGCCGCAATACATATAATAATTATTGTAATTTTAATAATAATAATAATAATAAATACGTTTATTTTGAAAGATTAAAAGGATTACCAATTAATTAAAAATGAAAAAAATCGGTAAATTTTCTTTACTCGGAATTTTTCTCGTTATAAATACAGTGAAACCTCTCAACAACGGACAGCCGCCGTTCCACAGAAACCTTTCGTTGTATAGAGGTGTCCGTTGTGGGGAGGAAACAAATTAAATGCCAGTGTAATTTAAAAAAAAAAATATTGTGTTTTTAAATAAAAAAAAAAATATGTTTAATACAAATTATTAACACAATTGTTACTACGTATACACCAACATCTTTTACATACATATATGCATACAATAAAAATGTACTACCTAATATAAAATATTATAATACCCACATATACAGTTTGATACAGTTCTACTTTATAAAAAGTTTTTATTTAAAAAAAGTATCAAAATATCAAGTGTTGTTTGTCTTAAACTAGTTAATTTATTTTTAATAATTTGAGATTCCATTTTAGACGCAACTTCTGAGATTTTTTCCCCTAAAACAGAATCTTCAGATAACATACAAACGTTTTCAATATCCCTTAACATTTTATATGCTTCCTTAATGTTCTTAATATTGGATCATCATCACTGTCAGATGAAATTTGACCGTTCTCACTATTTTGAATTTCACTGATGCACTCACGTACACTTATGTTAGGATTTTGTGTGAATAAACTTTCATCAATTTCTGAATACATTGATGTTTCTACATAATTCCGATAATGGTCCATCATCTTGACTATCGTAGTCAACGTTTTCCTCGAGAATTTCGTCGAATCCAGCTTTGCGAAAGCACTTATCGATGGTCTTGGATTCGACTTTTTTTTATGCAGCAACAGTCCAAGTCAAGGCACTTACAACATTTATGGAATTCTCCAATTATTCGGTAGATTCAGAATACCCCATGGATGACAAAAGTCGCTTGATTAAAAACTTTCGGTAGTGGTTTTTAAAATTTTGAATTGCGCCCTGGTCCAATGTTTGGCAATGTGATGTTGTATTTGGCGGTAAAAAAATTGTTTTAACAATTTTTAAGCCCAGTTTTATGTGAGTTCCAAAAATAAAATTTCGGTTTTGCGGTCAAATTTCATCAACCAATTTGACATTATATCCCTTGTCATTAATGCTTTCTTGTTATAGTACCATTCAAGTGGCAATTTTTCCACGCTTGGTCCTTTAAAACAACAGGATTTTTTACTTTTTCCAATCACCAGTGCATTTTCTTTTTCTTCATTCATAGCGAAGTAAAATAGTAAGTCTCTCCTTGAACGCTTTCCCCCCAGCACATGTTTCGCCTTTTAAAGAAAGCGTTTTATTTGGTATAGGCCGGAAAAAGAGTCCCGTTTCATCGGCGTTATAAATGTCTCTCGGTGCTTATTTTTTGATAATAGCACATAATTTAGTCCGCCAATCTGTTACCTGAATCAAGTCTACAGCCGCTGCTTTGCCACAGATGGATTTTCAAGAGATATTATGACGTTGACAGAATTTCTCCAACCATCCGTTTGATCCTTTAGAACCATCAACATGAAGATTCTTTACAAAACCAGTCGTAGACAATTTGGTCTATTGCAGCATCCTCAGTTTTCGTAAATTTCTTTTTCTCTTTCATGTTCCCGGTCTCGGCGAATCGCTTGTTAAGATCGCTCTTGTTTCTCAAAATATCACCAATTTGAGATTTTCCTACACAGAATTTTTCGACTAATACTCTAACACTAAATTTGTTTTTTCTGCGTACGGGAATATATTTCAACTTTTTCTTGAAGACTCAAAAACTTTTTTTTGTTTGAAACCTATTGATCGCACCAGAGTAACATCAAAACTAAGATATTCTATTGATGAAGACTACATTTTATAAAAATAAGGTGATCTATTTATTATGCAATTCACCGCAATTTACCTACAAGCCAGACAGCATAAGCCAGCCTATTGTTAAACTAGTGCTATTAACCATAACGTGCAATAAAAATACCGGCATTAAATGAGGGTTTTTCAAAAATTATCTGAACATCTGTCCGTTCTGAGGAGGTAAGTTTCACTGTTTTTATTAAAAATGTTCCAAATTTTACTGTCCGTGTCCGTTGTTGAGAGTGTCCGTTGTCAAGAGGGTTTAACACACAGGAATACATATACTGACCGTCTGTGACTTCAAAATTGTCCGTTCAGCAGAGGTGTCCATTGTTCGGAGGTGTCCGTTATGGGAAATTTCACTGTATTTTTTTTTATTAGGAATAGTGACGAGTTGTCCAATTTAGTTCCATACATAGTCATGTAGTAACACATATACTATTTCTTCAAACATTTTTATTGGGCGCCATTTTGTTCCATCATTTAGGATTCCTACCAGTTTCTACCTACGCCACACTTGATTTTTGAGTATAATTTACAACAAATTCAAAAAATAATGTTTCGCTATCTTGAATTCGTGCCATAACTTTACCAGTTTATCTTTATATGACACTTAATAGTTGCACATAAATTGAAATTAATGGGTAGTTTTTTCAAAATATTTTATTAAGTTGGCATTTTCTTTTGCTCCTATGTGCATACCAAAATGGTAGCTGTTCATTCCTATGTAACATTTTGGAATTTGGGTGATTAGTTTTTTTAGTAATATTTTTTTTTACGTTTTACTAGGCCGCCATTTTGTTCTGGCATACAGGATTTTTACCAAAATATTACCAGGTCATTTACATATGAGCAGTTTATAAAGCTATGCCGCGAATTAGATAGACAGACAAACCGACAAACGGACAGACGGAATTGATAAAACATTTTTTTTTGGCATCTAGTCTAGGGACGCTAAAACCTGAAAATATGTAAAATCTAGGAGGGTGATTTTTCACGATTACAAATATTTTATTTGGCCGACATTTTATTCCGCCATCTTGAATTAGTACCGTAGTTTTATTAGTTCACCTCTCTACCACAATCAATACCACAATTACTCATGGCACACAATTTGAAATCGGTCTATTAAGTAGTATTTTCAGGCTGAACTTTTAAATATATTATTAAGAAGCCATGTTGTTCCGCCATCTTGGATTCGTACCAAAATTTTATTAGCTCATTCCAATTTAGTTCTATAGTAATATTTTTTTTAACATTTCACTGGCCTGTAATTTTGTTTTGTCATATTGGATTTTTACCAAAATGTTACTAGATCATTCCCATATAAACCTTAATTTTTGACCAAAATTTGAAGCCAGTCAAGTAAGTAGTTTTTTAGCTATGCCGCGAACAGAAACCGACAGACAGACAGACCGACGAAGTTAAGAAAACATCTAGGGACCTTGTAACGTAAAGATTTGAAAACATCTCGGTGGGTGATATTGGATAATACTTAAGACACAATTAGCAACACGTTATGGACTAAGATCGGGTAAAAAAAACAGGTTTCGCCTTTTTAGTTGTAAAATTCAACTTTAATTATTAGGAAAAGAAAAATAGTGTAACATTCGTTTATACTTCAAAATAAATTACAGTTTAAAAAAATAAATACTTATGGGTGTGCTAGTACAAACTATTGTCTTTACGAATTGTTTTATTTGCTTTTTTCGAAATTTTAGGGGTTATAAACTTCTGAAATCGCTCAAAAATTTATTGTACGATTTAACTTTATGAAAGCTAACAGATCTTTCAAATAATGCAATGTCACGTACGGGGGAATAAAGTATTTTTGAAATTTCACATTAACATGTAAGGAAGTCGGGGCATAGTACAAGGCTAAAAATAATTTGTTTTGTTCTACATAAGTTATAAATATTTGCCGTATCCTGACTGACACTATATTACGTATCTAAGTAAGCACTTAAATATATAAAAAATGTTTCGGTTATTCAAAAAATTAACGTTTTTTAAAATATGTAATTTGTTACTTTTTATCTTACTGTAGGGGTAATGTGAAATTGTAATGGGGCAAAATGAAATGATCCTAAACATTTGCATACATTTAACTGACAACTAATTTGAGTAAGATTTTACCTTACCTTAATAATCTAGTTTTAGATTACGAATAAGGTAGCATTTTGTTGTAGAAGAAAAAAGAATTGTAATACAAATTTTATATAACAAGACAAGTAATCAAAAATTGTAAAAAAGCACATGGGCTAAAGTGGCATTAACTAAAATGCAAAAAAAAGATTTATATAGAAATATTGTGGTGCACTGAGTGAACTGAGACATTCTGTCTTCAATTCTCCGTTCAGCTTTGTGAAAAAAAACTGAGCCTGTAATAAATTTGAGGAAGAATCTTTACAAAATTCTGCTTCGTCAACCGAATCTGAGTCATCAGATACAATTTTTTCTTTGCGTCTAATTTTGGGTAAAGTCTTGATGTCAGTATCATTTACTTTTCCTTTGACTTGGTTAACAGCTATTTTCGGCGTATTCTTTGTCGACTGATTATTTTTCATTTCGTGAAATTAAGGCGAAGCTGTTATACTTGTTGTTTTATCATTTTTTCTTGAAGTCCTTTTCGTTTTTGTCACTTTTGGGGGAAGTAATTGTTCTGGAGAAAAGTACAATTTTTCTGGCCTCTTATGAACTTTATTTAATGATCCAGGTTTTGGAGATGTAATGAAAGTTTTATTTTGGCTGAAATCATTATTTTCTTCTCTACTAACGAAACTACTGTTGATGCATTATTTAACTCCGAAGGCAAGCTTCCCCCGTTTATGTTACTTGATTTTGATTGGTTATTATTTGGAACTTCATTTTCTCTATTCATTGTATTTGATGATTCAAAGAGTTCATCAGAAAACATCTGGGGATTCATGAGACATATTCTGGTGATCTTAAAGCCACTAATTGCATTTGGGTTACAACAAACAGGTCACTTATTTCTGCGATAGAAAGTACTTTTCCTGGGTGGTTCCTAAGCTATGTCTTGACACTTTGAAGAAATCATGGTTCTTGGGATTAGACCGGGTTCAAATTGGAATTACTATCCGATGTTTCGTCTTCGACTGCACGAGGTATCTTCAGGGATCTTTACTCCACGAGATCTGAATACTGAATGAGCTCAAAGAGATTCATCGCTTTCGCCGAATTGTGACCCTGTGTTAAGATCGGTTTCCACGTGAAATGTGGACCTTAACCCGTATCTCTATTGAAATTTTTTGTACGTTTAAGAATTTCAAAAGATTCTCTAATTTTTTGTTTATAAAATTCTGGAACCGATACTTGTACTTAAGATATACATAAAGAAAACGTCCAAACGTTGCAGGCGATGCGAAGTGTGAGATGGCAATACAAGTATATACAGGGTGACAATTTAAAAACTTGAAATGGCCATATCTTAGAAAGTAAAAACTTAATCAAAAAACGCTCGAAACACTTTCTATAAAATAAAAGGGGAACAAATAAAAGCGTATTATTCGACCCTTATTTGTAATCCCTTGGGCAGGGTGAGATACACCCCTAAAATCTTAAAAAGAAAGGGGGGTCGAGTGATACATCGTCTTAAAGCTCTTGAAAAATGCTTTCCAATGGTACCTTAGAAAGCTGTTTTTCGTGAAATTCTTCTGTGTTTATTAAAGGAAACAACAAATTAAAACACAATTGTGAAATTTTTTATAAATATTTAATTAAATGTTCAAAATGTTTCCCGTTATTTTGAAGACAATAATGAAGCCTTTGTTCAAATTCTTCGCGTACATTTGCAAATGTTTCTCTGGATATAGCACGGCATTCCCGAACTATCCTGTCCTTGAGTTGCTCTATTGACTCAGGTTGCGTTTTAAACACCAACGATTTAAGGTGACCCCAGAAAAAGAAGTCAAGAGGTGTTAGGTCCGAGGATCTAGGTGGCTATTCAACAGAACCTCTTCTTCCAATCCACTGGTTGGGATAATTATCATCCAACCATTGCCTGATGGGAACTACATAATGAGGAGGTGCCCCATCCTGTTGAAAATGTAGTAAGCGTTCTTCTAATGCTTAATTTCCTTGTATGTCCCTCTGATTTTCTAATTTCCGCACTATTAGTGGTTCAATAGACCTCTGTAGCATTTCGGCAGACATGTCGCTATTTAAATTTCCTTCTATAAATATATAAGCTGATAATTACGTCTCCCAATATACCAGCCCAAACATTAATTTTCTGGGGGTACTGGGTATGCCCTTCTCGAAATACGTATGGGTTCTCGTCATTCCAGTAACGACAGTTTTGCTTATTAACATGTCCATTCAAATAAAAGGTACATTCATCACTGAAACAAATATTTTTAACTAGTCGAGGTTCTGCCGTAATTTTATCTGTCATTATTTCACAAAACTGGATTCTTCTATCCGGGTCGTCGCCACCAAGTTTTTGCAGTAAGTGCAGTTTATAGGGGTGAAACTTATGAAATTTAAGTACCTTTCTTATTGGTTCACGAGATAAGCCAGTTGCTACAGCTGCTTGACGAGTTGATAAAGTTGAATTAATTGCAAACTGCTCCAGAACTTCAAATTGCGCTGCTTCGTCAACTAGTCTCGGTTGATTTTTCTTTTTATTCGCTACAGAGCCAGTTTCTTCAAATTTGGCTACTAGCTGGAGAACATACTCCGGACTTACATTTTGACCTGGATGCCTTTCATTAAATCTTTGGGCTGTCCTTAAGAAACATTGATCCTGAGAACCATAAATGAAAATCATTTCTACACGTTCAGCTGTGTTGTACACCATTATTTAAGATAAGTGCTGCTTTTCGTTTAAACTGAACCAAAAGTCAACTGTTAAAATATCAATACTAATAGTACAAGTTACTTTTAAAGTAAATATTGTGATAATAAAATGCGAATATTCATAAACAAATAAAATATCAGGCTTAAAATGTTTAGAATTCTTAAGAGACATACCAGGATATTAGTACCCGTCATTTTGAATATTTACTTAAATAAAAATAAAAATGTTCAAAACTGTGTTTTTATTTATTGTTTCCTTTAATAAATACAGAAGAATTTCACGAACGAAAAGTTGCTTTCTATGGTATCATTGAAAAGCATTTTTCAAGGGCTTTAAGATGATATATCACTCGACCCCCCTTTCTATTTATCTTATTGGTGTATCTCACCCACCATGCCCAAGGGGTTACAGATAAGGGTCGAATAATACGCTTTTATTTGTTTCCTCTTAATTTTATAGAAAGTGTTTTGAGCGTTTTTTGATTAAGTTTTTCCTTCCTAAGATATGGCCATTTCAAGTTTTTAAATTGTCACCCTGTATACATTCTTTCCGCCAATTTCGATTAACGCTAAGATTTGAACATGTGTAAGTAGCATGTCTATCCAGAATAAGTAGCACGGTATTTTTCGGTGTCGGTTTAGCCTATTTCATGAAATGATTTATCCATGTTGGTGCAAAAATTTCTGTTTGCATTCAACTTGATGGGTGATAGACAAATTCAGCTTCGGGGGAAGTAATATTTCAAGAAGAAAATTTTTTTCTTGGTCTGGGCAAAACAACTAAAAGCGGAATAAATTAATCAATCGCGTTACAACAATTAAGCCACGTACAATATCTCTTTCAGAGGAAGACAACACATTGATCCGCATTACGAGCAATAATTGTTGAGAGTTTATTAGGAACAGTCGCGATTCCTATTTCGTTGCAATTGTAGATTGCACTAGATGAAACATTATATTTTTCCATAAGGTTTCCTAGAAGCTCAATTTTTTTTACGTTAACTCTATTTAATGCCATCGCTCTAGTTGCCGATGTATTTTCTGTCGGAACTCTTAATGACATTTGCTTATCGGGCTTTAAAAAACTCTCGACAAAATCTTTCCCAGCCTTTTTTTCAAAAATTATGTGAAATGTTATTTTGTTTCGCATCCTGGAATTTCATAAATCTCAAATCTATTATTGTAAGACCAAAAAAACATTTTCTGCATATTTAAAAGATAATTAGTAGGTCGGATTCTTGATGCTTTATAAATGTTGGTCTGAATCTTCTGCTTGTTAGCTAATTTTGTAGCCTCTCCATTTGCATGTGCCAAACAATGTTGCTAAGGCAGCTTCAGACCTTTCACTAGCAGCACTGTAGCTGTATAGACTTTCTGAATTTTTTTTCTCCAACGAGTTGTGGTAAAATACATTTCAGCAGAATGGCATTATTTTAGACACAAGCTTTGAGTTGGCCCTCAGATGGTATCAAGCTGATTAGTCAAAATTGGGTCAAATTGTTTGTGTTCTAAATTTTGGAAATATGTGTAACAAGAGCTTCCTTCCATAACATTGAAAATTTATTATCTGGAAAAAAGGTATTAAATAGGTTTATAAAGATTGCTACAATACAAAAATTGCTTCATTTCAACGAAAGAGGGAGAAAAGCTTATTAGGTTGTCCAGAATGCTGCCAAATTTCACATCTAAAATGGTGGCTTGTAGGCAAGCAACGAATTTACGCACTGTTATGAATGAATCTGGCTTCGTAAAATTCATGATTTTCCTTTTTTTAACTAACAAAATTACGTTTCTTTGGAATTAAACGATCCCTGAGAGTATACATGCAACTATTTATTTTTTAAAACATATTTTTGTGTTTTAACTGATTTTCCAGTGCGTATAATACATTTTAACAAGTTTTTGTCGTTATATATGAAGCCAGATTTATTCAAAATAACGTATAAAATCGATATGTGTCTACAGGCGGTCATTTTGGATGTCATATTTGACAGCATTCTGAGCAGCCTAATACTTGTTATCTATGTTGATGATTTTATCATAGCCTGTTCAATCGAAAACAGTTTAAAAACTTTAAAATAAAACATTAGATATGCATGACTTATGAAATTTGAAATATTGTCTTGGTTTAGAGTTTACACAGGAAAATGAAGAAATAAAAAATTAATCAGTGTAAATACATTACAGACGTTTTAAAGACGTTTATTTAATATGATAAATTGTAATAACGTGATCACTACGGGATATTGCTCTGCAGACAGAAAATCTTACACTGTATATTGTGTTTTTTGTATGCCACCGAAATAGTAAATTGATAAGCAAAAGGAAATAAAAAACTGCCACCTTATCCACTGCCCAAGCAGAGTATATGGCACTTACAGATACAGCACAAGAGGGACTACATTTAAAAACATTAACGTTGGATATGGGTAAAACTCGTAAGAAAATTTGTATCCTAAATGACAATTAAGCTGCACAAGACCTAGCAACTAATCCTATACTAAATGCAAAATCGAAGCATATTGCAATTAAACAGCAAATTATACAAGATATAGTTATTATTTTATAACCATATGTATGTAGTTAGTACGACAGTGTTTTATATAGTTTATCAATAAAAAACCAAAACTATATAAAACAAAGTCCCATATTATTCTAATAAAACAATAAACATAAGTCAAAATTAAAAACGTTTGTGCTTGTTTTTAATATTACCAGTTTTGGCAATTTGATTAATTATCATTTACGAGGGCTATTTTTTTTTCAATTTTCGGTTAACTAGTAAAAACAAATAATGTCAAAAAGAAGATTGAACATTTTAAACTATTTTTCAACATAGTCTCTATAGATATTAAGGCATCTGTCGTAACGCGGAACTAGTTTTTGTATACCCTCCTCATCCCAAGTTGCCATTTTGAGTTTTCAACCAGTTTAGAACACCCATTTTGAGCTCCTCGTTAATGTTGAACCGCAGTTTTCCCAACCACACTTCTATCTTGGTGAATAAATGGAAGTCACTTAATGTTAAATCCGGACTGTAAGGAGAGTGGTCGAACACCTCCCATCCAAAATTATTGAGCAGATTTTGTTTGTGCTGCTGCATGAGGGCGTACATTGTCATGAAGAAGTACATGCCTGTATAGCTCTCCTTAGACGCTTAAGGGTATCACAGTACGTCGCTGCAGTAACTGTGAACCCAGGCTTCATGAGTACCAACAGTAAAATTCTTCCACAGACCCAAAATACTATCATATGTAGCTATCAGTTAGATAAAGTTTGTTTAAACATGTTTGGTTTATTGGGCGAGTTCGTATGCTTCCATTATTTCGATTGCTCTTTTGTTTCAACATGCACAAACTGGACCCACGTTTTGTCTCCGATTTTAATCTTTGCTAAAGACTTGACTGTACCTCTGCAAATACTCTAAGGCAGAACTCGTATACCAAATTTGTGTTAGCCGAGTTTTACTGTAACAACAATGACGCTCTCGAATCACATTATTCAATTTATTGATAATATCGTCTGTTGCTACAGACTATCTTCCCTGTCGGTCTTTATCATGGACATCAGTTCGTCCTTCCCGGAAAACCCTACATTCTTTTCGTTCTGCACGATAAATTTCTCCTGCATTGTTGCCTTCAGTTTGAAGAAAGCGCATCACAGAGCGAATCGCACATTTGGCGGGAGCTTCGATTATAGTAGGCATAATTAAACAACGTTCATTAAAAAACTATGGATGGATTAATAAATGAAACCACCAGCTAAGCGCCGCGTCTCCATGGCAATTGAACATCTATAGCCAACTTAACGGAACTTGAAAAAAAAAATAACCCTCGTATGTTATTTAAGATTACTAATATCTGCTTTTTGCAAATTACATATATATTTCTCCTCCTTTTAGGCGTTCCTGTTGGTACCAGTTTTCTTTCTCACCATAGTTCATGGTAATCCATTGCCAGGAGGGTCCCATCACCAGTAAGCATAGAATATTATTACTTATAAACATCATTTTAACAACAAGAAACAGGTAAATACAGAGTGTTCGGTAAAATATATTGCATATTCTCGGAAGTGTATATGAGAGGTCAAAATAACTCTAGTTTTCATCTGTGGCCTGACGATTTAGGAAAAATTTAAATTTAGTAGTATAGTTTTGTTCGCAGAAGATGCGAGGAGAGCGAAAAATAAATTACCATAATTTGCATATCAGTCATGAAGACAATGCCCATTCAATAGTCCAAACAAATCACCAACAAAAGTTGATAGTTAACATGCTTGCGGCGATTATTGGATCATATTATTAAAACGTTCTTTTTTGGAGACAGATTATAGAAAGAAAGACAATTACTTAGACGGTTTATCAGGAAAATCAGAAATCAGATGTGGTTTCCATTCCGCTCCTCTGGGTTCCTCTGAGCACGGTCTTATTACTATTTATTATGCTATACAACAGGAAGTTGTAGAATCCATGCCACCTCGTACTGTTTGGAACTATAATTCCGCTGACTGGGATGGGTTCTTGGAATGATGTTTGTTTCTCTATCAAAAATTATTCCGGAATGTGTTCACAAATCTCTGATGTCATCCAATTAAGTGCAGAAACCCTTATACTATATTATATTAACACTTCAAAACCTCACAACAACAAACCTAAGTTTTGAAAATCCTGTGATAATGCCAAACTAGAGAAAATCCGTACTTTAAACAATTTTCTTAAGAACCCTATTTCAGAAAAACTACAGGCTGAAAACGAAGCATGAAATCATTAGCCATATAACTCTCGATCATCAAAAATGCCCTCAACATATGCATTAAAGACAAAGTTTTTTCTTGCCAAAATGGGGACCAATTATTTTGGTCGCTTGTCAGAAATATTAATCAAAAGTGCGAGAGCTTCTTTCCACCTCTAAATTTTGGTGATGAAATCGCCTCCACGTCTAAACCAAACGCTGAACTGTTTGCAAAACAATCAGCTTATCCCTTTCATCAGTACCAGCTTTACCATACAATTCTCAAAACACTTATTACCAAAAATTCATCGGGCCTTGATGGTATTCCAGCCACAGTCCTAAAAAAGCGCTGAACTGGCCCCTAGCCTACCAGGCTATTCTAAGTGTCCTATGACAAAGGCATTTTTCCTAAAAGCTGGAAATGCAGCCTGTTCTCAAAAAGGAACTCAAAACTCTTCCCGCTAAATACAGATCCATATCCCTACTCCCAATTTTGAGTAAAGCAATTGAAAAGTATATCAATAATGATCTTTTAAATTACTTTGAAAAGTATAATTTGATTCCATCGAATTCCACGAAAAAGCCCAAATTATTGCCATCAACATATTCAATTGATTAAGTCTGGCATAACGCACTCCTTAACAACCATCATGCCTGTGATCTTCCTTCAAAACTTTGAACTTGGATTGCCAGTTTTCTTTCCAACAGAAATATTTCTGTAGTGGTTAACGGTCATTCACCTAACTTTCACCAAATCAACGCAAGCGTTCCACAGCGTTTAGTGTTGGCAACCCATTTCGAAGAAATTGATGATAGACATAGAATAATGAATTTATCCTCAACAAAGAGATGTCATTGAGATCGTTGAATGAAAAGCAAATAACCTTATCCAGTTTAACGCCAATAAGATACAATCATGTTTACTATATCACAAATTATGTCCCAATACCCACACCATTCAAATTAATAATCAGATACTTGAAATCAGACATTCCTTTAGCCTGGTCATTATCACTTAAAAAAAAACTTCTCTGGCTTGACCACATCACCTCAATTGCCACACCAGCCGCGAAGACATTGGGTTTCCTTTTTCGAAGTCGAACATACTTTTCTTCTGCTAACTTGTATACCCTTTACACTTCGCTAATCAGACCGAGCCTTGAGTATTGCGCGCACGTCATATTGGGAGCAGCATCTTCTTCAGTCCTTGACCCTTTCCAAAAAAGATCTATTCGACTGATTGATGATCCAAATACAATGAAACTTGCAACTCTAGAACATCGTCGAAGTGTTAAGCGATCTACCTCTGTTTTATAGATACTATCACGGATTCTGTTCTGATGGATTACCATCCATCAATTCTATCAGAGAGACACGAGCATCGACCCCCATGCATTCCTTTACCGTCCAACTGCAAAGACCCATAGTATCCCGATTATGGAAGTGTTTCCAGCAAATGCCTTTCCTTCTGCTTCCAATCTAGAAATCTTTAAATCCCGCGTCAATAAACTTTCTCTGTCCTTTCTTAGAGCAACCATGGTAATTAGTATTTAAGTCTTCGGCCTTCGCGGTCTGCACCCTATCTTAAGTTTTTTAAATCTATTGGAGAACATAATCTTTCGGTTTAGCTGTAAATGTCACTAGTTTCAACTTCCGATTTAAAGGTTAAGTGCAAATCATTTCATTTTAAATTTAATAGTTTGGACGATAGAAGGCTCTAAGTGGCCAACATTGACAATTTTGGGATGCCATTTTCCTGAAAATAGTTGAATTTAGGTATAAGACATGTTAAAAATATGTGTTTAAAAGGATTCACTGGCACAAATTAATATAAGGGTGTTGCATTAAAGTGACGTCATAATTCTTACACAATTGACGTCATGACCAAATCAGTACTATTTAAAAAATCCGGGGTCTATTCATTATTTTAATGGGCAAAACAGTTTTTCTAAATTATGAATAGTTGGTCAAGCTATAGAATTTGTTCCAGTTAAATATGCTGTATAAATGAGCATTTACTCTTTAAACGTTTCAAGATGTAAAAAACGAAGGAGCTTTTGGATAGCAAAACATGTTAACAAATATTATTTAAGTGTTGTGTAAAGAAATATCTTTACCTACATATCCAGGTTCCTTTAGTAATTTTTTAAGAGATAGTGCTGCTACATAAATTAGTCTAGAGCGAGAGAATATCTAAACCCGCCACTGAGCAACCACAAAATCTAATTTTGGCCAATGAAATTTATAACAAACTTTTAGTTACGTATGTTAAATCCAATCCAAGCGGCTACATGTAACATTTTGAATTAGGGAAAAAAGACGAACCAGGAAAATACTGCAATATAATAAATCGTGATCAATAACTTTCTTTCGAGCGAAAGCTATGTGCATTTATTGCACAATATTTAGCAATCCCTTCGATAAAAATAAACGAATATTTCGATCCTCTCGAATAAGCCAAGAATTTCAAACAGATGGCAAGCGCGTAAAAACTTATATCTTTCTGACTGCATAATTATTGTATCAATATGACTGTTTAACGATTATAAATGTACAATTTTACAAGAGATATTAAAATATAAAACACCAAGATAAGATATGGCAAGATCACCTGCGTAAAAAATTTTATAGAATTATCCTGAGCTAAGGTGAACGAAAAGGCTGCGAAAGGTTAAGTTTCATACCAAACGGAATAAAAACCTTCTTAGCTTTTTACAACACCTTTTTTAGAAGTAATATTCTCAACACTTATTTGCATTGGCCTCTTTGAGAGCATATTAAACGTCCAGCCCATGCCTGAAAAATTTAAAGAAACAAAGATATGTTTATTTTGTTTTCGATTTAACAAATTTAAACGAATTATTTAAAAGCAAAAGTCAACTAATAGCCTAGTTAACTTCAGTGTGTTTTACGAAGCTTCATGTAATTTTAGACCCTATTTAGAAATCTAATAATAAAAATAGAGCTTTTGCAAAAAAATAATCGCATATCGTACTTTGAATATTCAATGATCAACCAAAGCTATCAAAATATTTCTCAAAAACGTGTCTGCATTCTTGAGTCCTAATAACTGCAGCAATCCGTTTTCCCATACTTCTAATGACCTCGGAAATCATTTCTTGAGGCGAATTTTCCCATATTTCAATTAAAGAAACCAGGGGCGGGCGGTGAAATTTTAAGAAAGGGAAGCAGTTTTTAGAAACTTACCTATTTGTAATGTAATTCGATTCTTCGATCATTTTTTTTTCAAATTCGTCAACGACGTCATCATAAAAACGTCGATGCTCCGACATATTTTGGAGAAGTTTATTTTCAAGTCTCTCCTGCCCCGTTGAATTTCTCACGAAATTTTTTATACGTTTAAGTGTTAAAAAATTGCGTTCTACTGATGAAGTTGTGGCAGGTATTGTCAATACTAATTCACACAATTTCGACACTTCGGTGTAGGCAACTTCCAGCTCCTTGTCTTTTAAGAATGGCATTAGTTCCTTAGCGTTATTTTTTGCGCTAATGTCATCAGTTTCGTAAATCACTTTTAGTTCAGATCACAATAATACTCGCATCTTCTGGAAAAGTTTTTCCTTTAAATGCATCAAAATTGCAGGAATTTAAAATCATTTAAACCGTTAAATCTATAGTTTATTTGTTGCTAAATTTGATCGATTATTTCATAAAAGAGGCGTCTGTATGATGTTTGATCATCTCCCACCTTGTCTGTTCGAAGATGCTTGGCTTGTGGCTCTACATTTAACGTCATCGTTTTCTCCCAAAACAGGTCAAAGTCATCTCTTTTTTGGCTTAACGTGGACTTAAAATCATCCACTTTTTTTATGCAAAAAGCAATATCATTTGTTTTAGTTTGTAATATATTAAAGAACATTGTCCGTGAATGGAAATATTTCTGAAAATATGTTCAACAAATAATTAAAATTAAAATCTCGTTTCAAACAGTCCAAAAACCCTCTCGAACTATTTATTGCTTCTGAATCATTATTTTCTATTATATTCTCAAATATTTCAATCAGTGATTCACGATTTTCAGATACTGTTAACACAAGTCTTCCATTATAGTTCCACCTAGTAGGAGCTACTTTGGGCAATCGTTTGTGGACAGTGGAGTCCAAAGCTTGTGTACGAAAAATACTTTACACTCTTTAATGTGATTGATGGACTGGGATAGAACTAAATTTAATTTATGAGCAAAACAATAGACAAACACAGCACTTGGGAAAGTTTTTCGAACTTTAGCTTGCTCTCCATTAATTTGTTTAGTAACGTTATAAACTACGGTATATAATGCATCTGCTGTACGATTTTCGGACACATTCTTAAAACCTAAAAATCGCTCTTGAATACTTTCGTCTGTTTTAACGTAGCGTATTATTATAGATAATTGGCTAAAATCAGTTGTTTCGTCCAGAACAACAGCAACGAACCGCGCTTCGCCAATCTCTTGCTTAATTCTTTTTAGAATAATGGTTGCAACAGCGGAAATTAAATCATTCTGGATTCGATTCGACGTTCCGCGAAAAACGCTAGAATGCTCTAAATAATTTTTTAAGCAATCATCATATTTAGCCATTAAACTAAGTAAATCTTGAAAATTTCCTCTATTTGAGGAAACCCTTGTTTCCTCATGACCTCTAAATCCCAATTCGTGCTGTCCGTGAAAACAAATAACATCGATAAGTCTTCTTAATATTCGCCTATTTTTATCGACTATTTCATTGTGTTGGCGGAGATTAATTTCCAACTGTTTATTAAGGGCGTGTTCAATTCTGGTTTTGCCGGAGACTTTTTCTTTTATGACGGCCTGTAAATGCGCTCTGGACATAATGTATCTTTTTACAGCTTTATGGAAATTGTTTAAATCGGAAAAACCAGTTTTATTCCAGAGACTTTTTTCATTTTCAAAAAGTAAACATGGCCAACAATATAATTTACCTATATTTTCACACCCTGTTAGCCATTTAAATTGTTCGTATTGTTTTTCCGGATAAAAATGTCTAAAAAAATACAGTTTTTCATTTTTGTGGTTAAATTTTTCATAGGCGGTTTTGTCCTTCCTTTGGAAATTATTTGAAGCTTATCAGCGAAGTTTAATGTTGAAAATCCCTTTATTATTAAGACACATACCACACGTTCACACACACTCTTCTTACTAAATTCTCCAACATTTTCAACGTTATTACCGACAGCCGAAGTTGACGGTATTTGCATATCCACGTCTGTATTATTGTCTTCTATATCGCACCATGCACGACAAGAACCTACTCCAACGATAGCTTCCGCCACCACTCAAAACACGCGACTGAAATGCAAAAATGGCAAACAGCCGGTGGAAATTTTAGTAACCTCTGGCTCGATTCACAGGAAATCAAGCATACAGGACTTGGCTGCAGTGAAGCTAGCGGCCCGCATAGGTTCTATTCGATATTCTATTGTGGCTGGGTCGAAGTCAAGGCCGCTTTTATTATGGGCTTGATAATGAAGATAATATTTTAGCATTTTTAATATAAAATAAATTAATGGTTTCTTATTTCAAAAATTACATTTTCGAAGATGTTTTGTAATTTTTTTTGGGGAAGCACTGCTTCCCTTGCTTCCATAGACTGCACGCTTCTGAAAGAAACTCTTACCTCATCTGTTGGAGAACAGAAATTCTTGACCTAAGTCATGTACCTAGCTTATCCCAGGCATGTTCATAGCGAACCACGTATGGGCGAACATTGGAACATTACCTTGCATTAAGAGAAAATTTGCTCTGATATAAGGGTAACTCATGATCTTGTAGAACATCTCCTATATACCTCGTTGCTGCGCCATTATCAATAGACAATTTGCATTTTTTTGGACCCAGCACGAAAACCTTCTATATATTAGAAAAAACTAACCCCAAAGTTTGGAATGGAAATCTTTATACGTTAATTTATTACAGGTAATTGAAATACAGCCGCATGATTTCAGACGGTGCTTTTGTATTGCCTATTGTTAGTATGACTTGGTGGAATATTTCTTCTTACTCATCACTAACAGCACCCAAATTTCCGGGAAAAAATTTAATTGGTGCAAGAGTTTAAGAAACATGCGACAGCCCATTTTGAAGTGGTTTTCAAGTAGTTCTTCTACAAGTTTTTCGTAGTTTTCTCACTTTTCATCCCTTAGTGTTTTTTTTAATTTGTGATCGAACAAATATTCCTTCCTTAAGCTTAGCATCACTTAGAACAGGAAAAAAATTGTTTTTTTTATACTCATCTCCTCCTTTATCTCCTGCTTTTACGAAATTTTTCATCAGGCCTATTTTAATATGTAAAAGGAGGTAACAGAACTTTTTTTTAATCAAGACGAGGTATATTCTTTACGTTAACTTGGTCTGGAATAAATTGATCTCCGTGAAGCCATTCTTTTACTTGTTAATGGCTGTGTTGCTCTAATGTCCCAATGTATGGATAAAAACCAAAAAAATCCATAACACTATTTGGAGTAACACATATACCCATTTTATTCTGCATAATAAAAAATAAAATAGCTGCTGGTTACTGTTCCTAAATATAACAAAAATACTTTAGGGTAGGATTCCTACAACGCTATATTTCATGTCTTAATTTAAGTTTCACAAAACTATTATATAAATAATATTTCACCTTAAATACACGAACGCCGGTTACGAAGCTTGTATTTCAATGCGGTAAACGGGGATTTATTTCTATTGGACAATATTTCAAAGTCAGCGACATAGTTTTGGGCTCTCTTTAAAAAAAAATAACAAATGACTAATAAAGAGTAAATCAAAATACAAGAGTCTAACCACACTACACCACAACTTGTTACGTTCTGGACGCGCGTCTCGCTAACCAAGTTAGCATCATCAGCAGATGATATAAACTAAAGTAATTTATCCCAACCGAGACTATTTATAGGTAAATGTGGTCACACTTGGTTGCGTCCGACTGCACCGTTGTCAAATACACAATACACATACAATGTCTTTATTTAGTGCATTTTTTGTTTAGCACTAAATAAAGACAGACTTTGTAACAGTTTTGAAACAACCTGACGTTAAAACTTGCATTAAATCAAGAATAAACACATAATAAATCATAACCAAATTAAAAAAAATATTAGGAATGAGGTTAATGAGCATAGAACTAAAAAAATATGTATATAACTAACAGGAAAAAAATGTCTTTTTTGTAATTTATGAGAAAACTATTTCTTATGAAAATACTTGTCACTACTGTAAATTACTTTACTATTTTGGCAGTGGTAAGTATTCTATGGAATTTTTATTGTGATTTATACTTAATGTGATGCTTTCTTTCATCTACAATATTAAATGCATTATCAGAATTTGCTTTTACAAAAGCATACTCGTTTGATTATGTAAAGCCATTTGATTCAAAATACTCTATACTGCCAGTCCAAATTGGCACAAAAATTTAAAAAATGGATGTATGTTAAACAACCATTTTTGACATATATTGTCATTTGTTCCCATTGTTCGAAACTAAATAACATCGATTTAACTAAAACACCAATAACTTCTGACGTCATTAAAATTGATGAAAAAGAAGATGCAAAGTTTCAGTTCAATTGCGATTATAAAATAACATATATATATATATATATATATATATATATATATATATATATATATATATATATATATATATATATATATATATATAAATATATATATATATATATATATATATATATATATACATATACATATTTATATATATATATATATATATATATATATATATATATATATATATATTTTTATATATATAGTTATTTTATTTTATTATTATATTTTTATATATTAGTTAGATCGCGCCAGTGGTTGCCTATTTCCCTCATCGACTTTCAAAGTCGAATGACATGGCACCTTGTTTGTTTTAGGGCTCGAGTATTTCGGTTTTAATAACTCCCTGAGGACACTTGCCGGGGCAGACGCTACGGTAGCAGAATGGCTGCTTTGTCCTGAAACAAACATAGCGTCATGTTTCTTGACACAATATGTATATATATGTATGTATATATATATATATATATATATATATATATATATATATATATATTGTTCCAATTTTGCCTAAAGATTAATTATTCTTCCTATCTGTTTTTAGCATACACCATAGAATCCACGTTCCTCAACATGTCAAGACAGTCTACCACACGAAAATCATTAAAGTACCCGAACACCATCATCATTTTCACGAAAAGGAAAAAATAATAATTGAAAAGGAAAAACCAAAAGAGGTCTTTCATCCAGTAATAATCGAAAAAGAAAAACCAAAAGAAGAATTTCATCCAATAATACTCAAGGATGAAGAACATCACGACTGGTCCGGATTTGAAAGTTCGGACTACTTCAAAAGGAAAAGAAATGCGCATCTTCCAGAGCACTTAGAATTAGAGAGTTCAGACTACTTGAAAAAGAAGAGGAATCTACATCTTCTAGCTCAGACAGAATCAGAGAGTTCAGAATACTTAAAAAAGAAGAGAAACGTGCATCGTCTAGAGCCAACTCCTAAAACTGAAACTAAAAAGAAAAGGGTGCTGCGACGTTTTCCATATACCTTTCATAAACCATAGCATTAAATTTCCAATGTTTATTTATTTTTTTCTTCTTTCTGTCATGAAAGTATCAAATTGCTCTTCGGTAAATCCGAATATGATCGTTCGATTCTCGGCGTTTCTTTCTAGTTTTTGTATTAAAACTTTGTACATTTAACTCAAAACACCACCAATTTAACTGCTTTAAAGATGTGCATTGTCAAGTGAAGATTAGTTGCACCAGAAAAAGCTGCAATCGATGGGCAAAAATTCAAACTAAAAAAGAGCATATGATATGTTGTTTTCATTTTTCTCGAAATTGCGATATATCGTTGGAAAGTAATATAGGACATGTAGTGTATATATAATCCAGTCGAACTGTCATTTTTGGAGAAAATTCCTCTATTCAGTACATTTTTGTGAAATCGCTAAATTTTGAGGTATAAATTAAGGGTCCAACTTTGTACATGCGCCATTTTAGGTTGTATATGAGGAAATGAAAATCAGCCAATAAATGTTGATTAAATACTTAAAACGAAGAGTTTAAACCCTTTTGGATGAAATTTCACCTATTTAAACTTTAAGACCGTTTTTCTGATTAAAAATAAACTCTTTATTATCTAATTTTTTTTACCTATAAAGTATTAGATCATCGAAGTTTTTTTTTATAAACCATTTCAGCCAAACGGTTTATAAAAATCATTCGTTTTAATCTCACTTAGACCTAAGCTTTCGTTTGAGCCCCTACCAAAGTTATTTTGACAATTTACACCCGAGAAATCGTCATTTCAACTCAACTTTTGCGCTTTTCCGTAAAATTTCGCGTCTCTTGGTAAATAAATGAAACATTTTTTAGTGTTATCGTAACTAAAGTTACAAAATTTTCCTATGAATGTATAAAACAGATCATAATCAAAATTTTAATGTGTTTAAGAAGCCAATTTGACGACCATTTGGGTTTAAAAAATCTTCATTTTTAACTCATTTTAGTAATAACAATGACATATTGAATTGTAAAAAAAATATTTTAAAACCCTATTCCTGAAATTCTTTAATCTTATAGAACATCACTATATAAAAAATATCAGATAAATCCAAACACTTGCAAAATAAAAATTTACCTCAAATATAGAATTGAATACTAAAAAAAAATACTGAATGGAAAAACTGTTTCTGTAGATTTCATGGAAACAATTGGTCCAAAAATTTCTTTAAATATTTATTTTGAAGTTCTAAATACAATTAAAAAACATTCATGACTTAAAGAATGATAAAATAATAAAGAAATTAACTTCTTTTTTACAACTAAAAATGTGTACATTAATTAAGATAAAAATGATTATTTTTCAAGTCAATTTAGGAAAATAGCTTATTAAATCCCTAAAATTATATACATATATATATATATATATATATATATATATATATATATATATATATATACATACATATATGTATATATATATATATATATATATATATATATATATATATATATATATATATATATATAAATATATATTAAAATACGATAGCAGTCAAAAAATTTTCATTTGTATATCAAATAATGCTAAATTTTACATAAAAATGCAAAAATGTAGCTTATAATAACGACTTCTTGTAGCCAAATGCTAAAAATGGCTTCTTAAATCCCTTAAAATGTTTATCATGAACAATTTTAAAAAATGAACATCGAATCGAAGAAATCAAGTAAAATGACGAATCTTTGGGACCAAGTGGTCGAAACTACAATTCTAAAACCCCTTAAAATGTTTGTTTTCAAATACTAAACCCATTGCAAACAAAGGTTATAAATGAATGGGGAAACAGAAAAAAATCGAATTTGATTGTGAAAAATACAAAAATTTTACGCAAAATAAGCTAAAAATTACGATTTTTTTAAATCAAATGGCCAAAATGGCTTCTTAAACCTGTCAAAATATTAACTATAATCTGTTTTATGCATTTATAGGAATCTTTGCAACTTTAAGTATAATAATATTAAAACAATTTCATTAATTTATCAAGGAACGTGAAATTTTACATGAAAACGCAAAAAATTAGCATAAAATGACGATTTATCGGGCGAAATAGTTCAAAATGATTTCTGTAGGGACACAAATAAAAGTCTAGGGAACAAATTGGAAGCAATAAGTTTCATAAAGAGTTTGGTAGAGCAAAATGGTGAGCAAAAAACGGGTGTGAAGAAAATTCGTTTCTGTAAAATATGACTAATTTTTATATATTGAACATTGAATCGGTAAAAAATTACTAACTCTGGTTGAATTTCCTAAAGTATACCTTATTAAACATACCCCAATGGTTTATAGTTTTAAAAAATATAACAAAAACGGTAGTTTTTTTGTCAATAAAGTGATTTTATTGCTAATCAAATATTTTTTTATTTTTAAATAAAAAAAAATAGCAGATATCTTAGTTTTAAATAGTTCAAATTACATCTAAAATAGCTCAACCCCACGTTATAAAAATTCAAAATTGCCATTTAGATGAACGTTGTCCTCTCTCGCGGGCAAGTGAAACGTGGGATCCTTAATCTACACCTTTAAAACTAGCGATTCCAAAAAAATTAGTGCTTAGAGAAATTTTCCATTTTAGCCTTTTTACAACAGTCTGATTGAACTAGTAGTCCTGGAAATACACCAAATCGAAAAACAAATGACTAGAAGTTTTCTAGTTACAAATTGCATGTGTGTTGGACTATAAGAATATATATCTAAAAGTGCAACTATACAGGGTGTCCGGATTTGGTTGCAAAAGCAGGGTATCTCGCTTATTTTTAAAGATAGAACCTTGCGGTTTCAACGAACCTTAGCTAATTTTTTGTGAAACTCATGAAGCCGTAAACAAAATTTTCATAGCCTTCTTCGTTTATGAGATACAGGGCGAAATAGAAAATTTTGCAGTTTGTGACCCCCCTCGTATCTCGGTTATCCTTTAACTTAACGCAAAGGGAAAAATTGCTGCTTATGCAAAATTTGAAGTCAATCCGATAAAGTTTTTCGTTATACTGTGAACAGACATAGATCGAGGGAACTATAAGGAATATATAAGGAAAATAAACTAAAACATAAAGATCTGTAAATACATGAAAGGGCAATTTCTTAACGATTACAATATTTGGCTTTTACGAAAGAAGTAGAAAACAGCTTATTAAAAGTGAATTAATTATTAGTTGATTATGTTTTTTTTCTTTATCTAAGTATATAAACCAATATTCTTAAAAAATTAAAAACGATTTTAAAATGTTATTCATTATCAAGACAGATATTTTGGCAACTGATATATTTTTTCTTCTAATTATATGGCAATACACTAATACGTAATTCCTAAACTCTATTTTTCGATACTCTAGTTAAAGTTTTACGCACGTCTATGAATAGACAGCAAACAGGCTAGAATTATATAGCAATACACTAATACTGCTGGATCCAGTGGCGTAGTCATATTTTTCTTTGAGTTGTTATTTTTTAGATATGACCCAAAGTTGTGTTTTTTTAAATGGGACACCCTGTATATTTGTCCAGAAATTGATTTGTCCTTTTAAAAGCTTCTCAAAAATATATAATAGTATGGGTCTATTTTAATAAACAACAAAATCCTATATTTTATAATTATCATCCCAAATTTTGCAGTAGGCCATGCAAAACGATGCAGTTTTCTTTTGTTTTCTTGGAAGCAAATGACATTTCCCAACTTGTACGCGTATATAAAATATAGCTTGTTATCGATTTGTGTAATACATTTATGATTAATTTTGTTTTTTATACCTTCTAACCATTCTTACTGCATTATAAAGTCGGTACTAAGTTGAATTTTACACCATTTTTTCATATTTGAAGTTTAAATGGACCTTGATAAATAGGGAGAATCAGGACAGTCTGGGGAAAAACGTTCATGCAGCGTATTTCTAGTTAGCTGCTTCTTCTTTACAAAACATATCCTAGAATATTTTGCATATCGCATTTCTTATAGTAAAAACTGCCTATGCCACCCCTTATTATAAGTATGTGAATTTTTTAACCTCTAAAGAATTATTTCTATATTTTTCTTTGTTTCAGATTCTCCTGTTACTTGTAGAATCGTTTTTTCCCTGTTTTCACGCACGATGACCCTTATCAAACGAAATCGTCTTGTCATTTTAATTGAGCAAAATCAGCAAGGAATAATAATAGTCACAGAGCCCGTGACAAAAGCTGCAAGAGTTTTGTAATGGCTGATATTTCAATTTGATGTAGTACTAAGGGAGTACATGAGTTGCATCCACTCGCAAGGTCAGGTAGTGTCCTAATGGCTGAAAACTATTGGGTTTGTTTCCTAATAGAACATTGTTTTCGAACTTAGTTTTTTTTTCCTACGTCGTCATCTCACATCTTTTCGCAGATATTTTTTCACAAATCGGTAGAAAGATTAAAATCTATCGGTCACCTAAAGCTATCTCACTCACTTCATTAAGGCCATAATGGAAAAAAACTATATCTCAAAAAGGTTGCTTCCGATCGGCGCCCAACTTTTTTAAAATGCTTATAACATCATCACTTTCTGCCCAAAAATGAGTTTTGACAAATGACGGTTGATAAGTAATTTTTGACATTGACAGGTAACATTGTCACATGTCAGTTAGCGCTTGCGCAGACCTAAATAATGTCTTCTTAGATGAAAAATGCCTGCACCTCGAACTGCTGACTGCGTCTGTACCACTGAACTCAAGTCTGATTGTTTTTTTTTTTAATTATATATAATAACTTGTAAACACATTTTCGGCCTCTACAAAACACTTGTAACGACAACTTATGCAACGTGCTGACTGACCGTGTTCTACAACTATGTTTTGTAAGGGCTGAAAAGTTGTTTACAACTTAATTATTATGTATAATTAAATAAAAAACAATCGAACCTCAGTTCAATGAAGCAGACGCAGTCAGCAGTCGCTCGAAGTGCAAACATAAAATGCGGGCTACTGCTTGAAGCTCTTTTGAGATCACCATCTATGGATGGAGTTTCTTATCTCAGTATCTTTGACGTCAGGCATTTTTGAAGTTTTATAATAATTAGTTCTCAGTATTATTAGATAACGACATTCACTTTTCCCTCATCTGGTTAAATACAATTAAATAAAGAGAGAATTTGATTTGGTGTATTTGAAGAACTATAGGTACAATGTCAAAGCTGCTTCAAGAAAGTTTCTTTGTTCCGGTGAATCCCATTAAACAATCATTCTTGAGAGTTTAGACTAAGCAAAATTGAAACTAAATGATAACAATAACAACTTTACTTAGGCTAAACATACAGTACAAATTTTTTGGTTAAAACTGTAAAAACTTAATAAAGTCTAGATAATGATTATTATGTATGAATTCACGATATAAATTATTATAGTTAGAATCAAAGTTTGTACATATATTTTAGGAATATTATATGTAAGCACTCACTATTGTAAATACAAATTTATAGACTTTGATCATTTTTAGACTTTTTTTTCGAGGTATTTGAGTATTGTAGAAGAACTTTCGTTGGCTTTTAAGGATAATAAAAAGCCTTATTTTTCACAATGCCAACGTTTTGATCTTTATTTAAGATCTTCCTCCAGGCTACAATAAGAAATACAAAGCAATGTAAACTTAATTGAGGTATAACCAAATGTTGATCTTAAGTAAAGACCGAAACGTTGACATTGTGAAAAATAAGGCGTTTTATTATCCTTAAAAACCAACAAAAAAGTACATTGAGTAATAAAACCTTTCAATTATAAAGATAATGAACAAGGCCAAAAAGCAGGAAAAAAAGGGTGAATCAAACGACATATGAACTTGTCTGTGAACTGGTAGAAAGATATATAGTACCAAGTCAATGTACTAAAACTTTTTACATGTAACAAGGACAAAAACAAAGAATTAAAACAACTACAAATGTAAAGAAAAAATATGATATTATTGAAATCCTTATATTTACTAGACGAATTACTAAAATTTAACCAGTTATCTTAATGAATATATATCCAGAATAGAAATTAAAATATAGAATAAACTGCATGCTGGTGAAAACAGGAAAACAACCTATAGAAATTGATTACAAATCTGATTGGAAAATCGGGTATAACGTCATAGTGAGAGAAAAAAACTGTTCAAAGACAAGCCACCGAAGACTGACTTGGCAACCTTGGCTGAAGGGGCCTGTTCAGTAATAATACATGGGAGATGATAGATTGAAAATGTGCAAAAACCTGTGTAATGTCAATAAACTACACCAACTGTAAGAAACAACATAGTATTGGGATGTGATTCAAAATTAAGGCCAATAGGTACTTAGGCCCTAATAACATATTTGGATCAAAACATGAAACAAAGACAAGGTGAGTAAATTGAGCGAGCCGAGAAATTTAACAATAAAAAGTAGCTTTCGGACAATTGGCGAGTAATGACAAAAACAAGGACATTGTTACAAACCCTAGCATAAATTTCAAGTTAAGTTCAAACAAAAATAGAACTATGTGAAACCAAGGCAAGTTCTGGCGGGAAGGTAGACAACAAAACTAGCTGTTTTAAGTTTGTTTCAATTCCTTTTTTGAATAACAATTTAACAGAACAAATTTTTAAAATTTTCAATTCTCTTTGTACAATATTAAAATATGTCATAAAATTATGGACAACCTTGGAAAGTCTTTGAACAACAGCAAAGGCAAAATAACCAAACCCAACCGTGGAGTTAATCAGCTTAACTGCTCTGATTGTTACGCTACTTACATAGGTAGAATTTGCAGACCTCGGTCAGTGCGCATTAATGAACATGTTAACAACTGTAATAACATAATTTTGTTCCAGACAACAATTTTAAGCTTTTGGTTAATGTTCATTTAGAAAACTTTTTGAGACTTGATTTTCTTGAAGATCTTCAGATCAATAATGAACTTAAACAAAACGCAGATTGTCTCAACAAACAAGCCAACCTCAATACTATTTTACTATTCACAGAAGACTGTTTTCTA
The DNA here is from genome assembly GCA_030620095.1 of Kuschelorhynchus macadamiae. Taxonomy (NCBI): domain Eukaryota; kingdom Metazoa; phylum Arthropoda; class Insecta; order Coleoptera; family Curculionidae; genus Kuschelorhynchus; species Kuschelorhynchus macadamiae. The sequence goes on from JAUTXW010001615.1 coordinate 951,796, forward strand.
CTTAGTACCGCTTGCTCTTGAAATTCTGAAATTTTCACCCCGTCATTCCTCGAGCAATACTTGTCACCCACCTACCTTATTCTTTTTCTTACCCAAAAGCCCCCTCCCCCTATTTTTTCAAAAAAGTATATATCAATGTTTCTTACAAAGATTACTGAACCCCCTTCTTTTTATTTAAGGTTTTCTATTATCATGCTTAGTTATAGTTATTGACTTCAGGGTGTCCTTGTATGGAAAGTCAGTTAATTTAACACATTTCCAACACTTTTTACTTTTCTCAGTGATTTTCAAACCTTTTGATCACATTAAGAAATCATGGTTCTTGGGATTAGACTATGTCAAATTGGAATTACTAGCCGACGTTTCGCCTTCGATTGCACGAGGCATCTTCAGGCAACTTTTTATGGACAAACTTCAGGGGCTGCTATGGGATCTCCTCTATCACCTGTGGTAGCGAATATCTTTATGGAAGCCTTTGAGGATATTGCTCTAACATCCGCTCCACTAAAACCAAAGCACTGGTTCAGATATGTAGTTGATACTTTTCTTGTTTGACCTCATAGACAGGATAACCTCCTCATATTTCTGGACCACCTTAACAAAATCAAAATATCAAGTTCACAATGGAAATTGAATCTAATGGAACAATTCCCTTTCTAGATGTATGTGTTCAAAAGAAGGAAAATAGTACATTAGGACATTCTGTGTATAGAAAACCGACGCATACAAATAGATACTTAAACGCAAATTCTCATCACCATCCAGCATAAAAGAAATCAGTTATTAACTCACTAGTATTCAGAGGTATTTCGATTTCTGATCATGATTCTTTAATATCGGAAACATCGAAACTGCCCGAAGCTCTCAGAGGGAATGGCCATTGCACTGAAGATATTACGCGTTCAATTAAAAGACATAGTAAACCAACTCCGCTAAGGGAGAATGCTAAAGAGCCAACATTAGGTAGTGTTGTTCTTGCCTACATACATGGCACTACAGACAAAATAGGACGATTACTTCGGCGGTCCAACATACGTACAATCTTCAATACACATAAGAAGATTGGACAAAGCTTGCGACCCCCGAGAGTTTGTGCACCTTTCCAAACAGAAGGAGTATATAAAATTCCATGCTCCTGTAGAGAAGTGTATGTGGGAGAAGTTAGAGAATCTATTGAAATATATAAACATACAAAAAATTTCAATAGAGATACGGGTTACGGTCTACATCACACGTGGAAACCGATCTTAACACAGTGTCGCGGTTCGGCGAGCACAAGTCGGGTATAAAAGCCCGCCTGTATCTCTTCGAGCTCATTCAGTATTCAGATCTCGTGGAGTAAAGATCCCTGAAGATGCCTGGTGCAATCGAAGGCGAAACATCGGATAGTAATTCCAATTTGACACGGTCTAATCCCAAGAACCATGATTTCTTAATTGACCAAAGCCGTGAAAGCTTCCGTTCCTTTGATCACAATCTACTAGCCAACATTTTTTTCAAAATATTTTATTGACCGTTATTAATTTATATAGGCTTACAATAAATTAACACCTTTCTGTTCCGCTACTTCCTTCCCGCAAGGACTTCCTTTGGTTTCTCATAGTTCTATTTTTGTTTGAACTTCATCTAAAATTTATGTTAGGGTTTGTAACAATGTACTTATTTTTGTCACTACTCGCAAATTGTTTGAAAGCTACTTTTTATTGTTAAATTTCTCTGCGCTCTGAATTTACTCACATAACCTTTGTTTCTTGTTTTGATCCAAACCCGTTATTAGTGTCTAAGTCAGTAAAATAAATTTATTAGTTTTAATTTTGAATCACATCGAAATATTTATATTCCTCCTTACAATTGGTATAGTTTATTGACATAACACAGGTTTTTGCACATTTTCAACCATCATCTGTATTTACTTATTAATTAATAGGCCTCTTCGGTCAAAGTTGCCAAGTCAGTCTTCGGCAGCTTGTTTTTGAACAGTTTCTTTCTTTCACTATGACGTAACACCGGGGTTTTCAATCAGACCTGTTATTAATTCCTATAGGTTGTTTTCCTGTTTTCACCAGCTTACAAATTTATTCTATATTTTAATTTTTTTTCTGGTTATAGATTAAGATAACTTGTCAAAGTCTAGTAATTCGTATGTTAAACATGAGAATTTCAATATTATCATATTTTTTTCCTTACAGTTGTGGTTGTTTTAATTCCATATAAATTTGGCAACCCCGTCGACTGCCAATTTCTTTTTGCTTTTTGTTAAACAGATTTTCCCATTTCCCTGTTTCATCATGCCTATATGAACGATGGCTATTTTTTAAGCAATAAATTCAAACAAAATTTTTAGGAAATGTAATTAAGTGTTCTTCAACTTTTCTTTTGTCCTTGTTACATGTAAAAACTTTTTAGTACATTGGTTTGGTACCATTTGTTTCATTATTGTTATTTGCCGATAATTCATTTACTCGCAACAAAAGCCGTACCTATACCTTGCAAACGCAACAAGGACATTTCTTGTGTTTGCATATAGGATCAAATTAATAACCTCCTCCCTGTTTTTTCAAGTAGGATAAAAATGACTTGGATCATCTATCGCCTTACGCTTTTTAAAAACGTATTGTGAATGGCGTAAATAATCCTTTTAGTAATTTCAAGGTCCAGCTTGTCAGTCTAGATTGTAACACAACAAAATAATTGTAACGGAGCCTGTTAACAGTTGGTAAGTATTAATACAGACAATGATGAAGACAGAAATAAATGCGGGATATGCAATTTTCAGTGGAATTTTGATTTCAAATGCAAACAAATGGTTTACGCTTTGTTAAAACATGAATTGCTAATTACCATTTAAATTAAGAAAAACAGTTTAAAAACTTATGATGATAATAGCAAATAACTGTAATTGTTTACAAGACAAGCCTCGAAGGCATTTAATTAACGGCAAACAGACAGATATATAGTTAAACTGCACTTTTTTGTTTTCTATAACCGCTGGAAACAAAAGTAAATTGAACAAACTTTGACCTTAAACGTTTAAGTTTTTTTACCGAAACCTAAAAATAAAAACTTGTATTAGTCAACAACGGATTCTACAATGCTACTATATAACTTACATTATGATCATCTCCTAAAATTTATGGAAATTGGTCACGCGTTTTTGTCTCCTATTTTAAATAAGATATTTGTGGGTGGCTGGAGACCGTCAAATATGTCTTATGTATGTCGTTACTATTTCTTTGCAACCTTATGCCAAGCTTCAAACTAATGGATTTTCAGAAATCCAAAAAATTACAAGAAAAATCGGTAGATTTGCCTTTACCCACACAAATTCCCTAGTACACAATTTACAGGGTCTTCCTAAATACCATGTAGAAACGAAAGGAGGTAATGCTTTGGTTTATTTTATGACTGAAATTTTCAAATAAAGTTAGGTCCGCAAACGCTTCGTTATCTATCTACAGGGTTTTGTAATTTCAATGTTTTTTAGTTTTTGTCTTTATAGCTCTTACAATTTTTGAGGTATTTACCTTAAATTTTGGAATAAGATTACGCAATAAGAGTCACATGATTGCACATGTCAAACGGTTGTCAGAGTCTACAGGGTGATATTTTTAGAAACTTTTTGTCCTCTTGTAGTTTTCTCATATCTTCGACCCTTTCGAGAAAAAAAAATAAAAAAGATTTTCTGTAAGTAAATAGATGAAATTAATTTCTTTGAACTGATCTCCAGCAGGCTATGGCTTTACTTGAATAATCTTTTGTTTTATTGATTTTGACATCTGGCCTTTCAAATCATAAGTTGTGTCAGCATTAAGAGTTGTAAAGTATAAAAGTGTTTCAAATACTCCTTATAATTTCGTTACAATGACAATTTATACGAATTCTAAAATGGATGAGATTCATTTTATCTATGACCTTGCGAATGGAAGTGCAAAAGAAGCCAGGCGTCGGTACATGGAACGGTTGCCAAATACAATAATACCTGATATTTTCGAATATTTATAGGCCTCTTGTGGCAACTGAAACTTTAAAAAAGGATAGCAATGATGCAGGTAAACCACACACCACAGATCGAAGAAGCTGTTCTGAATAAAATAGAAGAACACCCAGAAACCAGCACAAGCTGGCGCTCCTTCCCCGGGATGCATATTCAGTAACAGCAGACGCGCTAGACGATCGGCTCGCGTTCGGCTCTGATTGGCTATACTACCTAGGCGTTCAGTAACGGCAGAGCTAACGTCTGCTATTACTAAACTCTTACCATGCACGGGAAAAGGTGCGTATTTTTTTTTAACTTGGTGTACACTTTACGCTAAAATATTATTAAACACCTAATATTTAGTCTTTTTAATATGCTTTTTTTAATGCCTACAATTTGGGTATGTCTGTACCGATTTATTTAAAATTTAGAGCACAAACAGGCTGGATCGATGACTCTGGGTGTTGGGTTTAGTTGTAATAATTTTTAGGGGTTTTTTAGTTCATTTTTATGCGAGTTTTTGAACGTTATTATTACACAAGGCCAATCAGGAAGAAATGGATCTGCAGAGGTAGAATATATTTTTTTACAGAGATAATTAATTCGGCTGAGCTATTTATATTTCCTGTTTTTTTCTTTGCTTTTGCAGCATTAGTTCTTGATTTCCTGTAGCATTTATAAATTATTTTACAAGTTTCGTCCTTGTTTATTACCGGTGTTCAACCATGTATCTTTCTTTAAGCTTTCTAGCTCCCTTATCCATTTCTGCTAAAACAAATTTACGCTGAATTAATATGTCGTGGATTCCGACAGGGACGTCAAAAATAGTCCTTTATTTCGAAAAAGAGGAAATTAACACACTAAAATAATTTGGTCGATATATTTTGTTATAAGAACTTTTATTAAAAATAAGTACTGTGAAATACTGGGGTATTTTATTATTAACAACAATACGTTCCTAACAAGAAAACAACAAAAACCGCGTGAAATTCTGATCTTTTTTAATAATTTTACTTGTGTTTAATAAATTTGTAAGAACAAATATATTTTTTGGTGAATATTAAACATATCAAATTTTAAGAATTTTAATCAAATAAAAGGTCTGAAAACTGCAAATTACAATCAAAAATTATACTGCTGTGCTGGCTATAAATAGTGCATCAAGATTTTTTTTTTCAAAGTTTAAAGAAAATTCAGATATTTTAATTGTGAAACTCAATATCGATACCCGGATTTTGGTGTTCATTTGGTCGATCTTTTGAGAATGTGGTTTTACTTGCTGATGCATATGCGCAACAAAATAGTTCATATACATGTCAGAGTCAAAATACAAAAACATGAATTTTAGTTGAATCCCATGCCTTTTGCCATGTTTGTGCAGTAGCATTTTGAAAAAAATACAAACATTCTTTGTGACATGCGGTTTGTGTTGTCCTCTTAAGCTGGTATAAGACAAATGTAGACAGCTATACGTATGATTTTCTTAAAAAGATTTTCAAAAATATAATTTTTCCAAAAAAGTGGAAAAAACATTTTTCGGTCATGAAACAATGCGAGAACTTGGAACAACTCCCTTCCTCTATGAATGATGCCACCGACATTTTCATACAAAAATCCCGAGAGATTGGCTCTATTAAAACAAGTACTTAGGTGAAATTTTAGACTGGTTTTTATACGTTTTCTTTGTTTTATGTAAATTAATGCATATTGTGTTGGCCATGTTGAAAATCTATTTGTAAGTTAATTTCTTTTAGGGTCGCACCCGTCGACATTATGAATATTTTCGCTTTTTGAATGCACATAAAGGGGGTGCTACCCCCTTCCTAACAAGACTGGCGGGCGAAGCGCCCCCTGACCCATTTTTTCGACCTGCCTGACTTCCGAAGATATCCGTGAAAAAAAGATAATAGTCATTTTCCTTTTAATTTATTTTAATTTTCTTAAAGTCTATTTGGATTTATTATTCCATTTTAACCACCGTTGCCCTCAATGATGTAATGGACATGCACTCACACATATAGTGTATCTGAAATTCTTCTTTGTGAACTTAACATACGCTTGTTAAAATAAACTGAAAAATTCAGTTTCATATTTTAAAAAATTAAGTTGATGATGAGACCTCGAGGACGAAATGTCATATTTTAAATCCTAATACGTTATCTTGTAAAAGAGGAAAAGTGACTTTAAATGCACCTTGAGAAAGATAGAAAGAAAATGCTGATTTCGTTTTTTTTTGCGGATATCTTCGGAAGTCAGAATTTTCGAATTTTATCAACGGAAAATTATTTATTCGACATTAAACGCTGAAACTTTACCATAATTTAACCAACCTCGTATCTCTTTACGGTTTTATAAATAATATTAGTCCTGGTCCGCTGAATTTGTAATACCCTGTATACTATATAAAAACTCATTTAAACATAAATTGCAATCTAAGAATAAAGCGACCTGATAAATATAAAAGCCGGATGTCTGATGTGCGTGTACTATTTCAAACCTTTTCTTTCAAGTGCAAATAATTAGGATAACGAACTAAAGAATTAATAAATTATTAAGAAAAGCCTGTTTATTTTTTGGTTTACTCTGTATGTGATCAACATAAATTTATTAATTCGCAGTGGCGGCGCCAGCTATTTTTATTAGGTGGGGCGATGCCCGGCAGAACTGTTTGGTGACTGGGCAAACCCAAACTAACCCAAACAACCAAAGAGTAGATATTGCATTATTTGATGAACATTATTTATATGTAGGTACTTACCTTATCTTATTACTTCAAAATAAAAAGGTACAGGTAAATAAAATTTAAACCAAATTTAAATCAGTTATTATTTATAAATTTACTGAACAAAAACATGCAACAACAAAATTAAAATAAAAGGAAAAGGTTAATAGTATTAAAAAAGAGCTATTTTTCTATTATTGTGTTTCTTAGAAAAGGAATCTACAACTAAATCTAAATCCATCGATTTAATAATGGTTTTTTCAATATATAAGATACCCAAATCAGAGAGTCTTTCGTGACTCATTGTGGTTCTTAGATAATTTTTTATACGTTTTAAACCACTAAATGATCTTTCACAAGCAGCACTCGATGAGGGTACCGTTATGGCAATGGTGCATAATTTATTGATTTCGTGGAAAACGATGTCAAATTCTTTAAGAAGAATGGCTAAATCTGATAGGTTATTAATTTTTTTATTGTGATTTTCTTCATACCTTTCAATCGTTTTCGGTAGTAATTTGACTTCGTTTTCTACCGACGCTATATCACACCCATAATGACAAGCTAAAGGAAGTATTTCTTCTAAATTTAAAAATGCCGTATTTGAAGGGTTTAATGAACTAAATCCCTTCAGAACGTTGATATTTTCGTCAAATCTTCGACAAAGTTCTGAAGAGATTCGGTCAATTATTGGATAATATAAATTGTATTGAAACTCACTTTTTTTGGTTACGCATCTCTCCTCTTCAAGAGAAGTAATTTTTTCTATAATAACGGCATTTTTAAATTTAGAAGGTAATTTTCTTTTTCTTTTACTATTTACATCGTCTAAATCAATATTATTAGACAGTGCATTTTCTACAGTTATAGTCCATAGCTTTTCAAATTCAGAATCATCCCTATTAGATTTGAATAACTCTTTTAATGATTCAACTAATGTTATTCTTTTTAAAATATCACTGTCTTTGCTTTGTAAATAGTCCGATACATTTTTTAAATTCAACAAAAATTTGCAAAACAGTTCTAAGTTAAAAATAAAAGTAAAATTAATATTTTTTAACAGTCCGTTTGCCTCTGGGGAGCGAGCGTTATTTTCTATTGCATACTGGTTTAATAAAACTAGTATAGCTGGCAGTGTTTTTTTTATAGCTAAACAGCTTGAAATATGAGAAGTCCACCTCGTTTCACAGAGTCGTTTCAGTTCTATGGGTTTCTGTTCTGGATCTAGCTCTTTTTGAATCATTACAAAATTATTGTGCACTGCAGATCCACTCATGAAAACATACAGATTTTCCAGAACAGAAAAAAAAATATTGCAGTCCTTTAAATTTTTACAAATATCTACTATTATCAAATTTAAACTGTGGTTGAAACAGTGCACATAAATCGCCTGAGGAACTTCTTTTCTCAAGAGGGTTTGTACACCAGCAACTTTACCACTCATAACGTTCTCTCCGTCATAAGTTTGTGCCACGCAATTGTTTATATCAATCTCACATTCTCTTAATCGTTTTTTTATAAACTGAAGCAAAGAAGCAGCATCTAATTTATTTGCTGCCTCAAAGCCCAAAAACCTCTCATAAATAACACCATTTAAATAATATCTTACAATTATTGATAATTGCTCAGTTTTACTTAAATCTTTTGTCTCGTCCACCATAAGGGCAAAGTAGCAGGCCTGCTTAACTTCTTTGCTGATATTTTTAATTGATAGTTCAGCCATACAATGTATTAGCTCGTTTTGAATGGAATGATGTGTGTACTTAGCACTTTTTGGGCCCTCAAATAACCTTTTTGCAATTATGGTATTATCACGAGACATCAGATCTAATAATTCTAAAAAATTACCCTTATTTTGACTTGTTTTTGATTCGTCGTGACCCCTTAAAGCAATTCCCTGCGTAGATAAATAAATTAAACATCTAATAATAGATTTAATATAATCCCGATTTTGTTGAATTAATTCGGAATGTGCAGTACTTATTTGAGCTGCTACTGACTGATTTTTTTCCGTGTTTTTGTATGATTGCCACGCTACCATCGAACTTTTATGTTGAAAACTATAGTCGTGATTTTTAAATCCAGCTTTTGTTTCTGAAGCCCTTTTCCAATTTTTGTAACCGTCAGAAATAAAAGTTTTTGAGGTCCCTGCGCCTTGCATCGAAAAAAATCTGCAGGGATAACAAAATACAGCATCTTCTAAAATACTGTATTCAATCCACGGGTATAGCTTATAAAAATCTGATTTAAAAGATCGAAGATCAGAACCAAATTTTGTCTTTGGGAATCGAACCAAACTTGGTTGCCTTGGAGGTTCATGTAAAGACTGAGCCAAATCATGCAGGGAAATGGGGGTTTCTTCAGCGTCGCTGGTGTACATTCTCATTCTACCAAATAATAGTTAGGTTTTAGCAATATGTACAGGGTAAATGGTTATATTTTACTAGCTATCTTATTATGTATTGCTTGTAGAAAAAAGTTTAAGTAAGCAAAGTAAGTAAATTTAGTGCTAATTAAGAATCTGCAATTAAAAATAAGAAAAAAACAAACTTTTTTAAATGGGACAAACTGTAGATATATTTTTATCTAAAACAAAAGATCTTTTTTTTTTAGTATTTTAAAAAAGACAAAGGCAAACATACAAGAAAACGAAGATGTTTACTTTTCACCGGCCCACCGGCGCGGCGCGGCGTGCGGAAAAGACCCATAAGTTATTTTTTTCGCACTGTGCGGGAAAATCGATTTTCCGCACTAAAAACAGGGCGGAAGATGCGATTTTCCGCACGGTTGTAGAAAAAAATAATAAAATGTAGGTATGTGGTCTATTTATTTGCATGTAAAAACTTACGATTCCGATTCAAACATGTCACTTTCAAATTCATCCAAAGTAGATATATTATCTTGATCTATGTCCTCTTTTCCATCCCCATCTTTCTGTTCGAATTCTTGCATTTTTCTTTTTTTATTATAACTGCAGCTAGGTTCATCATCACCAGGTTTACCTATATTGCTAGTCTCGCTTTTATTTGCTACGGGTGCATTGCCATCGCCAACAGGCGTTTTTCCTTGTTTAATTATTTCAGGTGAAATACTGGAATCACTTGGCTTTGGTTTAAAAAAGTCACTGATGGTGCGATTTTTATTAAACCTCATTTTAAACCACTATACAACAATACTAATTAATCAAATAATACGTGCATAAGTTTCGTAACACTGTGATTTTTAAAAATTATAAAATACAACTTAACTTACTTTACACAAAACACGAAAAATAAATACCTACTTTAAATAAGTATAAGTTTATTTGCAGGTTATGTTAAAAAATTCGCCTGGCCGGCCAGTGAATCACAAGAATCAACAAGTTGATACTGTTGACAGATATAGAGAGGTAACGCGGCGTCGATGTCGGAAGATAAAACACGGTCGATATCGCATATTCGCATAGTAAATGTAGTGATACTTATCGCTGCAGTTTTTCTTATAAATTTTATTGAATATTTTTATAGATATAGGATAGGTACCTACAACCTACATAGGATAATCAAAACTTTTTTTGTACCCATTTTATTGGTGTACCTATTATATTTTTAATTGCTTAATTTAGCAGGTTGGGCGAGAACAAATTTGGGTTGGGCCCTGCCCAACCGCGCCCACCCTTGGCGCCGCCACTGTTAATTCGTCATAAAAATGAATATTCAAAAATCAATCAAAATTGAAATTTAAATGGAGCATATTGTTAATTTTATTTATTTTTTCTCTACCCTGTATATTATCAACACGAAAATAGTCTATCATCTTTAAAATTAAGTACCTAGTTAGGTATAATCCCCAAAAAATAAGTCAAGTTGTGTTAAAAATTATTATATTTTATTCGGAACAGCCTATAATTTTGGGATACCCAGATAAATTTTAAAATATTGTACTGAATATTCATTTAATATGAAAATAATGTCAATTGAAAGCAAATATCTGGAAGTAATTCAGAGTAATTGTAATTTTAAATAGAGTAACCTATTATAGGTATATTTAAGCGACCCTCTGCATTATGTACAAACTACAAACATAAAACTATTATATTTTCAAAGTAACCTCATACGTGATCAACTATCAAATAGCAATTACAGCATGGTAATTCCTAATGGGTACTACTCTACTAAGCTTGATAAATTAGAACGCTTCAGTTGACGAGCAGTGTAAACTAAAAATAGGCAGTACGAAAATGTAATATAATTTTGGTAGTATATGTACCATACATTTGCATTTGATTATTTAAGTATATTTTTTAATTTGGCCCTTTCCTTTTAATTCCGTATGAATAAGTGTAATTAAAAAAAGTCATACTGAAAAGTTTAATCGTATCGAGCATTTATATATTGGGTTTAACACTTTTAACGTACAAATTAAGTAATTTTATTTAGATTAATCGATTATTATAATTTAAACACCTCCAGCTTTGCAAACTTGCCAGTGGAATTTGGATAGGCACTGATTGCCACTGCTCACTAATTTATATTCTTACTTTCCATTGCTCCTAGTTTGGCAAAGTTATAAATTATCTTATTCTTATTTAATACTAAAACGTATTTACCTCTACGTGAGTTTTTGAATATAAATTAGAACTTATAACTAACATGCCTGCCGCTCCAGCCAGCAGTATCCTTGGTTGCTTGTTGCTTGACTCTAGACGACATGTACCTACTGCTTAAAATCCGAGCGTAGCCGAAGCGATGTTGAGTTTTCTAGCACGTTTGCTGTTACTGAATATGCCCCCGGGATTTTCCTTTAAGGATTAATTTCTGCAGGTGGTAACTTAATAGGCTAGCAACAAACCCCAACTTTGATTGCATCATCCTTCCGTTATGAATTTCCATAACAACTATTTATGGGTAGACGAAAATCCTCATGGAATTGTCGAAACTTATTTTCACGAGTCGTTTTCATTAAATATATAGGATGGTACAATCGGGGATCATTTGACTGGTCCTTTCTTATCTTATGCTGAAAAATCAAATGTGGTACATGTATAATGGCGTCCCAGCATATTTTTCTATTTTGTCTCGGAAGTATTTAAATGAAGTATATGAAAAAAGTGGATAGGACGAGGTGGAACTCAGCCATGGCCTTCTAGATCTCCTGACCTAAATAGTCCAGATTTTTTACTATGGGGGCATCTCAAGTCACTTTTTAGTGTAGCAGGGGAGTGCGGTGAAAACTTAAGAAAGGGAAGCAACTTTTAGAAACTTACCTATTTGTGACGTAATTCGATTCTTCGATCATTTTTTACAAATTCGTCAATGACGTCATCATAAAAACGTCGATGCTTCGACATATTTTGGAGAAGTTTATTTTTAATGGACAACAGCGACGTATGCGAAAGTCTCTCCTGCCCCGTTGAATTTCTCACGAAATTTTGTATACGTTTAAGTGTCGAAAAATTGCGTTCTACTGATGAACTTGTGGCAGGTATTGTCAATACTAATTTACACCATTTCGACACTTCGGTGTAGGCATCTTCCAGCTCCTTGTCTTTTAAAAATTGCATTAGTTTCTTAGCGTTATTTTTTGCACTGATGTCATCAGTTTCGTAAATCGCTTTTAGTACAGATCGCAGTAACACTCGGTCGTCGAAGAACCGGCCATAATGAAGAAGAAATTTAAATGCATCTTCTAGAAAAGTTTTTCCTTTAAATACATCAAAATTGCAGAGCTCGAGGAATTTAAAATCATTTAAATCGTTAAATCTATAGTTTATTTGTTGCTGAATTTGATCGATTATTTCATAAAAGGGGCGTCTGTATGATGTTTGAACATCTCCTACCTTGTCTATTCGAAGACGCTTGGCTTGTGGCTCTACATTTAACGTCACCGTTTTCTCCCAAAATAGGTCAAATTCATCTCTTTTTTGGCTTAACATGGACTTAAAATCATCCACTTTTTTTAGGCAAAAAGCAATATCATTTGTTTTAGTTTGTAATATATTAAAAACATTGCCCGAGAATGGAAATATTTCTGAAAATATGTTCAACAAATAATTAAAATTAAAATCTCGTTTCAAACAGTCCAAAAACCCCCTCGAACTATTTATTGCTTCTGAGTCCCACGTTTCATTATTTTCTATTATATTCTCAAATAGTTCAATCAGTGACTCACGATTTTCAGGTACTGTTAACACAAGTCTTCCATTATAGTTCCACCTAGTAGGAGCTACTTTGGGCAATCGTTTATGGACAATGGAGTCCAAAGCTCGTGTACGTTTTGTTGACTTGAAAAAAAAAGCAGCCATGCCACTTAAAGTAACGAAAAATACTTTACACTCTTTAATGTGATTGATGGACTGAAATAAAACTAAGTTTAATTTATGAGCAAAACAATGGATAAACACAGCACTTGGGAAAGTTTCTCGAACTTTAGCTTGCAGACTCCCTAATTGTCGTGCCATCACTGCAGCTCCATTAAAGCTTTGAGCAATTAATTTTTTCTCTCCATTAATTTCTTTAGTAACGTTATAAACTACGGTATATAATGCATCTGCTGTAAGCTTTTCGGACACATTCCTAAAACCTAAAAATCGCTCTTGAATACTTCCGTCTGTTTTAACATAGCGTATTACTATAGATAATCGGCTAAAATTAGTGATATCAGTTGTTTCCTCCAGAACAATAGCAATGAACCGCGCCTCGCCAATCCCCTGCTTAATTCTTTTTAGAATAAAGGTTGCAACAGCGGAAATTAAATCATTCTGGATTCGATTCGACGTTCCGCGAAAAACGCTAGACTGCTCTAAATCACTTTTTAAGCAATCATCATATTTAGCCATTAAACTAAGTAAATCTTGAAAATTTCCTCTATTTGAAGAAACCCTTGTTTCGTCATGACCTCTAAATCCCAATTCGTGCTGTCCGAGAAAACAAACAACATCGAGAAGTCTTCTTAATATTTGCCTATTTTTATCGACTAGTTCATTGTATTGGCGGTGACTAATTTCCAACACTTTATTAAGAGCGTGTTTAATTCTGGTTTTGCCGAAGAAATTGTTTAAATCGGAAAAACCAGTTTTATTCCAGAGACCCTTTTATTTTCAAAAAGTAAACGTGGCCAACAAAATAATTTACTTATATTTTCACACCCTGTTAACCATTTAATTTGTTCGTATTGTTTTTCCGGATAAAAATGTCTAATACAATTTTTCATTTTTGTGATTAAATTTTTCATAGGCGGTTTTGCCCTTCCTTTGGACATTATTTGAAGCTTATCAGCGAAGTTTAATGTTGAAAATCCCTTTATTATTAAGACACACAATACACATTCACACACACTCTTCTTACTAAATTCTCCAACATTTTCAACGTTATTACAGACAGCCGATGTTGACGGTATTTGCGTATCCACGTCCGTAGTTTCATTAATAATATTTCTATTTAAAAACATATCTGGATCATCCTGTATAATAATATTGACCGTCTAGAAGCGTATTAAAGAAAAAAATGTTATAAGTCGCATGTTTTGGGTTAGTTTCAACGAATATATTCTGAAATACGTTTATCTGTGTCATCAAGTCCTATTTTGTAATAACCAAGAAAGTTCGGAATTCAAACTTGCTTGACCAAACATTATAATTGATGGCGCGTATGTAGTCATACTATTGTCAGACGCCAAAGAAAAGCACTAAATAATAAGGAAAATGCATGCAATAAACACCGATGCACGCAAGGAAATGCATAAATAGAAAGAAAGTGCAATAATATTATTCAGGCAAAAACCGGCGCATAATAATATATTGCCTTACATAAAACGGTATCGATAACATCCTGAGTGGGTCGGTCAAGATTTTACGTAATGGTTAAAACTGGTTCAAGATTTCATTTCAAGTTTGTTAAAACACAATATCAAGATTTCTTTCTTCCTACAAATGAAACATTGAAACAGTGGTTAATAACGGAAAATATGACACTTGACATTGTAACATACTTTGTTTATTTAGTTCGATTGTGTGGGGTTACATTTAGTTGCGATTTAATGCAATAAAATACGTACTTTTCTTTAATCTGCCCCCAATATCCCATCCTCGATAATCATATAAAGTGTACTTAGAATGGTTGCAAGTCAAACAGCATACAGGGTAGGTTAAAAAATATTAAAATCATGCAAGAGTAAAGTATCCTTATTTCTAAAGATTCAGCAAAATGTTATTAAGAAAAGTTGTTTAGCATCAAAAGTTATGCCTGGATACCAAAACATAGCCTCCTGAGAAAAAATTTTTTTTTCAAAAAATCAAAAAAAAAATTGTTTTTTTTTGATAATCATCATAAAAACTTTCATAGTTTAATCAAAATCAGATCAGCTTCGCATAACTCCGTTCAAATTTAAATATAGTTGTGAAATTAACTTGGGTTTTTAATTTTTTAAGGAATTACAAATTTCAGGTTTGTTGCAACGATATTAAACACAACTTGAAAATTTCGCCAATATTCTTTTTAACAAAATGAAACATTTGTGAAGAAAATATGCTAATAAAAAAAGTTTCATTTGAAGTGCAAAATTATAAAATTGTAATTAAATAACTGTACACATTAATTGACAAACCTGAAATCCTGAAAAGATAATCGCGGATACTCATGGAAAAAACAAATGAGGGTTAGAAGTAAAAATTATGCGAACTGTCATAATTTTGGTGGCGTTAATATTTCATTCTAGAAGAACAATTATATTATTACATAATTACTTCATTTTATTTAAAATAGCTCCTCCAAGACAATTAACGCTAGTCGAGAAGGCAGAATTAGTTTTGATATGTAGGGATAATTATAAAACAGTGCGTGACGCAGCAGATATTTTCAATGAACAACATCCAGACAAACAAGTTCACTACTCAACTGTAAGTAGAATTTTAATAAACTTCAAACAGACAGGATCTTTGGACTATAAATATAAAAATGAACGTGCCAAAACTGTTTGTACTGAAGAAAATCAGTTAGCGGTACTTCAGTCAGTTGTTGAAAACCCTAGAAGATCCACCCAGGAAATTTCTGCTTATACGGGTATTAAAAAACTCTGTTAAGAGCATTCTCACGAAAAACAAGTTTCATGTTTATAGGCCAATGTTTATTTGCACGTTTCAAGAACGAGACTATGACATCCGCTATGATTTCTGCATATGGATTCAAGGACAAATAGAAGATCAGCGTGATTTTCATAGACACATTCTCTTTGGTGATGAATCCACGTTCACAACAAATGGCACTGTTTCTTCCCAAAATTGTAGGTGGTGGTCGAACGCAAATCCAAATTTTATTATTGACAATAGAAACCAGTATTACCAAAAAACAGATGTGTGGTGCGGTATTATCAACGAAAAATTATTGGGTCCGTTTTTTTTTTCGCCGAAACCTTACTGGTGATACCTATTTACAGTTTCTGGAAAACGAAATATCGGATTTTCTGGACAAGATAATTTACAAGAACGGTATAAATTATGGCTTGTACATGATGGATGTCCTGCTCATTTTACTAGAAATGTTTCTGAATGGTTAAATGGGAAATTTGGTACTTTTTAGTTTCATGTTTTTTAATGTGCATATTTTCTTCAGAAATGCTTCATCTTGTTAAAAAGAATATTGGCGAAATTTCCAAGTTGTGTTTAATATCGTTGCCACAAACCTGAGGTTTGTGATTCCCTAAAGAATTAAAAATCCAAGTTAATTTCACAAGTATACTTAAATTTAAACGGAGTTATGGGAATCTGATCTGATTTTGATTAAACTATGAAAGTGTTTATGATAATTATCAAAAAAATCAATTATTCATAACATTTTTGGTTTTTTCCAAAAAAAAAGGAGACTATGTTTTGATATCCAGACATAACTTTTGAGGCAAAACAAGTATTTTGATTGTGTAGTTAATAAAAAAAAATTCCCATATGTTGCACACATAAATGACCACACTGTATATCGCGGAACTAAACTGATCCTTGAAATTCCATTCGCGAGTTAAATGAGTCATTTTAGTCTCTAGTTATATAATATACTGTTTTGTTATACTAATTCATTATGTATTTTACGAATCTAAAGACACAAAAAAGCAGATTTTGATTAACTTATTATTAACCTTTATTAATAAAATTACAAAATACGAAATTAAAGTAGTATCTTCACTAGACAGAACGTTAGCTTTAAATGTCCGCTTAACTTGTGATAATTGGCGAAGTTAATATTCTTATTTACCATTAAAGACTTATTTACCATTGAATATTTGAATCATAAGGAATAAGTTCTACACCACACTTTTATGCCATCCAATTTAGTAATTTGTCATATCCTCTGCCATAGGCGTCTTTCAGTTTTTTCGGTAGCAAGTTTGGTGTTCAGTTTTTTCAGGAACTTCAAAACTTTCCTGCATTTTGACTTTTTAAGTCTGACAGCGTTTCCCTAGCAACGATAGTGGCTACTATGATAAAATTAAAATATTTTTAATATGCATTGTGGATGCTAATAAGGTGACCATATTTTTTCGTAAGTGACAAGGTATTTTTCAAAACTCACAGGGTATTAGAGAGGTTCGAAATAATTACTTACCATTATTTTCTGGAATTCACTGGTTCTTTAATATAAAATAAAATTTCTAAAACATATAACTTTATAAATATTTTTCTCAGCCATAAGCTTTTTTTAATAGCTCAATATTTTTGGAAATTTCTCCATAAAAACTCACAATTGCTTCCTACATTATAAGTCAAATTCAACATAGATCTAATTGTTTCTACAGACCATTGAGATTTCCATAGCCTGTTTATAAAAGTTAAAATCCTTTTAGTGGGTGCATTGGTTTCGAGAAGACATCGAGAAAATTCTATAATATGCAAAAGGTTTTCAAATAAAATGTTCGCAGATTCAAAATGATTAAAAATTTATACCGATCTAATGATCAAAAATTGCGGAAGGTAACTCACATCATTTTAAACCTTTAAAAAGTAAAAAATGAGTCATAGGCATTTTGATATAACTTTCCCACTCTTTATTTCTCCATTTTATTCTAATGTTTTTAAATCATTTTTTAATACTAATGATTAAAATGTGTTTTTTTATTATTAAATTACCAATCTCATTAGCAGCTTCTAAAACTGCAATTTTATCTGCTTCTATCACAGTAATAGAAGAAGAGAAGAAAGGGGTAGGCCTGGTTATGAACAAACTTAAGCCAGATACATGGTGTGGGGCATAGTTAGACAAAGAAATGGGGCGGACGCACGGTGGAATGGATCAATGGTCTTCAACTATGCTTGATTTAAGACCTCAGGACCGAGGCCTTAGACGAGGCCGGTGACTTTAGATTATTACTATTACTATTTACAAAATACATTTGACTACCTGGGTATTGAAAGCCTATAAATAGCAATACCACATCAATATTGTATCATCAAGAACAAAATACAGGCCCTTTTAACAGGATGCCCACAATACATGGCGTCAAATAAAAAGAAAGAACAATGTTGTAAAATATAGCACGAATGGACAGCTTACAATAACTAACAAGCATGACCTAAAAGTTTGTTTGCATCGGGGGTATAAATAGATGTGCATGCAATGGGTGACTTAGAAACCTTCGGGCCCTCGAGTTTCTCTATAAAATATTGATCTCCAATGTTCACGCACAAAGAGACTTTAGTAGCTTAAGTTTACTAAGAAATCACATTATTTTACTAAGATGCATTTTTCCTGCAGTAACGCAACCGTTATTATGAACACAGAAGATTACACCTTAAAAATGAAAACATTACTCAAAGACCCTGCTTGAAAACATTACCAAAATCAACGATTTTCCAATAGACCCAGAAATCAAAAGGAAGCTTATTGTACCCTAAGTTGTATGGACTTTTAAACATTTTACACAAATCCTTCGTAATTTCCTTAAGAACCGTACTTCAGAAAACCCCAGGTTAAAAACGAGGCACGAAATCATTACAATCGCATAGTTTTCGTCCGAGAACCATAGTGGTTTACGATTATTGGTTTTCATCGCCAAAAATGCCTTCAATACACGCCTAAAAGGCAAAGTGTTTATTTTGCGAAAATGTGAGCCTCTTTTGGTCGCTTGCCAGAAATATTAACTAAAACTCCCGCAAGAGCTCCTTTCCACCCCTAACTCCTGGTGATGAAATCGTCTCCACGTCTAAAGCAAAAACTGAGTTTTTGCAAAACAATTCGCCGCAAATTGTACTTGAATTCTTTCTCTCTTCACGTGACTCTTCCACCAGCACCAAGGTTAAAAAGATGTTACAGGTTATTTCCATGGCAAGGGTATTTTTCCTAATTTCTGGAAATCTGCCGATATCCCCAAAAAGGGATCCCAAACTCCCCCCTCTAACTATAGACCATATCCCTCCTCCTAGATGTGGTTAGGGTATTGAAGAAGTATATCAATAATGATCTTTTAAATTACCTTGAAAGATATAAACTTATTCACGGCAGGCAGTACGGCTTCCGCCGCCAAAAATTTACAGCAGATCTTCTTACCTTCTTCACAACTTGAATAAATCCATTGAATTCCACGGACAAACGTAAATTATTGCCCTCGACATTTACAAACATTTATTAAGTCGAGCATGACGCACTTCTTAATAAACTTCATGCCTATGTTCTTCCTCCAAAACTTTGTACTTGGATTGCCAATTTTGTTTCCAACATAAATATTGCTGTAGAGGTTAAGGGCCATTCATTAAACTTTTACCATATCAATGCAGGCGTTCCACAGGGTTCAGCAGTGGCACTTACACTCCACAAATCAAATCCAGCTTTGAGTATTACTCGCACATATGGGGAGCAGCCTCTCTTTCAAATCTCAACATTCTTGAGTCTAGTATACAAAATAAACATGTTTAGTTTATTAATTTCCACTTATTTATTTCTACTTGACAGCTAATTTGACACACTGTGTCTTTGTCAAAAGCTAACTTAAAACTGACACTAAAATCTGTACCAAATATAAAAAAAAAATATATAAAAATCTTAATGGTGTCAATAAAACAATATCGGTGTTTACCCACCTCATCTATTCTTTAGGTATAAAGATTTAACAAAGGGGAACCATTTAAGTCCAACTGGTCATTCAATAAAATATTTCGGGTTTTCCTCTTGTTAATTTCTAAACTTTCCAAATGGTTCAATTTGCAGCTTTTATTAGCCCTATGCAAAATTTTATATTCGTTTTTAAATGTATGATTTGCTTGTTACAAATGTTTAGCGTAATTGGAGTCTGTTTTTGCTTTATTATATGAGGATTTGTGTTCTTTTATACGTTTATTGAAAGATCTACCCGTTTGGCCAATGTAAACTTTATCGCAGGAACCACATTCTAATTCGTATACCCCTGATTTTTTAGATTTATCAGACTTGGATTTATTATTTTTAATATATTTCCCTAACGTATTATTTGTACAGAAGGCAACTTTATAATCTGAGATTGATGATGATTGATCTCATGAGATGTTTACTGATTTTAGAGCTAATTTTGCCTGTATATATTATTGTATTAAATTTGGCTACATCTTTTAAATTATTATTTGGATAGATTAAATTGATTGCTTTTTATTTACTATTTTGTCGACTATATTAGGACTATAGCCATTGTTAATAGCAATCTGCTTTATAATATTCAATTCTTTATTATAGTTATCTGATGACATAGGTATACTAATTAAACGATGTACAAAACTCTTGAAAGCTGCCATTTTATGAGCAAAAGGATGATTTGATGTTTTATGTATTGTTATATCTGTGTAAGATGGTTTATGATAAATTTGAAAATCGTGTTTATTGTTATTGTTCATAATTGTTAAATCCAAAAAATTTATTGTCTTATCTTGTTCCAGTTCTAACGTAAATTTAATATTTTTATGTAAATTATTAATAAAAGCAGAAGAACAGAGAGACAACTAAGGTTATTTTTAGATTTTATTAATAATTTACATAAAAATATTAAATTTACGTTAGAAGTGGAACAAGATAAGATAATAAATTTTTTGGATTTAACAATTATGAACAGCAGCAATAAACACGATTTTCAAATTTATCATAAACCATCTTACACAGATATAACAATACATAAAACATCAAATCATCCTTTTGCACATAAAATGGCAGCTTTCAACAGATTTGTACATCGTTTAATTAGTATACCTATGTCATTAGATAACTATAATAAAGAATTGAATATTATAAAGCAGATTGCTATTAACAATGGCTATTGTCCTAATATAGTCGACAAAATAGTAAATAAAAAACAATAGAAAAAAGCAATCAATTTAATCTATCCAAATAATAATTTAAAAGATATAGCCAAATTTAATACAATAACATATACAGGCAAAATTAGCTCTAAAATCAGTAAACATCTCATGAGAGCAGATTATAAAGTTGCCTTCTGTACAAATAATACATTAGGGAAATATATTAAAAATAATAAATCCAAGTCTGATAAATCTAAAAAATTAGGGGTATACGAATTAGAATGTGGTTCCTGTGATAAAGTTTACATTGGCCAAACGGGTAGATCTTTCAATAAACGTATAAAAGAACACAAATCCTCATATAATAAAGAAAAACAGACTCTAATTACCCTAAACACTTGATAGAAGCAAATCATACATTTAAAAACGAATATAAAATTTTGCATAGGACTAATAAAAGCTACAAATTGAACCATTTGGAAAGTTCTAAATTAACAAGAGGAAAACCCGAAATATTTTATTGAATGACCAGTTGGACTTAAATGGTTCCACTCTGTTAAATCTTTATACCTAAAGAATAGACGAGGTGGGTAAACACCGATATTGTTTTATTGACACCATTAAGATTTTTATATATTTTTTATATTTGGTACAGATTTTAGTGGCAGTTTTAAGTTAGCTTTTGACAAAGACACAGTCTATTGAAACAGCTGTCAAGCAGAAATAAATAAGTGGACATTAATAGTTTTTGTATACTAGTGTATAATGAATTTCCATCAAGTAACGGCTACATCGATAAAAAATTCTTGAGTTTGTACAAAGAAGAACTATTCGCCTGACTGAAAATACAATCATCACAAGGAAGCTTGCATCACCAAAGCATTGTCGGATTGTGAGAGATCTGACTCTGTTTTACATATACTCTCACGAATTCTGTTTTAATGAATTATCATCCATTATGCCCTTATTAGTGTTCCCTGCCAAACAGACACGAGCATTGATTCACATGCGTTTTTATAAGATACTTTTCCGATTTTTCATTATATAATATAGAAAATGCTATTGAATGATTCGCGATGTTATTGGGGCACCCTAAAAAGAAAGTAATATTTAATAATAAATTTAAATAATTTAAATGAAGTTAATATAGTCAATCGACATTAAAATATACAGATATTATTTTTTAACCGGAAATTGCAAAATAAGGCACACCAAAACTAAAATTTTAACCTTTTAATAATTAATGCATTTCAATAAAATTTCTCTAAAACTAACCGGTTTTCAAAATACTACCTGTAGAAAAAATGTTTATTTCTTTTAACATGTGTGATATTCTAATTTATATTTTAAAACGCACCTTTGAGCAACGTCCTAGAAATGCTTACAAGACGAACGTTTGGCATGCAAATTACTTTTCTTGTGTCAATTCTTTTATAAAATTGCAAAATATCTGGGTCATTAGATGGTTATGTCTATTCTTCCGGACTAGCTTATTTTTTTAAGGTTGGATTTACTAGCAAATCGCTTAAAATATATATTATGTTTTTGACTCTGAAATACATAATGTCCCAGAAGACGCGATCAAGCTTCGTAAGATGATAGTTGAGTTCATTTAGAGTCAAGATAGTTTATTTAATTTTATTGATGGTTCAAGAACAAATTTAGTTTTTGGGGTTTTTCCTGAAATCCCTAATTTTTCCACATAATAATTAATTCCGAAAACTGGCACTAGGTTAAATCCAATGACGTGTTGAATCCAATATTTAGTTATATCATCTCTCGTAAGAGGGAAATATTGTAATCGTAAAAAAATCACCTTCAGAAATTTTTTCAGATCTTCAAGTTTCGAGGGCCTATGTTTTCTCACTTCCGTCGGTCTGTCTGCCTGTCTGTGTGTCGGTCTGTCTGCCTCTCTGTCGGTTTGTTTTAGGAATACAAATATAAAAACTAAAAACTGCTTATCCGATTGATTTAAAATTTTTATCAATAATTAAGGGTCATTTGGGGATTAAATGGTAACTTTTTGGTAAAAATTCAATATGGTGGAACAAAAAGGCGAACTAATAAAATGTAGAAAGAAAATAATTATTAAAAAACTATTTATCCAATTTATCTCAAATTTTGCACCGAAATCGAGTACTTATTACTTTTTAAATTTTGGTACGAATCCAAGATGATGGCTTAAGTAGTCATCATGTGAGAAGGGAGCTGAACTTTCTCTCCTTTTTTTAAAAAATCAGCCTGAAAAACTGCTTGTTAGATTGGTTTCAAATTTTGTGCAAGAATTAAGTGTGTTATATAGATGAAATGGTAAAATTATGGTACGAATTCAAAAAAGCACAGGCGGAACAAAAACAGTCGATAAATAAAATGTTTGTCATTCTCAAAATTCACCCTTCCAAGATTTTATAGATTTTTAAAATTTTGGGTCCCTAGATGCCAAAATATGTTTTTACAACAGTTAACACTTGAAAATTATTAGAGATAGTTACTATTCGAAACGTTATGAAACCGAAATTATATCACATTTGCTTGTTGAAGTTGATTATTTTGAAACATTTTATTATTCCGCCATTTTGTTTTGCTTTGTTGGACTCATACCAAAATGTCACCAGTTAATTCCTATGCAACCCTTGATTTTAATGCAAAATTTGAGGTATATGGTAACAAATTTGTTTAACGTTTCGTGTTGTTCCGCCATAATAGATTTTCTCCAAAATAATACAGGGTCAACCCAATATGATCCTTAATGTTTGCCTAAAATTTGAACTCAGTCGGGTAAGTTATTTTTAAGCTATGCCGCGACTGACGGAACGACAAATAGACAGACCGGCCAACAGAGAGACAGACGGTGATTTTTTCATGATTAAAACACCTTATTTGGCCGCCATTATGTCCCCCCATCTTGAATTCGTCCCACAAATTTACCACATCTTTATACTATAGTTAATTTGCTTCAAATTTGAAATCAATCCATTAAGTAGTTTTTTCAGGATGAATTTTTAAAGTCGTCATTATGTTTTCCATCTTGTATTCATATCAACATTTTTGGTAAATTGGATAAGTAGTTTTTTTAATTAAGAATTTTATTACATTTCACTAAGGTACCGTTTTGTTTCGCTTTATTAGCTTTTTACCAATATGACCCTTAATTCCTGATAAACATTTGAAGTCAATCCGATTAGCAGTTTTTAGCTATGTCGCGAACAGACACAGCGACAAACAAACAGTCCGACAAACAGACACACCGACATACAGACAGACCGATGGAATTGAGAAAACATGTTTTTCGGCATCTAGGGGCGCTAAACGTGAAGATCTGAAAAAATCTCATAGTGTGACTTTTTCACGATTACATACTTCCCTTTCCTACTAAAAAACGGCAATTGATGTTTTATAAAAATCTGAGAGAATATTAACATAGTATTAATAACTGTTGCCAGAAATAAATGTATTTTATTAAATTATAAAAAGACACAGATAAATAACAACACCTTATTATAACCTATTACATATTAACAATACAATTATAGAAATTGTAGGTATTATTTTTCTATGTCTAAGCTTTCTAACTAAGGCTTTATGGTCTTCGAACACAGAAGACGCCCTCAAGGATTTTTTTCACCCGTGTCCAAATCTGCCTTACCAGCAGTACTTCTACACCATTTTGAAATTTTATTTTTTCCTACCGGAATATTTTTTAAGCCACTTTTTTCCCAGATTCCAGAATTGGTTGGGTGTAAGGAATCAAACGTGCCATCGTTTGATCATAAATGTTGTTGGCTAGTTTTTTTTTAAGTTTATAGATAAGTCTTATCGGGCACATGACGGGAATAGTCAAATTTCTTATAAGACCTTTAGAGGAAGTTGTTTAAGTATCGATGTGATTTTATTCTGTTCTATTGGTTGTTTATCTGATGTTGTCGGTTTCTTCTGTAAAATGTGTCCAAAGGCATTTGCAATCTCCTTCACCTCTACATGCTACTTCATACGAAAAAATGAAAAATAACTTTCTCTGAACACCATCAAGAGTGTTTTTACAGTAATAACATGGGATATCTTCTTTCCAGAAATTAAGTATTTTCATGTAGTCATCATGGGAGAAGGGCACTGACTTTCTCTACTTTTCTCAATATTTCCTTATAGAATACGACGTCTTTGGGATGACTCAAATGTTATGTCTTTAAAAGGATCAAATATTATGTTACATTTCTTAATGTAATATTCTTAAATTTGTTTTGCCGTATTGTTCCACGTTGTTTTGATTACCGACTCTTCGTAATCGTCTTCATTCGTTTTCCTCTATTAAATGCCCAATTTGCGAGAATTTCGTTTAATTTGTTTAGAGAAGTGTTCTGCTCCAAAATATAATTTCTGTTCTTTCAAAATAGTGAAAACCTCATTCTTAATGACAGCTTCGACTTTACTGTATTTATAGCAATACTATTTTCAGTCGAACTATTAATTTGTGGTAGTTCAAAATTCTCCAAATCTAGCTATTTTGTCGCTAATTCCACGTTTGTTTTAGAACTTTATTTCGCGTCGTTATTTTGTTAACCGTAGCTACCAAAAAACAGAGGCAAAATAGCACACTCTTAGTTTATTTATAAACAATACTTACAACAAAATTATCGCGGCAATTTCTTTGAATAGATTTAATTTTATCAGTAAGGGCCAGTTTCATAATATGTAGTGATCAAAAACTCTGGGATAGTAGCTATAGATTCAATTGAAAACTCACCTTCTCAACTATAGAAACCATAGTAAATAACTAGAACCCCCAGACATTGTATAACTATTCCTAAGTGATATTTTCACTATAATTACCTGATAATTGCATTCAGTGGTGCAACTAGACATCAACTTTTGGGAGAGCTCAAGCCCTGACACTTATAAGATAATATTCATTTAAGGATAAAACCAATTTTAAAGAAACAATGATTTTTTGTGCATGATGTTTCTCAACAACAAAGCCATGCAAAATTTTTATGTTAGGTTTACCTTAATCTTAACAAAACAATGTATACAAAAAAATGAAATAAAATTGCCATATTTCGCAGTTTTTTAAAATACTACCCCTTTTTTGTATTAAATATGTATAATCGAAAAAAAAGGAAGAGTCTGCGACAATGAGTTCAGCAATTTTTTAGTGTTACCTTTACCCAAACTATATCAATTTTCAATTTGACTATAATCGCTTAGCGTTCTCAAAATATAAAATATATATGCTTTTGAACCCTTAAAAAACTGAATATCTACGCCTATGGCATTCTAAATCAGAATGGTTGAGACACAGTTCTAGGCTATTTTTGGTAAAAGTTTGAAACGAACCAAACTTTTACCAGTTCATCAGTTTTACTAATATTTTATTTTACATTTTATTAGGCTGCGTTTTTTTGTACGGCCATGATTTAATTATAAACTTTCGATATATATATATATATATATATATATATATATATATATATATATATATATATATATATATATATATATATATATATATTTTATATATATATATATATATATATATATATATATATATATATATATATATATATATATATATATATATATATATATATATATATATATATATATATATATATATATATACATATACATACAGGGTGATTCATGAGGAAAGGTCAATACTTCAGGTACATATTCAGGAACAAAAAATAAACATAAAAGTCTATATAAATAAGTGTCCGCAAGGCCATAGTTCTCGAGATACAGGGTGTTAAAGTTTTTATTTAATTTTCCTATTTTTTAAATAAAATCTATGATAATGTAAATAATGGAGTGAAAATTGATATACGGGGGTTTTTTGGTATGACAAATTCGAATCTAATATTATTATTGCTCTTACTTGTAGGGGGCGCCACCTACATGTCTTTCTACTTCTTCGAACAATCACAACTTTTTGGTACAGTCTTGTATTACATTTTTGAGCAAAACAAATTATTCCCTTGCCATTTCTACATCAAAAAGGGATACTTGTTAAAAGTGGATACGAGCAACCGTTTTCGAGATATTTGGATTTAAAACAGTTTCGGCGCATGTGATTTTTTTTATTAAATTTACATAAAGTATGCATGTATTGTAAAAAAATAGAAGTGTGCCTTGCCTGACAGAACAACTGCTGGTTGGTGTTCTCATCGTTCTGTTACTTAGCAATAGTAATGTTAGTTAATAATAAGATCAAATTTTGTCACTGTCAATTTCTGTTCATAACTTTTATTATCTGACAATAATCATTTAAGAAACTTTAGATCTAAATACGTCATTATGCCTGTGATATTCTCGCATCGTGAATATGCAGATATTCGTCTACGGCTTCTGCAATAGGGTCGCAATTTAAGCAGTCGCGGAATACCAGCGTCGTTTTCCAGATAGAAGGGTGCCAGGTAGAGTTTTTCAACAAGTTTTCACTACTGCTGGAGAATCTGGGATGTTTCCAAGTGTGAAAATTGTATCTGAAAGTGAATCGGGACCCAACGTTGAAGTAGAAGAGGCTATACTCAATGCCGTCGAAAATAATCCAAGCATAAGCACTCGGCGGATTGCAGATACTTATCAAATTACACAACCGTCTGCTTGGAGAAATCTTCACACTAATTGTTTATACCTATTTCATTTACAACGGGTTCAACATTTGCAGGAGGGTGATTTTGAGTTGGGAATGCAATTCTGTAACTGGATTAATGAAGATCGAAAGTTGTATAGGTATGTTTTGTTCACTGATGAAGCAGAGTTCACGCGTGATGGTATAAATAATCTTCACAATGAACACCGGTGGTCCTATGAAAATCCTCACGCTACAGTAGAACATAATTTCCAACATAAATTTAGCATTAATGTGTGGTGTGGAATATTAAACGGCCATTTAATTGGTCCATTTATAATCGACGGTAGTCTTACAAGAGAAAAATATTTAAACTTTTTTGAAAATCACTTGCGAAATCTATTAGAAGTTGTTCCCCTTAATGTAAGACAAAACATGTATTTGCAGCATGATCGAGCCCCTGCACACTACAGTTTACATGTAAGAGATTTTTTAAACCAAAAGTTTCCAAACCGATGGATTGGTCGGGGAGTTCCGTTTAACTGGCCACCTAGATCGCCAGACCTTAATCCTTTGGATTATTGTCTTTGGAGATGGTTCAAATCACTGGTATATTCCACTAAAGTAAATACAAGAGAAGCATTATTGGATCGGATAACAAACGCAGCACAAACACTAAGAAATGCGCCCGAATGTATCCACAGAGCAACCCGAGCTATACACCATAGAGCTGACTTGTGCTTAGAAGCAAATCATGGAATTTTTGAAAATTATAAAACGTAACCTAGATTTTATTAAAAACAACTTAATAATAACAATTTCAGTAAAAATTAAATACCTTTTATTTAGTTTATGTCTGACACTGAATACACACCTCAAAAAAATGTGTTAGTCTTTCATTTCAAAACTTTTGTGCCAAGATGCGTTTAAATTTGGACAAAATAACAAACTTTTTAAAATTTTGCGATAAAAAATTACATGCGTCGAAATTGTTTTAAATCCAAATATCTCAAAAACGGTTGCTCGTATCCACTTTTAACAGGTATACCTTTTTGACTAAGAAATGGCAAATGAATAATTTGTTTTACTCAAAAATGTAATACAAGACTGTACCAAAAAGTTGTGATTGTTCGAAGGAGTAGAAAGACGAAATTGTCATACCAAAAAACCCCCGTATATCAATTTTCACTCCATTATTTACATTATCATAGATTTTATTTAAAAAATAGGAAAATTAAATAAAAACTTTAACACCCTGTATCTCGGGAACTAAGGCCTTGCGGACACTTATTTATATAGACTTTTATGTTAATTTTTTGGTCCCTGTATATATATATATATATATATATATATATATATATATATATATATACATACATACATATATTTTTTTGTTATTTCTTTAAATAAATTACGGATTTTAAAGTTACATAGAATGATGAAACCCGTATATAAATATTTTAAGGAGTTCAAAAGTTTCAAACATAACATACAGATTAAGTCTGGCAAGCCAGACCCCTTTATTTCTCTGACAGCTGAGAATAAAAAAAAATTTATATAAAATATTTTTAATATTCAGTGAACTTTATTTTGTGAGGAGCGTTCACTATACAGAGTGGTTCAAAAAAGTTGGGCGTTGTCCAACTTTACATTTTTAAATGTAACCCTGTATTTTTTATTTAATTTTTGGATTCAGCTTGCAATACTGGATATTTTTTGTAACATATTATTATTATAAATTTAATAGCTTTCGCCAAAATGATATTTAGAAAATTTTTTTTACTGCTTTCTTGCTTTGCTGCATCAAAATTTACTGTTATCATTGGAACCCTCAAGGGGGGTTTTGGAGGGCAACCCCCTTCTGCTCTTAAATTTAATTGACTATCCTTGTATTGTTATCCATATTTTGAGTGAGATGTCAAAATTTTAAATAATACAAAAGAATTCACAGCCAGATTTAGACCAATATTACGGTCCTCAAGGTTAATAAAAACAATCAACAACCCCATCTTTACAAAAAGCTTTTAAAACGTCTCCGGACATGGTTTCAAAATCGAATGAAATGTTTCCTTACGAGTCGTCACTGTCTATCACGAAAAGACGTCTTTACTTGAGCTTGTGATAATTAATAATAGTAGGCTAAACATGTGCGTAACTACGGTGGATGTTCTCTTGTTTTTGTTTACCTAGCGCTGTCGAGTATTGAAGATATCTAGTTTCAAGAGTTGTTTATTTTCTACATTCATAATTACAGATTAATAATAACCCACAGTTTTCCTTAAACGAACTAAGTGATATGATTTTAATTATTGGAGAGTGTCGTAGCCAAATTAAATCAGCAAAACGTCGGTATCAAATGAATTTTCCTGATAGAAGACAACCAAGTCGTCAGGTATTTCGCAAAGAAAAAAAAGTTCATAATGAGTGAGGAACATGAAACCAATGTAATTTTGAGTATAGTGGACAATCCAAATCCAAGTATCTATTCAGTAGCAGATGATATGAATATTTCGCAGAGCACGGTATCCCGAATTAATAGAAAACATAAGTATCATCCTTATCGCCTCTGTCTGAACTAAGAACTCCATGGAGATGATTTCCAAAACAGGGTAAGTTTTTGTAGAGATTTTCAAACACGAGTCATTGAAAATAAACCCTTTTTGAGAAATATTTATACACTGACGAATCTTCTTTTAAAAGTAATGAAGCTCTTAATAGTCACAACATGCACTATTACAGTACATCAAATCCTTATTGGATGAGAGCTGTCAAGCAATTGAAGAGTTTGGCCTTTAAATGTATGGAGCGGAACTTTAGGATTACAGGGTATTTGACCACATTTTTTTGAAGACACTTATTCGCAATTATTTGGATCAAACTTATCCACACAAATGGATAGAAACTGGTCGGCAAGGTCACCTGATCTTACTCCACGTGATTTTTTCCTTTGGGGATATATCAAAGAACAAGTTTATGTAATTCTACCAACTACCATCGAAGATATGAAAACCAGGATTAGAAGAAATGTCTTTTCCGAAATTACTTTTTAACACTTTTAGATGTGATGAAAAATAATCAAAAAATGGAAACACGTTCGAGCATTTGAGAGTTTAATATTTTGTAATATCCCAAACTTCATCCACTGGTTTTATCACGTTTAATTGTTTTAATAGTTTTTACGTTTTTTACCGTTAATTAATTGTTACCTCCTTGAGTATTTGTTGAGTTATTAATAAATAAAAAGTTAAAATGAAATATTGTTGTTTGCAAATAGATATTAACTGGTGCAATTTTGATAACAATGCTTGTTACTGGTATTAGCAGCAGAAATATCATTTTGGCGAAAACTATTAAATTTCCGATGATAGTATGTTGTACAAAAAACATCCAGAATTGCAAGCTGAATTTAAAACTGAAATAAAAAATACAGAGTTACATTTAAAAATGCAAAGTTAGACACGCCCAACTTTTTTGAACCACTCTGTATAGGGAACGCTCTTCATAAAATAAAGTTGGCTGGATATTAAAAATATTTTATATAAAGTTTTTTTTCTATTCTCAGCTATCACAGATATAAAGGGGGGGGGGTCTCGCTTGCCAGACTTACCCTGTACATATACTGGACAAACATTATTTCCATACAAACAATTAAATAACTTTGAGGATTTTCGCAATTTTTTGGAATATTATTTTTATTTTAAATATGTGTAGTCGACAAAAATTAAGTATCTATGTTAATGACTTCCATTATTTTTCGATGTTAGAACATTTACCCCACCTATATCACTTTTCAATTTGACTATTATCGGTTTTGCTTCCTCATAATATATCATCTGGCGGAGGGGCTAAGCTGCCTTTAGCCCCCCCACCCCTAGTTGCGCCATTGATTGCATTCCTTCAATGGAGACTTTTATAAAGGAAAAGAAAATATTTAGGAAAATTGGACACATACACACACACACACACACACCCTTTATGCTGAATATTATATAAACAAAAACTGAGAACTTCTTTGCTCTCTTTTTGCAAAATGTCAATTTATCACCATTTCAAACTTAAGGAGAACTACTACCAAAATAATCTAGCGATAGGTAAGAAAAAACAATTTCTAGCGATTTTGAAATTTTTTCTTCGTCTCCGACATACGGGGACATACGAAAAATTGATTTTTTTTAAAATAATCTGCTGAAAAATGCCCACTTATGGTAATCAAAGGAATATCCATCATAAGGTTGGCTCCTTTAAATTTTCCAACATGAATATTGTATACAGAGTTCACCAAAAACTAGGAGGTAAACGTTAAATAGTGATTTGTCGGGTTTGGTTTTGAATTCGATCTTGTTTCTAATGCCAGTTTTATGGACATTTTTACCGAAACAGTTATTTTACATTTGAAATTTGCTCTAGTTCTTTCATATATTGCCTTTAATTTAAGACAGATTGTTGAATAAAAAATGAAAAATCGCCTTTTAGCGGCTGAAAAATCCACTTCCAAATTTGAACCAGAAATAGAATGCATAAATACAATCAAAGGTGTGCAGCTAATAAACACTTAGTAAAAATTGCACTGGTTTACATACACGACTTATTGATTGCCTAATCTTGGTCTCATGCATAATAGAGCCCGGCATATGTAAATGTGGAATCCTGCGCGACTTTTAATCCGTTAGTTTCGTAAGAGGACGTTATACTATTTTTATGACATTTTCTATACATTACTAATATAACTAACACTTACGTTGTAAATAACATACGATATTAGAACATTACTGGGAAACAATAACATATTTCTTAATTTTATGTAAATTAAACGACCTCGGTGTTTATGAAATCTTAAATCAAAAAAGGCTAGAATTCCATGTATTGGAAAATGTATAAGTGAAAGAACAATTTAATGTAGGATGCCTGTTTACATGAACAAGGCGGAAATTCACCCAAATTGTGCTATGTCAAGGTTGTATTTTTAACCGACTTCAAAAAAAAGAAGAGCTTTCCGATTCGACATCATGTATGTACAGGGCTTTCCCGTACGTTTTGGCACCTACCTAGAGAGTTTATTTGAATAGATACCGAAATTTCGTAAATGCAAAAGTTGCAGGGTTTTTTATGAATCATCAGAATTTGTTATCATAAATGTGAAAATATTATTATTCAAAATGTCAAACTTTGACAAGTTGACACGATAAATTAATTTCCGCTAAAGCAAAGTCAGCGGTGATCAAGGAAACTATAACATTTTGACGATTACTCGTCAGACGAATTTGTTCACGAGTATTGTTGCTATCTTAAGTATCGTGGGATCGGTTATTTCGAACAAGAAAAATTCTCGGAAAAATTCGACATGATAGGCAGCTCGTAGCGAATATCATAGAAAGTTTCCATATAGACAAACACTGAGCCGTATGATAATATCAAACATCGTTAAACTATTGAATGGAAGAAAAACGCTTAAGAGGAAAGTTAGAACGTGGAAAACAGGCAATATAACAATAAAAATTGGATTTGTTATTTTTGTGTGTGTTAATATTAGTGTTTTTTTTATTGACTATTCTCGGAGGGTGATTTTTTCACGATTACAATTGAAGGGTTTTTTGCAAAAACTACCAATGTCATTTTTTTTTAATTTGGTGTTGTTCGCACCATTCCTTGTAAAAATCACGTGGTCATATCCTGGTAAAGTATTGCAGCAAGAACTGCCATAGTCAGCTAAATAATACGATTTAAATATCGCCTAGTTTTGCAAAAACAACCAATGTCCAAGCGGGTTTTATCAAAAACAGCCAATGTCAACAAAATCGCATCGTAAGGTTGTACTAGAATAAAATTTTATATAGGTACGAATACGTCGCGGCATGTGTGTTTGTTTTACATTTTGTGTTGTTTACGATTCCTGTGTCGATTTTTTGGCCTAAAAAGTCATTAAGGATTAAAAATAAAGATACCACTACGTGACAGAATGTCGTCGAATACTCAGAGAGATCCTGATTCTACTGTTGAATGGCCTGCAAAAAGAAAAAGAAAAACGAGAAAATGTGAGGTTATAAAGAAGTTGAAAGTAGCTGGAGCGGCTCATACAAACTATAAGGGTATTCCTGTGCCTGCTAGGTGTACAGGGACGAACTGTGGGTAAGTTTTTATAATAAAATTTTGCTCATATCATAGTAACTTTGTTTACATGTAAATTTGTTGGTTTGGTTGCAATATCTAGGAGGGACAATAAAACCAACGCGAACGTTACATGACGACGATATATTTCTGATTATATTCAGTTTCATTATTTATTATCACAAATAGATTTTATAGTAAAAGCTAGAGGGTAGCTGGTTAGTTCAAACAGGTGAGTATTCGCGTGCGGGATACTACTTTAAAGTAACTTTAGTTTACATGTAAATTTGTTGATTCTGGTTGTTGCTCTCAGAGATACCAGAAAAGGGGTTTTTTCCTAGTTCTAGGGACTTTTTAACCAACTAGGGTAAAAGTGAATATTGCGTCGAATTTATTTTTACAGGCTAATTTTATTTAATCCCGTATAGAGACATGCAAAATTACACTCTTTCCATTTTGATATTTTTAAAAGTCAAGTTCAAAAAAATGTTGAACCGTACAGAACGAGTAACGTCAATAGCTGTTAACGCTACGATAAACTGTCAAAGCATTTCCTAATTTAAAAAAAAAGCCAAAGCAAAATCACTTTGTCTATTTTTTTTTTGTTCTAAAAAAATATATTTGCTGTTCTGGAACTGTGGTGTTTTTGTTTCAGATGTAAACGCTATAAGTGCTTTGAGAAGATTGGTTTTAGAGAACGCCAAATCATCCTAGACAACTTTAACTCACTCTTTTCCAAAGATGAACAAGATAGTTATCTGGGGGGTCTCATTTCATTTAAAAACGTAAAGCAAAGGAGACCAAGACAGGTGCGTAACGACGAAAATGACGGCGATGGACCTTCATTTGATCATTCTGTGGCTTTTTACTACAAAGTTAGAACAGCTGGTAAGGAAGAGGCGATATGTCACTCTGCATTTTTGAGCTTGCATGGGATTTCAAGAGGTCGGCTTAGAAGAATTCAAGACTCTATTAGGGTATCTGGTTTACCTCCTTGTGATGCACGTGGAAAACATGGTAATAGACCATCTAAAACACCCAATGAAATTTTAAATTTAATAAGGCTACATATCAAGTCTTTTAGAGGAAGGCAATCTCATTATTCACGGAGAGATAATCCGGGAAAGATTTATTTGCCTGAAGAACTGACTGTAAGCAAAATGCATAAATTATTTTTGAACGAAGTTAGAGTTAACGTCTCCTACCATGTTTACTACCAAGTTTTTAAAAACGAATTCAATATTTCGTTTGGTGTTCCTAGAACGGACACTTGCGCTAAATGCGATGAGCTAACATTAAAAATAAATTCTGCCATTGACATTGACACAAAACAACAACTTATTCAAGAAAAAGATCTTCATTTGCGAAAAGCCGAAAAGTTCAGACAAATAAAAAATCATTACAAATTAGAGGCTAGGGCCGGTAAATGTATGGCAATATCTTTTGATTTCCAACAAAATCTACCTTTACCACATATTAGAACTAGTGACGTTTTTTATAAGAGTCAGCTTTGGTATTATGTGTTTGGAATACATGACCTGGCAGATGATTCAGCTGCTATGTATGTATATACAGAGGATGTGGCAAGAAAAGGCGCTAACGATGTCAGATCCATGATTTTACACTACCTAAATAATAAAGATTTGACGAATAGTCATTTAGTCATTTTTAGCGATGGTTGTTCCGGGCAGAACAAAAACCATGTTATGGTTTATTTTCAGTACATGTTAGTACATTCGTTGAAATTATTTAAGAAAGTCACCCATGTTTTCCCAATCCGAGGTCATTCTTTTCTTCCCAATGATCAGGATTTCGCTCTTATTGAAAAGAAGAAAAGAAAAAATAGCCCGGAAGTTCCCGAAGACTGGGATACTTTAATAAAGGAAGCAAGAATAAACCCTTATCCTTTTGCCGTAGTTAATATGACTCAAGACATGTTTTTCGACATTCAAAACGCATGCTTTCCATATTTTCTTAAAACTCCCCGACCAACGCTAGGCCTGCGGGAAGCACGCATTATAGAAATATCTTTCGATTCTGAATACGTTAAAACTAAAAATGCTTATTCCGGATTATGGACACACTGTGCTGTTCGAAATAAAAAAGTTTTGCAAAACTACATAGAGCTAAAGGCGTTGTACGAAAAACCACTAGCACTAAACAGTGTCAAAATAAAAAATATAATATCTCTGTCAGCCTTTCTGAAGAAGCCAGCTAGTGTTGCATTTTATGAAAAATTTAATGTCAACGAATCTGCCAGTAATGTCGATATTGACGAGGATGATAATAGTGACGGGTGTGACTAATATTAAATAAATATATACATTTATCTTTGGCCGGATTTTCGAATTTATTTGTAAATTTAAATAAAGTGTATATTAAGAATTCAGTACATTTAATTTTAAATTTGTCAAAAACTGCCAATGTCAGATTTTTTTTCCTAATTTACAAAAAAACTGTTTCTCTATAAAGTTAACCATATCGGTTTGACGAGGTTTTTTTCATATCCTGAAAATGTTGAAATATTGACATTGGCTGTTTTTGAAAAAAACCCTTCAATTATTATTATTGCAATACTTCCCTTTTACAAGGGATATGAAAAATCTCTGTATTAAACATTTTCGATTTTATGCAATTTTTTTATATTTTCTCGGAATAATTTTTTCGACACTTAGCCCATTATTGACTTCAATTCTTAGATATTATTCTCATTCTATTCTAAAGATCAAATTAACATTTAAGTAGCCAAAATATCGCTTATTATGAAATATTTCCCCCTTGGCTGGTTTGCAAATGTAGCTAATAAAAATTTTCTAGATTTTTAATATGTTTACTATTGAACATCACGAAACCCCGGTGTTAGTTAATAATTACAGATGCTAATGTACCATTTAGTGATTAAAAGAGGTAACGCAAAAGACTTTTTTACTTAAAATTAAACGAAAGAGAAAGTAATCGAACACAATGCAGTTGTATCAGCATCAGTCAATGAAGAGTTTGTCATTGAAGTGTCTAATTTACGCGATAGACCTAAAATCAGTATGGTGAATTTCCTAAAATTTTTATTGTGTTATAATAATACCAATTTTTGAATATAAATTTAAATAAAATATGGGATATTATCACTTGGGCATTCAAATAATCATATCTAGCCAATAAGGACATCGGATAATGTAGTTTTATCATGGTAGATCGAATTTAAATTTTAGATCTTTTCTTCCTTCCAATTCAATGCATGTGACGATACAAATCGTTCTCTTTTTAGTTAAATCGACATTATATAGTTTCGAACACTAGTTATAAAAGACAAATCTTGTCAAAAATAACTTTAAAATATAACAAAATTTCAAATTTTTGGACTTGCAGGACAGAATATTTTGGGAAAAATGGTTTCATCTAGTCAAACCAGTAGTAGTTTTGGAAAAGGACATTCTAATAATTTACACAAAGTAGACATATTTATGATGCATGATTTTTTAAGTACAGACAAACGCTATAATATTGTAGTCCGAGGAGAGAAAAAGGTGATAATATTTATTGGTATCTAGGGATGCTAAAACGTAAAGATATATAAAACCTGAAAAGGTGAGTTTTTTCAGATTCCAAAAATTTTATTTGGCCGACATTTCGTTCCGCCATCTTGACTTAGTACCACAGTTTTACTAGTTCATCTCTACATCACAATTAATTATAGCATACACTTTGAAATCAGTTCATTAAGTAGTTTTTCAACAATTTCCAAATATTTTATTAAACCGCCATTTTGTTCCGCCATCTTGGATTCGTACCAAAATTTTACTAGTAGGGTAGGCCGCCATCTTGTTACGGCATATTGGATTTTTACTAAAATATTACCAGGTCATCCCCATATGAACCTTAATTTTTGCTTAAATTTGATGTCAATCTGATGAGTAGTATTAAAGCTATGCCGCTACAGACAGACAAACCGAGAGACGGACTGACGGGATTGATTAAACATATTTTTTGGCATCTAGGGACATTAAAACGCGAAGATATGTAAAACCTGAGAGGGACATTTTTTTCAGATTACAAAAATTTTAAAGTAAAACAGTATCATTATTTTACTAGTTCATCTCTATACTACATTTATACTGCTGGAACTTCAAAGTGTACCAAGGAAATGTTTACTGGAAATTTAAAATTAAATATTTTCAATACGGATGAAGATTTTGAGTTCGGCCTTCGTTTGACGAATTCCTACGGTATGCAGCCCGGGTGCACCAAAACTCTACTGATTCTAAACTTTAACAATGTTGAATTTCTGATCCGCAAGGTAGGTGTGTGCCAGACCCTTGTTACCCACTGTATTATTGGGACATATTCTCAGTTCGAAATGACGGGTAAACAGTTTAAATAAGTCTGTATTAACAAAAATAACATGTGATGCTGTATTTTATTGGCAAAAAGGCTTATATCAATGATAAAAGGAGATTTTTCACTTTTTGTTAAAAAATCTGATTTAAATTAAAGTCAATATCTGAAAGAACTAAAGCAAATTTCAAATGTAAAGAACTAGTTCGGTAAAAGTGTGCATTATTACTAAAACTGTCATAAGAAAGCAACATTGAATTCAAGATTTATAAAAAAATCCAAACCCAACAAATCACTATTTAACGTTCACCTCTTAGTTTTTGGTGAACGCTATATACAATATACATGTTGTTTAGCAGATTATTTGAAAAAATCAATTACTCAAAAAAAAAAAAAATCTTCGATAGTAAGAAATCTGGTCGAAGAAACTTTTACAAAAGTGACAAGGTCTTAAACAACCCCCTGTATAAGACGGTTGCTATCGTGTCCTGAGGCTGCCTTTAACAGGATGGAATTTCCAGTAAAAATTTCCGTGGTGCACTTTGAAGTTGCAGCAGTTTAGTTATGGCACACAATTTAAAATCAGTTATTAATTAGTTTTTTCATGATGAATTTATAGATACTTTATTAAGCCGCCATTTTGTGCCACCATCTTGGATCCATATCAACATTTTACCAGTTAATTCCTACATAATACTTGATTTTTTTTGTACAACATTTGAGATAAATTGAATAAACGCATTTTTAGTAACAATTTTTTTAACATTTTACTACGCCGCCATTTTGTTTTGCCATATTGGATTTTTAACAAAATATTACGAGTTCATCCCCATATGACTCTTAATTTTTGTCCAAAATTTGAAGTCAATCGGGTCAGTAGTTTTTTAGCTGACAGACAGACCGACAGACAGAAAGACAACCGACGGAATAGAGAAAACATGTTTTTCGTCATCTAGGGACCCTGAAACGTAAAGATCTGAAAAAATTCCGGACGGTGATTTTTTCACGATTAAAATACTTCTCTTTTACGAGGGAAGTAAAAATCTAAATCACAAAAAGTTACGAGAGAGAATAAGGCACTTAATTTTATCTCAAAAATGGTCAGAGATGTCAGATAAGTTTTAAAAAATCTGTGGAAAACACGCTGTAGCTTTTTAAAAACTTATGTAGTCGCATAACTAATATTAGTTTATTTAA
Source organism: Kuschelorhynchus macadamiae (assembly GCA_030620095.1). Taxonomy (NCBI): domain Eukaryota; kingdom Metazoa; phylum Arthropoda; class Insecta; order Coleoptera; family Curculionidae; genus Kuschelorhynchus; species Kuschelorhynchus macadamiae. Next base: position 990,917 of record JAUTXW010001615.1, read on the forward strand.
TTTAAAGTTTTCTAGAAATATAACGAAAAAATTTTCATCATTTTACCAACCGGCCTCTGAAAACAAAGCCTTCGCGGAACCCTGTTTATTAAGCCTATTTTTCTTATTTTCATGGAATAAAGTGTTAAACATAAATAAATGTACACCCTAGTACCAAAGAACATGTGAATAAAGGGTACGAAAAATTTAATTAATTAATTTTAAAAATAAGTCATGGCTTTCCGTGTAACTTGACCCCTTTTAGCCAATGGTAACAAATTATTGTCACAATTAACATTAAAATTTCAGACAAATCCACAAAAGTCATTTAAAAATTGGTAATTTTCCTTTACCCGGAATTTCCCCCGTTATGAATCTTTCATTTTATTAGGATAGTCATTCAGTAGCACACATATACTGTGTTATCAAATATTTTTATTCAGTGCCATTTTGTTTCACCATCTTGAATAAACTGGATTTGTACCAATATTTTACCAGTTTCTACTACACTTGATTGTTGAGCATGATGTAAATTAAATTAAAAACCCTGGGGGAGGCTGATTTTTTTCACGATTTCAAACAGTTTATTTTGTTCCGCCATCTTGAAATTATATTACAATTTCACCAGTTCGTCACAATTAATTCTTGCACAAAATTTGAAACCAATATAATACGAAGTTTTTCAGGTATATTTTGTAAATATTTTATTAAGCCCCAATTTAGTTTCACTATCTTGGATTTGTCCCAAATATTTACCAGTTAGTTTCTATGTTATACTTGATTTTGGTTTAAAATTTGAAGTAAATTAGATAAGTAGTTTTTTATTAATATTTTTTTTAAGACTTTACTAGGCCTCCTTTTTTTTTCGCTTTTACCAAAACTTTTTTTTACCAAAATTTGAACTCAATCTAACAACCCTAATAAGTGAAGAGCTGCAAAAACCTGGGAGGATGATTATTTCAGGATTACAGTACTTTCTTGTTACGGGGATATACAGGGTGTCTAATTTTGGTTGTAAATGCAAGGTATCTCCGTTACTTGCAAATATTTAGAGTTGAGGTTTTCGCAACACCATGCCACTTTTTTGTCAAACTCAAGCTGCCGTAATTAGATTTTCCATAGCCCGCCTCGTTTCGGAGATGCAGGGCCAAATTGAAAAAATTGCATTTTGGGACACCCCTCGTATCTCGGTTATCTTTTAACGTATCGAAAAGGTAAAAACTGGCTCTTATAGAGTTTTTTACGTAGAATCCAGTGGCGTGGACAGATTTTTACTCGGGGCCGTCGTTTTTGATAAATGACCCAAAGTTACGTTTTTTAAATGGGACACCCTGTATATTTTACGTAGTCCTATTCGTCTTATTATGAGCTTTTCAAAAATATATAGTTATCTATACTTATTTTAAAAATAAGGCTACAGTTTAAGTTTTTAAGAATATATTAAGTATATCTATTTTTCATTATCCGTGTTCAAAAGAACTGCTCAAACTGATTTCCATTTTCTCTTAGATATCTCTCACACACTCTTGCAATTTTACCCAGTGCATTTGAAATGACTACACTGCGTGCTTGTATTTGCAAAAATGCCTGCTCAGTGGTGTTACGCAGGTCTTGAACTGTGTTATGTCGGGTACGAAAAATTAAATTTTTTAGGTGACCACATAAAAAGAAGTCCAATATGGACAGGTCAGGCGAACTAAGAGGCCATCGGACAAGTCCGTGCGTTCCAATCCAGCGTTCGGGGAAGTTCTTTTCTAAATACCGCCTCACAATTTGGGAGTTATGTGCTGGAGCTCCGTCTTGTTGGAAATATATTTAATTCACATGTGCTAAAGGGACATCTTCTATGATTTCTGGCAATATATTTTGTAATATTTCAAAGTAGCGATTAGCACTGAGACCTCCTTCAAAAATTTGAAATTTTATTTTGGTTCCTAGTACGAAACAAGCGACATTAAAGCCAAATCTTCCTTGTTGCTCGCGTGGAAATATCAAATGTTGATTTTCAGGTGACCAGTGTCTCGTATTGTGACTATTAAATATTCCAGCACTACTTATATACGATTCGTCGGACCATATAACCGCCCTTCCAAAATTTTGGTTAGTATTAATTTTTTGTAAATACCACTGGCAAAAATCAATACGTCGTTCTGCATCTCCAGGATGTAGATTTTGCACAACTCTGACTTTATAAGGTTTATACTTATGTTTCTTTAAAATCGTTTGAACCAGAGACTTGATTACACCCACTTCATTCTCTATTTTTCTACAGGACGTTACAGGCGCTACATTTACACTTGCTAAGACGTTAATTTCATCAGCCTCGCGATTCTCTTTGTTATATTTCTTTGATCTGGGCTTTTTGAAAGAGCCAAAATGTATTAAATTCGATTTCAGCCTATAGAATATTAATTTATTTGGCCGCCTCCTTTCGGGACATCTATATAATAAAAGTTTAAGTTTTAAGAAAATAAAACATTACCTAATGAAATAAAGCTCAGAAGCAGCGTTTATATTTTCATGACTCTCTATGAAACAGGTCAGCATATCATATTGCTCAAAGTTTTCAAATAATTGATTTGCAGCCATTTGTTAAAAAGTAATAATCAGAGCGACTAATTTAACACATCTGTTAGTATTAACATCAAAACTTCATTTACTTTATGACAAAGCAGTGACAAAGCCATTTTTGACAATCAGTCCATGGCTTACTATGAAAAATATAGATAGATATTATTACAAACGTAAATTGCAGCCTTATTTTTTAAAATACGTATAGATAACCATATATTTTTGAAAAGCTCATAATAAGACGAATAGGACTCCCTAAAAATATACAGGGTGTCCCATTTAAAAAAACGTGACTTTGGGTCATGTATCAAAAACGACGGCCCCGAGTAAAAATCTGTCCACGCCACTGGATTCTACGTAAAAAACTCTATAAGAGCCAGTTATTACCTTTTCGATACGTTAAAAGATAACCGAGATACGAGGGGTGTCCCAAAATGCAACTTTTTCAAATTGGCCCTGTATCTCCGAAACGAGGCGGGCTATGGAAAATCTGATTACGGCAGCTTGAGATTGACAAAAAAGTGGCACGGCGTCGCGAAAACCTCAACCCTAAATATTTGCAAATAACGGAGATACCTTGCATTTACAACCAAAATTGGACACCCTGTACATAAGGAGGTAGCTTGAAGGGATGTTAAAAGGGAGGTAGCCTGAATAAGACTAACCAAAATTTGTTTTTATTTGTAATGAAAATAAATTTATTCCGCGAATAATCAAATAAATGAAAGGAAAAAGAGAAAATTAATTAACAAAACAAAAATGTGTCTATTAGTATTAATTAAATATACATATTACCCACTGAACTGTATCTAATAAATGCGTGCCCCGACTCACGATGGGACTACGCGTAAGCCGAAAATCAAATTGCCACATATAGACTCTCACCTTGCTATTGCCGCAGACATAAATCTTGTTAAAATTTTATTTTCGTCCGAGGGAAAATAAATACGGAATTTTTGCATTTATGTAATACGCCGTATGCCGGTTCGGACTCATAATGATCAGCTTGGGTAGGGGCGAATACAGACAGAAACGCCTTCATATATATACCAAAGGTATTCGGTGCAATCAGTATCACTGTTTGGGTGTTCGAGTGACCTGGTTAATTGGATTACCACCAAAACAATCATGATCTCCATTAGAGCTTTCGTAAGTTGATTTTTCGGCAAAATACTTCTTTGATTGATTGACTTTTAAACAAATTTTACCAATACTTATCATTCGTTATTTTAGCTTATTGCTCCAAATATTCTTTAGTATAAAAACTGTTTCAAAAATGTTGATAAATTTACTCATAAAGAAGGTATATTATTATTATTAAAATTATCTGATTAATTAATTGCAAAAAGTTTAAAATTACTGGAATATAAAAAAGATTATTGTTTATATTCTGTTTAGCTTAAAACTTATTTACAATATAATAAAAGTTTGAACATACATGTGTATACATGTAGATTACCACAGATGTAAATTACCAAAGGTTAACGTTTTAAAAAACGCTTAAATTAATGTTTAAAGTATAAAAATAATAATAAAATAATATAAAAAAGAACATTTGGTCAAGATTTTAACCTTTTGACATAAGATACAATTCTGTTTTCCCTTTTGTATAATTATGAATTTGATTAAATTCTGATAACGTATTAACTAAGCAAGCAGTAGCGTGACAAAAATTTTTGGGGCTTAAATTATGCCATTGATATCATAATTTTGGTAATAAATAAATAGTTAGAATAAATACTACCAATCTTTTCAACTTAATTCAACATTGTAAATGGTTAAAATACTAAAAGACAAAAAACATATACAGAGGCCAGATTTAATTCAAATATTATTATAAGCAACACAACAAACATAAAATTTGGGGAACAAGATTTCTAATATTTCTAAAAAACTTATAAGGTATTTTAAATATATTGGATTTACGTCAACGTTTGTATCTTAACGAAAGGAACTTGTCTACTCTTTTGTCCAGTTCTACACCACTGTGCGATTGAAGTGCAATTTTTTAAAAATATAAGTGGCTATAACTGTTCAAATCGAATAAGTTATTGGTTTAGAAAATACCATAGAACATACAGTATCACGTTTAAAACCGTCGGAATATAAAGCTAAAAAATGCCATTTTTTAATGGACAATATTTGCAATAAAAATGTTAATTATGCAACGCCTCAAATATAGTGAGTAAAAAGTTAAAATTAATTAAAATATTTCACTTTTTGGTTTTCGACAGTCTTAAAAAGGTAAGTTTTAAAATGCGTAACTTTGTCGCTGTTAAAACTTTTTTTACCTCTTACTTTTCTGCGAGATCTCAATTAGCATGAGCATCGAGTTTGCAAGAACCTGTATAAAGTTTATATTATTTATATATTTTTTATACAATCGGTATCAAAACACTATAGTGATAAATAACATACATAATTAAAAAATTCCTTAAAATTTTAAATTTAGTACAATTAATAACAGTAATGGTATGTTTACAAACAATTTTTTACATTTCGTAGGATTATGTTTTGTTGACACTTTTGTGGTAGGCGTGTTTTAAGGGTTGCTTTGGTCTGGTATATACGAGGGATAAGACAAAAATATTTTTTTTACATGAACTATGTCAAGAACGAAAATTTGCAAATCTGTAATTATTTTAATTTTATATATATGTATATATATATTATATATATATATATATATATATATATATATATATATATATATATATATGTACTTAAAAAATTAATTTGTCAAAATTTTGATATCTGATTTGTGACGTTTTTAATTAATTTTTTTCTTATAATACGCGTTTTTTCAACATTTTTCTTTCCAAATTAAACACTCTTATTAAAAAACTATTCTTTTAATCGTTTTGCCTTCTCCAAGGACGTTTTGAAAAAATGTAAATACAATTTTGTTTTTCCGAATATTAATTTTACTTCAGTACTTAATTTTTTAGACCGTTATGAATCTTTCTTATTTTCTTAAATAAGACTTTGTATTCTTAATTCCGTAAAGTGTATTTTTACTTTTTTTTATCATTTTTGATAAAATTGACTTCAAACCTCGGGACGGTTTTTTAATTTCATAGAATTATTACCTATAGTCTGAGTAATTTTGATTATTTTTTAAACTTAATTTTTTTAATATAAAAGCTACTTTCTTTTAAATTACTAATTCTAGGCACTGTTTAAATAAAGTTAGTCTAATTGACTGTGTTTTCTTCTTTATTAATAAGTTTTCGTATACCGAGTTTCCAAAATTATATAAAACTATTAAATCATTTATACAGGGTGGGGTCAACTTAAACAAAAAGTTATTAACAACTGTTTTTCAATATATGTACAAAGAATAGTAAAAATGCAATTTGCAAAATTCAGGATAAACTTGTAACTTAGAGAATTAATTAAGGTATATTTAAAAAGAAAGTATCGTTCTGTAGGTAGGTATGGACGGGTAAGTTGTGCTCCACCCTGTATAAATGTTTCAATAATAATATATTTTTTGGACACTCGGTATACGAAGAATTACTAATGAAGAAGAAAACATACTCAGTTAGGTATAACTTTAATTAAAAAGGTGCCTAGAATTGGTAATTTACAAGAAATTGGTTTTTATGTTAAAAAAAAAATAATTGCACTTCATTTGCACAATAATGTATATTTTGGGCTAAAGAGATTTTGTGTCATAGTAGACCTTATGAAGCTTTGAAAAAGTTCTTTCTTGAGCCGATCGCGATGTCACGGGAGTACTAGAAACAACTGAAACGCAATGCAATTCTCAGGTATTCTACTAATTTGTAATTGATTTTTTTCAAGAAATTAACATGAAACCTCTGGTGAAACTGTAAATTGTTTTTATTTTTTCACAAAGTAAATTTTTCAATTGCTTAGCTCCAATGCTAGTTTTTGTGTTAAGTCGTTAGGATATTTTTCTATTTTTTAAAATTTCAGATTTTGAATAAAAAATTTTAAATGTTTTATACCTGATTCTAAATTGAGTTAATATTATATCCAAACAAGCATAAAAATCTATTACTTTTAATCGATTTTTATGATTTTCAAATGGCTCATCAGCTGCTATCTCATTAACAATTTTTTGACTTTATGAACTCTTTTTATTTTCAATTGAAATTTAATATTTCAAGATTTCGCCGTTAAAATTGATAACTAATACACAGTTTCAAAATGTTGTCTAAGACTTTCTAATTCAATAACAAAGAAGAAAAAGGATGGTAACTCATATTTACGTTCCTTTCCAATTGAGAAATTAAAATAAATACCTATAAGTATACAGTGTATATAAAAATGACGACGTTGCTTCTTTTAACCAATAACTATGTTTTAAAATGTGTTTAATTATGTATGGGATATGAAAAGTTTTTCTCTACCGAAAATGTTGCAACCCAGAAAGCACATACCCTCTTCACCCCCCGTACTTTACCTGGATACAAACAAATGTGTGTTTGTTGGTAATTCTATATAGTTCAATGTTTGAAGGTTTAGATTGTTATTTTTATAAGATTTTACTCTCTTTTATTTATGTTTTGTTTAAATCTTAAACTATGTACATTAAAATATAATCAGTCTTGATGGAGCCCGGAAACCGAAAGGTTTATGTGTGCGTATTTGTGTTTTCGGTTTGTTTGATATATATGTTTAAGGGTTAAGGGGCCTCCAATATGCCGGGGAAACCTCCCGAGACGCGGGGTTTGCGGGGCTAACTGACGCGCCTGTAAACAAGTTTAGAAAAAAATGCGTATAAAAATGAAAGCAATTTTTTTAAATTTTACATTATTTCATTCAATTTAGCATTTTCAGCAAAATATGGGTTTATAGAGTAATAGAGTTAAATATCATTAATTTTTTTATTTAAACTAATACATCCACTTAGTCTGTTTAAAATTCCAGTACTTTTACATATCTTTTTATATAAATAATGTACATGTTCTTCTAATTTAAGCTATTACCTCTAATTACTCAATAATTACTTAAATGTCGGGACTCGTATAAATTCAATAGCCATAAATGTTTAATTCCAAATCCAAATCTGTTTTCGCGTCAGATGATTTTGGAGATTTAAAAATGTTAGTGTTTCATATAGCTTTCGAGAATTTTACCCCAGTAAATGTTTATTATACAGGGTGTTTCTTAAGTCCGGTACGTAGTTTCAGGGCTCAATACCTCAGAATATTTTAATAAAACAAAATCATATAAAATTATGTCCTGAAACGCTTAAATTCTCATATACAGGATGTTGAAAATGTTAAAAAATTTAATATTTTTTCAATTAAGTATTGAACGGTTAAAGCTGGATTAGTAATGAGCTGCATGTTTAGTGTAAATTACATTTTTTTTCTGCCAGCGGTGGCGCAGTTAGACCTAAGTCATTTAAAATAGATGTTTTTTTTAAATTTTATTATCATTTTGCAACTCTCTCAGCAACTAACTACGAAGAAGCTCATTTGATTTTTTTACTTGATACTGACCCAATCTTAAAAAAAATCTATATTTATTTCAAAATGAATTAAATATGAGGTAAAAGTGAATGTCTAATTGACCTGTTTTGTCAATAACAAGTCAAACATGAATAATTTTACGAACGCTGAAACGGCCCAGATGCATTTCATTTATGGGCTAGCAAATGGAAATGCTGAATTTATAAGGAATATTATCCAATCAGAATACCGCCATAAGCCAAAACATTTTGACGGAGTTTTAATGTAATGAGAATCTTATTTTAGATCCTGTGTATTTTTTATTTGCTCCAAATATTTCGGGATGGTTTACCTATTTGGATGAAGTTTTCATGAAGTATTCTGAATAGTGCGTGTTAGTTCCATAGCAAATATTTTGAAAAAATATGATAAAATGGCGGAATGACGAAGAAGATTATCGCGATAACTTTTAAAAGCTTGGTGTATCAATTGTAGGTACACTTTTCTTGTGTCTGAAAGTGGGGTAGGCAAAGCGGCTTAATATGGTTTTTGAGGATTTTAAATTTGATAATACTAACTATTTTAATTTTTGACAATTTGTATTACTACTTTTCTATGATATATACAGATGGCGCGTACATGTGGCTTTAGAAAACATATCTTATTGTATATTAATGTTTTTAGGTAACATATAAACACAACTTATACTCATACCGGGATACAATAACATTTGGAGTAAAAGTGAAATTTTGGTCCGCGAATTGCGTAAAAGCTGACATAATTTGAACCATATTAGTGAACGTACTAGTTCTGGCTTTATGCCCAAATCTGAATAGAGAAATAACTAAGGAACTATCGCGCTATAGTATGATATGCTTTCTTTCGCGTCTTGATGTATTAATTAATTGGATACCAGAGAGAAATTGTCATTGCTATTGTGCGATTTTGTGTCATATATTTCGGACAAAATAAGTGACAATAAGATTAGAAATGTCGAGGTGTTCCTATTTAATACGTGTTTATATATATATATATATATATATATATATATATATATATATATATATATATATATATGTGTGTGTGTATGGGTTATTACAGTGACAGTTTTTGATGTACTTGACGGATTTGCGCGATTTCCGGTTTGACCGGAAGTGACTCCAATTTTCTATTTTTTTTATGGAACATTCTGTATATTTTTGGAATCTAGAAATTGCATACTGCATAGTATTGTATTAAAAAAATCAACTTAAATCGCCATTTCGAAATTTTGACGGCTTCCACTTTTCAATCTAGTGAGCCATGAAGTGCTTTAAATTACTCTGATATGCTTGTGTAAGCTATAAAAAAGCTATACAACATTTTGAAACGGTTCAACAGTTAAACTAGCAAATCCTTCTTGAAAACAGTCTTGTAATATTTCTAGAGTGAAGTTTAAACAAAAATGTTTAATGTGCCCCACAAAAAAAGTCGAGTGGTGTTAGGTCCGGGGAACGGGGAGGCCAAGGAGTGATTACTGTTTACGCATTGTGGGGTGGAGCACCATACTGTCAATAATAAACGTTTTGTTCTTCTGCCAAAAGTAGGCCTTCTAAAATTGCTCGAGGGATTTCTCTAACATTTCAATTTATCGCTTGCCTGTTAAATGTTCTTCGAAAAAGATCGGTTCAGTAATACGCGTACCTAATATCCCAGCCCAAACATTCACACCAAACCTCTCCTGGACCAGTGTCTAGTATTTTGCTTATTGAACATACCATTGTTGTTAAAGTGCCAAATTATTCCGATTATTATTCTGTAAAAACTAGCTACAGTAGTCCAATCTTCTTTGAAAGTTACTGACATAAAGGTGTTGATGTGATTGATATTTGGCTTTTTATTAGTTTTTCATTTGTTTCGATTTAGATTTTCATGGAAAACTTGATATCTTGAATGCTCTGAAAATGATATCGTAACCAAACTTTACAATTACAACAATTTTGAAACTGACAGGTTGGCTGTTATTCATATGTTTTAATCATTCAGAATTTCATGGCAATCTTAATGATTTAAGGTTCTGAAAATGATATTACCTTGCCATGATGTGAACGGATGATATTTTGAAAACCTCATTGGCGGCTAAATTTCAGGAATAGGTATTTCGATTTGGGTTAGGTGCTTGGTCTTTATTTATTTATTTTTCAATTAAAAGTCTTTATTTCCACTAGTTAACCTAATGTGTTTATAATCGTTAGATTCGCATTGAAGAGGTGCATTTAGCTGTTGTATGAAAATGGTATACTTCCATTTGAAAATTTCGTGTAATTTTTGGAAAAAGTACCTCTTTTTTTTTATTTAATATTTAAAAATATTAACAAATCGTTTCTTATGAAACTTGCAATTTAAGATACTCTTAATGACTTAAACAATGTTAAGTCGAATTAAAAATAGAAATAATACTAATTAAACAGGTAATAACATTATTCTTCTTAATATTATTATTTATTTCAGGTTGTGATGTTTTCTGTCATTCTTGGGTTGGCGTGTGCGGCCCCTGGTGGATGGTCGTCTCAGTAAGTAAAAAATTTAAATTATAATTTTAACGTTAAAGTGAAATTTCATATAATAAACAATTTAATTAGGTTATTTCGGCTGTGTGATTTATATTTACGTTTAGCGCTCACAGTACAGATAGGCAACATTTTTCCCTAAACAGATTAATAACTTTAAAAGTACTAACAGTTTAACAAAAAGAGGTGTTTTAATCCAAAAAATACAAAAAAGAGTGCCAATTAATAAGTTATATTTATTAAAAAATATGTTCGAGCAAAATATACAAAACGCAAGATAAAGTAAAACAAAATCAAATAACGTTAATTTTTTTTTATCTAGATCGTACCAATTAGGAAATCATGGTTGACAACTTCCTTGACAACAATGGCTCACTTATATTACTAAATTTTAGACGGAAATTAAAATAAATAAAACAAAACACAAGAATGAAAAACTCGAAATTCGTGTTTGAAAATCTCTTATATTGCAAAAAAAAATAAAAAATAAATATTACTAGGCATCTCATTTTCTACATGTAACAATTTTTTTTATTTGGCCGAACCCACAAGGACAAAAAATAATATTAAAATGTTTTTCAGGTACGATTAATATGCACGTTGTTATTTTAAATATAAGGTTTTTGTAGCCTGGATATGATTTCAACGGTTATTTAATAATTTAAATCTGGGTGTAGTATTGGCCATTCTTCAAGTAATTTCAATCCTCTAAATCAAACATTCAAAATCGAAAATTGCCAGACTAATATTGAAAAAAAAAGTGCAAAATTATCGTACTGACCACTGTTGCGTCATTTCCTGCTGAAATATGTAAAATTATTGTCACATTTTTTAAATTTCGTGTATGAAATGTTTTTTGGTCATTATTCATCATTCAACTTCGATATTTTAAAAGTAATTCTCTTTTGGAGATTTTTTTATTTACGCAAAATACCGCTAGTTATTTCAAAATTATTATTAAACCAGAAAACACAACTTTTTGAATGCTATTAATATTTTTCTTCCAGCCAAACACTGAAAATCAAAAATTGCTAGACTGATATTGAATAAAAAAGGTGCAAAAATATCGGACTGAACACTGTCTACAAATATAATTGCTTCTGTGACATTTCTTCCTGAAATATGTGAAATGTCGAATTTTTTTTAAATTTTCCTTTTCCTGTATCTGTAAAATTATCAACACGATCTGGAGGGAGTTCGACAATATCAACATGGTCATCATTGTCGTCATAGTCAATATAAACATCGTTTTCTGGGTCGTTTACACAGTCTTCTAGCTCTTTTAGATCACGAAATTTGCTAATGCCCTAATTTTTTTATTCACTAAATTTCATGAGATATGCCATGATCCCCATTTGGTTAACGACTATTTCATAGTAATAGCTTCCTTGTGTTTACAAACACTAGCTATTATATAAATTTTGGTGTTTTTGAAACCCCCATGTAAGGAGATATTTTCGCAGAATTAGTATATTATAAGAAAAAGGTATACATTTTGAAACATAAAATAGGTTATAATAAAAGTACAGGGTGTCCCATTTTCGTAGGTTTTACGGGGTTTCCAGCTTATGAGTAGAGATAGAGAGATGCGGTTTTCGCGACACCATGCTACTTTTCGATGAAACTAAAGAGGCCGCAAACAGATTTGCCCTAACCATTTTAGTTTCCGTGTTACAGGGTGATTTTGAAAATTTGTCATTTTCGGACACCCCCTGTAACTCAGCTATCGTAAAATATATTTAAAATGTTTCAACTGGTATTTATATATTTTTTCACGTAGAATTCAGTGGCGTACTCAGATTTTTGCTGAGAGTCATAGTTTTTGACATATTGGCATAACCTACTATTTTTTAAATGGGACACCCTATATATTATTTTTTCATCTTATTCTTCGTGTCGAGAGCTTTTCAAAAACATACCATAAGTCATATTTATTTTCATAAATAACATGAAAAAATGCATTTTTCTTTAAACGGATTTATGGCATAGCAGATCAATCGAAATAAGAGAAGGTGGCTGTGGAGCCATGGAAAAAGTTAACAAATATTTATTAACGAAATAACAAAGTAACAGCATCAGAAAAAATTAGGAAGTAGGTAAAAGGTAATAATTATAATTTCATTAAAACTACAAATATTGTTCAAATTGTAGACCATTATGTGTCCTACAAGTGTGACAAACTTTAAAAATTCTTTTTAATGCATTTTCTATTGTAAATGACAGTCTTTGTAACTCTGCAAAAGCGTTTTCGGTGGCCATTCTTAGTTGTTCTAAGTTTTCGTATCGCCTTACATAAACCTTGTTTTCTAAATAACCCCACAAAAAGAAATCTAAAACTGAGAGTTCAGGGGATCGTGGTGGCCATCGAACAGGTCCGTGTGTTCCTATCCATCTTCCAGGAAAATGGTCGTTAAGCCAGTTTTGACTTATTCTGGCATTGTGGGCTGGAGCTCCGTCTTGCTGGAAATAAATCCTATTTAGTTGAGCCAAGGGAACATCATCCAAAATTCCTAATGCGTCTTCTAGGATTCGCACGTAACCAATCGAATTCAGATTTCCTTCATATATTTGGTAAACTATTTTTCGGTTGAAAATAAAACAGGAGACATTGAATCCAAATCTGCCCTGACGCTCCCTAGGAAAAATAACATGGTTGTTTTCTTGACTCCAAAATCGCTTGTTGTGTCTATTTAAAATCCCTGAACTAGTAAAATGTGCCTCGTCTGACCAAATAATCTTTTTTTCAAAATCGATATCTTCTGCCTTCATATTTATAAACCAATTGCAGAACTCCAATCTGCGCTCTGCATCACCAGGATGCAGATGATGCACAAGTTTGTATTTATAGGGTTTGAATTTGTGCTTTTTCAAAATTTTCTGCACTTTGGTTTTCGGTTCACCCGCCTCTTCGTCTATTTTCCTGCAATATGTTTCAGGAGCTGTCTGAACGAGGGCTAAAACGTTGACCTCAGATTCTTCGTTGTCTTTATTGTAAGTTCGCGATCGAGGCTTGTTAAAAGATCCATATTGGCAAAGATTATTTTAATTTTTTGAAAAATTCTTTTTTCTGGTTGTCTTCTCTCGTGATATCTAAGATAAAATAAAGCGAACCAATGAAGTCAAAATGCAGGAAGATAAAAAAGAACTAACCTGTTCAGATAAAGCTCTGCCGCCTGATCTGCATCTTCATTAGACAATATAAAACACGCGTTCATATCATATTTCTCAAAATATTCAAATTTTTGATTCTGAGCCATATTAAAAACAATAATTATAATAGACGTCAAGAAAAATTTAAACGCAATAATGCCAAAAATGACAGCAGTAATGGCTGCCTGATCATATTTTTGTTGGCGTTACCATGGCTACCACAGCCACCTTCTCTTATTTCGATTGATCTGCTATGCCATAAATCCGTTTAAAGAAAAATGCATTTTTTCATGTTATTTATGAAAATAAATATGACTCATGGTATGTTTTTGAAAAGCTCTCGACACGAAGAATAAGATGAAAAAATAATATATAGGGTGTCCCATTTAAAAAATAGTAGGTTATGCCAATATGTCAAAAACTATGACTCTCAGCAAAAATCTGAGTACGCCATTGAATTCTACGTGAAAAAATCAATAAATACCAGTTGAAACATTTTAAATATATTTTACGATAGCTGAGTTACAGGGGGTGTCCGAAAATGACAAATTTTCAAAATCACCCTGTAGCACGGAAACTAAAATGGTTAGGGCAAATCTGTTTGCGGCCTCTTTAGTTTCATCGAAAAGTAGCACGGTGTCGCGAAAACCGCATCTCTCTATCTCTACTCATAAGCTGGAAACCCCGTAAAACCTACGAAAATGGGACACCCTGTACACAAATTACCAGTTAGAATTTGAACAATATTTGACTTCTCAATACTCAATAATACATTTTACAAACAAGACGTTGTACATGTATGTCTAAGCAATGAGGCATAACCTAAAATAATCCAATACGCTTAGTTACATTGCTATCAGATTGTAAAAATAACGTAATTCCCAAATAGGGATCGTGTTAGTTAATGGGTTATTTCGTAACGTTAGAATTTATAAATTAAATTATTTACCAAAACATCTCCAACTAATTATAAGTAAAATTTAAAGAATAAATAAAATATGAGTCTGTAGATAGAAAAATGTGTGTGTCTTGTAAATTTAGCCACCATAGTTTTTAAACGAATATATTCTAAAGGCAATAATTATTAAATATTCGTAATAATATATCTCCTATCATTTGATTAAGAAAAAAATGTTTTTCAATTATATTTAACGAGCTTTTAACAGATAAACAAAAATCTAAAAAAGTTTTTGTTTCTTTAACACAACTAAAACAAATTTTGCTTTGGTCATTTTAATATCTGCATATATTAACAAAGAAATAATAGGTATTTTCATTAATCTTTGGTATTCTAAAAGTAACTTTTATTGACGCAAAATACTGCTAGTTATTTCACAACTAATATTAACACAGAAAACACAACTTTCTGAATGATATTAACCTTTTTCAGTGTTATGAAAGGCATTCAGTTCGATCTGCATCTTACGACAGATGGAGTATATTATTTGTAAATAGGAATATATAAAAATGCGGGCAAATCGTGACACTTAAATTTAGCTTGACATACCAAATATACCAGATGGCAAAGAGTATATCTCGCCATTTTTTTTTCTTATGTTGTTTTGAAATTGTGGTATTTTTAATAAGTGATACGAGTTTTTATTGTTTGTGTCTATTTATAATTTATTAATAATTATATATAATAATATCGTTGACATTGACTGTAATGTTCTTTGCAGTCTCTCCCTCCCCATTTTATTATTAAGGCAGTCAAGATCAAAATACTTAAAAAAAAGCTTAAATACATTCTTGTGTATTATAATGTAATAAAAAATTAAATAGAAAGGGGTCAAGTAGCACATTTTTTTTATCCATGAGCATCTGACTACGAAGGCCGAGACCTAAGCACATGGTATCGCGATTGCTTTAAGTGAAGAAAGGGGAAAGTTTATTGAGCGGTTTTTAAAGACTTGCAGATTCGTACGAGAAAGGCCTTTGTTGTTAGCACATTCCAAATTCGAGACACCTTGGGAATAAACGAGCTGACAAAGAGTGAGGCCCTTAGTTTTTGCAGTTAGACGGTGAAAGGGTGCATATGGATCGATGCTCTAGCAGGAATGACTAAGGAAGGCATATTTGGTGATAACACATCAGAAGAGAATGCGTGGTAGTATTGTAAAACAGACCCAGACCACCCACGATTCGACGAAGCTCTAATGGTGTAAGCTTCCTTGTGATGTTTGGATCATCAATCAGCTTTTCTTTGGGAAGAACCAAGAATGTTAAGAATAGAAGGAGAGGTTGCTCCCCAGCAACACTCAGGGTTGAGTCTGATTTGCGAAGTGTAAACGGTATACAATTTGACAGAAGAAAAGTATTTTCGAGGACAGAAAGGAAAAAGAAAATCCAATTTCTTCGCGGCTGCTATGGCAATTGAAGTGACGTGATCATGTGATCAAAGTGATACCAACTAGTCTAAAGGAATCTTTGGCTTCAAGCATTTGATTGTTCTTTTGTCTTGCTGGCGTTAAACTGGACAAATCTGTTTGCTCCCCATTCTACGCTTTTAAGGAGGTCCTCGGTTAAGGATACAGTTATTACTCTACGCCTATTATCAATTTCAGTCTTGGAAACAGGTTTGGGAGATTGTATATTGGGGTGGAGTGTAGTGTCATCAGCATAGCTGTGAATAGGATTCCTGGTAGGGGAAACTAGGCATCGATATGCAGAAGGAATTGGGTAGATGTCAGCACTAAACCCTCTGGAACGCCGCGTTGATTTTATGAAAGTCAGATGAATGGCTATTATCCACTATAGAAATACTTCTATTGGAAAGAAAACTGGTAATCCAAGTGAAAAGTTTTGTAGGAAGACCATAGACAGAAAGTTTGCTAAGAAGTGCGTTATGCCAGACTTGACCAAATGTTTTGGGCATAACTTGGACTTCTCTGTTGAATTCAGTGGACTTGTTACAGTTTTCGGTTACGAAGATATGAAGATCTGCTGTCGACCTTTGATGGCAGATGCAGTATTGCTTGCCATGAATAAGTTTACATCTTTTTTAAGGTTGAATATTTCATAGCAAAAAAGTGAAGAGGAGGTTTTAAAGTAAAATTTGAGGCGAATTGTTTTTGCAAAAAGCTCAGCTTTTGCTTTAGACGTGAAAATTTTATCACAAGAAGCTAAAGCGACCAAAAGGATTGGCTATCATTTTGGCCTCGAAAATTATGCAAGTGTAATGATTTTGTTCGTCAATTTTTAACTCGCAGATAGTGGTTCTTTAGGCAATTGTTATGCATATGTTATTTTTGGGAGGTCTTAAAGTCTTAAGCACATCAGTGATATTTTAAATAGTCTGGTTAACCATAATATGTCTCCAAACTGTGAAAACATAAATATTACTTATTTCTAAATAGCGGACACTTGTAAATGTGACAGTATCTTTAAAAAAATATTAATTGTCAAGAACAATTCATCAAAGTACAGTTTTTAGATAAAACGTCATATAAAACGCCTAGAAAAAGCAGTCGTCAATCTGCATTTTTAGGCTTCTACTTAACTTTTATCACAGGAATCCCCGAAAATTTGAATATGTATTTTTAAATGTATTTATATCCAATAAAAAAAGTGCAATCATTTTCGTCTTTGTATTATGTCAATTTATTACTAAGTATTTTTATTTTTCTGGAAAATGGTAATTAAAGATATAAGCAGAAATATAGATAAGTATGAAATGATACTAATTATTATTGACATTTTATAATATGGCAGCTATCAGATTATCACAAATGCCTTTAAAAATCTAATTTATATATTAAGCTATTGGTCAACACATTTATTCATATTATTCATGTTACTGTATCTAAATAAAAACTTTCATTTAATAAATACCTCTTTGTGAAATATTATTGTACACGCGAATCTTTGTGTAACAACAAAAAATATGGTTGTTTTACTAATACCAGTTAGGAAATTCCTGAACAGGGACTCTTGTTGCTTTCTTTAATTACTGTTATTTATCTTTTCACTTTCTGCAACGCAAACAGCAACAGAATAACAACAGTGGAATTTTTTCTTAACGTGAGCTTGATTTCCACAAATTCTTTAATAAACTTCATGATCAAAAAAGTTCCACACGAAAAAATCAAAAAATACTAAATTGTAGGATCTGACATTTCATGCCAATGACTTTATTGTAAAGCATTGAAGATATTACTTTATATTGTTTCTAGAGTTAATTGCATAGCAGGTTATTTATAAAAGTAAATGTATTTGGAATTTGTTTTCTTTTATAATGTAAGTAACCGAAATTCATATTTGGTGGAAGCAAATTAATAGGAAGGTATACTATCAGACCAGTATAGTCTTATTTGCAATTTGCAAAAACTTTTTGTAAAATAGATTATAAGATGTTAGTTAATTGGGTCGTTTGTTGATATTATATACCAATATGGGCTCCAGTAGCCACAGAAAAACCCTTTAAATTTGCTTACTAAAAATGGGCGATATAAAAATGTATCTATAGATAAACGATAAGAGTTCCCCTTTTGATACGTATATATATCTAAAATTCCGATAGTTATCGATAATTATAGATGAATGGTTATCGATAAATTAAAAATAAACGGTCAAGAGTTTATTAGAATTTTTCAATATTACTTATCATCTCAGCAGAGGGTGATTTTTTCACAATTACAAAATTTTCTTTGTTCCGCCATCCTGAATTAATACCACAATTTTACTAATTCATCTCTATACCAAAGCTAGTTATGGCACACAATTTGAAATCAGCCCATTAGGTAGTTTTTTCAAGCTGAATTTTAAATATTTTATTAAGCCGCCATTTTGTTTCGCCTTCTTGGATTTATACCAAAATTTCACCAGTTGATGCCTATATAATACTTGATTCTGAAGCAACATTTGAGATCAGTTGAATAAGCAGTTTTTTAGTAAAAATGTTTTTAACATTTCACCAGGCCGCCATTTTGTTTTGCCGTTTTGGATTTTTACCAAAATGTTACCAAAATTTGAAGTCAATTGGATGAAAGTAGCTTTTTTTCTATGCCGCGAACAGAGACGAAATTGAGAAAACAAGTTTTTAGCATCTAGGGGTCCTGAAACGTAAAGAAATATATATATATATATATATATATATATATATATATATATATATATATATATATATTTCCTTTGGATTTTCTTAGGGTCCTTGTAAAAGTAAGATATGTTTATGTTCTTATTCACATATTTATTAACGTTTCGGTCTATTTTGACCTTCTTCAGAATACATTGAAGTTAGAAACTAAAAAAATTGTAACTGTTAAATCATGTTCTGTATAGTACAGTAGTAGGAACAATCAATCTAGCAAAATGCATTACTTCAGTCATAAACTATAATTTCCTGGGTAATTTATCATAAAACACAAATTAGTTTTAGTCATTACACATAAGTACATTTAACACGAAGTTTAGTATGACAATCCACAATAGTAAAATAAAAACAGTAAACATATATGGGATAGAGAAATTTTCAGACTGAATGTCGATGTGAGATTATTATTGTTATTGCTATGGGTGACTTCTTCTGTAAATTTTTTCTAAGATTTAATTAGATTATAAGGTATCCACTACACAAAACTGGAATTCCTTTTAAATATTATTATTTTAGGATGTTGTAATATATTTTACTAAGATATAAATGTGTGTATGTACAAATTTTTGAAATGGAAAATTTTGCTTATTCTTCCCGTAATCAGCGTCCAAAAATATGTCCGGTACCATTTTTCTTCGAAAACCGAAAATGAGTGCTTCACGTCATGTAGGAAAAAATGAAACCGAGTCTGCAATCCGCTTTTTTTTCTATCTAGCTCCATTGAGATCTTGTTAAAATGACTGCCCTCAACTTTTGACAGCAAAATAAATGTCATTTTCGTGTTCCTGGGAAAATTTTACGTTCTACCAGTAACTTTTGTTTTTTCAATAATAACTTCGCTTTTCGCTTAATCCCGATTCTTGATCATATTTCTGCATATTTTTTGTATGTAGTATTAAGGTGAAAATAACCAAAATTGATTTTATTTAAAAAACAGGTATTAATAATAATCAGTATCAATCAGTTTAAGATAATCGAAGACCCTTGTATAATGTACTGTTATCACCAAATGTAACTGGGACAGAATCATATTAGCTCTTGAACTGTTATATGATTTTTCCTGTCAAATTATGAATTTTAGGTTAAAGACAATGAGTTTGTGCAGTATTGAATTAAATAGCTGGCAAAAAGTATGTTTGGCAGCAGCAGTTGTTCTTATTTCTTATTTAATTTTTATTATAGTTTACCTGAGGTATAAACCCACCTTTAGTATCACTCATGAAAAGTAACCCAATCACACATTTTTATGCTCTTCGACCAACAAGAATTAAAATTGAAATAAAACTTACGATTACCAATATTTTTGCCGTAAAATTAAGAAATATTTTTCACAAAATAATCTAATCATAAACTTTCATACAAAATTAAACCTAGTTCTTTTAAATTTTTAACTAATAACCACACACCAAAAGTTAAACAAATAACTTAATATTTTGTCATGGAACCATTATGTTCTATAACGTTTCGCAATCTTTGAGGTATGCTCAAAACCAAGTCTCTTGTATAATCAGGGATTATTTCGTTCCAAGCTCGAACGATTGATTGTGGAAGATCATTTGCCCCCAGGCGTTTTCATTTGAATCCAAATTAGGGCGTTTTGAAATCCAGGGCAAAGTTTCGATATTATGATTTCGCAATATATTTTACACTACTCTAGATCTATGTATAGTGCAATTATCATGTTGAAATACAAAGTTGTCTCCAAAAACTGGCCTCACAGAAGGTAGCATAATGTTTTTTAGTATATAGCAGTAACTATCTGCATTAATTTATTGAATCAGTGTTCAGATCTCGTAGAGTAAAGATCCCTGAAGATGCCTCGTGCAATCGAAGTCGAAACGTCGGATAGTAATTCCAATTTGACACGGTCTAATCCCAAGAACCATGATTTCTTAATTGACTAAAGTTTTACATACCAAAAATAAGTAGCATATGCATTGCATATCATACACAAATAATAGAATGTATTTTTCCTAACTCAACATACATTGCTACAGTTGCGGTAACCCTGTGGCATGCATATGAATATAAAAACTTGGCTGTTGTTTATGACAACACTCAAAAATTTCCAATTTATTTTACAGGTTCGTAAAGAAATTCCACTTCAAAACTAAATAAAACTTTTTTGATTATTTTACTAATTTGGCTACTCTTTACAGCAAGCACGTAAAGATTATCGTGCCTTCACACTACCATACCGTCCACCATCACCATGTTGAGAAAGTCCATGTACCAGTACACGTTCCAGTACCAGTGGTGAAAAAAGTTTTCATCCCTGTTGAGACTCATCACGACTTCCACCATCACGACATCCATCATCACGACGACTGGCATGGAGGTTGGTGGTAAATCTATCACGTTTACGACGAACACCTGTTACCTGTATATAGTTCAGCCAATATGGTAAGAAACTTACAATACTATTTTGTATAAAAGTTTTGACTAAATATTTTCGTAAGCAAAAGTTTACTTTATATTTTTTTATGTAAATTACGTACATGCTATAAATACATGTTAATTATAAATAAGATTAATTAGGTAGTATATAATAAAAATACTTAACTTTCTTTAAAACTTCACTTCTACTGAAATCGCAAAAAGTTTCGAAAAATATAAGTTTTTTCGATGTTTTAAGAGTCTCTCGAAAAACATGTCCATGTCGGTTTAGCCTTAAAAGAATGACATAGCCCACTAAAAACAAAAAAAAAACAGATTTCTTTCGTCTTTCTGAATAAAAAACATTTTTCAGTAATACAGGGTAACCCTAGCAGAATAAAACTACCCCCTAAAAGCTAAAAAAATTTGTCTTTTAAAAATAGTGACAAGTAAAGTCCGCATTATATGGGATTTTTTATATAACAGTAGTCAAGAAATACGAAAAAAAAACTGCGAGTAATGGCTGTAAAGGGGAATTTAAAGCATCCTGATTACGAATTCGACAACCAAAATTTTCTTCAACATGTATATTATTTATTTTATTTTATGTTGTTATTTTTATGTTATTCCAAAATATTTATATAATTTTATATATTTTTGAAAATAATATAACATAACATAACATAACATAACCCTCTCTTCTAACAAATTTCCGAAATTGATGTTGAACCTTCTTCATAGCATTATTTAAAATTTCTTTTTCCTTTCCACCTTTTGATCAGAAGCAACAATACTTTTAAATACGATACTTTTTGATTTGACAAGCGATCAATATAACGTCACATAAAAAATAAGCTCATGTATCATAAATAATCTTCCAGAACATCGTTCATTTATGTCGGAAATATTTTTTCTGCTGGATCCATTTCCGCAATTTAGCCCCGTTTCAAACCAGATTTAACGTAGACCCCAACACAGAAGCAGAGTGTTAAAATAGGTGCACAATTTTAGAAGGTTGACAGCTGTAAAGGCAAAACCCCAAGGAAGCCTTGTGTCTCTTAGAAGGGCTGAAACTATTCAACGTTTTCGAACTTCATTTTTAAGAAGCCCCACACGATCAGTGAGGAGACATTCTCAACAAATGGATATTACTAAACCTAGCTCAACGCGAATATGGTAATGCTGGATGAAGCTTACTTTTATCTCTCCGGTTATGTCAAGAAAGACAACTATTGTTTGGTGGGCAGTATCTATGAAAAAAGCTATAGGACTTTCTTTTTTTTTTGCGGATGAAAATGGTGTCAATGTGACTAATAATGCAGAAAGATATGCGCATATGTCACAAACATTTCTTAAACCAAAATTAGGTAATTTACTACCAAACGCAATATGGTTTCAACAGGATGGTGCAGCCTACCACACCGCGAGTATTTCTATGCAAATTTTAAATCAAGTGTTTCTGGGTCGTTTAATTTCAAGACACGGTGATTATTCGGGCCACCTAGGTCATCTGACTTAACACTGTGTGATTTCTGGCTGTGGGCATATTTGAAATCGAAAGTCTATCAAAATAATTCCCACACAATTAAAGATCTAAAAGAAAACAAGAAATGAAAACAGAGTATTTTATTTTATTTATTTCTCTTTGGGACACATACAGGTCTAGCCCACAAAATTGTGTCCACTATTTACATGTTAATTTAATCGTTAACATACACCTAAAACTACACAGCTACATATAATCTATTACTTAACATATAGTACTATATAATCAATACTGGAAAAAAAACTTATGTCTTAATACCCATTTAGAAAATCGGCCTTTGAAGCTTTTTTAGTATTTTTGGAGGACATACAGAACAAATCAATGTTATCGCAGTGAACATTTGCAGAGTTTAACGTTCTAAATATAGGAGAGTTTGCACAGCTATTAGTGTGAGCCATAGGAGGTACAAACGAACGAGTGTTTCTTAGATTTCTTTGAGGAACTGCTATTGGAATTTGGGATAAAAGATCAGTTGAATCGACTTGGCAACAAATAATTTTTTTCAAAAAAACGATATCATTTATAAGCCTGCGATCTGCCAGACTTAAGAGTTTAAATTCTTTACGTAAATAATTGTAATCTGTGGCCATGTTGTTCCTAAATGCCAAAGATTTTAAAAACTTGTTCTGTACGCGCTCCATTCTTTGAATATAGACATCATACATGGGATTCCAAACAGAGGATGCGAAATTCAGTCGACTAAAAACATAAGCATGATAGAGGGTCAGTAAAGTAGTACTATTATTTTGAAATGCTTTCGATTGCCTGTTTATGTATCCCAACATTCTAAATGCATTATTAACAATATTGTCAATTTGTTTATCAAAAAGCATCTTATCATCGAAGATAACGCCTAGGTCTCTTGCTTGGCCCTCTCTACGAAGCTGGTTTGAATTCAAACTATAATTGAAAACCACTTTTTGGTGATTACGGGTAAAACTAATTGTAAAACATTTTTCAGTGTTTAAATATAGACTATTTGTAGAACAATAGTGTTCAATCCTAGCGAGATCTGATTGCAATTGCTGACAATCGACGCTATCTTGTATTACTTTATAAATCTTCAGGTCATCCGCATAAAATAAATAATTCGAAAATTTAAAGCATTTACTGATATCATTTATATAAATGATAAAGAGTAAGGGTCCAAGATGACTCACTTGGGGTACCCCAGATGTCGAGATAAATGAATCAGACGAGGATCCCGCAACCGCAACGGAGTGCTCCCGATCGGTTAAATAAGATCTGAACCATTTGAGGATTATGCTGTCTACACCGATATCGGACAATTTATATATTTATAAGAATTTCATGGTTATTTCTATCGAATGCTTTGCTAAAGTCCGTGTAGATTGAATCGACCTGAAGACGGTTATCCAAACGATTTAAGATGAATTGCGAGTAACTAATGAGGTTAGAGTCAATCGATCTATTTGCAAAAAATCCGTGCTGCTGGCTATTGATTATGTTTTTAACTAAGTAAAAAATATATTTATAGACTAACTTTTCAAATACCTTTGCAAACGTACAGAGTTTGCAGATCGGTTTATAATTTTTTATGTTACTTCTATCACTAGACTTACGGATGGGCACAACAATGGCCCTTTTCCATACAGTAGGAAAATGGCCCTCATTGAGAGATTGATTAACTAATTTTAGAAATGGTTGGCATAAACCATTGGCGCATTTCTTGACAAATATAGCCGGAATGCCATCAGAACCGGCTCCCTTTTTAGGATTCAGTTCTCTAAGCACAGAGAACCTCCGACTCATACAATTGAAGTCGACTGAAAGTCGCATTTCCTGAAAAACTCTCTGACGTTATCAAGTTGTTAGTTTTTGGCTCAAATACAGATTTAAAAAAAGTTGCAAAAAGATTACAAACATCATTATTATTACTAGCTGTACAGTTTTCAAAATACACTTCCAAAGTATATCTGTTTTTCCGCGTTTAGCAGATACAAAATGCCAACATTTTTTTCAATTTGTGGGAATTTCCGCTTCAATATGATTGATATAATTTTGGTAGTCTTCTCTAATTAGTGTCTTTGAACGGCTTCTAAGAGTTCTAAAGGTATTTAAACCACTCAAACTTCCATAAACTTTCCATTTATTATGGAATTTATTTTTTTCTTTGATCACCTTAATGGTGGAACTAGAAAAGTATGCTGGATATTTACTGTTACGGTAACCAGTTGGAACAAATTTCGATATTATATTATTTATTCTGTTATAAAATTTTAAAATGTTGGTTTCTAAGTTATTACTACTAAGTAAATTATTCCATGGGGTACTAAGTATTGCGTCATTTATAATATTATAATTAGCTTTATGAAAATTTAAAAACTTATAATTTGGTATGGAGTAATTCCGCAAGAAATGTTGAATAAGGAAAAGGAGGTCGTCATCTGTTAGATGTTATTTTTAAAACTTAGTTTCTAGTCTGAATTATATGTTATTTTTCAATTTTTCGATTATTTTTAATAAACTTGATTTTTTCTATTCCAATTTATATAAGTTCCATACAAAATTGTTTGAGTTCCTCTTCAAAATGAGGCCTAAAACTAATGACCATGGTACTTGGCACAAAGATATTTGTTCTCCAAATGTATACGTTTATTTCCACGCATCCTTTATATGTTTTCTCACCAGAAATCTAATTTTTTAGATAATAAAGTATTTCGAGTTTGAGTTTAAGATACATATTTTCGGAATATATTTTTTAAAACAGAATTCAAAACATGTCAACGATCTTAAATAATTTACTGTTTACGTTTTATTTGAAATTACTAATTTACATTTCTTTTTTTTTTCAGGCCTTCCAAAGCCTTCAGTGGACGGAAAGTGCAAGACATCTCTAGAACATTTCTAGTTGTCAGTCTGTGTAGTTCCCTCCGGTTGTTATAGTTACTTACATTTACATACTGGTTGTCTAGTTTTAAGTTTTTGTTACCTGTACATATTTTCTAAATATAGAATTTTTTTAATCAACAAAATGTGTTTTAAAAATAGACACACAAATTTAAATATTATTGCACATGATTGTGCAATCGATGGAGAAACGGTGAAAAGTTAAACCAGTTGCTTATTTTCGGAGAAAAAGAAAGCAAGGAGAGGTGATCATCCCCAATATTTTGAGTAAGTTACCAATAACAAAGAAAAAATACAGGGATTAGTCCAACGAACCATTTTTAATAAATAATTTTGTATTAATTAAAACGAGATATTTGATCATACACACAAAATCGCAGAGATACCTCTGATTGCGAAAACTCGGGAATAGCTGTCAAATAATGAGAAGATACATTTCATAACAAATGTAAAAATATCAAACCAAAATAATATGGACACCAGGAAAAATAAAGAAAAAAAAACAGAATTATCATTATCTGAATTAAAAGATTTTATCAATACGACTTCGGTGAATTAATCGAATTTGATGAAACAATTGTCAGTCTGGACTGTTATTTATTCATTGGTCAGTTGAGAACACGTTTCAATTCAGATGATGAACATTCTACTGTCTCTTGTGTTTCCGTTTAACTGATATTCGTTTTTGTTTTTACCTTGTGTGAATATCTCTTACGCCAAATCGTTGATAGGAAGAAGACTAAGATAGGATTTTAAAACTTAAAAAATCATTTTGCGCAAATATAAATATAGTTAATAATCACATCAGTCACAGTACTAATCCTTTCTTTAGTCTTTAAAGGTCAACGTAACTTGTACTTATTAGAGATCTCCAAAAAAGCTGTTAAGGTATTGGGTCACATATTGTGTGACATCCTGTATGATAAAGTTCTATTTTTCAATAAGCGGTATCGTTACTAAAATAAAAATTAATAGTAATGTTTTTCTTTTATGCTTTTATTATTCTGAAAGAATGATAAATGATCGATGGCTAGAAGTTTATAAAAAATTAGGATACATGCCACTATTTCTTATTTAAAACGCATTTTGAATATAATCGTAAAAGGAAAGTGCTTTTTTCGATATTATGAAAATTAAAAAAATACTCTAGATGCCAAAAATACATGTTTTCTCAATTACGTAGATCTTTCGGTCTGTCTGTCTCTTTGTGTAAAAAATGTTATGTTACAAAAATTATTACTAAAAAACTACTTACTAATTTATTTAAAATTTTACACATAAATTGACTATTATGTAAAAATGAACTGCTAAAATTTTGGTACGAATCCCAGATGACAAAACAACAAACAGATGGTGCCTTCGGACATATCCAAGGTTAGTAATTCATAAACACCATACTCCAAATAGAGTGGAAAGAGTGACATGTTCAACCCTACTTGGCGGGGACCAAGGCTACCCTGCACCCAGAGCGGTTTGTGGGTGACATAAAGAGTGAATTTCCAGCTATGGGTACTATTTTCAATAGGCTTAGATTAGCCGGTATAAAAAGATACTTAGGGGCACCCCCAGGCTACCATACGATAGAAGTTTTACCTACCGAAGCCGACATGTAGACTGATTAGTTCATAAGTTGAGATACGTATTTTTTTTTAATAATCATTTTCTTAAACAGTAAATATATAATGCGCTTCAGAAATCATGGTTCTTGGGATTAGATTGTGCCAAATTGGAATTACTATACAACGTTTCGACTTCGATTGTACGAGGCATCTTCAGGGATCTTTACTCCACTATGGAATCTCCTCGATCACCTGTGGTAGCGAATATCTTTATTGAAGCCTTTGAAGATATTGCTTTAAGATCAGTTCCACTAACATCAAAACACTGGTTCAGATATGTAGATGATGATACTTTTGTTGTTTGCCCTCATGGGCAGGATAATCTCCTGATATTTCTGGACCTTCTTAATGAACAACATCATAATATCAAGTTCACGTTAAAAATTGAATCGAAAGGAACGATTCTCTTTCTAGATGTATATGTCCAAAGAAAGGAAAATAGTACATTAGGACATTTTGTTTATAGAAAATCGATGCGTACAAATAGAGATACTTAAATGCAAATTGACACTACCATCCAGCACAAAAGAAAACGGTTATTAACTCATTAGTATTTAGAGCCATTTCGATTTCCGATCAAGATTTTCTAACATCGGAAACATCGAAACTGACCGAAGTTCTCAGAGGGAATGGATATTGCACTGACGATATTAGACGTTCAATTAAAAGATGTAGTAATCCAACTCCGCGAAAGGAGAATGATAAGGAATCACCGTTAGGTAGTGTTGTTCTTCCCTACATACATGGCACTACAGACAAAATAGGACGATTACTTCGGCGTTCCTACGTACGCACAATCTTCAATACACATAAAAAGATTGGACAATGCTTGTGATTCCCGAAATATATTGTACCTTTTCAAACACAAGGAGTATATAAAATTCCTTGCTCCTGTGGAAAAACAGGACGCTCAATATCAACTAGACTTAAGGAACATAAACGATGTATTAAAAAAAAAAACAAATTGTTCAATCTGCTGTAGCTGAACATCATCAAATTATAAATGTAAAGGAAACCAAGGTCCTAGCATCTGTTCTTGCATTTTGTACACAAAAAATTAGAGAATCCATTGAAATTTTTAAACATACAAAAAACCGATCCTAACACAGGGTCACGGTTCGGCGAGCACAAGTAAAGATAGAGTAAAGATCCCTGAAGGTGCCTCATGCAATCGAAGGCGAAACGTTGGATAGTAATTCCAATTTGACACGGTCTAATACCAAGAACCATGATTCCTTAATTGACCGAAGCCGTGAAAGTTTTCGTTCTATACAGGGTGTTTCTTAATTGAGTGTCAATATTTAAGGAGGTGATTTTTGGGTTCATTTTAAGAAGAAAATTTCATATAAACATATGTCTTAAACGGTGTAAATTTTGAGATACAGGGTGTTAAACTTAATAATTTCATAATTTTTCGATAATATCTCGAATACCACTCTAGATATTGTAATGAAATTTGGTATAGAGGTACTATGCATCTAGTGGAATTTTTTGACGTAGAACATTTTTTTAATTTCCACCAGTGGCGTTCGTACGGAATCCGACCTGCATATTTTCCCAGACCTTGATGGCACGCCACTGATTTTTTTTAAAATAAAAATTATTTTTGGAATTCCCATTCATTTTTGAGCAAGTTTGATTCCTTGGTAATTTTGTGTTGGACGCACGGTTTTCGTTTTAAAAAATAAAAACCGTTTCTCTGCATGGTCCAAGCAATCCTGGTCATAAGACGGATATCACCATGCGAGCAGAGGAATATTATTGTATTAAACTCGAGAAATCAAATCTTGTCGAAAATAAATACTAAAAGTTTTCAAAAACGAATAAATGAATCAATAAAAATGCTTTATTTTAGAAAAATCAGTGGCGTGAAAGTAATTACTATGTCCATTCTTATTAAAATCAGAAATCGCTTTATCTTAGTGAGAGATATTTGTAGATAATAGTATGTAGTCTTTAGCCTCCAATCTAGGACCACCATGTCAATGTTTTTCAGAAGTCTGTTCCTTCATAAATACTTTTTATAAATTTTATTAAAATAATATGACATTCTTCAACAATAACAAGTTATTTACAAAACTATACTAATACTACTAGGTACACAATTAATAATTTCAACAAAAATAATTAGGTTTTAACAAATTGACAGCACACTTTGTGAAACAAAATAGAAGAAAAAAATTAGATAAGTTGTTGAAATTGCCCACCACCTTGGAGAATACACGCTAAAAAAACACCCTCTTTAACATCAGCACGCAATTAGGAAACACCCTGTATAGGACTTCACAATGACGGCCCCTGTATAAAGTAATATGATAAACGGAGACAGACGGCCACTTTTGGCATACCCGAGTAGCGCAAAGTCGAACTGCATAAATTAATTTTGATTTTTGATAAATATCGTTCACTGGATCTGATGCTGGCTGCCCTTGTAAAATCTGGACTTATAAATCGTGTATCACTATACTGGGTGATTCAATAATAGTGGACGTAGGCAGTAGCCTGGGAACCGTTAGTGACAGAACTCAAGAAAAAATATATTTATAGGTAAATCGATCAAGAAAAACCAAATTAAATCATTTTAAAATTCGAAAGTTCGCCGTTTTTGCAACACAAAAGAGATATAGAAGTGCGGTACACGAAAGAAAACAGACAAATATAGATAAAGATTCATTAAGCATAGTTACATTTTTTAATTATCTGAAGTGGGTATAGTCAAAAATGAGTGCCATATTATTTAAAGAACGACGGGACACCACTGGTTTAAAGAGATTTCTTGGCCGACCTTCCTAAACCGATTGACTCCGCCCGGTTTTTTTTCGTGTCACGCACTTAGAAACTCCGCATTTTTGCTAGTTAGATCGCGTTATTA
Organism: Kuschelorhynchus macadamiae; assembly: GCA_030620095.1. NCBI lineage: Eukaryota > Metazoa > Arthropoda > Insecta > Coleoptera > Curculionidae > Kuschelorhynchus > Kuschelorhynchus macadamiae. The sequence goes on from JAUTXW010001615.1 coordinate 1,020,968, forward strand.
CGGAGTTCGGATATTTACGATTACATATATAATCCAGATTAAGACTAATATTTATACGTAGTTATCACACTTTCGATTATGTTTTGATAAGCGCTCCTACTAAGATCACGATCACTTTGAAAAAGAGTTGGTATTATTTTTATAATACCAGAGTATGAGTTTGACCCGGCGCATCCACCCAAGTCTCTGGTTTATTTTGTTTCTTGCATACATTTCAGATTATTTAAATTTCATTCGCCATGATAGGCAAAACTTAGGAGATTACTTTGTTTTGTCAGGAGTATCAGCAATAGTCAAACTCTTTGCCTCTTACATCATGAAACCTTGAATATAGAAGCATATATTTGTTAATGATAGATGGGATTTTTTTTTTAATAATAGAAGAGTAGGTATATATTAAAATCCAATATCGAGCAATGCCTTATATATAGTATATATAGGAAATAGTTTTTCTCTTTCAACAAGAAACTATAGGTTTTCATCAATAATTAATTATAAAAACTCATATTTATTCTATTATCCTAAGGTAATTTGTTTAACCAGTAAGAAAAAAAGGCGTCGTATGTCTGCTCTCAATAAAATTGATTCAGATGTCCGCCTTGTATTTGTATAGGTATGTAAGTTGTGTTTTCAATTTGTAGATGTCAGCACGAATTATGAAATTATTTTCTTGTGTACGGAACAAGATATATGTCGGTGGTAGGTACGGAATTATTAAATATACCTTTATCGCTTTTGGATTTTTATTAATTTCAAGCTCATTTAAGAAAAAGCAAAATGATGTAAAAAGTGATTTTTTATTTTTTATTGTTTTTGTGAAATTTAAACTCGGATTAAAAACCTTTTTTAAACTTCCTTTAAAAAAAGTTTTTTAGAAAATTAAAAGAAAAATATTTAAATTGTAATGTTATAGAAACCCTATTTAAAAGCGCTGCTTTAAAAACACAAATACAATTCATAAAATTTAGCTGAAAATTGAAGTTTAGCTTAAGTCATTCTGGAAGAAAACCAAACCCGGTTCCAGTCGCAAATGGATTTAAATCTTCTGTCAAATACAGTTTTTTAAAAGCGGTTTTATTACTTCCCTAAAGGGGAGTATTGTAATAGTTAAAAAATCACTCTTGGGGATTTTTTTCACATTTTCACGTAGACGTAGATGACGAAAAACATGTTTTCTCAATTCCGTAGGTCCGTCTGTCTGTTCGCGGCGTAGCTAAAAATCTACTTATCCGATTGAGTCATATGGGGATGACCTGGTAACATTTTGATAAAAATCCAATATGGCGAAACGACATGGCGGCCTAGTGAAATGTTAAAAACATTATTAATAAAAAACTACTCATCCAATTTGTCTTAAATTGCAAAAACATCATGTATTATGTTGACATAAAGTGGTAAAATTTTAGTACGAATCCAAGATAGCCGAACAAAATGGCGTCATAATAAAATATTTAAAAATTCAGTCTGAAAAAACTGCTTAATGGTTTGATTTCAAATTGCGTGCTATAACTATTGTGGTATAGGGATCAACTAGTAAAATAGTGGTACTAATTCAAGATGGCTGAACAAAATGGCGGCCAAATAAAATGTTTGTAATCGTGAAAAAATCACCCTCTCAGGTTTCACACATCTTTATCTTTTTGCGTCGCTAGATGCCAAAAAAATATGTTTTATCAACTCCATTGATCCGTCTGTCTGTCTGTCTGTTAGTACGCAGCACAGCTTAAAAACTACTTCTCCGGTTTACTTCAAATTTTGGTCAAACATTAAGGGTCATATAGGGATGACCTGGTAACATTTTGCTAAAAATCGAATGTGGCGAAACAAAATGGCGCCGTAGTGAAATGTTAAAAAAAAAATGTTTTACCATATTCAGTTTCATTTGTACGAAGTTCTATTTTAGAGGCCAGCTTCACCTAAATGTAAAGGTTCACTTATGTTCCTCTTGGCAGTTAACTGTAAGTCATTGAAGATTGGTATCCCATCAATAGGACCATTGGGTATTGTGTGGTTTTAGGTTAAAAAACACTCTTTAAATATTTGGCAAAACTGATGCTATTGCTGGTGCTAACAGTCTGAAAAGTCACATTAGAAGAAGCAGAAATATATTTTTTTTAACAGAGACCAAACGTCATATTTTTACCAGTATATACTACTCAATGTATATGATGCGTGTTAGAATAGCCGCATTCAAAATCAATATAGGATCCAAAGGATCCAAGGATGAGAAAGCGGTTGAAATGCAAAAAAATATTATTTTTTTTATTTTCGAGAAGATTATCGAGGTTGAAAATTATTTATGGGACCCCGAGATATTGAAAAATCACATTTCTAAAATTAATCTCCGGTTTATACAGGGCGAGCCATTTAGAAATATAATTGCAATTTTGTTTTCATATATTTCCTTATGCTTTTACGTTTGGCCCTGTAGCATATGGACGGTTCAAGAAAATCAACTAAATACGCAAAGAAATAAAGACTATTGCTTCTAGAAGCTGGTGTAAAAATCCGCTCGATCAGGATTAAGGGTGAATTTTGAGAAATTTTTGAATTGTAGCGTGCACGAATTCTATTTGCCATTTTTGTCCCTTCGTTAACTTGTACCGGTCCGTCTTGGGATTAAAACGACTAAATATATAAAAAATTCCGTCTTTTCGCTACATGACATATATTTAGATTTTTTTTCTTCGAAGTCGAAAAATTGGGGTAAAATCTAGTTTCAAGTGAAAATGCATTATTTTTCCATTTGCCTCTGAATTTACTACTTTTACAAGTTGGCTCTGTCAGCTGTGCAGCTTTGACTGACATGTCATAACATAAGCAGTTTGACAGGGTTTCGATGTTTTTAACCCGAAATGCCTCTAAAATTTACAAATATCTGTTGATCTATTTGTCTTGAATGCTTTGAGCGGCGATGAAAATTGATATACATCCCGAAAAGTACCGAAAGCTCAGGAATTCTGTCCAAATAAGGTTATAACAAGTATTTTATACGAAATGAAGGTCTTCATAAGACAGAATAATAAATTCATGTGGAGATCAATAAATTGCCGGTGTGGAGATTTAAGTTAGGTATATTTATATTTTAGTTATTGAAATTTTAGTGAATAGTAAGCAATGTTTATTTCTTTCAGTATGTTTAGTAACGTTTGGTAAAGAAGGTTCGGAATAGTTATTGCTTTTTCCGATATACGAAGGACGTAGTAACTTAGCTCTTTAAAAAATGGTACAGGAGGACAACTTACTTTCTTTTTTTTGCATACAGGGCTAATTTTTTGTATGATGGTCATCATTCTAGATCCCTAAAAACCAATTTCAAATTTTAAGTTTTTCTTTTAAGAGGTGGAATTGTCAATTCTCTTTTGTATTTTGTATATGAATTTTTTTTCGAATACACAGAGTTATTCTAGGAAGAAAATACAATACAAGTCTTTTAAAACTGAAAAAAATTTTAGTATGGAAAATACTATTGGGATCAGTTTTATGCAAATTTAACACTGCTTGTAGTAACCTCGACACCGAAACTGCGGTAACGTGTTCAGTAAAATAATACGTATAGGTTATGAGTACAGACGCACTAAAGGAATAAATATGATAACATTATAATATGAGGTCATCGAATTGCTCATGCATATTTGAACACAAATATTATATAGAAATAAAATAGTTCATTATTTTATGTATGTATGTGTGTAACAAAATTCTGAGTCTTATATTAAAATAAGGTAAATAAGGATTGCCAATGCGTAGATCAACAAATTTTAGTAAAAACAAAATAGTCCATGGTTTTGTGTATGTGTGCAATAAAATTTCGAGTCTTATTAGAATAAGGCAGCCATCATTAAATACGTACGGAAATGCACGAAATTATGATTGCAGCCGATTTCAAAACTAATTTTTTTGTATGTATGTTATATTTGAACCGATTTTTAAATCTAAATATTAAGTTTTAAGGCCTTAGGCAAAGGAATTGCTCACACGTATGTATATTAATTCAACATCTAAATGTAAATGGAATCAGAATCACATCCAATGTTTTTTGAAAACATTGGGACAGGGAGGAGGCCAACAAATTAAGAAGAAATATAGGGAGGTCTATCATTTTTGACATAATTACAATAGTCACATTTAACCCATCTTCATTAATAATATTAAAATGCTATAAATGTCACAAACCCTGATGGAACCAAATTTAAAAAAATTGGGAATGGAACGATTTTTATGTTTTAATATATCGGGTGTTTTATTCGGCTATACCATTTAATTTAAGGTATGTAAGGGCTGACAAAGTGGTTTTAGTGTAATTTTTAAAATGTCTAAAATAATGATTTTGGATTCTATTTAGGATTTTACTACCGAGTATTTTTGATAAATATGTTTTTACATTAAGAATTAACAACTGTCAAACTGTGAAGAAAATGGCAACATAATATGGGTCTGAAGCCTTACTTTCAAATCAAGTTATCAAGTAAGAGTCTAGCGGCTATTGTTTCTATCCTGCCCAATAAAGGGGGGATGTATATCTTATATTAGTAGAGTTCAAAGCTGCTGGTATCGTGTCATCCCGTTTGCAATTTATTGCTAAAATGTAAGAGCTATTTTTTATCAATTCCCATACCCTAAGAATTCAAAATCAACTGGTCGTCCAAAAATCGTACCGTGCAGGGGGTGTTGGGGGTGATTTTTTCAAAAATTGACTAAAAAATATTTTTACATTTTTTTCATTTAAAATATATGCCCAACAAACTGCCAAAACCGAACTTCGATATTCTCACTGGCCGTTGGTTTTTAAAATTAAAAATAAAATATTTCTAGTATAAATATTGAAATCCGATTTTCGCAGTTTATTGGCCGTTTGTTGTAGATGAAAAAAATGTAATAATATTTTTAGTCAATTTTTGAAAAAAATCACCCCCACCACCTCCTGCACTGTACGATTTTTGGACGGCCAGTTGATTTTGCATTCTTAGGGTATAAGAAATGATAAAAAGTATTTGTTAGATTTTAGTAATAAAGTACAAACGAAAATCCATTCTAAAAGACTTTTGCAAGCCTTTAAACTCTACTATATATCTTGTTAATAAAGTCTGATCCAATTTAGGGCGAAATCAAATTTGACCGGTGAATATTCAAACCTTACATTTTCGGACTCATCGCTAGCTAATTAAACACATATCTTACCTAAGTATTCACCATAAAGTCGTATTTCTTGCAGTGGAGTTATCGTGTCTATATACAATAAGTCGTGATTTGCCAAACAATAGATAATTCCGTAAAGCGGATTTCCGTGTGCCACTGGCTTTTCTATCTAAGGAAAGTGAAACCACCGATGAAGTTTATTGCGGGATGCAGCAGTCATTGATGTAATCTCGGCTATCTTATTTCTTCTTGCTTACATAATAAAATAACTACGCGTTCTTAGACAGCATAATATATCAATGTTTTTTCATCTCTATAAGCGAGATAGGAATAATCCGTTTTAGAACTATTCATTAATTTTTTTAACTGCAATAAAATTGACCTGGTACCCTTTCCGTTAAACATTGCCATAAATTAGCTATCTAATAAACCTCCATTGTGTAGGCATCAGATTTTCTAATTCATTCTTAAAAGGGTGGAGGTGCGGATTTTTTCCGCTTTTAAAAAATTAAAAGTTCTTTTTTGTATAAGTTTCTTTGGAATATATATTATTTTTTATCGTGTAGTTCTCTTTTTTTATTGTTGAATTCGACGATTTATTGATTTGGCGACTGTGGTAGCTAGCGGTAGAAGAGAGTTTGAAACCAATCTTCAAATAATTTTGTATCTGTATCTTGATGATAATCCAAAAAGGAATTGGATATGTTCTTCGAGGATAGTAATAAATACTTTGGACTAGAAGCATTTTCTGAACTCGCATGCAAAATTGTAATCCTGTGTCCTTTACTTCAGGAACCGTTTCTTTTTTGGAAGTGTCATGATTATCAAACAGTTGAAGCGACAATTAGAAGACTTCCAGCCGAAGAAGCTGATGTAATAAGGTATGAAACAGCGAAGATCATCAAAAATTTTAACCCACCTAAGTCGAATCTGTCAGAAAAAACGGCGATAAAACATTAAACAGCAATATAGACAATGTGGTCCTTCCAGCAGGCAAGGGAAATGTCACTATCATCGTGGACAACACACATTACTAACGTGAAGAAAATACAACTGCTTTTGGACGACAACACCTACAAAGTAATTCAAGTAGACGTGACCAGCAAAGCTGTGAAACGGTCAACCAACCTAATAAAACCATCCTACCAGCTGAGGAGAAGAAAATGTTAGGACTAAGCAGCTCAAAGATCCCACGGTTCTACGGACTACCTAAAATACACAATGTTAATGTACCACTTCGACCTATCGTCAGTGCAATAGGATCTCCTACTTACAAAATTGGTAAATATCTTCAAATATTTTTAATAATTTTACAAGAAAAGCACATTAATATATTAGAAACTCTACGCATTTTGTCGAAAAACATAAGTCAATCCAATTAGATCCCAAAGATATCTTAGCCAGCTTCAAATGATTCAATTTACATAATACTAATAGACTTATTTCATCATAATAATATTGACAACTCACTTTTAGATCTGATTGAAGCATGTATCACGTCAAAATATTTCGTTTTTCAAGGAACTTTTTATAACAAACCTCAGGAGCAGCCATTTGATCTCCTCTGTCACCAATGGTAGCCAATATTTTCATGGAAGCTTTTGAGGAGGAAGCTTTAGAGCCGTCTCCATTAACGCCAAAATCATGGTTCAGATATGTAGATGACACTTTTGTAATAAGGCCACATGGTCCAGAAAACCTCAACTGGTTTCTTGATCATCTGAATCAATAACATGCTAATATAAAATGTACAATGGAAATTGAATCAGAAGGCACGATTCCCTTTCTATATGTTCTTGTACAAAGGAAAAGGGATGGTTCCTTGGGACACTCTGTATATAGAAAACTAACGCTTACGAACAGATACCTAAATGCAAATTCCCATCATCCAGCACAAAAGCAATCAGTTATTAATTCTTTGGTTTACAGAGCCCTCGCGATTTATGTTCAAAAGTCTTTACAATCGGAGACAGAGAAACTGATTCAAGCCTTAAGAGGGAATGGATATTGCACTGAGTATATTAAACGGTCAATTAGAAAATATAATATTCCAACTCCACGAACTGATACTAATAAGGAATTACCGATAGGAAGTGTAGTTCTTCCTTCTATACACGGAACCACAGAAAAGATTGCAAGGTTAGTTAGAAATAGTTGAGATAAATGTTGTACATTGAAAATTATCCGAAGTCATTGGAGTAGATGCTTATTTTTTTTTCGATTAAACATATTTAAAATAAAATAGAGATAATATTTTAAAAAACTGCAAGACAAATCGAATTGATTTAATTTTTTGCTTACAAGTATTTTTTATCCATTATACTACTATTTGAAGAGCTTATTTGACACTTTGACAGGTTTTCAGTATACAGGTAAACATATATTATGTAGTACAGGAGAAATAGGTTTTTTCCTATGGTTTAAGAGTTGTAATTTTTTTTCCAGTGAATCATTCCAGCATAAGACATCAATTTACCATGTTTGGCTAATATATAGGCAAAATTTTGTTTTCGCAGAAGCGAAATTTTCATATTTTTTTTAGTGAAACTTTTATGAGAATCAAAGTATCGATTTTTGGTAATATGTTATTTCACACAACTTGTACAGGCGTAATTTATTAAAAAAAAAAATCCGCAAATTTCTTTACTTGAAAGTTCCTTCGTTATAAATCTTCTTTTTTTTCTTAGAAATAGTAAAGTCTTACCCAATTAATAATTTAGTAACACATGTACATATACTATCTTTCCATATATTTATATTGGGCGCCATTTTGTTCCACCATATTAGATTCGAACCAATATTTCACTAGTTTCCATCTACGCCACACTTGACTTTTAGACATATTTTAAAATAAATTGAAATTATTTGTATACAATTTTTTAAGACCGTCATTTTGTTCCGTCATATTGAACTCGCACCAGTTTTTTTCTATATCACACTTAATTTTTGTGAAAAATTTGAACTTAATTGAATAAAAACGTTGAATTTTGGACAGTTTGTTTGGTCTCCATTTTATTAGGCCAGTTTGAATTCATACCACAGTTTTACCAGTTTATCTCTATATTACATTTAATGATTGCACAAAATTTAAAATTAAAATAATAAACAATTTATTCGGGCTGATTTTTTAACTATTTTAATAAGCCGCCATTTTGGATTCATACCAAAATGTTTTTGAAATTTGAATAATTAATTTCTTGGTGATATTTTTTTAACACTTCGCCAGGCTACACCAAAATGTTCCCAGGTCATCTCCATAAATCCTTTAACTTTTTATCAAAATTTGAAGTCAATCGGGTAAGTAGTTTCATAGTTATGCCCCAATTTGACAGACGAACCGGCAAACAGTCCAACTGACTTGAAAAAAAATATTTTTGGGCATCTAGAAACGCTAAAACTCGAACCTATGTAGAACCTTTGAGGTTTTTTATTTGGCCGCCATTTTGTTCTGCCATCTTGGATTCATACCACAATTTTACCAATTCATTTCTATATCAAGCTCAACTATTCCACAAAATATAAAATCAATCTAATCAATTTTTGCATGCTGTTTTTTTAACTATTTTGTTAAACCGCCATTTTATTTTGACATCTTGGATTCGAAACAAAATTTTACCAGTTAAGTAATATTTGATTTTTATACACAATTTCAGGTAAATTTCACCAGGCCGCCATTTTGTTTCGCCATCTTGGATTTGTACGAGATGATTTCTGGGTGATACTTGATTTTTGTGCAAATTTTAGGTAAATTGGATTAAACTGGAAAACCAGTTATTGCCCAAAGAACAATTAGATGAAGACGAAAGAGAAGCATTGAATACTACAATGATCGATTTATTGAAAGAGATGAGATATTCAGAGAAACCAAGGAAAAAAATACAAATAAAAAATTATAAGTTGAACCTGGCAAAAGCTCCAGCGAAAGCGATCTCAGCTTACATGAGGATGAAATGCTTAATAATTATGCAGATAAAGACAATGTTTTAGCAAAAGAAAATTTTTATGATTCTCCCGAGCAAAGCGCCAATGAGATTAATGCTACATTAAGCGACGATACTAGTGAAGATCTTCCTCTACTTAATTGGATGCGAAAAAAATCCAGTGAATCTCCAACCACTTCCCAAATCAAAGACTGCAATGATAATTTACCACTTAATGAGACTGATAGCTTTAAGGCAAATTGTGATTTTAGCATAGGTGACTGGGTTTTAGTTAAGTTCCCAGTAGAAAGAAAGACTGCCTGCATAAAAAACAGAGTTTATATAGTAAAAATTATTTCTATTTTAGATAAAAATTTTGTTGGCTCTTTTTTACGAAAAAAAGAAAGTGAGAAAGGCAAAACTGGTCCCGTTTACAATTATCCCAATACACCGGATGATGCAGAGTTTAATAAGAAACAGATCATCAAAAAATTACAATTATTTAAAGGAAGACGTGGATTATACACATTCCAGAATGTGGATACCAACGACTTTCAATTAATTTAGGATTAAGCAGTTCGAGTATTATGAGAATGTTTCTTTTAGAGATTAGTTTTTATGTTTATAAATCTTTAAAAGAGTGTTTTTTAGTTTTCCTGTTGTATTTTTATAAGAGTTTAGCAAAATACACATTTTTGCAAGATCATTAAGTTTTTTAATAAAAAAAAAATATGTTATATTGAATTTTAATGGTATCACACGATATATTTTTTTCTAAATGTTGTCCCTTTACTCCTCAGCCGCATTTAAATGAGAATAACTGCTGAATAACATGACCGTCCCTAATCATCACATTTCCAGGCGAAGAAGGACAACGCAGTTTTTTAAAAAAAACTGTCATTTAACATTTTTATTTTTGACTTTTGCCCCACAGAAACCAATATTAAAATAAAAAGTAAAGCCGCAACATCTTCATAAAGTTGGCGGACTGTCCCTATACACCACGTTTTACGATGGGTTAATGTTTAAATACTGTTTACACAGATTAATGTGATCTAGAGTAACTTAGGAATTTCCTACAGAAATTTGGACAGATTTTTTCTAAATGCCCGGGAGCAAGCTCTCTAAGTAGTCTAGTTTTTTCTTTTTTTTATTGTATTTTTCTGTTTTTTTAGACAACTTATTCTGGAGTTTTAGCTGTACGATTATATTATTCATCAATGTTTATGTTCATTTTGACGTAATGATTAATATAAAATAAATAAATTACCGAATTTCCTTCTCCGTCCAACAAAAGTAAACATAAAAATAAAACACAAATAGCCGCTATATAAATAGCAATAAACTTAACCCACATTCCTCATCAACTTTATACAATAAGCACGCTTGAGTAAAGCATGAAATTTTTTGACGTAAATGATAGTAAAAGTACTGAAAGCGTTAAGTGAATACAAATAGACGAATGAAAATTTTTTGTTCGTTTACTACAAAAAAACTTGCCAGACTGCAAATCAGATTTATACTTGAATTAGTAGAGTGTGAATTGTTTGTCTGTAGCTGGTGCGGCTTGAAGTTCATTGCTGTAATTGGATTATACAAGCATTATTCGCAACCTTCTTCTAAAGCAGTTTGTTTACTTTATTTTTTCGGATATCAAGATATAAATATATTCTACTACAACAAAAAAAGCTATATTAACAAAAACTAGAATTATAATACAATTACAAATAAATTTGTTCGTCATTAAAGTGTTACAAAATAAAATCATTGCAATACTTGTAAGACTAGCCAACACATAAAATAAAGTATATAAGGAGACAGCATCAAAAGAAATTCACCAATATATAAACAACATTCTAACGCATATAAAGGTCATTGTGTAGAGTACAAAAGTAGGGGAGACTATTACACTGGCCGACAAAATTTTTTTTTGTCACAATCAGAATAGAATAATCTAATAGAATGGACCTACCCAAATATGAAAATGACAAATAGAAAGTTGTGGCACGTAGGGTTTTCTTGTTAGAGTTGTAGAACCATATCGAATTTTACGATACTTAATATCTACACAAGAAATTATTTCAGAAAATTCTTAACCCTGTTTATTGACTATGTTTACAGTTTTTGCCTATTAAGCATACATCTAAGAGAAAAGCAAACGAGAAAAATATTCATTTAAAACACTAATTAAACTTTATGTTTTCCGTTTATGAGGTGTCCTATCTTCTCTCTTCAAAAACCAACAGTAGTCACCCATCATGGCTGGATCCCAGCAATTTTCTGATTTGTGGCCCAATAAAAATGCCTTCTTTTAAATTGGCATCACTTAACTGGGGAAAGACTTGTCTTAGGTGCTTAAATCCATCACCATCTTTATTCAAAGCCTTAACAAAGTTTTTCATCAGCACAAGTTTAATGTGAAGAGGTTGGAGACATTTTTGTGATCAACAAGAGGTATAAATTTAACATTTTGAGATCCCGGTTGAAGTTCGCTTCTTTCTGGCCAAATTTTTGTTACATAATGCTGATTTATTGCACGACTGTCCCATAAACAAAGAAAAGCAATATTTTGTAAATCGGTCCTGAAGTCCCACTAAAATCGCTACTAACTGGTATAAAGGGTTTTAAATTTCCATTATGCAATAACACAGCTTTTAAGCTATATTTAGATGAGTCTATGAATAAGCGCCACTCATTCCTGCATTAAACTGTCTATATCAGTACACGCGCAAAACGAATTTTCCATACTGTAGAATTCAGAAAACATTTCTTTTTTTGAAATTCGTAATTTTTGTTTCTTTGGCCAATAGGTTCCATTCCTTAAGACGGGAACTCAGAAGTTCTGACTGTTGCTTGGATAACCCCAAATCACGTACTAAATCATTTAACTCACTTTAAACAATCAAATGTGGCTCGCCGGAACTGGGACCTGTGGTAAAATTGGGATCTGTGCACTGTTTTTCTGAGCTGCCTGATGATGCGTTATCTCCATTATCTCCCAAATCAATAGCTTGCCAATTTAAAGGCGCAGTTGGCACTGGCAAGTTTGCATTATGAGGAACAGTTCGAATGGCAGATTGCAAATTTGGATATTCTATATTGTGCTTTCACTTTTTGGAATAACCTTCAGTCTTCGTCAGGCAAAAATAACAATCGTCAGAATGATTGGTGGGTTCTCGCGATACCCTTGGAACTGCAAAAGGCATACTTTTTCTCTTTCCCTTCATCCACTGCACGAATGATACACTACAACTAACACAGCACAGATGGAGAACCCACCGCTTATCTTGATCCCTAATTAACACACCAAAATATTTAAAATAGGCTTTTTTTACATTTTCGGAAAATGGCCTAGTTTGTGATTTCACCAGAAATTCGCCAAAAATATAACAAAATTTGTCAGGAAAAATTTTGCCACTTCGGCGCGTTTGGCTCGACATTCTCGTCTTCACATACACTTGCTTATCGATACACAGAGAACCATTCAATTCGAAACTCAACAGAACTGTCTATATCAGTACACGCGCACAACGAATTTTCCATACTGTAGAATTCAGAAAACATTTCTTTTTTTGAAATTCGTAATTTTTGTTTCTTTGGCCAATAGGTTCCATTCCTTAAGACGGGAACTCAGAAGTTCTGACTGTTGCTTGGATAACCCCAAATCACGTACTAAATCATTTAACTCACTTTAAACAATCAAATGTGGCTCGCCGGAACTGGGACCTGTGGTAAAATTGGGATCTGTGCACTGTTTTTCTGAGCTGCCTGATGATGCGTTATCTCCATTATCTCCCAAATCAATAGCTTGCCAATTTAAAGGCGCAGTTGGCACTGGCAAGTTTGCATTATGAGGAACAGTTCGAATGGCAGATTGCAAATTTGGATATTCTATATTGTGCTTTCACTTTTTGGAATAACCTTCAGTCTTCGTCAGGCAAAAATAACATTCGTCAGAATGATTGGTGGGTTCTCGCGATACCCTTGGAACTGCAAAAGGCATACTTTTTCTCTTTCCCTTCATCCACTGCACGAATGATACACTACAACTAACACAGCACAGATGGAGAACCCACCGCTTATCTTGATCCCTAATTAACACACCAAAATATTTAAAATAGGCTTTTTTTACATTTTCGGAAAATGGCCTAGTTTGTGATTTCACCAGAAATTCGCCAAAAATATAACAAAATTGGTCAGGAAAAATTTTGCCACTTCGGCGCGTTTGGCTCGACATTCTCGTCTTCACATACACTTGCTTATCGATACACAGAGAACCATTCAATTCGAAACTCAACAGAAGAGTGATGTTTAACGTTTATTTTATGTCTAATGTTGTGAACAATCCAGTCTAGGCAATTTTTCCTTTGTAAAATGGACCTATTTTAGCCGCCCAACAATAAAATTGTTTACCTGCCAATATAATAATGAGCTGGCCTGTGTTAGAAAAATCTTGTCGGCCAGTGTTATTAGTTTTGCAAAAATTCTCTGACAGGATAAAAGGCTTTGCCAGTCAAATTTTTTTTAATAATTTTGACAAAGAACTTATCGTCCAGCACATGCTCTATCATCTTATTGTATAACTTTATGGCCATGTATTCCGGGGAATTTTGTGATGTTCTTAGATGTGAATATGGTTGGTATAAAAAGTGCGACTTTCTGGTACAATAAAGCGAATATCTGAACTTTTTTTTAATTTTGTTAATATCATTATAAATATGTTTAATTAGCTGATAGATGTAAAGGCTGGGTAGTGTTATCAAATTAAGTTTTAAAATAGACGTTTGCAAGGTTTTGCTGGTCTTGCATTCATCATGCACCTAATTATAGTTTTTTGGCATACAAAAATTCCTTGTAAGTTCGCCGATCCTCCCTAGAATATAAGACCATATTGAAGCCTTGAAAAAAACTAGTCCATAGTAAAGCATCATTATGACGTCCGAAGACACAATTAATCTTCAAATTCTTATTATATAACACATAGAGCTAAGCTTACTACAGAGAAGATCAATGTGACATTCCCATATCAGTTTCTGATCAATAAAAAGGCCAAGAAGTTTGAATGAATCCGTGCTAGTACTCTAAGTACCAAGCCTGATAAAAGGTTCATAATCCAATGAAATGTTTTCTGGTATGTAATGCATAAACATGCTTTTGTCAGGAAACAACAAAGCAGTTGTATGTACAATGTTCAGAAGATTGCCGGGACACCTGCTTGTAAGTCTTATGGAAAATTTTAGGATCTGCATTACTGATAAGAATGCTGGCGTCTTCAGCAAATAGAGTTGTCTGCAGTGCATCACGCAAATATTCAGTCAGATCATTGATAAAGATTATTAAAAACAGAGGTCGAAGGATTGAGCCCTGCGGAACTCCACATCTATTCTCTCTCCTACTGGATTTAACAATGTCAATCACAACCGCTTGCTCACGACTCTTGAAATAGTCCCCCAATCCATATTGCAAATATTTTTAAAAGCCGAAGATCATGATCAACAGTGTCAAATGCACGACTTAAGTCAACGAAAAGTCTTATGGTATGGTTTTTGTTGTTAAGTGCTTCATATAATAATAATAATAATAATAATAATATTAAACACGTTTATTATCGCAAAAGAAAATTACAAATTAAAAAAAAATGTTGTCTGCGAAATTAAATTGTGAAAAAATGAAAGTGTCGGACAACAAGGCCTTGGTTTTTTAAATAAGTACATGTCGATGAGAGTACAAAGTTTTAATACTGAGAATGCTTTTTGAAGGCAGGACGTTACGTGATCATTAAATTTTATTTTATTTTCTATGACAAGCCTGAGACCTAGACGAGTTTTTAAAAGCAACAGGGTTGGTGCCGATTTAGATTTTAATGGTGGATTCAAGAGTAAGCGCTCAGTCTGGCATGGCGTTACAAAATAATAATGCTGCGGATTTACTTGGGTTAATCTTAAGAACATGTTCACTGGATTTACTGAAAAGATAGTGCAAGTCACGGTTAATTTGATTGTTTGCTATTTCGGCTTGATTGGGGTTAAAAGATAGGTAAATTTGAGTATCGTCTGCATAGAGGTGGTACTTGCAGTGACGAAGTGATTTCATGAAATTAAATGTGTACATACTGTATAGAAGAGGACCGAGAACGCTGTCTTGGGCGGATTGTCTGCCATTCAGAATTACTCTCTGGCTTCCGTCCGAGAGGAAAGACGCCAACATTGCCACCGCCAACTGGCCAAGGCCAATATATTTTAGAATAGAAAACAATATATTATAATGAATTAAGTCGAAAGCTTTTGTGTAATCTAATAGAATGAGAACAGTTGCCTGGTTAAAATCTTGTGCTCTGACAATATCATCTACAATATCGGATAAGGCAGTGGCGCCACTGTACCCGGTTCTGAACCCAGATTGTTTATAAGGGATGATATTATTACTGGATACATATGAAGAAATTTGAGATTCCATTACTTTTCCAGAATTTTGAAGAGGGAAGGTAACAAGGAAATAGACCTGTTGACTAAAGTCGGTACGGTTTTTGACTTTAGCTAGTGGGATGACATCTGCTAACTTCTAATTTTTTGGAAAATATTATTGTAAAATACAACTGTTGACAATGTGTGTTATGTATGGAATAATAATAGGACAGCACAAGGAAATTAGAGTAATATTAAGTTATTTGCACTGAACGACTTAATACTGAGAATAATGTTAGCTAACAGTTCTTCTGAAATGGTATTAAAATTAAATGACATGTCTGAAATGAGATTGTTATTATAAAAATCGATTAAATCTTGTTTGGGGCCAGTACGATTTTTTGTTAATTCTGTAAAAAATATGTTCATTTGATTTATGTTTTGAAGTTGTTCGGGAATGTTCTTGTGAGATTTGTTTAGAATATTTAATCTTTTTAATTCTGCCTATTTGTCTTTGATACTGCAATCGTGAAATTTATTGTTTAAATAAACTTTTTTTTCAGTTCGTATAGAATTAGTCGCTAAATTTCGGAGCTGCTTATAATAGTTCCGATGCTCGGTAAGTCTGATAAGGTCTTTTAAAAGTCTAATGTTGT
The DNA here is from genome assembly GCA_030620095.1 of Kuschelorhynchus macadamiae. Lineage (NCBI taxonomy): Eukaryota > Metazoa > Arthropoda > Insecta > Coleoptera > Curculionidae > Kuschelorhynchus > Kuschelorhynchus macadamiae. The sequence goes on from JAUTXW010001615.1 coordinate 1,037,087, forward strand.
CAGTCATCCAGGGACAGTAGGGTTTATTTGAACGGTTAGCAGTTCTCAATGGGGCATGTCTATTAAACAGCTCCGGAATAGTATCAGTGAGAAACGAAATTTTTTCATCGATATTATGTATGCTATAAATATTATTCCAAGGGGCGGCCTCCAAGTGGGCTTGAAAATAAGTCATATTAATTTGTCGCAAAGCCCTGTACTTAAAGGTATTATTATTTAGAACTGGTGAACGAAAGTCTAGAACGATGTATACTAGCAGATGGCCTGAGAGACCCGCGTCCCTGACACCCACATCTTCCGAATTGTAACATATTAAATCAATCAAGCTAGAGCTGGTACGCGAAATTCTAATTGGCTCAGAAATTAGCTGATTCAGTTTGAAAGTGCTTAAATTATTTTCAAATTGTATTACATGGGGACTATCATGATCAAGCATATTACTATTAAAATCTCCGAAGCACATAACTTATCACATTGAGTGTAAAGTTCGATTAGCGTATCTTCGAAATAGGCAAGAAATTCATTAAGGCTTGCATTTGGTGGCCGGTACACATTGCCAATAATTATTGTGACATTACCATTCTGCGATTTAATCCAAACATGTTCTACGATATATAGGCAGAAGATCTATGAGTGAGGGGTGGTACTAGTAGATTCGTTCTTTCTAAATCCGTTTTGGCATGGTTGAATAAAATATACTTTTCGAGAAAATGTTAGTTTTATAGAATAAGCAGCCTTAATAACTTTTGCTATTTGATTTGGCATAGATATGGCTCGGTAATTTGATACTTTACTAATGGAGCCCTTTTTTTTAAAAGCTGGAAAACGTTTAGATTCTTTTAGTTGCGATGGAAACATACCGGCACTGAAAGACTCATTGATTAGGTCACTTAACGTAGGGGAGATTATGGATCAAACTTGGTTGAGGAAGGAAAAATCCAAGCAGGCCGCCGGTTTTCGTGTAGTTTTGTTAATAAGGCGTTGTATCTCTATTGGATCTGTCGGATATATGTAAATACTTTCCCTGAAATACCTAAAATTTAGTTTTTCCCCAGCAGTAGAAGGTGCAGTATTTGGTAAGGAAGTGAAATGGTCGTTAAAAGATTTGCACAGTACCCAGGGGTTATTTAAGTAGGATTCATTTTCATCTTTGATTTTATGTTTATTATGACTACGATTTTTGTTTATGAATTTCCATTATTCTTTATTGATATTTGTGGTACTTTTAAGGCGTTTATCATTTAAAGCTTTGAAATTAATTTTTATTGATTTCTTATATAAATAATACTCTTCAGTTCACATAAAAGAGTATGCACTCCTTTAAAGTCCTTTGAAAGCCAGAATTTACTATTTTAATTTTTTTCTTTGACCCTAGTAACAGGGAATGCCACATCGTAACAGTAGAGTAAACTGTCATAAAAGTGGTTGAACCTGTCATCAAAGTCACAGTCCTCCACCTCCAATGAACTCAATCTTTTGGCTATAAGATGTTTCAATACATCCAAGTTGGAATTATTTATAAGTCTTTTACATACATATCTCTTCGTTACCAACTAAGTCTGCTATGTTGAAAGTACAAATCTATGTACAAAAGTATGATCTGAATAAAACGCATTTTGCACCCTTGTACCACAGTGAGAGATACTAGAGAAAATATTGTCTATCAGTGTGGCACTGGAGACAGACAACCGAGTAGCTTCAAAGACAAGCCGTTTTTGTAAATGAATTGACTGATAATCCCGATGATCGTCTGGATGGCATTCCAGAGCCCTTAACCTCTGATTATATGTATTGCTGTCTATAGTAGTACTCTCAAAGACAAAACTGAAAGAGCATGATGCTTCATGAGTTTTTTCTTGCAGTGGTAAGGTAACTTAATGCTGGCAACCCCACTCTGAGTTCCTACAAATGTGTCCATAGAAAAGAACATGAAACCATAATTTCTCAGAACAATTTTTAAACTGAGATTATAGTATCATATACCAAAAACAATTTAAAATAAAAGAAAAACTAAGTATACCAAAATTTTATATTAAGAATATGAAACAAGAAGACAAAATTATCAATGAAACATCTTTCAAATGTCACTTACAAAATTTTTAGTCTGTAGAGGAAATACCGAGAACGGTTAATTAAAAATCACAAAAATACAAACAATGTTTTTGATCTAAATTGCATTTCCTGACAAAATGTTAAGAAAAAAGATAAAATTAAGTTTTACCATCCTCAATATTTCATATAAAAAACTTAATAGAACGTTTCACCTTAATGTTTAAGATTTGTAACATATAACGGTAGTAGCAGTTATAAGATGGGGGACAAGGCCAGCAATTAGACCTAAAAGACCCTTTTCGTTAACCCCGGTCGTCCCACCCACCTCATTCAACTCCTCTACGAAGCGGTCCGTCCTTTTGATGAAGGAGAGCATCTTGCTCCCATCGAGATGTTGTAATTCTTCCTTGGAGGGGGATTCAAGCGTAGTCTTAGACACCTTTCACACGTGCCAACAAGATAATAGGGATCATCCTCCTCTGCCTCACAATTAAGATAGCAAGAGTTGTCCGCTAACCCCAGCTGGTGCATGTGCACTTAGATTGCAGTGTCCTGTCAAAATGCCAACCAGTTTCCCAGTTAATTGTCGACTCCTTGACGTCAACCAAGTTGATTTAGATCTGCATGAGTTATATAGCATTTCTTTTGCTTGTCTACAGTAGTTCGTCCTTGACCAATTCACCTTTGTCTTTTCCCAGGCCCATCTATTCAGGGCTTGCGAGCACTATTATTTACTTATATCCAGACAGGGTTCTGGGTCCGAGAAGTGTAGATCCCCTTCTGGCGAAACGCTTTCTCGTTGCCCTCGACACCACTATGCCAAAGAACCCATTTTAATCTCACTAACATAGTCGTTGCCAACGCACTTAGTGCAACTCTGTATTCCTGGACTAAAGGACTAGAGGACTTGAACTCATTCTGGGCTAACTGGTGGCTTTAAGAATCGCTTGACTGTCTGATTGAATGTGGATTTCATTCTCCTCTCCCAGCCTGACTTCCTCCTGTGTTGCAACCTGCAATATAGCATAGACCTCAACCTGAAAAACAGTTGTATGTTTTTCCAGAGGAAAGTCCTCTCCGACATCGTTGCCCTACCGGTAACATAAAGCGGAAGCTTTCACGGCTTCGGTCAATTAAAAAATCGTGGTTCTTAGGATTAGAACGTTTCAAATTGAAATTAATATCGGACGTTTCGGCTTGGATTGCACGGGGCATCCTTAGAGATCTTTATTATTCACGAGATATGAACACTGATTTTATATCGAATTTGTACTCACCAAACCGTGATTTTGTGTTCAGATTGGTTTCCACGCGTGATGTAGACCATAGCCGGTATTTCTGTTGAAGCTTTCTGTATATTCATAAATTTCGATAGATTCTCTAATTTTTAGTTTATAAAATCCTGGAACCGAAGCTAGAAACTTGGTTTCTTCTACATTTATAATATGACCAGTTGTATGCTCGTGCTCCCCGACAGCAGCTTGAACAATTTGTTTCATTTTAATACATCGTTCATGTTCCTTAGGTTCTCCTACATATACTTCTCAACAGAAGCAAGGGATTTTATATACTCCTTCTGTTTCAAAAGAAAAAACATCTTTCGGGAATTGCCGACATTGTCCAGTCTTCTTATGTATTTTGATGATTATACGTATGTTGGACCGCAGAAGTAATCATACAATTTTGTCCGTAATGTCATGTATGTAGGGAAGTATAACACTACCTATCGTGGGCTCCTTATCGTTCTCCTTTCGTGGAGTTTGATTGCTATATCTTTTAATTGAACGCGGGAATTTGTATTTAATTATCTATTTGTATGCGTCGGTTTTCTATACACAGAATGTCTTACCATTTTTCTTCCTTTGAACAAATACTTCTAGAATCGTTCTGTTAGATTCAATTTTCATTGTGAATTTTATATTATGCTGTTGTTGATTAAGGTGGTCTAGAAATATGAGGAGATTTTCCCGTCCGTGAGGCCAAAAAACAAACGCAATATTTTCCACAATTCAACATTCACCACAATAAATTTAACTTTTTTGCTTAGTCTAAATATAATTTGGCAAAGATACTTTTAATGTTAGTCTGAAAACTCGAATGTAGGCAATCTCAAATATATCAAATATATAATCCTTAGTTTTAGAAAGAAACTTAAAAATATTTGACTGATGTCCTTTTTATAGGTATCCTAGTTTTGATTTTATATGAGGTATCTTGAAGTACAATGGACGATTTCTTTCGAAATAAGCAATTAAAAAACAATAAATAAATAATTCGCGTCGCTCTATTACGAGACAAAATATATTTTTATGATCGTGGGTGGAACATCTACCAGTGGCGTTCATGAGCAGATGTTACGTGAAAGGTCAAATAACAGACCAAACGTTTGACGGAGAAAGGACGAACCTTTTCACTTTTTGATGGGAACTTTAAAGCGTTTATCTTATTATCTTCGAAGATTTACCTTATAATGAGATATAGGGTAAGGACAGGTATGTTGGTGATATATTTAATAAATCTGGAATAGTTTGACGTATAACAAAAAATTGGGCAATTTGAAATTTTTGATAAATACGTACCAGTGTTAGCTAGTACCTGACTGATGTAGACAATGCTAAATTAATAAATTATGCACAAAATAATACTTTTAAAATATTTGACCAAATATAGGTAATTTGGTTATAGGTAAGGTAATTTTGTGATAAGGGTAAGTTAATTTGGTGACAGATAAGAAACTTTGCTAGATATCGACATTGAAAAAAAAACATATATTTCATACTCCAAATACTACTACATAACCTTTGAAGTTAAAACTTAAACTTTTTTGTTAATATCCAATATACTTAGTAACTAATTATCACTTGAAAATATTTTTAAAAATAATAAACAAAATAACTGAACAAAACTAAACAAATATTTTAATCAGAGTCAGACTCGGAGTCAGGTACATCTTTACCACAAACATCGCACATAAAAACGATCTCATTCTCATCATGATTTGTCTGACACTTGGTATGATACGGTACACAACAGAAGGAACATTGTACCCACTTAGCCCCATTTTTTTTTCTAACGTCATTTTCATAGCTTTTACCACAAACACCACATTCCCAATCATCATCATTTATATTTCGTGCTTTCTTTGAAAGATTTTTTGATTTTGATTTAGACAGCGTTTCTATTCCTGAAGAACATGGTTGTGCATCATCAGCATTTTCTTCTGCTGCAGACAAGGTAAGACATTTGGAACTTGAGTCTCTAGTTTTCCCTTTTGTTTTTTCTTTTTTGTTTGGAGCAGAAGGCATTACTAACAAATTGTTTACTTGTGCTTCTTTGAAAGGATCTAATGAATCACATCTGACTGCATTGTTATCTGGCCCAGTTTCAGTTAGCTTTGAGGGAGCAATAGCTTCAGGTGAAATAGCATTTTTGTTAAAAGGGCAGATTCCACTTTTTCGAAAAGCATGTTCAATATTCGTTGGTGTAAAACTTTTAACCATAGCTACAGTAAATATTTCATTGAAATTATAGCGACTGGGCTTTTCACCATTTTTTTCGCGCATATAGTCATTTAGACATTGATTCCATGCAGATTTTAGGGGGCGATAAACTCCAACATCAAGCGGTTGAAGAAGATGGCTTGTATGGGCTGGAAACGTAAAAAGATAAATTTCGTTCTGTCTTGCCAAATCGATTACAGCTGGAGTTATATGTGAGGCGTGAGAGTCTATCAGTAGTATGACCGGTCTTTCTTTTAGAATTGCATTTATAAAAAATTGAAACCATTCAAGAAAAATTTCTGAATTTATCCAACCCTTCTGAGATAATTTGATCAGAGAATTAGGTAAACAACCACGTGATAAATCAGGATTCCAACGAACACCTTTAAAAATTACAAGTGGGGGGATAAACGTTCCGTTAGCACAGACACAGCCAAGAACTGTTGTTGTCTCTCCCCTGTCTGCGTAGCTTCTCTTATAAACGTAACGTTTTCCTAATGCCGTCACTACTTTATTTGGTTTCACAACGAATGATAAACCTGTCTCGTCACAATTCCATAATCTGGACGACATATTTTTTATATTTAATCTTTCCATTAACCCTTCTAGCTTTGTGTAGAAATCGTCAAGCATTGTAGCATTCGCCATTGATGCTCTGTAGGCTGCTAAATTTTCCGGAACACGTAGCGTTAGACCGTATCCTTTTTTGTAATGTGCCCACCACCATTTGCTGGCAATTTGTTTTTCTTGAGTAAAAAAATTTTCTCGACCTACAGCGCTCGCTAATGAAAAAGCTAACCTTCGTATTTGAGTAACGGTAAGTCCAAACCCTAGTTCTTGCATGTTTATTATATAGTTAAAAATTCGCACTTCTAGCTCTGCTGGCAAAGCAAATGGCCTACCTATTTTTGGCAAATCTTGATCAACATCTTCCTCTTGGCCTTCGGAATTTTTTAGATAGCGCTTTAATGATGACCAAGGTATTTTTAGTTCCTTAGAAGCCTTGTATATGGACATTCCTTGCTGACGAACCAACTGACTAGCTCGAACTACGTCAGCCTTCTCATAGTCTCTGTACGTCTTTGGCATGCCTTTTATGTACAGGTAAGTTGGTGATGGTAAGGTAAGTTGGTGATACCCTGAAACGTAAAAACCATTATCTTTTCTATGAACTATACCTAATATACCATCATTTTCAAAAATAACACCTTTTAAAACCTGGCGTTTATTCGAAACAATAATGTATAAAGAGAATAGTTTCCTAACCCCACATATCTGCATGAAAATTGCTAAGAAAACCCTGCCTCTATTTAAGCTATAACAATTTTCGGAAGAATTTAAACATTAAAATACATTAGCCACTTCAAAAAGTAACATATTTAAAAGTTAATAAGACATAATTGATAACTCACCCTTTGTATTTGATTTAAAAAACACTACTTTTAATATCAGCTTTAAGAAACAACAACTCAAATCGAGCAAATCACGTACAGACGGGTAAAACGTTTTGCCGGATGTCACCAAGCCGGCCGCCGCCAAGGTTGCACGATTGTGCAGAGAGTATATACCTTAGTAAACGTTTCATAGAAAATACACGGTTCTAGTACAATAGGGAAGTTAATGAAAGATATATTAGAAAATATCACCAAATTACCTATATCACCAATATACCCTTCCGTACCCTACTGTAATTGATACTTTTACGAGGTCAAATTTGGAGTAGTATTGTATTTTTAATATGTGGTTTTTGGTGATTAAAAAGGTAAAATTCTAAGTCTGGCCGTCTAGATGTTAGATGAAAGTTTATCCCGTTTCCTTAAGAAAATGTATAAGAAGAAAAACAAAATAGGCCGCGAAGCCCGTTTGTTACTATGGTTCTCACACTCAGGAACGAAAACCTGGTGTGGTTCGTGTTATATCAGTGTTATATACTTAATTGATAACTATGTGTTATTAGCATAGTAGGCCTAAGTTAGAGAATGCAGGAAAAAGTGTGTTTTTTACATTTCCTCAACACACGACAAATATATGAAATGTAAACCAGATTATTAAATCCGAGAACCTTGTACCTTTGAGAAGCAAATAGAAAGGTGTTAATTAGTTCGAGTTTTATTTATACTCTCAAATTTGAGCTCATAAATATAACAATCAGAAAACCGTGATGGATTTGACATGTCTTTTTAGAGGAGACGTAGATCTATACGATTCGTTTGCAAATTTTTCTGTACCACATTTGGTACCGGAGATGTGGTACCGCAAAGTCAACCAAAAAAGTCAACTTCGATGTAACTCGGCTCAGGTCGCAATTTTTGATTTTTTGTCGAAACTTTTTGGTACGATGGCTCTTCGAGTCTTACAGAACCCTATTGATTTTGGTTGAGCATCGAACCAGTTTCGTGATTTTACGATTTAATAAAGTTTTCCAAAAATGGGTATATTTTTCCACATTACCTTGTATTACAAGAAGGCTAATACATCTAGGGCGTGGGGTAATTTATTACAAAACTAGATACTCGTAAGTAGATTGTGACCAAATTTGAAAATTTCAGCATACACGGTTAAATTACTGCGAATTTTCAACGTCCAAATTTAACCTCACTATAAACTGTAATCGAAGTTATTTCCTGACAGAAGGATAGAGCGCTTAGTTGGCTACAAAAACCTCTATAATATTTTCTACTAGCTGCTGGGGAAATAGTTGAAAATTTGATTTAAAGGAAAAAGTGCACTCTTTTAGGCACAATTTCTAGGTTTCACTGAGATGATTAAACAATTCAAAATATTCATTCTCCCTTGGCTTTCGTCGATGTCAGAAGTGTAATTGAATAAATATTTAAGTAAAAATTATTTCTTGGGTTTTTTTTAAACTGGCAACATAACATCTGAATGTTTTTAAGTAGGTAGCTACAATTTGAAGGATAATACATTCCCTATCTTTATAAAATATCTCTAAGAAAATTAGCTGTCATTTTCGATTGTATGCGTTATATCGATATTCGTTTAATAAACGTGCTCTTCGATTATGGTTTTAGGATCAGTTAGAGATAGATGCATTTTTTAGTATATAATCCGGATGTTGATAGTTTTTTAGAATACAGGCATAGAGTTTCTAATTTTTTTATGCTGGTATATGTTCAGCATAGGAAATGTAATGAAGTTCAGTATTATACTGTCCGGAAAAGTAGTAAGTTTATAATTATTTTAAACAGGATCAGTAGGTAGGACATTTTTTTTGAAATTGTGTTTTTTTCTTAATAAAACTTTTCGGTACAATACATTAATTGAAGCATTTTGCTTTCGCAGCTGCTTTTTTCAATTTTCTTTTCTTTACTGGTGTTTTTTTAAGATTTAAACATTGGCATTACAGGTTATAGGTAATAGGTAGGGGTTGATTGATTGAATTTTTGTCCCCGTCACAAGTTTTCAGTACAGAAGTATAGCATATATTGTTATACAGGGGCGGTAGGACATTTTCTTTCTTTAGAAATTCTAGTTTAAAAGCTGTAATTATTTGATTTAGTGAATTATTTCGGTAGGGAATATAGATTGAAGAGATTTGGATAATAAATTTAGAAAATTTAGTTTTTGCAGCCATAAATTTCTGCATTTTTTTTACCTAAACTTTTAAAGGATTTAATTGGAGTTTTCGGTAATAAATAATCGGATATTTCTTGTAATTTTTACGGATGTAATTTATTACAAAAAATATTTTAATAGGTATTAAAAAATGGGTTTACCTAGTGACGTCTTAAAATTTTTGTAGACCGTTTTCATAGATTTAAGTAACTATTAGTTGCGCTTTTTTGGTTTTTATTATTTTGAGAGCTTTAAAAATTTCGATTTTTTCGTTTTAATATCGTTTTCACAGATCTATGTAACTTTTAGTGGTGTAATTTTTAAAAATATTTTGACAGTTGTTAAAGAAAATTCCCCGAGACTTTTAAAGTTTTTAAAAATGGTTGTTTTTTCGTTAATTTTAAACTTATTAAAAATTTTTATGTGGATTATATGATTCCATGTAACTTTTAAAGGCGTTTCATAGGTCCATGTAGCTTAATTTGTTAAAATAAAATATTATGCCTGCTGTCAAAAATTTTTTTTGTTATCCTTTTCTTTTGAATTGCTGACAATTTTTAAATACGATTTTTACAGTTCCATGTAACTTTTAAAGGTTTAATTAAAAAAACATATTTTGAGACCTGTCAAAAAGCCTGTTCGAACTGCCAAAAAAATTTTTCGTTATGACTTCTGAATTTTTTAAATTTTTAGATGTGGTTTTTTATAGTTTGAATTTATATCAGAACAATATTTTAGCGGCTGCCAAAAAAAAATCTAGTTTCGGTAACTTTTGAACAGTTACTTTTCTTTCAATCAGATTCTTACATGTTTTATGAAAATATATGTTTTAATTACATGCCCATATTTATGAATTTACAAAATGACTGTACAATATATGTAGCCACGTTTTACTTTAGACTTTATTTCAAGTTTTATTTGGTATTTGGAGTAAAAATGCAAAACGTATTTTTTTTACTGTAAGGTCTGAATCAGATGTATCAAATTAGCGGACGTTTGTTAACCAAAACATAGCCGTAAAGGTTATGTTAATAGTAACAAGAATCAGTTCGAAAATTATCACACTCGCAAAAAAGATATATATTAAGCAACCTATTGCTTTCGATTTGTGCCATATCCGGCTATTAAATTTAGATTCGTAAAAGGAAAATTATACTAATTAGGTACGTTAATTATAATTCCATATTTTAAAATTTTTTAGTTTTTAAATACAGGCAATAAGCTCTTTAAAAGAGCCATGTCAAACTCATAGTCATTGATGGGCCAAAAGCATGAAGACCATCGACTAGGTAGGCCGCAAAACCTTAATTTAAAGAAGACAAGCTACTGAAAATCTTGAGAAAAAGTACTATTATAGGACAAGTCTGTTTATTAAATTTCCAATAAAAAGGACATTACAAAAAACTACAAATATTAAATTATTTTGCCAGATATTTGACATCTTTTGTCTTTAATTAAGATGTCTATTTGTGGCGCGAATTTATCGGCGGAAATAACTTTTAAATCTGTTTTGTTTCCTTTCATCAAAGAAAATAGTTGTTCACACTTATAGGTACTTCCAAACATTGACAGGATTTTACAGGCAAAATTTCTTATTTCTTGGTATTGAACAGGCAAGTACTTATAAAATTCGAATCTACCAACACTATCAAATTTTTGTTTTAAATGGGTCTGACACTGAATCTCAATTACTTCTATTTGCAAGTGAGGGGGAACTTTATCAATATTGATAGTGAAAAGACCAGTAAATAGAGGAAAATTGTTTTCTTGGGTCTTAAAATCCTGAAAACGCTTCTCAAATTCTGCCAGAAGGCTTCTCATTTTCTCTGAATGTATTTTGTATGATATTGGGACACTTGTGCTTTCTTGATATGCCTTACAAGTCAGAAAATATGACAGATTATCCTCTGCTAACTGTTTTTCCCACATCATCTTCTCACACATGAAAAATGATCATGCATATCTGTAATAACTTGACGTGGTCCTTGCAATTTCGTATTTAACTCCGACAAGTGTTTTGTGATATCTACCATAAATGAAAGATCTTGTAAAAAAGGTATATCGCATAATAAGCTGACATCTTCTCCTTTTGTTTCCATGAAAATGCGTATTTCTTATTTGAGTTTCCAAAACCGGTCGAGTACCATAGAACACGAAAGCCATCGCCCCTCTGCATAATATGGTAAACCAGTGTACTCACTTTCTAAATCACATAAAAATGCAGAAAACTGTCGCTGATTAAGGCCTCGTGACCTTATGAAATTTATAATTTTTTTCACTGACTTTAAAACCCTTTCCATCTTGATCACTTTTGAACATAGAACTTCTTGGTGGATTATACAATGAATATGATGAAAATTTGGTTTGTCACTGTCCGTTTCTCTGATTTTTGTCTGTAATATTTTAACGAAGCCATTTTTTACTCCAATCATTGAAGGAGCTCCGTCTGTTGCAACGGAACACAGTTTTGACAAATCTAAATTTTACTTTTGCAGAAGTCTATAAACAGCATTGAAAATATCCTTCCCAGTTGTTGTGTTATGCAATGGTACTAATTCCAGTAATTCTTCATACACATTGATATCTGTATCAACCGCACGCTCCCGGGACTTACAATTTCCGCGGCCTTTACAAGGCACTCTTTTATAAATTCACCTTCAACAAATGGTTTTGAGTGTTTCGCGATCAACTTCGACAGTACGTAGCTCGCTTGAAGGACAGATTCATTTTCTTGCTTTGGACGTGTAAACATGAGCTGCTGATTTTTCAACCGTGATTTTAACTTATTTAACTTTTCGTTTCTGACCATGCCTGTATACTTGTCAAACATAGTTTTATGAATATCATAGTGACGTTTTATATTATATAATTTTGTGACACCGACTGTAGTATTACAAACCAAACAAATAATGTTTTCTTTCACTTCACAGCAAAAAAACTCTAATTCCCACTTTTCTTGAAAGATACGATGCTCATCTACAAGTTTCCTCTTACTTCCACTTGGTTTTAAAAGAGACATGTTAAAAACTGTATCCGAAATAAATTATAAGTACTGTTAAGTGTTGCAACAATAAGTGCGCAACTCAACTCGAAACTCTATCGCAACTGACTCATAACTGACTAAACACTGAACGACTGAGCTCAATCGAACACGGCTTATATACGGACTGTGATTTCTCGAGTACTTTCCAGAATGTTCAGATAGCGTCATCTGTGTTTTGCGCGATAGAATTTCATGGAACAAGCCAGATAACGTTTGGCTTTAGGTTTTAGGTTGAGTATGTGTAGTTCATCCTCCTAAACATAGATGGCACTATGTACAATTGTACATTTTATTATACCAATCTTAGACAAGGAAAGAGAGAGGACGCGTAACAACCATTTATGCGCCGTCTCAGAAGTGAGGCCAATTTATCTATCGACGCCATTTTCTGGTGGCAGACAATTGTAGTGGCAGCCTGGTTTTGTAGTGTGATTTTTAGAGAAAAGTGAATTAAAGACATTGTGATTATTATGGAACTAAAATGGTGAATTGTTGTGCTTTTGGTTGCAAAAGTCGTAGCGAGAGAAAAGAAGCTGGAGTAACCTTTCACAGGTAAATAAAAGAAAATTGTAAATTTTAGGTGTCTCTATAATTCGCGTTTTTATTATTAAAGGCGGCCTAATACCCATATTTCTATCCACACAGTTTATATTTACTGGTAGACAAATAAGTAACTCAGCATTTTGGTCCTCTTTCATTCAGAATAGCTTATAAAATTATCTAATTTATGATCTAATTAGGCGTGAAGGTCGATTTATTCCAGTGGCGTAAGCCATACTTCATGGATATAAAGAAATAATAGTTATTCAACCTTCATGTGTGGTGAATATTATTAGTATTTTTCTTTTTTACTTTACAACATATTGTTTGATTTTAATGTTCATTTTGCTTTTAATGTATTGTTTAAATTTAATATTAGCATTTGTTTGTATTTTATCTTAGTTGTTAAGTTTTTTTATGACACCATTTATTTAAAAACACATTGATGTACTTTTATAAATATAGAAATTTTTGTCTAACTTTTTTTTGATATATTGTGTATTTTATTTCAGGGGACAAAGAGACCTCACCAGGAAGAAGCATCTACTTCTTCAGTTCCAGACGAGGTTCCAGACACAGCAGTTCTAGATACTCCTAGAAAACAAAAACTGAAGCGAAAACTTTTTAGTCAAGTTGCTAAAAATCGTGCAAAGTCTAAGAAAATTAAAGTTTTGCGAGAGAAAGTAAGAAGGTTGAAAAAAAAGGTTACCTCTTTGAAACAATTAATTACTTCTTTAAAACAAAAAAATATATTCTCATCAGAAAGTTCTTATTTATTTGAAAATATGCCAGAAATAACTAAAGTACTGCAAAAAAGAAAATTAGGAAAGAAAATTAAGTACTCTCCAGAACTTAGAAAATTTGCGATAACTTTAAGTTTTTTTTCTCCAAAAACTTACGATTATGTTCGTTCTGTGTTCGATACATGTTTACCACACACAAGTACTATAGGTAAATGGTTTAGAAATACTAATGCGGATCCTGGCTTTACAAGTGAGTCATTTGACATTCTAAAAAAACAATGTGACCTTTCTCATAAGCCTATTTTTCTTGCTCTCATTGTAGATGAGATGTCTATCAGAAAACATATTGATTGGGACGGAGTTAAATTTCACGGTTATATAAATTATGGCATCGACTTACAAGATGACAATAATCCTATGGCAAAAGAGGTTTTTGTTTTAATGGTTGTGTGCATTAATGGTCAGTGAAAATTGCCAGTACGTTACTTTTTAACTGATGGATTGAGTGGTCAACAGAAAGGTGCTCTTGTCTCCCAATGCATAAGTTTTTTAACTGAGACAGGGTCACGTGTAGTATCACTTACATTTGATGGTGCGCCATCCAACATTGCAATGTCAAATATTTTGGGTTGTGATAATAATATGCCAACCTTACAAACTTTTTTTACTTTAAGCGGAAACAATATTTATAATTTTTATGACTCTTGTCATATGGTTAAATTGATACGTAATGCTTTTGGTGAAAAAAAGGTTCTTATAGATGGCAATGGACATTTAATTAAGTGGGAATATATGGAAAATTTACAGAAATTGCAAGATCCAGAAGGTTTGCATTTAGGGAATAAACTACGAAAAGCTCACATACATTTTTTCAAACAAAAAATGAAAGTCAGATTAGCAGTACAATTATTAACTGAATCGGTTGCTGATTCGCTTAATTATTGTGAGGAAGAATTGCAGGTAAAAGAATTTATGGGTTGTAAGGCAACCTCTGATTTTATTAGAATAATTAACCACTGCTTTGATATTTTAAACTCCAGATCACTAATTCCTCCAGGTTTTAAAAAAGCAATTTGTGAAAGAAATATAGAACAGACAAAAAGTTTTATTGCTAACTCTATTGATTATATTCTTATATATCTTTATTAAAATTTCATGATGGGGAATTAGTAGTTCAATCCAAAAGAAAAGCAGGCTTTATGGGTCTTATAATTTCTTTAAAAAGTGCATTGTTGATGTATGATTAATTAGTTACAAATAACAAACAATTAATTTATCATCCTTTATATAAAGTCAGTCAAGATCATTGAAAATTATATTTTTCTTCAATAAGATCAAAAGGTGGCTTCAATAATAACCCTACTGCACGGCAGTTTATGGCATCGCATAAGAGATTATTAGTAAGAGCAGAAATAAGGGAGGGTGGTATGGGAAATTGTATACCCTTAGACGATATACCTATTTTAACAGGATTAAGTAGATTCGATTCACCTGAAGAAAATATTAATTCAAATAGGATGTATTTGAGCTGTTAAAATGAACCATTTCCTTTGGAAAGTATTTGGCATGATCATAATTACCTTATAAATAGTGAGATGTTGAGCAATTGTTCAAAACAAATTATTATTTATATTGCTGGTTTTGTTGCCCGTGAGCTTATTAAGGTTGTCAAATGTGAAAGCTGTTTGACTGCATTAAGTGGTAACCGAGAAAACTGTTTGCATTCGCTGATAACAAAAAAAGTCATAGTGGATTGACGTATCCCTCAGAGGATGTGATAAAAATTTGTAATATCTGCGAGTATTTTATAAGAATAAATGAAAATGAGTTGGTAAAAGCCAATTTTAGAATTAATGTCTGAAAAAGGAGAATAATGTTAGAATGCATTGAATCCCAATGTTTTAGCAGTTTGGAACAACATGTTATAATTTTTAATGCTAATTGTAACCATATATACTTTTTAACAGAATCTGTTGTATTAAAATATCTTAATATTCGCATACATTTTATAACTAAAAGATTGTCTGCAATAACAGATCCTGTTAATACAAAACTTATTTTATTTAGAGGACAATAAATGAGTGTTAATTTTTATTGTTCAAGTTTATTTTTTTCCTTGGATATCACTTTTCATTTTTACCTACTTAGGTACTTTTTTATGTAATATATTTTTAGTAATGTATTTTTATGGTAATATATGGATTTATAATGATTGCATATTTTATTTCATCAACAATAATTGGTTGTTGGTCTTAAAGATCTTTCCTACGTTATCTTAAAATGTAGGTATATTAGAGCTATTAAAAGAGTGTAGTGATTAAATGAGGTATGTAACAATTTCTTTATTGAAATTTCAGTTTTCTGTAAATGTGATTAACTTTTATTATAATTATTAATAAATTACCTAAATGCATCGTTTTAGTCAAAAAATTTGCAAACTTTAAATAAAATGAAACCCTAAATAAAATAGGAAATTTGACATAATTTTTGAAATTTTAAACAA
Organism: Kuschelorhynchus macadamiae; assembly: GCA_030620095.1. NCBI lineage: Eukaryota > Metazoa > Arthropoda > Insecta > Coleoptera > Curculionidae > Kuschelorhynchus > Kuschelorhynchus macadamiae. The sequence goes on from JAUTXW010001615.1 coordinate 1,053,044, forward strand.
ATTCCCTTCATTTTTAAAATTTGTTATATAACCCCATTATTTACTGAACTTTTCAATTTGCTTTAATATATCGATAAGCACACTTTGATCAGTCTTCCACTAGTAAGATTTAAATGTTCATTTCAGGCATCATTTTACTTAAACCCGATCGTTACGCCATTGGGCGAGCCAGCCTGGTGGCAGCTGGCAGCAAATCATATGCATAGATTACGCGTCCTCTCTCTTTCCTTCTCTCTTTCTTTGTCTAAGATACCAATCGTTGTTGCAGCGGCGCGCGCTTTCAAAAACGGTTTTCAATTTGTTCGCGGGCCGCATTATATGGCTGTTTTCAAAACTGATTTGGGCCGCAGAAAAATGCTCACTGGGCCGCATGTTTGACATGGCTGCTTTAAAACATTGATCGAAAATCAGAAAAACTAAAATATCTCGAAAACTATAAATGTTTTCTGATGAATATAAATTAGGAAAATATGTGCCCTAGGGAGATTTTTTAGAGCATATTTAATTCATATACGGGATTTTTTCATGGTCTTACAATTTTAAAGTTTTTTGTTAAATTTTAAATGTCAATTATATCTAAAACTATAAGTTGTACTTAAATTTTTAGAAAAAGAAATATTCTTTTATTTCCGGTTCTATAAATATTTAATTTATTTCTATACAATTTTATCAAAAATGAATAGTTATGAAGATATTATTCAAATAGTGGTTTTTGTGACATTTTTAACTCAAGGACCCACCCTATACTTTAATTTTAAATTCGCAAATAAATAAAATTTTTGGTTACTCTTTTTAACCATTATCATATTATTTTAATACTAACAGCTCTCAAAATGTTTTCGTTCGCAACCTTTAATGTACCAGTAGAATCAACGACCGTTTATTATACAAAACATAGCCGTCATAGATATGTTTATAGAATAACACGATCTGCGCCACACGTACAGGAATGCTGCACAATGCAAGCACCCAAAGTCCACAATTTTAGTACCAGCTAATTACAATCTGACAGTTGACTTCAACTTTTTTTACGTATTGCATTAATGGACGTTTGTTAATTAAGTGAGGTCGAAAGTAAGCGTGTTTTAAATTTAAACAGTACGTACAGGGTGTATTTTTAAAATTTGACAATTTTTCCAATTTTTATTTAAGCAGATACAAAGTTGTTGGGTTTGAGGTGACCCGCCTTTTTCGCATACAGGGTGGTCCAACAATGCGGTACTGCCATCAACTTCATTTTTTTTTAATGGATCACACTATATTTTTGTTGATATTTCCTCTTTTTAAAAATGTATAATATTATGTCTATATTTGGTTCAGCTGTTTTTCTCTATATTGCTTTAAAAATCCTGAAATAAGGTTTATTTTATGTGCTTTTAATCAGCAGCCATGGACCGAAATCGCAGCTTGCTGTGTTTACTTCGTAAACTACAAAAGCAATAAGTGTTAATCTAGATAGCCATGGAAAAAGTAAAACCAAACACGTAAACATTTTTCTCGGTTCTGCCGTTTTTACTATAATTTACCTATAATTATTTAGCATTGAGATCACGAAATGATTGGAAAAAGGAAAACGACTATTATTTTATTTTATTACCCATTTTAGCCATTCTTAATAAAATATTAATAAACAAAATTATGTAAAACTGTTTTATATTTTAGAATTTAAGATTTAATTTTATAATATAACAAGAATTTAATTTTAATTTTTGCAGGAATAAAAAACAATTAACAACAACAACTATTAAACAAATAAACTATAATTTTTATAAATGTTGGATACGGCCACCATTATTTTCTATACTATTTTTATAATTCTCTTCCAATTTATTAATTGAATTTGAGATAAAATTAAAATGATTAGTATTTAAATTACATAAGCCTTCCACAAATTTTCCTCTTAAATCTTCCACCGTTCTGCTTCTATCTCTATAGACCTCATCTTTTAAATATCCTCATAAAAACTATCTAACGGAGTTAAGTCTAGGCTATTTGGTGGCCAATAAATAACCCCGTTTCGGCCAATCCACATATCATTGCGGTTGTTTAAAAACTCCCTTAGGGGCGACATTATGTGGCCCTGCCCCATCTTACTGCCATACAAGATTAAAATAACATTGCAGGGGTACGTTTTCCAAAAGATTCTCAATTTCATTGTGCAAAAACCTTAAGTATCTATGCCAATTTAGAGCACCTTCAAAAATAATGGGACCAATCAACTTATTTCTCAGCATACCACACCAAACATTAAGGGACTTAAGACCTTGTCGTTAAATTTCGATATATGCGTGTGGGTTTTCAGGTGCCCACAAATGCGTATTTTTTTTGATTCCATTCCTGCAGTTGTTAAGGTCGCCTTATTAATCCACAGGATTTATTTAAAAAATCGTTATCCTCGTTTTTGTGAAAAATCATTTGTTGGCAGAAGTTTAATCCTAAATAATATGATGTAAAATGTAAAAAACAAACACTATTTTTTACAAACACTTCCACTATATTTAATTTAATAACGTGACATGTTTCACTACACGGTAGCTTCTTCGGACGTTAAATCTCGAATGCACAAGCTTACAAGTTAAGGTGATATTTATATAAATAAGTATAATACATCCATTTGGAAATTTTAATGCCTTAAAAAAGGTCTGGGAATTTTTACGTACTAGCAATAAAATAAAAAGAAATTACCTAAATTAGAACATATTTAACAAGTAATTTATTGAGATCTACCTGATTGTTTAGCAAGCAATTTGAAAGTTTGAGTTTATTTATTTCTAAAGACTCGAGTATATTCAATTTATGACCCTTATTTTCTAGGTGTAAAATTTTAAAATTTTTATTAAAAGTATGACCGCTCTCAATTAAATGGTTTGAATAATTAGATTCGGTTTTCCCTTGAATAAAACATTTATAATGCTCCTCTATTCTTTTACCGAAATGTCTGCCTGTTTGACCTATATACGTTTTGTCACAATCTCCACAGTTTAATTGGTATACACTTGATTGTTCTAGTTTATCAGACTTAGTTTTATTATTTTTGATATATCTAGTTAAAGAATTATTTGTTTTATACGCTATTCTAATATCTAAACTATTTAAAAATGCACCTATTTTAGAACTAGAATTACCTATATAGGATATAACTTTGTACGGAGTAGTTTTTTTATTAATATTAGGATATATCGTAGATATAGCTTTTTTATATAATTTTTTTTGTAATATTTTATCAATAATGTTTAATGTATATCCATTGTTAACTGCTACCTGCTTAATGATGTTTAACTCGGTCTGATAATTAGTTTTATTTAAAGGAAATGAGATAAGTCTGTGAATCATACTCTGGAAAGCCGCTAATTTATGTTGAATTGGGTGACATGAGGAATTGTGTATAGTAGTATCTGTATGTGTTGGTTTATGATATACAGAAAAATCAAGTTTATTGTTTATTTTTTTAATAGTTAAATCTAGAAAGTTTATGCTGTTATTTGCTTCTAGTTCAATTGTGAATTTTATATTAGGATGAAGGCTATTGATATAATCAAGAAAAATATTTAATTGACGTTCAGTTCCCGTAAAACATGTTAAAACATCATCAACATATCTATGCCAGTATATAAAATGTTTGAAAAGGGGGTGCTTGTTAATCTTGTTTTCCAAGGTATCCAAAAATATCTCTGCCAGCAAGGGGCTTAATGGATTTCCCATAATTAAACCTTCTTTGCTGGTATAAAGTTTATTATTAAATTCGAAATAGTTTTGTTCTAAACATTCGGTAAGTAGGTGCAATATATCTTGTTTTTTAACAACATTAACTGAATTTTTGTTTAAAAGACCTTCAACAAGTTTAATGGTATCTTTAGCAGTAACACTAGGGAATAGATTAGTGACGTCAAGCGAAATTAGTTTAGCATTATTTGGTAACTGTATATCTTTGATTTTATTAACTAAATCTAGAGAGTTTTTAATTTGATATTTTGCTGAGAACTTCGTATATGTTTGAATGATGTCTATAAGTTTCTTAGATAGTTTGTAAGATGGAGCTGAAAAGAAAGAAACTACTGGTCTAATAGGGAATCCCGGTTTATGTAGTTTAATTAAAGAATATAATTTTGGTGGTTTAGGGTTCATAATGGTATACTTACTGATGTATCTGTCATTAAACAAACTCTTACAGTTTTTGATACAATTTTTGATTCTTTGTTGAATAATATATCTGTAAAATTATGTTTTAAAATATGATATTTATCTGGGATAATAAAATCTAATGTTTTGTTAATATATTCTAACTTACTAATAGCAACTACAGTATTGCCTTTATCAGCTTTCGTAAAGATAACATTATTAGATTTATTTTTAATTTGTTCTATGCATTGAATTTCTGAATTTGATTTGGAATCTTTAAGAAATTCTTTTTTAAGGAGTTTTGAACTTTCAAATTTTAAAAGCATATTTGCAGGGATGTCTCGAAGGGCTAATTCAGTTTCAGCACCTAATAATTCTAAGTTTATAGTTGAAGTTGGTTCACAAATATTGTATTTAAATCCTTTTTCTAATAATTTAACTTCAGAATCTGAAAATTCGACGCTCGATAGATTAGAAAATCTATCAAAAAATTGGTGATTTGAAATCTGTGCTGAATTTGGGCTTATGTTATTATTTTTATAATTATTAGATATTAGAGAACAAAGTTTCTTGTTTTGTATAAGGAATTTTTTGTGTATAATCGATTTAATTTTTTCTCTTATATTCCGATCAAATTCGAGAAATTCAATGTAATGCAGTTTAAATTGCTGGCAGAGATATTTTTGGATACCTTGGAAAACAAGATTAACAAGCACCCCCTTTTCAAACATTTTATATACTGGCATAGATATGTTGATGGTGTTTTAACATGTTTTACGGGAACTGAACGTCAATTAAATATTTTTCTTGATTATATCAATAGCCTTCATCCTAATATAAAATTCACAATTGAACTAGAAGCAAATAACAGCATAAACTTTCTAGATTTAACTATTAAAAAAATAAACAATAAACTTGATTTTTCTGTATATCATAAACCAACACATACAGATACTACTATACACAATTCCTCATGTCACCCAATTCAACATAAATTAGCGGCTTTCCAGAGTATGATTCACAGACTTAGCTCATTACCTTTAAATAAAACTAATTATCAGACCGAGTTAAACATCATTAAGCAGATAGCAGTTAACAATGGATATACATTAAACATTATTGATAAAATATTACAAAAAAAATTATATAAAAAAGCTATATCTATGATATATCCTAATATTAATGAAAAAACTACTCCGTACAAAGTTATATCCTATATAGGTAATTCTAGTTCTAAAATAGGTGCATTTTTAAATAGTTTAGATATTAGAATAGCGTATAAAACAAATAATTCTTTAAGTAGATATATCAAAAATAATAAAACTAAGTCTGATAAACTAAAACAATCAAGTGTATACCAATTAAACTGTGGAGATTGTGACAAAACGTATATAGGTCAAACAGGCAGACATTTCGGTAAAAGAATAGAGGAGCATTATAAAGGTTTTATTAAAGGGAAAACCGAATCTAATTATTCAAACCATTTAATTGAGAGCGGCCATACTTTTAATAAAAATTTTAAAATTTTACACCTAGAAAATAAGGGTCATAAATTGAATATACTCGAGTCTCTAGAAATAAATAAACTCAAACTTTCAAATTGCTTGCTAAACGATCAGGTAGATGTCAATAATTCACTTGTTAAATATGTTCTAATAATTTTAAGTAATTTCTTTTTATTTTATTGCTAGTACGTAAAAATTCCCAGACCTTTGTTAAGGCATTAAAATTTCCAAATGGTTGTATTATACTTAGTTATATAAATATCACCTTAACTTGTAAGCTTGTGCATTCGAGATGTAACGTCCGAAGAAGCTACTGTGTAGTGAAACATGTCACGTTGTTAAATTAAATATAGTGGAAGTGTTTATAAAAAATAGTGTTTGCTTTTTACATTTTACATCATATTATTATGGATTTCCACCGAGTATCGGCTGACACAATCATATTAATCCTAAATGTTTTTGATTTATAGTAAGCTCCTGAACAGGCATTCATTCATGTGGATGATATTTGAATTTCTTTAAGGTATTTTGAATTTTGGTTAGTAATTTTCCAAAATACCTACTCGTATCTCTAATTGAATGTCGTGGGTTTTCTAAAACTAAGATTAATATTTTTAATTTACAAAACAACTTATTGCATACCTTGAAAATATAGCAATGTAGGGTGAATGCGCCTGTTAGCCGGCCACTACCTGTTAGCCGGCCACTACCTGTTGTCGGCCACTTTTATGTTTAAAGACAGAAAACAGGGTTTCTTTCTATATTTTTGTGAGTTAAATACTAAACCCATTTTCGGCCACCCTCTGTTAAAGTTCCCCTAAATTTGTACATCCTGGCGGCAGAAATTTGAATTAAAATTAAAAGACAGAAAATGGCACCGGCAAAAAAGTCCTGATTTTGTTGTAAAATAGTTTAAAGCGTATATTGACAGCTTTAGAAAATAGTAAGTACAATATGTCTAATTACAAATAGATCCATTTACTATACGTTCTACATACGTAGATATGTTTAGTTTATATTTATAATATATGACCCCCAAATTACTTTTAAAATAATACGGCACTTGAACCGGACATAAAAAAATTCCGTTTTTACATCTTTCGGCCGGAGTGGCCGAAAACCGGGAAACCATTTTCCAGCTAATAATGTTTTTTTCCGTTATTATATTCCTTAAATGCACGGCAAGTCTGAATAGAATCAAGTTAAGTGGCCGAAAACCGTCGTCTTATTTAAATCTCATGCATTTTAGACGGCGGAGAAAGAAATGATTTTTTGGGGATATTCTATCACTTTTAAATTACTTGCAAAAACTCGTTTCTTTTTGAAATTTCAGATGGCCGGTGTAAAAAAACGCGACAAAGTTGAAAATGCGTTATTGAAGAGAGTGTAACAAAAGAAAATTTTTTTAGTACCCAGAAGAGGCTATGGCAAGGGCGCTTTCAGGAATCCGAATCAATAATATGTCAATCAGGAAAGCTAGTCGACAATTTGGAGTCCCTCGAGCAACCATACAAGACAGATTACGAGGAAAATGTCACCCAACAGGTGCACGCAAAACAGGACCTCCATCAATAATGACAATAGAAGGGGAGCAGAAAGTTGCCAACTGGCTGCTAAATATTGCGAAATGTGGTTTTCCGATGAAGAAAGTGGATCTTATTGATACAGTAACTAAAATTGCTAGAGATTCGGGAAAGCTCAAGTTGTTTAAAAATCAAATACTTGGTCAAAAATGGTACTTAAACTTTCTCAAGCGTCATCGAGAAATTTCAAATCAACAAAGCAAGAGCTCTGGTTACAGAAGAATCCATTCGGAAGTGGTTCACAGAACTTCAAACATTTTTGGAAAATAAAGATTTGGTGGGCATTCTAGAAGACCCTCGAAGAATTTTTAATGGAGATGAGTCGGGGTTTTCTCTATGTCTAAAAAGCGGTAAAGTTTTGGTCCCAAAGGGATGGAGAAGGAAAACATAACAGTATTTTTAATTTTTAATACTGCTGGAAAAGTGTGCCCACCCTTCGTAGTTTTTCCTTATGTTCGTCCACCCCGAGCACTTGTTGAAAGTATGCCACATGGATTCTCGGAAAGTCAGAAAAAGGATGGATGACATCAGAGTCATTCTTTGAATACATTTCAAATGATTTTAACAAATGGTTGACTCAAGAAAAAATCGAAAAACCTGTCATTGTATTGTATAGACGGGCACAGAAGCCACATGTCACTACCACACATATGCTCTAACCTGCGGACGTAAGTATGTTTAGGCCGATGAAACAAGAGTGGAGAAATACTATAAAAAGATGGCAAAATCGGCCAGAAAATGTCAACTCTTGGGTCACTAAACTTAATTTTTGTACTCTATTTGAAGAAACTTTGAGGGAAACGAATGCCACAGAACAAACAAAAAATGGTTTTTGCAAATGTGGATTATTCCCTCTCAATCCCGAAAATGTTGAATATTCAAAGTACGTCAAGAACATTTTGGAAAAAATCAAAACCATGAGTCTGAAGTGAAAGTTTCTATAAGTGTAACTGACTTGGAAATAGATGTAAAAGTTATCAGAAAATTGAGACAAAGTTGTATTCATACAATGAAATTAAACAATTAGGCAAGCCATAAGAACCCCATACCCGCCAAGAAATTGAAGTTGGCGCATTTCCGCCCATGGATGAATTGACAATTCTTCCCATCCAGGATGTTATCTTAGATGAGCCCCTAGGACATGATGTGCCTATAGAAGAAGTCGAGCATTTAGAATAGGATGAACCTCTAGAGCAAAATGAACCTTTCAGATAGTATGAGCTTATAGAACAAGATGACCTTATAAAAGAGAATAATTATTTAGGACTGGATAATCCTATAATACAAAATGTGGATATAGAACAAGCTAGGCCTAATAAAGCGCACATCACAAAACATAGTGAGCCCATAGTGGTTGACTTGGAACTAGATGATGAAGAGAAGTGTGAAGAAGAAAACATTAAACCTAAGTCAGTAGAAGACGTCGCAGAATACAAATATATATCTAAAGAGAATCGAGTATTATCATTCACAAATACAGAGACTCAAAACATTGATATAACAGAAGAACAAGACGCCCAAAAAGAAAATTCAAAACTGACCGAAAACAAAAAACTACAAGAAGATACAACTCAACAACGAGATTCAAAAAAAGCAATGTCAATAATTGAAGAGAATATTGTAAATAATAAGAATGCGATAGTAAATAAAGAACACGATGTTCCTACGAGGCTTCCTCAAACAGAACATGCACTCAGTCCGATTCCCCTGACAGAGCAGATTGAAGATCCCTTTAAAATACATTTGTCTTTTCCGAATGCAAATAAACAGACAGAAAACAAAAAGATAGCAGTAAACCTACTTAGTGGCGAACTCATTATTTGAGGAAAGAACAGGAGAAACAGAAAAAAGTTGAACAAATGCAATTAAGAAAACTAATGCAAAGCAAAAAGAAAGAACAAATATAAAAAAAATAAAAAGTCTGGGAGAATGATTAAAAAAAAAGACACTAGAGGACAAAGAAAAGTTTGTTGAATCGTCCATTGCCAAGGCAAAAATTCAGTGTACAGGGTGGCCGGATTTGGTTGCAAAAGCAGGGTATCTCGCTTATTTTTCAAGATAGAACCTTGCGGTTTTCACGAACCTGAGCTAATTTTTTGTGAAACTCATGAAACCGTAAACAAAATTTTCATAGCCTTCTTCGTTTATGAGATACAGGGCGAAATAGAAAATTTTGCTTTTTGGGACGCCCCTCGTATCTCGGTTATTCTTTAACTTAACGCAAAGGGAAGAATTGCTGCTTATGCAGTTTTTTACGCTGGATCTAGTGGCGTAGTCATATTTTTCATTTGAGTTGTTATTTTTTAGATATGACCCAAAGTTGTGTTTTTTCAAATGGGACACCCTGTATATTTGTCCAGAAATTGATTTGTCCGTTTAAAAGCTTCTCAAAAATATATAATGGTATGGGTCTATTTTAATAAACAACAACAAAAATCCTAATTTTTATAATAATCATCCCAAATTTTGCAGTAGGTCATGCAAAACGATGCCGTTTTCTTTTGTTTCCTTAGAAGCAAATGATATTTCCCAATTTTGTACGCGTATATAAAATATAGCGCTAGTTTTTTTGTATTTATTTATTGTGTAAAAATATATTTGTATTATTATGGAAGAAAACCAAACTTTCGAACATTATGAAAAGTATGATATGTTAGCTTGTTTTATATTAAGTAATGAAAATGTTGAAGCGGTTTCTGAGATGTTTTTTAACAGGTAAATAGTTAATTTTTAGGTATGTTGAAATACTATTGCTTGATTTTTATTTAGATATCTAGAAAGGAGGCAACCTAATATATCCACTTTTTATCGGATAAAAAAGAATTTACTGAATCACGGATAATTTATCAAACATCGTACCAAAACATATAATAAAGAAAATCGGGAGGCTGAGGAAATTACGGTTTTGGCTAATGCAGAAGCTTACCCTACAAACTCTTGTAGGGCCAGTGAAAAGAGCATAGGGATTCCAAAAACTAGAGTTCAAGAAATTCTAAAAAAGCACAAATACCACCCATACAAATTTAGGCTCGTGCAACACTTACAGCCAGGGGATGCAGAGTGTCGGGTAGTCTTCTGCAATTGGTTTCGAGAAAGATTCGATATGGTTAGAGATTTTGAAAGGAAGGTTATATGGTCAGACGAAGCACATTTCAGTAATTCTGGTATACTCAATAGGCACAATAGTAGATTCTGGTTCCAGGAAAATCAACATCAAATATTTCCCAAAAGACAGCAGGGCAGGTTTGGTCTAAATGTCTCCTGCTTCATATTAGGAACACATATAAAATTTTGTATATTTGAGGGAAGCCAATCGCTATATAGAAATTTTAGAGGCAGCTATACCTGAATTACTTGACGATGATCCTCTAGCGCAAATTAACGAAATTTATTTTCAACAGGACGTTGCTCCTGCGCACAATTCTGGAATGACGAGATTGTTTCTGGACAATAATTTTACCAATCAATGGATCGGAACAAATGGACCTATAAGATGGCCCCCTAGGTCCCCAGATTTGTCGATTTTAGATTTCTTTCTATGGGGATATCTGGAAAATAGAATTTACAAAGACCACTATGAAATGTCCAAGATTTAGGAAATGCAATAACAGAAAATTTTCGCTATTTACAAAATCATCCCGTTATTTTGCTTAATTCCCTAAAATGAATACGAAAATTGTGCGAAGCATGCATAGAACAAAATGGAAATCAGTTTGAACAGTTCTTTTGATTTCCTTGGTTACTGTAGTTCTTATACGACAGTTGATTTTTGCTGAAAGGCTTGTTACATAATAATTTATTACTGTTTTATTCTTGTGTTACATAAATCTAGGTAGGTGGTACTTTTTTGGTGCGAAATTATCAATACATATTTTGATAAATAGATTTAATTTTATATTTATTTTGATTTATTGTTAGCATGTAGATATTGTTAACGACTTTAAATAAAAGGCAGCATGGTTTTGTATGGCCTACTGCAAAATTTGGGATGATAATTATAAAAATTAGGATTTTTGTTGTTGTTTATTAAAATAGACCCATACTATTATATATTTTTGAGAAGCTTTTAAAAGGACAAATCAATTTCTGGACAAATATACTGGCTGTCCCATTTAAAAAAACACAACTTTGGGTCATATCTAAAAAATAACAACTCAAATGAAAAATATGACTACGCCACTGGATCCAGCGTAAAAAACTGCATAAGCAGCAATTTTTCCCTTTGCGTTAAGTTAAAGGATAACCGAGATACGAGGGGCGTCCCAAAATGCAAAATTTTCTATTTCGCCCTGTATCTCATAAACGAAGAAGGCTATGAAAATTTTGTTTACGGCTTCATGGGTTTCACAAAAAATTAGCTCAGTTCGTGAAAATCGCAAGGTTCTATCTTTAAAAATAAGCGAGATACCCTGCTTTTGCAACCAAATCCGGACACCCTGTACTACATGCGAGGAAGATTTAATTAGCGATACAGATGATAATAAGAAAAAAAATATTGCACTAATCTTCTAATCTATCTAATCTAAGGACTATAAATGCAACATTTTCAATAAATAATTATTTTCGCGACTACACTTTTCCTTAAAATTTCTTTCTAATTTTCATTATTTTTAAGGGTTAACCAAAGAATTATGTATATTATAACAAATATTAGTTTTGATCAGAATACAAGAGTTCTAACCACACTACACCACAACTTGTTACGTTCTGGACGCGCGTTTCGCTAACCAAGTTAGCATCATCAGCAGATGATATAAACAGTTTATATCATCTGCTGATGATGCTAACTTGGTTAGCGAAACGCGCGTCCAGAACGTAACAAGTTGTGGTGTAGTGTGGTTAGAACTCTTGTATTTTGATCTATCTTCCACCACAGGTTCCAGTGTTAGGACTAAATATTAGTTTTATTATCTTATTTGATAATAGCTCTTTTTTTGTGAGAAATGATTGTATAACCGTTTTTTATTTATATTTAAATTTATAAATACATTTTAGCTCAAGACAGTTCCTTTTGTTTTTTAAAAAAAGTTTTATAGGTGGTTTTTATTTATACTTTAAATAAATATTATAATATATTTCACATTTGTTTAGTTGCTTCGAATTTCAATGATGTTTCCTACAAAAAGCTTAAGGTGTCCGAATTAACAGGGTATTTTCTGCCGACCGGTCGAAAACCAGATTGTGCCTGGCCAGTAACTGGTATACAGAGGCCGAAAATACGAAAAAAATGCATTTTTTCTAAATTTTCTTATTACTGATGATCAACTATTTTTTTAAATGTTTAATATATGTTTTATTATATTCTAGATACTTCACTTTTCCAATGATAATATGCAACAATATATAGTTTATCATTTTATATAGTGAAAATGGACAAAAAGTCCGAAAATCTGTTAAGTGGCCGACAACCGGCGAACCCACCCTATTCATTTCTCCTGCTTCGTTTAAAGCAACTGTTCGCTTCTTTCGTTGCAGGGATTTTTTTTGTCGCATACTGCGTTCAACATTATAAAATGTAACCCTGGTTGGAACTTGCATCCCAGAGTAGAGGTGCCGGTAATCGGCTTGTGCATCCGAAACATTGATATTTTTATAAAATAGTCGAACTATTTCTAACTTTTCTTCTTCATTATAAATCAGGATGAACAAATAATTTAATTTTTGACAAATGCTTTCTTTGTTTTATTTTTTCCATGGCTACCTAGATTAACACTTATTGTGTTCGTAGTTTACAACGTAAACGCAGCAACCTGTGATTTCGGTCCCCCGTGACTACTATGTTTAAAACCATACAAAATAAACCTTATTTAAGGATTTTTAAAGCAATAGAGAGCGAAAACGGCTGGAGCAAATATAGACATATTATACATTTTCGAAAAGAGGAAAGCTCTATCCAAATATCATCAAAAATGTGGGGTGATCTATTTAAAAAAATGAAGTTGGTGTCAGTACCGCTTTGTTGGACCTGTTTGCGAATTTTTTTTCCTGGCGGGTCACCTCAAACTCAACAACTCTTGTTAGTAAAGTTTTGTGTATCTGTTTATCTCATCTCTGTATGTAATCAGTATGTAGTTACCGACAGGAGACATGCATCGAACACTTTCTTTAATAAGCCGTCACTTGCCAATGTAAACAAAAATTGTAATTATTAATTAAACGGTTTATTTAACAGGGAACTATTCTTGCCGAAAAATTGAGTTAAACTCCAAGAATTTCATTTAACCTTTTAAGGGTTTTATTATTGCTTAAGGAAAACATAATTTTATGTCAAAGTAATTAACCTTTATCGGATTTTCACTTAGGATATACATTTAATAGCTGTTTTCTTATTAACTTCTACGTTTTTAAATTGCTTTAGGATAGAAAGTAACAATGTTCAGAAAAGTATCGGATGGATAATTGAACCTAAGATGTCATGAAGTTTTTCTGGTTTCTTTTTTGATGTTTTTTAATTGTGGTTGATAGCTGGCTACCACCCCGGAAATGAAAAATTTTTTACATTTGAAAGAGATATTGTCTAATTTTACTTTAAATGGATTGCCGCATTATCACATTTAGAAGAAATCTAAAGCCCTGAGTGTCCCTTACCATGCTTAGAGCTGAGGTACTGAATACAAAAATATACAACATGACAATGTATTCAGTACTTTTTTACTTCAAAAGTAAAGTATTGTAATAGCGAAAAAATCACTCTCCGAGATTTTTTCAGATCCTCAGGTTTCAGGGTCTCTAGATGATGTCTGTCTGTCTGCTTGTCTCTCTGTTAGCGGAGTAGCTAAAAAATACTTATCGGATTGAATTCAAATTTTGGTCAAAAATTGATGGTCATATGAGGATGACCTGGTAATATTTTGGTAAAAATTCAATATGGCGAAACAAAATGGCGGCCTAGTGAATTCTTAAAAAACTTATTATTAAAAAACATCAAGTATTATGTTGAAATAGAGTGGTAAAATATAAGATGGCGGAACAAAATGACGGCATAATAAAATATTTAAAGATTCAGCCTGAAAAAACTGCACAATGGTTTGATTTCAAATTGTGTGCCATAACTAATTTTGGTATAGGGATCAACTAGTAAAATAGTGGTACTAATTCAAGATAAAATATTTGTTTGTACTCTTGAAAATATCACCCTTATGGGTCATATGGGGATGTAATATCTTACATATATATATATATATATATATATATATATATATATATATATATATATATATACATATATATGTATATATATACATATATATAAGATATTACATTTCTCTTTCTCTCGTCTGAATAGAGACTGAAGTATTGGTGACTACGACGCTTCCTTTTATACCCCCACCCGGGGCCGAAGGTTATATCTGCGCAGCCTTTGGTCGTTATTTATGATTTCCGGATGGTGCTGTTGTTGCGCTAATTGCGCTTGAGTTTTTGCCATTTTAGATTTGTCGAATATTGTCTTCCATACTGTTGGTAGTTTTAATGATTCGTCCCTTTTATTCAAATCACCTTGTTTTTCAATTTCTATGGCTTCTCGTATTATTCTGGTCTTAAAATGTTCTATATTGGCAATCTCCTTGCACCCATCGAAATTTATTTTATGGCCAGTTTCCTGATGAAGTAGGAATAAAGCTGAGGTTGTTTGTTTATTTCTAATGCTGAGTTTGTGCTCTTCCACTTTTGCTGATATTCACCTGTTAGTTTGCCCCACGTACAACTTTTCACAGTCCCGGCACGGAATACTGTATAGTCCGTGGTTTTCCAGTTTGATTTTATCTTTTGGGTTTCCAAGTAGTTTACCTATAGTTGTTTGTGGCTTGTGTATTGTTTTTATGTTCTGTTTCCTAAAAATTCTTCCGATTCTGTCTGTTGTGCCTTTTACATATGGTAAGACTACTTGTTGCTTTCCTGGTTCATAATGTTTGCTGTTCGTTGTTCGGAAAACCCGTCCACTAGATATTACCTTAAGTTCGTTTTGTCTCGTCTGTGTTTCAGTTAATGGCACGGATCTGGATATTAGGGTATTTGCCACAGCTTGAATTTGTGCTGGGTGATAATATGATTTTGCATTTAAATATCTATCTGTATGTGTTGGTTTTCTGTACACGGTGTATTCGAAATGTCCGTTATGCAGTTTTGTGACCAAAACATCTAAAAATGGTAGTTTGTTGTTTTCCTCTAATTCTAGAGTAAATTTACGTAAGTCAGAAATTTTTCGAGCTCTGCATGACCATGTCGTTCTATAATAAATATATCATCCACATAACAAATCCAAAATTTGGACTTTAAACTAGCTTTCTCAAGAGCTTCTTTCTCGAAGTATATCATAAATAAATTCGCGATCACTGGTGATAGCGAGAATCGCATAGGAGCACCATCCATTTGTTTATACATTTGCCCGTTGAATGAAAAATAAGTATTTTTAAGGCAATGTTCCGAGAGTTTTATTATATGTGCCTGGAAATCCTCGTTCATAGCAATCTTGTCCAATGCTTTGTCGATGGAAATACTGGGATATAACGAATTGACATCTGGGCTTGCTATGATATCGTCTTTTTCAAGAACGATGCCTCGTATAATTCGAGTGAAATGCTCCGAGTTTTTTACTAATGAATCAGCTTTTTCTACAGCTGGTTGCATAATTTCAAAAAGATATTTCTCCAGTTTTTGTAGCGGCGAATTAATAGCACTAACAATAGGTCTGATGGGCGCCCCTGGTTTGTGTATTTTTGGTAAACCATAGAGTTTAGGACATCTGCTCGACTTTTCCCGTGGTATGATTTTTTGTTGAATTTCGGAGTTTATTGGTGAAGTTTTTATTTTATTTTTAGTTGTTTTTTCTAGGTACGTTGTCGGGTCCCTTGGAACAGGCCTATAACAATTGTCTTGTAGGATATCCTGCATTTTTTTATGTACTTTTCAAAAACTGTTCTTTTCAGAACGACAGTAGTGAACGGATGTATATATATATATATATATATATATACATATACCGGGTGGTCGAAATTGGTCTGTTTTAACAGAGAAAACCTATTTCCTGACTAGATAGAGCAAAACTGACTTAGGTGTCATGGGCTCGATTTCTGAGAAATGTTTAATGGCAAAAACCGCCTGCCGATATTTTCACTGCCAACTGAGATATAGGGCGTTTTTCAATTTTCGGCCATTTTGAAAATTGTCCATAACTTTTTTATTTTGCGGAATATTAACATTCTGCAAAGACATTCTAAAGGCACTTTTTTATGTGCAATCCAGTGGCGTACTCAGATTTTTTCTATAGTTGTCCGTTTTATCATAAATAGGCAAAACTTTTTTTTTTCAAATGGAAATCATAGTTGGCTATAAATTATAAAAAATGCTCGCGTTTAGCCCTTTTCAGTGATATAAAGTTGTAGGTACTTATTTTCAAAA
Organism: Kuschelorhynchus macadamiae; assembly: GCA_030620095.1. Classification (NCBI taxonomy): domain Eukaryota; kingdom Metazoa; phylum Arthropoda; class Insecta; order Coleoptera; family Curculionidae; genus Kuschelorhynchus; species Kuschelorhynchus macadamiae. The sequence continues at coordinate 1,069,650 of JAUTXW010001615.1, forward strand.
ATAACGAAAATATTAGGTGTTTTTGGTTTACATCGAAGTAGGCCTTGGAATAATGACGCGCGTTCAATATTTTGAATATATTGCTGTCAGATTACTGTAGTCTGGTGTAATTATTGCGTTTTGGTGTTATCTTTATAAAGTTGTGTTAAGTTGCTGACAAAATATGTTTGAGAATTATGAAAAGTATGATATGTTAAAATGTTACATATTATCTAACGAAGTTCCTGAAGCAGCTAGTGAATTATATTTTAATACATTTCCCGAGCGACGTCAACCGGATAACCGAATTTATCAAACATTAAAAAGTAATTTAGTAAATTACGGAAGTTTTAAAAAGTTAAGAACAAGACATTATGAACTAAAGGAAGAAAAGGAAATCCAGCAGCTAAATATAATTGGTGAGGTATTAGATCATCCTGGCACCTCCTCTCGAACATTGGCTAATATAACGAATGTTCCAAAGACCACCGTTTTAAAAATACTCAAAAAACATAAATTCAAACCGTACAGAACGAGAAGAGTTCATCAACTCCGTGAAGGGGACGCCGCTAGAAGATTGAGATTTTGTCAGTGGTATGAGCAAAAATTCATGGAGAATGAGAATTTTCCATTAAATATTATTTGGAGTGATGAATCCAGAGTAGATACTTCTGGTATATTTAATAGATATAATTCATATCACTGGTCCACTGAAAATCCACACGTAGTTGTGCAACAAGACCGGCAAGGTCGGTGTGGATTCAATATATGGGTGGGGATATTCCGAGGAAGATTTGTGGGACCTTATTTTTACGATGGAAATTTAACTGCAGATGATTATGTAAATATTTTGCGCACATATATTGTCCCTTTGTTGGAAGACATACCTTTAGCTGATGCCAGAAATATCTACTATCAACAAGATGGTTGTCCCCCGCACAATGCAAGGATCACAACTGATCTTTTAAACTTCGAATTTCGAGAAAATTGGATTGGTACGTGGGGCCCCATACCTTGGCCTGCTAGGTCCTGTGACTTAACTCCCTTAGATTTTTTTTTGTGGGGAAGATTGAAGGACTTGATATTTAAAGGAAGAACCTTTCACACAAAAGAAGAATTGCAAGAGGCCACTAGGCAAGCTTTTGCATCTATTAGCCCAGTTGAACTAATAAATAGTTGCAACTCGGTACGCAAAAGATGCTTAGTTTGTATTCAACAGGGAGGGGCTCAATTTGAACAACTTCTCTAAATATATTTATCAGAAACCTATCTAACTAAATACCTAGATTTTCATAATTATTTTTTATTTTCACTTGTAGCTGTAAATAGTAGTTTAGTTTGTTAATTTTGTTCAACTTTGCTATGTAAACAAAAAAAAAATAAAAAAAATTAATAATATATAATTAAAATAACGTTAGCTAGTGTTATTTAAAGTTGTGTTTAAGTTGCTAACAAACTATAAATCTTAACAATACATAATTGAGATATTGTCATCACAAATCAAAGCCTACTTCGATGTAAACCAAAAACACCTAATATTTTCGTTATTTTTGAAAATAAGTACCTACAACTTTATATCACTGAAAAGGGCTAAACGCGAGCATTTTTTATAATTTATAGCCAACTATGATTTCCATTTAAAAAAAAAAAGTTTTGCCTATTTATGATAAAACGGACAACTATAGAAAAAATCTGAGTATGCCACTGGATTGCACATAAAAAAGTGCCTTTAGAATGTCTTTGCAGAATGTTAATATTCCGCAAAATAAAAAAGTTATGGACAATTTTCAAAATGGCCGAAAATTGAAAAACGCCCTATATCTCAGTTGGCAGTGAAAATATCGGCAGGCGGTTTTTGCCATTAAACATTTCTCAGAAATCGAGCCCATGACACCTAAGTCAGTTTTGCTCTATCTAGTCAGGAAATAGGTTTTCTCTGTTAAAACAGACCAATTTCGACCACCCTGTATATATATATATATATATATATATATATATATATATATATATATATATCTCTTGCATGAAACTCATATTATTAGTCTTTACCAACTATGTTGGTCCTCAAATATTTCCTAGATATTAAGTTTCTATATGGTTTTCGTTAACGATCTTCTTGTTATTGTTTGAGTGGTGTATTATTTGGGGTTAGGAAATATTTGCGGATCAACGGAGTAGGCAAAAACTGATAATATGAGTTTCATGCAGGATATAAAAGCTATATTTGTGCTGAGGATGCAACAATAAATAGGCAAAACGTCGATAATTTAAAAAGGGGCTTTTGTTTTTTTACTGCATCTTAACCCCAAATAATACATCCCTCTAACATAATAACAAGAGGATCTTTAATGAATACCATGTAGAAACTTAATATCTGGGATATCTGCGGACCAACAGAGTAGGTAAAGACGAATAATATGGGTTTCAATTTAAGAAGACTAAAAATGTTTAAAAAATCAACCGAAAAAATCTTGTAAATTAAATTTATTTGAAAATACATATAGGTTAGTTGCTTGTTGTATGTCATGCATCAGTTTAGCAGTAGACCAGTATGTTCTTGCTTTAATATACAAGTAGGTATTATCAGAAAAACTTATGGTCGACACTTTATTTTAAATACATACTGAATTAGGAAATTATGGTTCTTGGGATTAGACCATGTCAAATCGCTGTCTAAATACTATTCGACGTTTCGCCTTCGATTGCACGAGGCATCTTCAAGGATCCTTACTGCACGAGATCTGAACACTGAATGAGTTCGGATTTTTTTTTTGTGTCGATGTGGAATGCTTTTACGCACGACTCCATCCCTAACTTTATCCCTGTTGGAATGGAGACAGTGTGGAACTCGCATTTCTGCCAGCTTGTTACACCTAGACAAATTGCCATACCCACTAAACCCCACCGGGCCCTCATCAGACGGACCGTCATTGGGCAAGCCCAAGGGTCCTTCGATGGGGTTGATGCCGTCCTACCGAGGATGACCCTCTAAAAGATTTGGGCCTCTAGGGGAGTGTGTTTCCTCTTTTGGCACGGTGTCTTTGTGCCACCTCTCGTTACTAGTATATCTGAAAAGAAAAATATCATTAGTGATGTAGTTATCTTACCTAGTTGGTGTTACTCTGGTTGTCCCATCCTCCTGTCTGTCACGTCCCACTGATCTTGAGTCCAGTTTGCTGCTGCCAGGTTCCTCAGTCCATCCGTGTGTTGGTTTTTCAGTGTGTCCTCTTCTGGGCCCTCAGTGTCACTGCTGTTCTGTGTCCTTGCAGTGAGGAACTGAGGAGGGATGTTCTTTTACCTCTGGTTCAACTGCAGATCACGCCGGAGCCAGTTGAGGTACCTGGTATCTTCCTCTTTTACCTCAGGTTCAGCTGCAGCACACGCCGGAGCCAGCTGAGGTACCTGGGAGACCTCTTCTTGGAATTTCTATTGGCCACATGAGTTACTTGAGGATTTTTGCAAGTAAAATCTAGTTTCTGAGGAGCACGGAGACTCAGAAGTTTAGATTTACTTGCATCCATCCTCAAGTAATTTTAATGCAGAAGTCCATGTCTTGGTCTTCTGTGTCTTGCCCTATTGTTGTAATTTGGAGCTAGTGGATCGTAGTTCACCAGGTCTCGTAGATTTTCGCTGTGGTGGTTTTCGGCTGCTCTGAAAGCTCGGGTAACCTTTTGTAGCATGAAATCTTCAATTTGTGTCCATTGAAGATCTCTCTGCATCTCCTCGTTCCTAATAAACCACGGGGCATCTGCCGCCATCCTTATCAGTTTATTTTCTGTCCTCTTGATCTTCAGAAGATTTGTTTTTGAAGCATAGCCAAAAGCTGTGGAGCCGTATGTTAGCTGGCTCCTTGCTACTGTTTTAATCAGTAGCAGCTTCGTCCTAATTCCCATTTCGCTCTTTCGGCAGAGCAATGGATAAAGTTTATTCATTGCCTGCCTAGCCTTTGGTCCTCGCTGCGTTGATGTGCTTGGTTCAAGTCAGTCGTTTGTCCATGGTCACACCTAGGTACTTGACCTCGTTGGACCAGGGAATCTCTACTTCTCCAACCCGGATTCTGGCTCTGGCAATCAGTCTCCTTCGTTGGAAAAGTATGGCTTGGGTTTTCTGGGGGTTGATCTGGATTTTCCACTTAATGCACCAGTCATAAAGTTCATTTATGTCCTCTTGCAGTCGCCTACCCAAGATACGAGTGCTTCTGCTTTTGTGCAGGATAGCGGTGTCGTCTGCGTAAAGCACTGTTATGCCCTAGTCTCCTATTGGGACATCGTGGGAGAAGACGAAGTACAGTATGGGTACCATCACAGACCCATGTGGAACTCCTGCTATCAGTCCTGTTTGTTCAGATCGGGTGTCATTCACCTTGACGGAGAATGTTCTTGAGTTTGGGTACGGTCCTTGCCTGGTTTATCCAGGACAATGACCTCTGTCTTCTTCCACACGCTAGGGAAGTGGCATGTCCCTATTACAGTGTTGATGATGCTGGCCATCGCACTGTAACCTTTCCTGGGGAAATATTTCAGCATCTTGTTGATATTGCCGTCTGCTCCAGGGGCTTTCTTCACTTTTAACCTCTTAACTATATATCTGACTTCTCTAGGGGAGACAGGAGTTGGGTTATGATGAGGAAGAACCTGTGCATCTAGATCCCTTACTATCTCATTGACCTCCTCTATGTGCTCTTCGTCTTCGTTGGGGTGATGGTTTAGCTGACCCTGCTGAACAATGGTGTTAGCTAGGATCTCATCTTTGTCTCCATCTGTGTAAACAAGGCCGTTTACACCTTGAAGAGGAGGTATAGATCATTTTTCAGACATAAGGGCACGCTGCATTTGCCATGCAGTCTGGTGTAATGTATCCAGGGATCTAACTTTTTCACCCCACTTGTTATCTCGGTATTCCTTGAGACTGTCCCTCAGTAATTGGGAGTGGCGATTTAGCATAATCCTTTCTCCTTCCTCCCGGGTCCTGGCGTAGACCCTGCGGAGTCTATTTATCCGGACCTCAGCTTTTAGAGGTTCCGGGAGGTCTTCTGTTTGCCGGTGCCTGCTTATGTTTCCCACTACTGTGTTTTCATTGGATGCAGTCAGGATGGCTGTCTCTAGGCATCCTACGGCCTCTTCTAGTCCCTGAGGAGCGCGGATCTCAGGGATTTCGATCAAGGTATTTAGACGCCTTTTATAGGCCTTCCAATCGGTTGTCTTCTTGATACGACCGTTTACTCTGTCAAGGTTCACACCCAGTTGTAGGAGTACTGGTTGTGATCTGAGGTTCCTTCTTCCAGAGTGTTTATGTCCAGCTCTTCCCTGATGTTTTTCAGGAGCGTAATGTCTAGGACTAAGGGCCTCCCATATCCACGGGGGAGGTGGGTAGGCTGCTTGGGGCCTATAATTGCGAGCCTGTGATCTTCGCAGAGTCTGAGTTCAGAGGGATTCAGGTGGGCTCTTATACCCGACATGTGCTCGCCGAACCGTGCCCCTATGTAAAGATCGGTTTCTACGAGTGATGTAGACCCGTAACCCGTATCTCTATTGAAAGTTTTTGTATGTTTAAAAATTTCGATAGATTCTCTAATCTTTCGCTTATAAAATCCTGGAACCGATGTTTGAACCTTGGTTTCCTTTACGTTTTTAATATCGACACTGGTGTGCTGGTGTTCAGCTAGAGCAGATTGAACAATTTGTGTCTTTTTAATGCATCGTTCATCTTTCTTAAGTGTAGTTGATGTTTAGCGTCTTGTTTCTCCCACATACACTTCTCCACAAGAGCAAGGGATTTTATATACTCCTTCTGTTTGAAAAGGTGTTGATTGTACGTATGGTAGACCGTTGTTAGTGAATCTTAGATGACGATAAGGAGCCCCGTTACGTAGTCTTGTTCTTCCCTACATACAAGGCATTACAGAGAAAATAGGACAATTACTTCGGCGGTCCAACATAGGTACAAGTTTCAATACACATAAGAAAATCGGGCAATGCTTATGATCCCCGGAAGATGTTGTACCTTTTCAAACAGAAGAAGTATATAAAATTCCTTGATCGTGTGTAGAAGTGTATGTGGGAGAAACTCTCAATATCAACTAGACTTAAGAAATATGAACGGTGTATTAAAAAATAAAAAGGAAAAACTAGAGAATCTATTGAAATTTTTAAACATACAAAAAACTACGGTCGGTTACGGTCTATATCGCACGTGGAAACCGATCTTAATACAGGGTGACGGTTCGACGAATGGGGTACAATTTCGTGGAGTAAGGATCTCTGAAGATGCCTCCTGCAATCGAAGGCGAAACGTCGGATAGTAATTTCAATTTAACATGATCTAATCCGAAGAACCTTGACTTCTTAATTAACCAAAGCCGTGAAAGTTTTCGTTCTATAATGCGTTTTTCTCCATTCGCAATGATATTTTTATATAGATTTCTTTAAAACTGATTTTTTGCTAAAACTAAATAATAATAAGAATTACCAATATGTTAATTAAAAAAAAATTAACTTGATTATGATTACAGTATTTAAAAATCGGCTAAATACTTTAGTATTTAGATGTTCTTTAAGTTCTTAAGTACTATAGGCATATTTGAGGTATTTAATAATTACTGAATATCTAAAAGTATTTGAGTAATTAGTTGAGTTTAGACCGTGTCAAATACTTTCCGACGTTTCGCTTGCGATCGCACGAGATATCTTCAGGAATATTCACTACACAAGATCAGTGTTTTGATATAATTCATATCATTAATTAATAATTAGTGAATGGATTGTCAAATATAATTTACTTGTTAAAAAGCGTAATATTTTAAATTGTGAATCAAAGCTCGTATACGAGACGCCATCGCCGGTATAAACATTTGAAGAATTTTTACAACGTCCTGAAACGGCATTTCTAACAGTTCGGCAAAATTCTCGCATTTGTCACAGAGAGAAGCTGATGGTGGCCATTTTCAGCAAATCGTTTTGGTAAATAATTTAAACTAAGGACCTTTACAATTTATTTTAAGAAACGTGATCCAAATCGACAAAATATCAAGAGGTAACTTTAACAGATTCTAACCGGCCTACATTTTACAAATTTCATTGGAACTGCTACAGTCGTTTTGAAGAAATTTGGAGTAAACCAGAAAAACACCCGTATCCCAAAAACGACCCATGTTGATATGGACCTTTAGTTTTATTTTTAAGTAAGGCATGTCCCCACGAGAAATAGCGCGTGTTTTTTAAAACACCCTGTATAACTAAATATCACAATTTAGGGTTTCAGTTTGTATGACAGTGACAATTTTAATCAGATGAAAGTACTTTTTAATTCTCCTCTCCGGCATACTGTTCATCTGTCTCTCAAAGATCTAATCATAACACGAAGGAAGTACCTAAATTTAAATGTCTATTATTTATTATAATTGATTATATAGATAGGAAGTAGAACAATATTTTACAATTGCGAACGTAAAACATCGTCGGTGGGTTTCAGGTTAGATGAAATTATGTTTGTAACTATTACTATTAGAGTCTTGTATTTATTTTAACTGAACTTCACTTCCTGTTTTCACATGTACAAGTTGCTTGCAAATGAAATGGCATGAGTTTATACGATGTATTAAAATTAAATACTATGCTCTTGTGCTTACCCCTCGACCATATCTTGATTGAGTTAATAAAAATGAAATATTTTTGAAAATTTCTATACTTATACTACACCTTCCGAGATTTTTTCAGATCTTTACATTTCAGGGTGCCTAGATGCCTTTTATCAATTCAGTCAGTCTGTCTGTCGGTCTGCTCACGGCATAGGCAAAAAAACTACTCACCCTATTGACTTCAAATTTTGGTTTACATCCAATGTGGTAAAACAAAATGGTAGCTTAGTGAAATATTACTAAAAACTGCTTATCTCAAATTTTATGCAAAAATCAAGTTTTATGTAGAAATCAACTGGTAAAATTTTGGTACGAATTCAAGATGGGGGAACAAAATGGCGGCTTAATAAAATATTAAAAAATTCAGCCTGAAAAAACAACGCAATTTCAAATTGTACGCCTAACTAAATGTGGTGGAGAGATGAACTAGTAAAACCGTGGTACTAAATCAAGATGGCGGAATAAAATGGCGGCCAAATAAAATATTTGTAATTGTGAAATATAACCCCTCTAGATTCAACATATTTTTAGGTTTTAGCGTCCGCGGTCTCGGTTTGTCTGTCTATCTGTCAGTTCGCGCCATAGTTTAAAAACTGCTATTCAGATTAACTTCAAATTTTAGCTAAAAATTAAGAGTCATATGGGAATGACCTGGTAATATTTTGATAATGGTTTACAGAAACATTAAAAAAAATATTGCTAAATAAACTAATCATCCAATGTCTTCAAATTTTGCACAAAAATCATGTGTTACATAGGAATGAAATGGTAATATTTTGGTATGTCGAATGCGGTCTTATCGTGCGGGTCTAAAGGTCAACAACATTATGAATCAAATCAGAAAACACAGTGAATACCAAAATGTTGTGTAATTCTTTTATCGAGCTATTAAATCTCGATGGGTTATTCACAAATATACAGGGAGAAAGAAAATGTTTTTTTTTATTATATTACGCGATATTATTAAGATAGCCACTTAATATTATTTTATATATTTAATGTATTTGGTTAAAATTTTTTAGTTGGCAAAAACAAAAATACACAAAATGACAAGCGCCTTAATAAAGTCGGAAGGTGGTTCGAATCAGTGGAACAATCAGAATATGTTCTGTTTTTACAGCCACTTAATGAAAGTGATATTTTTTATCAATCACCAAAAATTATGAGCCCCGCTTGACCTAAAAATTTAACCATTTATAAAGTGTCATTTATTTCAATGCGTGCCACCCTGTGCAAAGAAAACTTGTTTTTTTTTGTATTGTGATAACAAAAAAATCTTATTTTGCAAAAATATTATAAGTACACTTTTGTTAAAAACACAAGATAATTACTAATTACTTCCCTCGTGACATTTTTTCAAATCTTTACGTTTAAGAGTCCCTAGATGCCGGAAAACATGTTTTCTCAATTCCGTCTGTCTGTAGGTATGTCTGTCCGTCAGTCTGTCTATTCGCAGCATAGCTAAAAAACTACTTATCCGATTTCTTAAAATTTCAGTTAAGGGCCATGCGTTCGAAAAATACAGGCTATATATATATATATATATATATATATATATATAGCCTGTATTTTTCGTTAGCCCCGAGTTTTAATTTTATATTAATACAAGACTTACAACGTATCAAACAATTACCTAATGAGAGTCCTTTAACCTTCCTCAACCGACTTCAAGTGCTAAATGCAAAAATGCACGCTAATATACAAAAGTGTAATCTCACCCCACAACAGAAACAAGCTCAAATAACCCTGATCGAATCCATGTCCCTGAGCACCCTCTTAACTGGTCTCGAACCCCGCATTGGACATATAATTCGTGCCAGTAACCCAAGAGATCTTCTTGAAGCCCAAATTTAAAATATATAAAAGTGAAGACATTAACAAATATTACTACTTCAGATCTACATTTAGGCTGCACATTCAGAAACAGATCGCATTACATTTCGTATTAAATTTACATTAATATATAAAAGTCAACATATTAACAATTATTATTTCACACTAACATTATTGAACAGCACATTTAAAAAAGAAAATTTTATTAGTATAGTTGACACATTACCTTTCTGGAATGACGTCACGCTGGTTTCAAATAACGTATTTCTTATATTATTTATATTTCAGGGATGATTCCTAACCTAAACGTATGCAGTGATGTAGATAGGAGGGGTGCGTTCAGCACTGGCTAAAGCGAATTTAAAATTGGCATTTTCTGTACAGAAAGCGCTGCAACTTGTCGAAAATGGCTGGCAAAAAATTAACACTCTCATTGCCATAAAAAAACCCTCATTTTGCACACTTAATACAAAAATAACTATTATAACTTCAAAAACTAAAATTATTTTGCAAATAAGACTTTACTAATATAAATTCTTTCATCTTAGTCTTATTCTTTGTTTGCAATGTAATAAATTGACGCCAGTTACCCATTTTCATCAAAATTATTTTAATTCTCAATTACAGACAATACTGAAAAAATATTAAGAAAAGGGGAATAACGAACGATGAATCCTTTACCTCCAGAATGTTTCAAAAACAAAAAGAGGTAAAAACAAAAATCACAGATTACTTAAAGAATAAAATAAGAGATATGATCTATTGCGTGTATGCTAAAAATGAATATGTTACAATGCAGACTTTGCTTTAAAAACTAAAAGAGAGAAATTAATGTATAACTAACTAACTTTAAAAATAAAAACTACTCCGCTTCACTGTCTTCAGAATCAGAACTAAATTCTTCATCGTCACTGCTGTCTTCGTCGGTACTAATTACAAGTGGCGCAATGTCTGAAGCATCACATATCTGTATTGTCTTCCAAGCTTCTTGGATTACCCTTTCTGTGTGTCTGACATAATTTTTCCAATGCTCTGAAGATACTTCATTTATCGCTTTTTCCCACATGGCCAAAACTTCCGATGGTGTCCCCTTCAGACTAGCAATGTATTGGTCGTATTTCCTCTTACACTTAGACCATACCATTTCAATAGCATTAAATTGACAATGGTATGGAGGAAGTCTTAGTATTTTGTGGCCCAAAGGTTTCACATATTCGTCAAGGTAGAATGTTTTTTCAATGTTACAATTTTTTTCTACAATGCTCCATACTTCATCCTTCATGGCCCTCTCTGGGAAGTCAATGTTCTTTTCTTTTAACCATCCAATCAATCTCTGCTTTGTCCATGATTTTCTTGGAATATCCTCTAAAAGGCCGGAATGATAGCTTGCGTTGTCCATCACTATCAAACTTTTTGGAGGAAGATTTGGTACGAGCTGATTTTTAAACCAATTTTCAAAATTTTGCTTGTTCATATTGTCATGATAATCTCCGCTTTTTAGTCCACTTTTAAATATTAAACTGGCCCCCTTAATAAATCCTTCCTTTGATCCAGCGTGAACTACAATATATCGATGAGCTTCACTAGCTTTTTTAGAACTTGTAGACATAGTGTTATCCTGCCAGCTGTTTCTAAACGAACCTTTACTAAAAATCCAAGTCTCATCAATAAATACGGTGGTATAAGCATCTTGTCCTAGATTTTGATTTTTGACATATTCCCTCAAGAAATTGATTCTCTTGTGGACGATGTGGGGCAAATCCATCAGGTATTTTCTATTATTTGATTTCTTCTACTTAAAACCAATACTTTTTACGTATTTTCTTAGCGAGGTGATGGAAAAATTAAAATATTCATTTATCTCTTTTAGTTTTTTAAGCAAAGTCTGCATTGTAACATATTCATTTTTCGCATACATGCAGTAGATCGTATCTTTTATTTTGTTCTTTAAGTAATCTGTAATTTTTGTTTTTACCTCTTTTTGCTTTTGAGACATTCTGGAGGTAAAGGATTCATCGCTCGTTATTCCTCTTTTCTTAATATTTATGATTGTTGTATGGCTAAGTTTTGTTGCATTTGAAGCTCGTTCAATTATATTATCAGTTTGCGGAAGGATTCCATTTTTAGCTTGCTCTTTTTCCAATCGAAAAAAAGCCAAGATATTCAAAACTATTAGCTGTGATTGCTGATTATATCTTCGCGGCATCTTGCAAAAGTTTAAAAAGAATCACAACAAATCAATGTCAATTTTGACGAATATATTCTGAAAGACACATAACCAAAACCGGCATTGACTGTTGTAAAGAAACGACAATGAGTTTTTTCAAAATGTTTTTGTCACTGTCAGTTAACATAAATCAAACAAAAATAACCAAAAATGACGTCATTCCAGAAAGGTAATGCGCCAACTATAATAAAATGTTCTCTACAGCAGTCACGATAACCAATCCCTGCAATTACTCTCACACACCTACGCTGTAGGCCAAAAATTTTTCTGGCATGGGAAGAGTGGCCCCATACTAAGAGAGCATAAGACAAGTTTGAGGCAAAACAACAGTGATAGGCTACCAGCAGCGTATCAAGTGAAACACATCTAGCCAAACTTCTAATAAGAAATATAACCCTTGACAGTTTTAAGCCTGGTTTCTTAACTCGATTGATCCAGGTCATTTTGGAATCCATATATACTCCCAGGAACTTTATAGGAGACTCAACAGAGCTGTCACTATCTAGGCCATTTATACAAGTAGTAAAGTTGGTGTTGTTCAGGGAAAGATTATTTGCTCTAAACCAGGCTTCGAGGTCACTATGATTTTCAGACATCTTTTTCGCCATGTTAGATGAGCGATTGTATAGGAAACAAATTGTCGTGTCATCAGCAAATAATAGCAAATTCACATTTTTCAGAGCATTAGCCAAGTCATTAATGTATATCAGGAATAAAGTCGGGCCCAAAACAGATCCCTGTGGAACTCCATGTTTAACATTTATTCTCTCTGAGCTGTCCCTGTTATAGGACACAAACTGTACTCTATTATCCAAATATGACTGAAGCAATGCCAAGCTGCCAGGTTGAAAGTTGTAGAACTTAAGCTTTTGCAGCAGTATTGAGTGAGAAACACAATCAAATGCTTTTGTTAAGTCAAAGAATGAAGCAAACACATCGCAACCACTTTCAAAGCCCTCAAGGATACCTGATGTCAAGGTATTAATATCAAGAGTAGTTGATTTATTGTTTCTAAAACCAAATTGTCTTTGGAAGAAAAGATTGTTTAATTCAAAGTATTTTTTAATCTGGTTATTTAAAATTTGTTCAAAAAGCTTTGAAAAAAATAGGCAATTTTGAAATTGGTCTTTAGTTCGTCGCATCATCCCTAGACCCTTTGCTCTTGCACAGAGGTATCACTCTAGGCACTTTCAACAATGAGGGAAAAATCGAGTTCGATATACACGAATTAATAATATTAGTTAGTGGAAACAATATCAGGTTTTTTATGGTCTTGATTATTTTAACATTTAACCCAAAGCAGTCTTTACTTTCAATATTCTTAATTTCATCCATCACTCCCCTCACCTCATTGTAGCTCACAGTATTAAAACAAAAACTGAGATCCCCACTTGGCGGCTCCAGCAAATGGATCTTTCGTATTACTAAATGACTATATACCGAACTAAATTGGGTCAGACTTCACTATTCCTAATAAAAGGAAAGATTCATAACGAGAGAAGTTCCAGTTAAAGCAAATTAACCAATTGTATTGCTGATGATGCAATAACCAATTTAGCAGAAAAACTTTGCCTTAGGTCTCCTTTAATTAAGGATAATGAGATAAAATATGTTAAAAATTAAATGCAAGTTAACAAAATGAGCACTGGTGTTTGGTAACTAAATCAAAATGTGCGATTTTAGGATTTTCAAATGTATGCAAAATGTTGCATAATAATAATACCTCAAAGAGGGTTTTAACAGTTTCAAAATGCTAAATTTGTGTGAATCATATGTCTAAATATATAAACTTATAATTCTTTATTTGTTTGCTAAATCTTCAGTTTAGAATTAAAAAGAGAAGCATGTAACCACACTCTCCAAACAACAAATTTGTTACACACAGTTTGAATATATTTTAACAGTTCAAACCAATATTTGATCGTTTTATGGAAATTTAATTTAAATTTTTGCATAAATTGCATGAAATTCGATTTATTTTAATAAATATGCAGTTTTTATTATTATTACGCTAATATTTATTGATTAGCGCCACTGAATTGAATTTCAAATTTTTGGGTCGCAATAAATTTACATAATAATTTTTAGGTACGGAAAAATACGAGTGAAAGTAATAATATTTATTGCTGTCAAGTCAGATGCGACATAATGCAAACTTATATCTATATTTTTAGCTATGAGCAGACCACCAACTCGTATTTGGTGAGATACAGAGAAAAAATTAAAATGCACATTTTCAGTTTTTTCCAATTATCTCAAAAACCATCAAAGATAATTTAAATCTTCAGTCGTAATCAAATTTGTAATGAAAGTATCTACAATATTCCTATTAAGAAATCATGGTTCTTTGGATTAGACCGTGTCAAAATGGATTCACTTTGCGACGTTTCCCCTTCAATTGCACTAGGCATGTTCAGAAATCTTTACTTCACGAGATCGAAACACTGAATGAGCTCAGAAAGATCTAGGCCGGCTATTTATAGTCGACCTGTATTCACCGAATCGTGACGTGGTGCAACGATCGGTCTCCACGTATGATGTAGACTGAAGCCCATATCTCTATTAAAATTGTTAGGATACTTATAAATTTCAATAGATTCTCAAATTTTCCGTTTATAGAATCCCGAAACCGATGCAAGAACTTTAGTTCATTTTGCATTTATGACGTGTTCAGTCGAATATTGGTGTTCAGATACAGCAGATTGTACAATTTGTTTCGTTCTAATACATCGTTCATGTTCCTTAAGCCTAATTTATGTAGATCGTCTTGTTTCTCTAATATAGACATCACCACAAGAAAAAGGAATTGCATTTACTCCTTCCGTTTGGAAAGGAATAATGTCATTTGGCGATCGCAAACATTGTCCAATTTTCTTGTGTGTGTTGAATGTATTGTATGTATGTTGAACCGGCGAAGTAACCTTGCAATCTTGTCTGTGGTTCCGTGTATAAGTGGAAGAACTACACTTACTATCGGTAATTCTTTATTAGTATCATTTCATGGTCCGTCTAATATCCTCAGTGCAATATCTATTCCCTCTGTTTTACTGGTGTTAAAGTAGGCAAAGTTATTTACTCCCCATTCTACGATTTTAATGAGATCCTCGGTTAGGGATAAAATCACTACCCTACGCCTATCACCAATTTCAGAAGTGGAATGGACTATTGTCGGCATAGCTGTGAATAGGATTGCTGGTAGAGGGAAGCAGATCATTGACGTGCAAGAGCAATAGGGTAGGTGCCAACACATGGAAAAAAGCCGTAAGAAAACCGTTGGCAAAAGTTGCGGATCCTAAAAACTTTTCAGATCTCAGACCAGTTAGTATACTTTCGGTTCTATCTAAAATTATAGAAAAACATATTTATAGCCAGATATACAGCTACGCAAATGAATACAAAATAATTCCCGACTGTCAGTCAGGATTTCGCATACATCATAGTACCTCCACCACTCTTGCAAATATTGTCAATATCATAAGGTATAATGGAGACGATGGACATAACACGCTTTTAGCAATGTTGGACTTCAGTAGGGCTTTTGACACAATAAATCATACATTATTGTTAGCGAAACTTTACTATTTTGGTTTTTCGATAAACTCCGTAAAATTTCTAGAACACTATTTGAAAGATAGAATGCAATGTGTTGCAGCTGAAAAGAACGATATTACGAAAAAATCAGAATATATTTCAATATATGCTGGGGTTCCGCAGGGTTCAATACTGGGTCCACTTCTGTTTTCTCTCTATGTAGCGGATATTAACGGCTCTTTGACTTATTCTAAAATACAACAATATGCGGATGATTCTCGGGTATATATGTCCTTTCCTACAGAAAATCTCAACATATCCCAAGAGCGATTTAATACCGATTTATATATATATATATATATATATATATATATATATATATATATATATATATATCTATGCTGAGGAACATAATCTTAAAATGAACGTTCAAAAATCACATATTCTAATTTTTAGTTCAAATAAAACGAGCGAACAGGCAATTAAAGATAATTTAAACCTTAAAGTCCAAAATACAACAATACCTGTAACCAATGAAGCCGAAAACCTCGGTATTATATTTGACTCATCCTTACAGTTCGATTCGCATGTTAAAAAAAAGTTTCAAATCGCCTATATGCGTCTTAAAAAAATCTATGGCCTCAAACGATTACTACCATCCAAAACAAAATATTACTTGTGTGACAGTTTAATACTGTCTTTGTTGGACTATGGAGATATTGTCTATGGCGACTCTCTAACGATGCAAGTGGTAAACACGATACAAAAATTACAGAATTCTTGCATGCGGTTTGCTTACGATATACCGTTTAGACATCATATAACTCCATATTTAAATAATATCTCAGCTTTAAATATGAAGAATCGTAGAAAATATCATATGTACAATTTTATATATAGTTTTAAAAACTGGTCAACCGCCTTACCTGAGAACAATTTTTAATAATATTCTCGATTCGTACAATACAAGAAACATCAACAAATTTAGCATACCTAAGCACCGAACTTCCAAATTTCAAAAATCATTCTCATTTGTTGCTGTTAATCTTTAGAATGGGCTACCTAACAATGTGAAAGGGTTCTCTTATAATAAATTTAAAGAGCATATTAAACGTAAACTTTTGATTGAGCAACGCGGAATTGTATGCAGTATATAAATGAAATAGAAATGCAGTGAACATCTGTGTATGTGTATGTTATATATATTGTAGTCTGGGATGCCTCCTGTGTGTTTTTTTTGGTTGCTGTCACTTATACATAAAAAGTTGTTAAGAACAAATCTTTTAAAGTGATGCTGATGCGCGGGCGGATCTATTAATAATTAATTTATATTTTTAAAATATTTTTCTTTCTAATGGGCTAAAACTATGTTATTAGTAATTTTTTTAGGGTATATCTAATTATTTTTATTAAATATCACGCGCTTGCACAACATTAGCCCTATCTTGGGCTATTGGCATCGGTTTTTTATAATCGCTGTGCAATGTGCTTTTGTCTGCTAGCTATGTAATCAATTTATATAAATAATGTTGTAATTACGACCTTGACAAATAAATGAATTTGAATTTGAATTTGTATAAAATTAGATGAATGACCCTCAACCACTAGAGACATTTTCTGGTAATCCAAGTACAATATTTTGAAGGAAGACCATAAGCAGGAGGTTTGCTAAGAAGTGCTTCATGCCAAATAAGGTCAAATGTTTTGGATAAGTCGGGGGAAACAATTTGGGCTCCTTCATGGAATTCTCCATCTTTCTACATAGACTTATTTCAGTTGTGAATTACGAAAGTAAAAAGATCTGTTGCTGATTCCTGCTGAAGAAAGCAGTATAACCTGTTATGGATAAGTTTATACCTTTCAAGGTAATATAAAAAATCATTTTATTTAATTATTACCTTACTCATAATTGGGAGATCTCTACTCCTTACTGGGTCTACTACGGAAGATTTTTGGATCCCTTTTTGGAAATAGGCTATCCTCGAGCATATTTGCAGCTTTTAGGAAAAACGCCCTTGTCATAGGAGACTTGGAATAACCTTATAATGTTAGGAGCAGATTCAGAAGCGCACTTTTTAGGACTGTGGCTGAACGCCATCAAGGCCAGAGAATTTTTGATATTAAGCGTTTTGAGAATACATAGTAACTTTTTAACCCTGAAGGTAATTTCGTACATATTGTAGGGCAAAGATGGTGGTGATGGAAGATGTAACTGAAGAGGAGAGATTAAAGAAGAATTTGCGGTAAATTTTTTTGCAAAAAGGTCACCTTTTGCTTTAGACGTGGAGACGAGTACACCAGAAGTTAAAAAGCAATTGTAATGATTTCGTGTCACGTCTTTAAGCTGTAGTTTTTTCTGATGTAGAGTTTTTAAGAAAATTGTGATGAGTAGGGATTTTTTCTAGTCGGGCATTATCGCAGAGTTTTGGAAATGAAGGTTTATTGTCGTTAGGTTTTGAAGGGTTATTAGAATGTGGTATAAAATTTTCTGTACCTAATTAGATTACAGATTACAGTTACAAATAGTACGAGGGGTCATGACTTCTACAACTTCTTGTTATATGGGACAGAAAACAGTAATTAGACCATGGTCAGAAAAACCCAGAGGCGCGGAAATTGAAGAGTGATGATGCTCTGGGTGACTGGTGAGGAAGAGATCCAAATGGTTTTGGCAATGTGTGATGATGTTTGAGAAGTAAATGGATTCTCTGATGTGGTTTGTAAGAGATTTAGCAAGGCCAGTTTTGACTCTGACCTTTCTTTATTATCAAATTAGAAAATATATACACAAAGTCTAGGTCTCAATCGGAAATAAGTTTACAAATTAAGAATAGGTTACATGTTTCGCCCTAACGGGCATCATCAGACCTAAAATAAATATACATTACAACGGAAAATACAATTAAATAATATATAACTTATATAACTTTACCACAAATAAAACACATTTTACAAAGTACGTAAAACAAACATAACCAAACAAAGAAACAATGAAATACGAAACAAGGCCACGCTTGAATGACCAATCAGAGACGTCGATATAAATTTATTTGTTGAGAGGCGATAGGTCAAAACGAAAAAAGAAGAGATTGTTCAGGATGAATTTGACTAACTGTCGTAAAGTATATGCTACATTAATAAAAAGAAGAAGAATTGGTGAAATTGACAGAAAAGGCTTGAAGGTTATGTAAAATAAAAATATATAGTTATTCTTTTGAAATATTGTTAAAAATAAAATGAGGCTCAAAATTAAACACTTCATTAACGCAGGTAAGGGGTTCTTTTTAGCTCTTGTTATTTCCATCTTTTCCAAAAGATCCAACTTCTTACCTTTTCAGATATGGAAAAACGATGTTTTGAGGATAACAAATGATTCGTAAAGGCAGATTTTGTATTTGAGATATCTGTAATTTTGAGCCTCATTTGATTTTTAACAATATTTCAAAAGAATAACTATATACTTTTATTTTGCATAACCTTTAAGCCTTTTCTGTCATTTTCACCAATTCTTCTTCTTTTCATTAATGTAGCATGTACTTAACGACAGTTAGTCAAGCTCATCCTGAACAATCTCTTCTTTTTTCGTTTTGACCTCTCGCCTCTCATCAAATAAATTTATATCGACGTCTCTCATTGGTCATTCAAGCGTGGCCTTGTTTCGTATTTCATTGTTTCTTTGTTTGGTTATGTTTGTTTTATGTACTTTGTAAAATGAGACTTAGACTTTGTGTATATATTTTTTAATTTGTTCATTACCAGGTCTCTTTGAGATAATATGGACACTTTCTTCACCTTTCTTTATTATGTTAAAGTCGCCGAGGATGATGATATTTCTGAGGAAGGGAATTTAGAAATTAGGAAATCCACTCTAGCAGAAAGAAAGTCAAGGAGCTCGATTACGCGACGAATACAACAAATAATTTAAATAGAAGTTCTGAAGATCAGTTTGAGTCACAGGATATCGGATCCGTTTGATTCGATATTGGGAAGTCTAGTACAAGATAGATTACTAAGAATCTAAAAGCAAATGTCACCATTTTAACGGCTTAATTATGGTTTCGGTTAGGAAGAAAATATGAGGCTTGCAGGATTGGAGACAGTGGTGAACAGAGTTGAACTTTTTGCTCAAGCCAAAGATGATGGTGAATGATAAATAACATTTTGTTGGTGGAGCGTTACAAGCACCTCTCACCCGGAGATCCAAACAATGAGGTATTTTGACTCTATAATATTTTATTTATATTTGAGGAACCGTTTTAGGGAATGAAAGTTGGTGTTAGCATTTAGTCAAATGAAGAATCATGTTAAACATTTTCATAATATTTAAAAGTATACAATAATTTATAAAAAACAATTCATCCTAATCCAAAAAGTAAGATGATAAATATAATAAACAGCTGTTTAGTGGAAAATATCTTTTCCAACATATGGAAAAAAGCCATAAGCAAAAGTTGCTGATCCTAAAAACTTTTCAGATCTTAGACCAGTTAGTATACTTTCGGTTCTATCTAAAATTATAGAAAGACATATTTATAACCAGATATACAGCTACGCAAAGGAATACAAAATAATTCCCGACTGTCAGTCAGGATTTCGCAAACACCATAGGACCTCCACCACTCTTGCAAATATTGTCAATATCATAAGGTTTAATGGAGACCATGGACATAACACGCTTTTAGCAATGTTGGACTTCAGTAGGGCTTTTGACACAATAAATCATACATTATTGTTAAGCGAAACTTCCCTATTTTGGTTTTTCGATAAACCCCGTAAAATTTCTAGAACATTATTTGAAAGATAGAATGAAATGTGTTGCAGCTGAAAAGAATGATATTATGAAAAAATCAGAATATATTTCAAAATATGCTGGAGTTACGTAGGGTTCAATACTGGGTCCACTTCTGTTTTCTCTCTATGTAGCGGATATTAACGGCTCTTTGACCTATTCCAAAATACAGCAATATGCGGATGATTATCTCTAGTACAAGATAGATTATTAAGAACGTAAAAGCAAATGTCACCATTTTAACGGCTTAATTATGGTTTCGGTTAGGAAGAAAATATGAGGCTTGCAGGATTGGAGATAGTGGTGAACAGAGTTGAATTTTTTGTTCAAGCCAAAGATGATGGTGAATGGGAAATAACATTTTGCAGGTGGAGCGCCACAAGCACCTCTCACCCGTAGATCCAAACAATGAGGTATTTTGACTCTATAATATTTTATTTATATTTGAGGAACCGTTTTAGGAACTGAAAGTTGGCGTGAGCATTTAGTCAAATGAAGAACCATGTTAGACATTTTCATAGTATTTAAAAGTATACCATAATTTCTAAAAAACAATTCATCCTAATCCAAAAAGTGAGATTTTGTTGCAAAATTAGTTTAATGTCCTTAAAAAAGGAACTCCACACTACCTCGTTACTACTTAATATTAAGGGTAAGAGCCCCCTTTGTTTAGAGGTTGAGGTTGAGGAGACGAAAATACTCAAGAAATCTTGAAAATTGAAATTAACATATCCCTGCAACTTCAGCCAGAGGCAAGAAAACCTACATACTAGAGAATAAAATATTTGCTAAAAAGCAAAGTAATTGTATATATTTACCAATTTCTAAATGTTTGCGATAAAAAAAATCAGCGCGAAATCTATGTTATAAAATTCTTGTGTAAATAAGTTTTTGTGAGTAAAACATTTGCAAATTCAAGTATTTAGACAAATGAACCAAGAAACTGTTACCACCAATTGTACTTTTTATTTCGGTTTGTAATCTAATAACTGATGTTTTCAGTAAAAATATATCTTTAAAGTATCTATCAGCAATAAAATATTCTTATTTACTGAAATTATAAAAATCCATCAACCAAATATATCATTTCCATATTAACGATGCATGAAATTAAGCCAATTTAAATAATTCTTAGTAGTTTAGAGGAACATTAGGCCAGTTTTAATCGGTTTATGTTATTTATTTATACATATGGGTTTAAAATCAGCTTACTAAGTTGAATATATTTATTTCAATGTGATATATTTAATTAATTCGTCAATTTTTATCTTAGATCGTCGACAGTTAGGACAAGCTTACGATTTTATTATATGCCAGTACATAACAATTTAAACTAAAGTTAGTACGAGGGATGTTAAGAATGTTTATAGTCAACTTCATAGTAAGTTAGTAAGTTAAATATACGTAAATGTCAATATCAAAGAATCTGAACATTGTTTTGTATGAACAGTATTTATTTATGAAATATAGTAAATGAAAAGAAGTAAAATAAATAAGAGGGTTATATTTTTACCAAAAGCAATACTGAAGGAAAGCGTAAGGGAAACGAAATGTATGTCGGGTCTTGTTGACTTTACATACCCACACGTTTTAGGTTTTTTTTTTAATTTTAAACATTAGTATATGCTGTATAGAGTAGATTAAAAGCAAAAGTTGCTTGTAAAACACACTTTTTTTCGGAAAAAAAAATAAAAAACATCACAATTTACAGTACTTTTCAATGCAAAAACTCTACATTATGACGTTTTAGATAGAATACAGAAAGGAAATTATTGCGACGTTGCCAAACTCACCTGATTTTCCTGAAGTATATGCCACGGTAAGTAGGAACAATCAATGTCAAAAAGAAAGTTATTAACAAAACACAAAAGAACACACACTTGAAAAAAAACACAAAAGTTAAAATGGATATTTTTGTGAAATCTGGTCGATTAAATTTCGAAACCGGGAGGATGCAGTGTTCCCATAAACCAGCCACCACATGAACTGGTCAATATATTCAGGTATAAATGGAGACTGCATCACTCCCAGACGTCTCAAAAACTGTTTTAGGCGCTACCAATATCCTTCGACAAGATTTGTACAAACCCCCGTTTGGGGGTCTACAAAATTTCGGAAGTGGTTTACTGTTTTATGAACATAAGGGGAGACACCGGCTAACTTAGCAAGGCCCTGGTACCCACGCCAACAATCCGTCCAGATTTCTGTGCCAGGTAACACATGCTCAGCGATGATGGTTTGGAGGGTGCAGACCTATCTGGAACAAACACGATATAACCTCTCCCTGCCGTTACATCGTATATTCCCAAAACCCACCGTTCTGGTACCAGTCTTCCTACGTGATATTTCCGCTTAGTGATGACGGATTCATCAATTTGGACTATATGTCCAACACCACCTAGAAAGTAAAAACGAGAAAATCAAACTCAAAACAAGATTTTAAACTGCATACGGGACCCGCCAATCACACCACTTTAAAGTTCGCGCGACTTTCAAATATGATTTTATGGCATTAATAGTAATTTTTACCTTGAATGATAGTTTTTAGACGAACCTGAGCTAACCCAACATTAATAGGTTTTGTTACAAAAACTCTTGTTTTAATATAAAATCACTTTTTTACGACACTTTAAAAAAAAACCTATCCAGAGCTAACCAAAAGGCATTCTTATTTTTAAAACACAACTAGGTACGAAATTTTATGATTTGTTAAAAAAAAAACTGAAAAAGTCTCCTACTTGAATGGCGGGAGCGCCGCAGAGGTTTAGAGTTTTTAAAAATCATACCAAAATTAACCTAAACAAATATATATTATTAATGATTCTATTCTTACCAAATAAAAACAAGTCATTCCTCCTGAGTAATTGCCACGAACAAACGTCTCTAAAAAATCTATACTGTTGGATAACAGCGCCTCGATTATATCCAGCAGACATAGATGCACACCCAGATCTATCCTCGCATGCCCACTCCCACATTAAAAAAAGTACTGTACGTACCGGCACTCTACATTGTTCAAAATATGAACCCTTCATTACCGAATAGCGTCCGCGGCACCCAAGGCACCGAAAAGCCTTGCCCAAAGGATAAACGCTATGTTTTTGTAATGAACATTCCCGACGACAACGGCCAACATGGCACCGAAACCTAGTCCTCACTAATCCACACTGCTGTAATTGCTGTAACAACAAGTCATCGTTCAGCGACAGTATCTGCATTAGCTGGAAAACATTTGCAACATCTATTTTTGGGGCAAAGTAATAAACGCAAATTAAAAAGCGAACAAACTGTATTCTACCATATAAATGTTAGAATGAAGAAATTGGAAATTTGTAGAGGGGGGGTAAAAACCCAAGTAAAATTCCTACGCATATCTGCCTTATCCAATAATATATGAGCTTTGTTTTTATTGGTCCGAATATTTACGCAATATGATGTTTTCTTTGAGAAAAAATTTTGGAAACGTGGCAACATGGTCAATTTAGTTTATTTTCTGGCGTTTGACATTTTAGACATGATGGAAATCGCTTGTCATTTCCGAAATGTTATTAGAAGTAAAATATGTGAGTTATGTAGGTTTTCTGTAACTTTTACAAGAAAAATATCATGTATTATAAATAAAGATTAGTGAGAATTACATATTTAAGTTACTTTTGACAGCATAAAACGTTAAAACTTCCGCAAACGAGGATAAAAACCGTTCCTGAAGAAGGAGATTAAAACAAGTTTTTTGTATTTTTATAAAAAAAAATTGATCAACCAACGTTAAATATGTTAAGAAATGTCTAATTTACGATAATACATCAAAACAATACCAAAAAAGTGGAAAATATCGGGGTGTATCACCATGTAATGTCTAATGGTTTTAATTAAAGGGCTTACACTGACATTTGCTCTGGAAATCTGCTAAAGAAGTACTTTGGGGCAAGTTCCTTCTACAGCTTGGAGCTTCAGTGAATCCTTTTAGCTCAATAAGAATAAGGGCCCTCCCTGACCCACTTTGTCGTGGACCCATCTTGCTATTTACACAAAGGGAACCATCAACAGGTCATAGCAGCTTAAACGGAAGAGTCAGTCATCCGTCGGTGACAAGCATGAATATAACCTTTTTACTTCCCTCATAAAAGGGAAATATTGTAATCGTAAAAAATCAGCCTCCAAAATCTTTACGTTTAAGGGTCCCTAGATGACAAAAAAAATGTTTTCTCGGTTCCGTCGGTCTGTCTGTTCGTGGCATGGCTAAAAAACTTCTTACCCGATTGACTTCAAAGTTGGGTCAAAAATTAAGGGTCATATGGGGATGACCTGGCAACATTTTCGTAAAAATCGATTAGGGCAACTTAAAATGGCGGCCTAGTAAAATTTTAAAAAAATTATTACTAAGAAAGTGCTTATCCAATTTATCTCAAATTTACACAAAAATCAACTATTATGTAGGAATCAACTGGTAGAATTTTGGTACCAATCCAAGATGGCGGAACAAAATGGCGGCTTAATAAAATATTTAAAAATTCAAAAATTCAGCTGGAGTTTCGCTGTTTTTAACCCGAATTTGCAAATATCTGTTGATCTATCTGTCTTGAATGCTTTGAGCGGCGATGAATATTAATTAATATACAGTCAAACCTCTCTAATTCGAATCTCAAGGGAATAATAATTTACTTCGATTTATAGAGGATTTGATTTATCGAGTGTTTCGAATTAACGAGGCTTAATAAATAAATTTCGAAATATCGAGATATTACATAAAAGCGCCTTTATTTTTAAATCAACGAACAAAAAAACTTAGTTTCTTTACATAGGTCCTTATTTCTATGTACATGCATACAATGTATGTTATACGTACATTCTACTGCAAATATTTGAATATACATAATATGCATATTAATCATATATACCTAAATATTTATAAACATAAAATAAATACATATTTATTTTTTGGTAAAAAAGTCATTTATCTTAGTTTGTTTTGATTTTAAAAATATGCAGGAATCAATACTGTTTTCAATCGTCGCTATAGCAGAAAAAACCGAATCCTGTGTATCACTTTTTCTTTCGAAAAAAATTCGCAGCTTTGTTACCATGGCTTTAGCATCCCTGGCTGAAACAGGTTGCTCCTCTTCTTCAGTAACATTATCTTCCTCGTCGGTGTTGTCATTCATTTCTTTAGTAACTGAAGCCACAATCTCGCCATCACTTAATGTTCCAGAAACGGCAACCTCATCATCAAAGCTCACATACTCGCCAAACGTTTTACAACATGTATCAAATTTTTCAGAAATTATACGCCATTCTTCATCAACTATTGCTTCATCAACATCCTCAACTGATGATACACTGGTTTCTTCCTGAAGTTCTTCTGACGCTGAGTGTAAAAATCCACGTTCTAAAACAATTTGCAATTGTAACTTGGGTAACACTGAACCATGCCTTGTTAGCCATTCGTATTGCTTCTAATAGATTCACTGAGCTGATTTTTCCTTCTTCCATATCATTTATAATTTTTCGTACAACTTCCTTTCTACATAATATTTTAAAGTTTTTAATTATACCCTGATCTAATGGTTGAAGTCTGGAGGTTGTGTTAGGGGGCAAAAACTTCACTGTTACTGAATTAAGACGAGGAATATCTTTACTATGCGAGGTACAATTGTCCACCATTAACAAAACTTTACGCTTTTGTTTTGTCATATCTTTGCTTTTTTATTTGCAGTGTAATCTACAGGAAGTGATTTTATATTCGCAAAACATCTAGGCTTTGCAGATTTTCCAATTATCAATAATTTATACTTTCCTGTAACTGTCATATTAGCTGTTAACAAAACGGTTATTCTTTCTTTGCTGTGTTTACCACCGTGACACTTTTCGTCCTTAAAGTACATTGTACGATCTGGAAGGCACTTAAAAAACAACCCAGTTTCATCTGAATTAAAAACGTTGCAAGCATCATAGTCTTTTATAATCGTTTTTAGTTCATTTTTCCAGTCATCGTAAACCGAATCACTTACACTCGCACTTTCACTACACATCTTAGGAAACGCTATGTCATGTCTTTTCTTAAATTTTTCTAACCAACCGTTACTTGCTTTAAACTGGTTATGCCCTAAAGATTTAGCAAATGCTTCGGCTTTTTCCTTCATTATTGTTCCTCCAACACTAACATTATTATTTCGGCACTGTTTAAACCATTTCACTAAGCATTCCTCCAAATCGGGAAACTCGGCTTCCCTTTTTCTTTTTGCACTCAAATTTGTCGATGTTTCTTGGGATAAAATATATCCTTGATTTTTCAAAATTGTTGATAACGTACTCTGTGGAATATTATACTCTTTAGCAATGTCTTTTTTAAGCTTTTCGCCACTTTTAACAGCATTTATAATTTTTATTTTATCACCGATTGTAAAACTTCTGTGTTTACGTTCGAGACTCATCTTGTAAGCCGCCTACGTGTGCTTAACAATCAGTTGCAATAACCGGCAATCGGTAAATAAAATAATATGTTATACTTGCTCTAACCTGTTTAGATTTTACGGCTACGACTGACAAAATTCGACTTATAGAGATTAGAATGAAATTCGAATTGTAGAGGTAAAAATGGTTTTTCAGAGAATTTCGATTTAATCTCCCATTTATTTCGATTTCTAGAGGTTTTTTTAAGGGACGTACAATATATTTCGAATACCAGAGGTTTTCGAATTAACGAGTTTCGATTTAGAGAGGTTCCACTATACATCTCAAAAAGTCCAGAAACATCAGGAATCTTCTCTAAATAAGGTTATAGCAAGTATTTTATATACGAAATGAAGGTCGTCATAAGACAGAATAATAAATTCATGGATGATGTGGAGATTTAGAGTTAGGTATACTTACGTTTTAATTATTTAAATTTTAGTGAATAGTAAGCAATGTTTATTTTTTTCAGTATGTTTAGTAACGGTTAGTAGAGTAGGTTCGGAATAATTATTGCTTTTTTCGATATACGCAGGACTTAGTTGTATTTATATTCTTTTTACTTACTTCTCGTAAAAGAAAAGTATTGTAATCATGACATGAATCACACTCCGAGACCTTTTCAAATCTTTAAGTTTCAGGGTACCTAGATGACGAAAAACATGTTTTCTTGATTCCGTCAGTCTGTCTGTCTGTCTGTCGATCCGTCTGTCGGTCTGTCTGTTCGCGGCATAGCTACTAAAAAACCACTTATCCGATTGACTTTAAATTTTCGTCAAAAATTAAGGGACATATGGGGATGAGCTGATAATATTTTGGTACGAATCCAAGATGACGGAACAAAATGGCGGCTTAATAAATTATTTAAAAATTTATCCTGAAAAACTACTTAATGGAAAACATTGAATTTCAAATTGCGTGCCATACCTAATTGTAGTATAGAGATGAACCAGTAAAAGTGTGGTACTAATTCAGGATGGGGGAACAAAATGGAGGCCAAATAAAGTTTTTGTAATCTGAGAAAATCACCCTCTCAGGTTTTACACATCTTTGCGTTTTGGTGTCCCTAGATGTCAAAAAATATGTTTTATAAATTCAGTAGGTTCGCCTGTCGGTTTGTCTGTCAGTTCGCGGCATAGCTTAAAAACAACTCACCAGATTGACTTCAAATTTTAGTCAAAAATTAAGGCTCATATGGGGATGATCTGGCAATATTTTGATAAAAATCCAATATGCCGGAATAAGATGGCGGTCTAATGAAACGTTAAAAAAATTATTACTTAAAAAAACTAATTATAGTCAAAAGCAGTGTTATCGTGCGGGTCATAGGATTCATCAACGACAAAGTTTTTAAGTTTGTTTTTCTTTTAATACGTGTAATCATATCCTCCGCATAAAATCCGGAAGATGAATTAGATAGACCTATGATATTTTCATATGAAAAAAGAGGATAAACATATAAATACCAGCAGTTGCAAAAGTCTTTGAGCGATGTAACTTCGAAGTCAGATTGACAAGTCAGTGACAAAATGAGTAATAGAAAACAATTTTCGGGTTTTTTGCATCCACAAGCGAAAAAAATGATATTAAATCTAATAAAATATTACGAAAATGAAAATGCACCGGCCAATATCCAGGAGACAGTAGCAAAAGCTCTGGGAATCGGTATAAGGACTGTGCAGAAAATTGTGCATGAAAAAAAGCATAATTTACTACCGAAGAAGATTAAGAAATGTAGATGTAGATACACAAAAGCCAAAGACAAAAGACTTAAGTGACAATGTAAAAATGGATTTTCTAATGCAATTTACGATTTATACACATCAAAAACCAATATAACTCTTCATGTTTTAAAAGAAGCTTTAAAAAATCAAGGTATATTGGAAATTGGACTAACATCGTTGTCAAAATTAGTAAAAATGTTGGGTTTTCGATATAAGAAGGACTGTAATCGAAGATTTTTATGCGAGTTGCTACATATAGCAAGTCAGCGTATCCAGTTTTAAAGAAATAGACGGAAAATGTTAATTCAAAGTTTATAAAAGTGGTATTTTTCGACGAGACTTGGATATTTTCTAATGGAAGTGGTTGAAAATCTTGGCAGAACGAGTCTGTAAAAAGTGTCAAGAGAAAAAAGGGATGTGGGAGGGAAAAACGGTTCATCATTTTGCGTTCAGGTTCTTCAACAGGATTTCTTCCAGGTGCAAGTTTACTGTTTTCTTTAACATCCAAAAGTATGGACTACCATGATAATATGAACTATGAACTGTTTGAAAAGTGGTTAGAAGAACAACTGATTCCAAATTTAGATGCTCCATCTTTAATCATTCTGGACAATCCATCTTATCATTCAACAATCTTAAATAAACAACCTACTTCATCTTGGAAGAAAAGTGATATTTATGACTGGCTAATAAAACAAAATCTTTTACCCAATATGCTGAAACTAGAACTTCTTTTAATTGCAAAATCTATTAAAAAAACTAACAACAATATATGCCGTAGATGAAATATTACGGGAAAATGGACGTGAGGTTTATATATATATATATATATATATATATATATATATATATATATATATATATATATATATATATATATATATATATATATATATATATATATATATATATATATATATATATAAATATATATATATATATATAAATATATATATATATTTTTGTCGGTATTTTCTTGGGTATAGGTTAATATAAAACCAGTTCTATAATTTTACATCGACGTTTCGCTCACCATATTGAGCTTTCTCAAGATGAAAATTTATTTCCTAAAAAGACACATATATATATATAGTTAAAAAACATAAAATTATCAAATTTAACCACATTTTTTTAAAAAACATTACATCTAAGTTTTTCGGTACAAACAAACCAAGACTTTACAATACACAGAATTACAGAATAAGGAATTACTTAGTGACAAAAATACATACAAAGAACTAAAAAGTGATTTAACAAACTCTTATCAAAATAAAAATAACACCTTTATAAAAAAAATGTTAAACAAAAAAATATTCACTGATACAGAAGCAAAAAACCTAATGATACATAACGCAGTAGCACCCAAAATATATGGTCTACCAAAGTTACATAAAGCTAACATACCTTTAAGGCCCATTGTATCCTGTATCCAATCTCCTTTTTATAAATTATCAAAGTATTTGTCTAATTGTATGTCTAACATAACTGGTAAAAATGATTATTTCGTTAAAGATTCCTTTGAATTTAAACATTTTATTGACAGGGTAGAAGTTCCAAATGATCATGTACTAATATCCCTTGATGTTGTCTCGTTATATACAAACATTCCAAATGAACTTTTATCGGAGATAATAAGACAAAAATGGGACGAACTAAAAGCACACACAACACTGCCTTTGAATGAATTTTTAGAAGCTATTAACATTACCTTGAATAACAATTATTTCCAGTATGCAGACAAATATTATCAACAATTAGATGGTTGCGCTATGGGTTCTCCTATTTCCTCCATTGTCGCACAATTGGTTATGGAATACCTAGAGGAGAACGTGATAAGTAAACTTGATTTTACATTGCCTTTTTTTAAAAGATTCGTAGATGATTGCTTGACTGCCGTTCCAAAAAATAATATTAACGATCTATTAAATGCTTTTAATAACTTTCACCTCAAATTAAAATTTACATCAGAAATTGAAGACAAAAATCAAATAAACTTTCTGGACTTAACGCTAATAAGAAACAAAGTAGATAAAAACATCAAAACTAAATGGTATACGAAAAAAACATGGTCAGGTCGATACTTAAATTTTAACTCCAATCATCCTAAGAACCAAAGAAATAGCGTCGTAATAGGTCTGACCGATCGTGCTATTTCACTTACTTCTCCAGAATATCGGCCTGAGATTTTAAAGAAAGTTAAAGAAACTTTATTAAATAACCATTACCCTGAGAAAATCATATTACGAATTTTTAAACAAAGGACACATTTATTCTATAACAATATAAAGAAAGCTGAAAAAGAAAAAAATCTAAACACAAAGTACATTGCAATGCCCTACACAGACGGTCTATCGGAAAAAATAAATCACATCTTATCTAAACATGATATACATGTCTGTCATAAAGCTCATAATTTATTAAAAACTCTTTACACGCCTTTGAAAAGCAAGGTAATAAATAAAAAGAAATCAAATTTGGTGTATTCAATTCCTTGTCTAAATTGCTCAAAAAAGTATATTGGAATGACAACACAATATTTAGATAGTAGATTAAACGGTCACAAATATACAAAAAATGCCTCTACTGCACTCCACAAACACGAACTTTCAGAAAAACACGAGTTCAATTTTAAAGAAACACAAATTCTGGATCAGGAAACTAATTACCGGAAACTAACAATCAAAGAAATGATTCAGATTAAAAAGGAGAAAAATGCTGTAAATGATAAAAAAGATATCAACAACTTAAGCCAAATTTATCATAATTTAATTTCTAAGTAAGTTTATTCCAAAGAAAAAGCTATTCTCACATAACATCCTGTACATAAAAATAGCAGAAACCCAAACATATATCATATATAAAATTTAAAAAAAAGGAAAAAAAATGTATCATTTCTTATAAACTAACAGCATTCCAATGCTATAGAAATCACTGTTAATCTCGATTCCGTTTAGGATAAACATGTCATTTTCAAGGTACGTAGCAAATAAAAATTTTAATTTTCTGTTAAGTGTAATCTGTATATTGTAAAGTCTTGGTTTGTTTGTACCGAAAAACTTAGATGTAATGTTTTTTAAAAAAATGTGGTTAAATTTGATAATTTTATGTTTTTTAACTATATATATGTGTCTTTTTAGGAAATAAATTTTCATCTTGAGAAAGCTCAATATGGTGAGCGAAACGTCGATGTAAAATTATAGAACTGGTTTTATATTAACCTATACCCAAGAAAATACCGACAAAAATATTTCATAAGGTTAAAAAAAAAAACGAATATATATATATATATATATATATATATATATATATATATATATATATATATATAGCCTGTGTTTTGCGATGCAATTTTTTAGACTGAAATTTGAAGAAATCGGATAAGTAGTTTTTTAGCTATGCCGCGAACAGACGGACAGACATACCTACAGACAGACGGAATTGAAAAAACATGTTTTCCGGCATCTAGGGAACATAAAGATCTGAAAAAATCTCAGGAGGGAAGTAATAACTAATTATCTTGTGTTTTCTGATTTGATTCATAATGTTGGTGACCTTTGGACCCGCACGATAAGATCGCATTCGACTATATCCAATTTGCACAAAAATTAAGTATTATGTAGGAATCAACTGGTAAAATTTTGATACGAATACAAGATGGCGGAACAATAGGGCGGCTTAATAAAATATTTAGAAATTCAGCCTGAAAAAACTACTTAATGAACTGATTTCAATTTTGTAATCTGAAAAATTAACCTTGCAGGTTTTACATATCTTTTTGCATCCCTTGATGTTAAACAATATGTTTTATCAATTCCGTCGGTCTACCTGTCGGTCTGTCAGTTCGTGTCATAGCTTATAAACTACTCATGAGATTGACTTCAAATTTTGTACAAAAATTGGGGCTCAAAACAAGATGGCGGCCTAGTGAAACGTTAAAAAAGTATTACTATAAAAACTAATTATTCAATTTACCCCATATTTTGCAAAAAAATCAAGTGTTACAAAAAATGAACCCATAACATTTTGGTATGAATATGAGATAGCAAAACAAAATGGCGTCCTAATAAAATATTTAGAAAATCAGTCTGAAAAAACTATTTATTAGGTTAATTTCAAATTTTGTGCAAGCATTAAGTGTGATATAGAGATAAACTGTTACTAATTCAAGATAGCGGAACGAAATGGCCGCCAAATATGTTAAAAAAATTAACGTCAAAAAATCTTCTTATTCAATTGAACTAAATTGGTTCACACTTCACTATTCCTAATAAAAAGGGATATTCCTAATGAGAGAAGTTCCGGGGTAAAAGAGATTTACCGATTTTTGTAGTCTAACATTTTAGTTCTCCGACCATAAAGTACTTTATTTTCCCGTACAAAAAGTTGGCAACTCTAATTACACACTGTATACGAGTACATACTGCACTACTTTCGCTATGACACAAGACTTAGGCAATAGGGTATTAATAATAATCTTTCACAGAAAATATGCCATGATTGACATAATTCGCGTGGAAGAATGTTCAATTTTTGATCCACGCTAGCGTCGAAAAACAATAAAAATTGCATTCCTTGATAATTCATCAGCAAATTAGAAGAGGATTGCAGTTATTTATTCAACATGCGCCTCATGTGTAATGCAATTTTCCGGTTCTTTGTGCTAACACCGTTAACGAACCGTATTTGAGACAAAGCCGACAATACATTTTTTTTTTACTGGCGCTACCGCAATGTGGCGTAGAAAGTTAGTGACAATTTGCTTAATTGCACTTAAAGCTATTATGTGCCTTGTTAAATTTTTAGAATAGAGATGTTTTGACGAACTTTAATAGATATGTGAAATAGTTAATACGTCACAGTAATTAAATATTCATATTAAGTAAAAAAAATTAAAAATCGTAAAGTATTCAACAATAATTATTTTCAGGTTGCAAGTTTTTCTTTTTTACTTCCGACTATGAAACAGGCAACTTCCAACCTCCTAAACATTGACATCATTATATTTACTGCAGAAATATTTAGTGGATTTAATAGTTATTTTTTATACAAGGGAAAAAATTATTAGATTTTAGCTCTAGGTTGTGTTGTCTCACGACGCGAAGCGGGGGAGACAAAAACCGAGAGCTATTTTTCCGTGTATAATATACCATTTTTTCTGTGACGGGAAGAACGACGATTTAATATTGAAAATAGTTGAATGAAGGCAGAAAATTATCGGGGATAATACCACGAGTGCTTAAAAATTTCCGATAATTTTTCACGAATGCGTGTTTTCTTATAATTTGTAGAGAAAACACGCATGAGTGGAAAATTATCTAGTTAATTTTATGGTATTTAGGAGGAATATTCCACGAATCAAATACAGGGAAACTAAGCCTTATTAACTGAATATTAAATGCATACCTATTCCAAGTTCAGAAATTTGAATTTTGTAACAAATTGAACACAAATTGAATAATAATATACTAATAAAATTATTGGTCTAAATATTGAAAAGTACTTAATATAAATCTAAATATTCAATTTCAATTATTGATTATATAATAAAAGGTACAATTCTGATAATTAATTAACCACATTGTTGTTTTGCGACGACGTAGAAGATGCCGTCAGACCACTACTTGTACTTGTGCTGTGTAATGCTGCTACAGGGGCTGGATGCACGTGCTGTTGAGGTGGTTCTTTTCCAGGTTCCCTCATTGTTTCAATAATTTCTTTATGGTGATCTGGATCCATTTGCAAATAACTTGATAGGGATTTCGCATTCGAATGACCTGTAATTTTTATCAAGTTTTGCTCCGACACTCCGCTTCTGGCCAGCTTGGACATGGCAGTAGCTCTGAGGGAATGGTTGGTAAATTTTTTTGAGGTATTGAAGCCTGATTTCTGTGCTTGTTTTTTTGTCCAAGTTGAAATCTCGTTTTCTCCTACTGGGCTGTTTTTGAACCATTTTCCGGAAATTTTCCAATGGGGGTTTGGCGTCAAAAATAGTCGAGTGTTGGAGATACTTTTCCTTTTATCTTGTAATTCTTTATAAATTCGTACTGGGCAAAAGCTGGGACTTCTCTCGTTTTTCACCAAACACTTCGAATCGGCGAGTTTTCGGCCACGACCTTGACATGTTTTAGAAAAAACAGGGTTGTATTGAATTCTACCTGTTTTTCCTCCAAAGTTGTCAGTTTCTTCTTTGAAAAAAGTTGTTTCGGCTCTTGCACCTTCTCCTCCTCTCCAGGCTAATTCATAGGACAACAGAAAAAAACACTTCTTTTGTAAACCCTCTGGAGTTGATTCATCACAAGCTCCGATTAGATTTTTTAATTCATTGTATGTTAAAAAAACGTCCGATTCTCTGCGTTTGCCTTCAATAGCTTGCAAATGTCTCCTTTTGGCATTTTTTGCGTCTCGGGCCGATTTGAATTCGATCTGCTCGAAGGGATTTATTTTAGTTTTGTATTCATTGAAATACCTTTCCATCAATAATTTCGCCGTTACATTCCAAATAATTTTTACCATGCCTTCTTTATATTCCTCCCCGTTCATTTTTCGCATATTGTAGGCCCAGCTTTTCAAAATCATTGCTAGTTGGGATACTGGAGTATCTTGGTCAAACATATAGTTTTTTTCATCGCAGAATGACGTAAACTGTCTCCAGATGCTCTTCTTGGATTTAACGGTGTTTCTTGGTTCGCTTCCAATTATATTTTCATCAATTTCCTCTTCTTGAACTAGCCCAAAGCGATTATTCATATTGACAACTTTTTAAAAATGTTTGAAAGATACTTAAAAAAAAATCAGTTTCTAGGGACTCTAGCGTCTCTCAAAAGCAGGTTTCATATTGTCAAGATTTCATTTTTTGGTTAGGTATGTAACCACACCTAACCAGGTAAGTGGAAACACCATGTTTCCTAGACGACATGGTATTTCCGCTATAATTTTTCGAAAACACCACCAGTCTTACTGGAAAATTTGTACATGAGTGGAATATTCGATGTGAAATTTGAAGTTTTAAACTGATAGGCTGTTGTACAATTAGATCTGCGTTGCTAAGAAAACTTTAAAAATAATCAAATATTTGTCAATTTATTTATAGTGGAGTAAAAAACGGGGCAAAAGTCGCTTCCTACTCGATTTTTTTTTGCGTTAGAACACACCGATATATATCCCATTTTATTAAATGGATCATTGTACATACGAAATCACAAAATATTACTTTTTTTTGCGGCCTCGACTTTTTTTATTTACAAAAAACTGGAAAAATTATTATTTTTTTAAAATCGTGTTTTTTTTGTGTTTCCCTTCGTATAACTTCTTACCTAATTAAGCTATCGACACGATTTTTTTTTTGACTTCAAGCAGACATTTTGGCGCTTCTTCCCATGTAAAACATTATTTTAAATATGGCTAAAACATCGATGAACTTGAAACTTTAGAAATTATATAAACAAGTTTTCACTAATCGAAAAAAAATGTTTTTGGAAAATTTATATAACATGCAGAGAATAAAATGTAGACAGGATATCAAAAAAGTTTTTAGTAGAAAAATCGTTAGTGTAGCTTTCATACTTTAGGTGCTATTTAAAACTGTGGTTATTCTCAACGGCTAATATGAAGCGGCAGGTGTTTTGTACCAGAGCAACGCGTTATAAAATGCAGGACTAAACCAGTGTTTGCACGTATATTACTATGGTGATAATTATTATCACCAGAGCTCTAGTATTATCACCATAGTAATGTACAAAACTGCTTTGTTCAATTGTGAATTGTGCCTTGTCCTAAACAAGTTTTTAGTAAAACATAGTGAGAAGTGAGATATTAAAATGGAGTGTTTATTGTGTGGTGAAGGTGTGGGCGAAAAGGGTAAAAATGTGGTACATAAACTTTCGAAGCAGGGTTTAGATACAATCATTTGGGCGGCTGAAATAAGAAAGGCTTATTTTGGACAAAGAATTTTGAAAATTAGAGATGATATTTTACACGGAAAAATAAAAGTGAAATACCACAAAGACTAGAGGAAAATCTACACCTGCAAATAATATCATATGAACATGCTTAGCTAAGCTAGTGTGGGGGACAGGCGCATTCCCGGCTCCTCAGAAACTAGGACGAAATATTTTAACATACGTGAAATGTGCGTTATTTGCAATGAGAGAGGTATAAAGAAAAAGCAAAAATTTTCATCTATACAAACAGGTTTGTAGAGTTTTCTTAAGTATTATTTATTTAAGGTATATTCCCACTTAAATTAACACCATAATAACTGTGATAATTTCGCGCGATTCAAAAAATCGTAGCGCCTAAACTATGCAGGTGACACTAACGATTCTGCTTCCAAAAACTTTTTTTTGATATTTTGTCTACATTTTCTTCACTGCATGCTATAAGAACTTTCCAAAAACGAAAAAAAATCTATTAGTGAAAACCTGCCTGCATAATTTTTGAACTTTGAAAGTTATTGGCTTTTTAGTAGCCATATTCAAAATAAAAATCAGCTATCATGTTTAATATGAAAAGAAGCCCCAAAGGGTCTGCTTTGAGTAAAAAAAAATCGTCTCGATAGCTTAATTAGGTAAGAATATATTACAGTGGAAATATAAAAAAACACGATTTTAAAAAAATTTAAATTTTCACAGTTTATTGTAAATAAAAAAAGTCGAAACAGGGAAGCAAGGTCATATTTTTAGGTTTCAAGTGTAGAATGATGTGGCTAACAATACCCAATAGGTTTGCTCGTATTCTAAGCTCATAAAAAAAAACGGCACAAAATTACACATTATTTTGAATTTCGCGCACTTTAAAAAATCAGCACCTAAAGTATGAAAGCTACACTAACGATTTTGCTACTAAAAACTTTTTTGATATTTTGTCTACATTTTATTCGCTGCATGTTATATAAAATGTCCAAAAACAAATTTTTTTTTCGATTAGTCAAAACTTGTTTACATAATTTCTAAAGTTTCAAGTTCATCGATGTTTTAGCCATATTTAAAATAAATAATAGCTATCATGTTTTACATGGGAAGAAGCACCAAAATGTCTGCTTTAAGTCAAAAGAAAAATCGTCGCGATAGCTTAATTAGGTAAGAAGTTATACGAGGGGAAACATAAAAAAACACGATTTTAAAAAAATAGTAATTTTTCCAGTTTTTTGTAAATAAGAAAAGGCGAGACCGCAAAAAAAGTAATATTTTGTGATTTCGTATGTACAATGATCCATTTAATAAAATGGGTATATATCGGTGTGTTCTAACGCAAAAAAAAATCGAGAAGGAAGCGACTTTTGCCCCGTTTTTTACTCCACTATTATGTGATTTGATTTAAAAATTGCGTACTTAGTGGTTGTTTAGTAGTTATTGTGAATAATATAAAGTTAAAAAATGTCCGTTTCCGAGTTTTCTCTGATTCCACCTGAGTTAGTAGAATTAGGGAAAATAGCGTCACAGAAAATACCAGCTAAGTCGCGAAATTTGATCCTAGGATTACTGTGTCTGCTGTGATGCAATTTCCAAGCAAGGATCATTTTCTTGTTATGACGTTGGTGTACGTGGAATGAAAACATACTATCATTCAATGCTCCCAACGAAAGCCAGGAGTCACAATGTAATTCAATTCCGGTCGTGGTATTAGCCAGCGGAGTAGTTTTTGTGATTCCATTTTGTGAGATATTTGTAGTTACTGAAGAATATATTAAATGAATTTTATCCATGGAATTTGACAAATTTAAAATATACATTTAAAAGATTACCTTTTTTTAATAATTCCTATACACAAAAATTTATAGATGAACTACTTTTTCAAATTATATCCAAAAAAAACTAAGGTTTCGGAAGATTGCACTGAACTTGTTTTTGGCGTATCGCTAAAAACATAACTTTCACAAACTTAATTTATGAACTACGTAAAAGATTGATTATATTATAATACTCTATAGCACAAAAAATTTATTATTATTATTTCTAACTAAAAGTTAGAAGTAATTATTATATTAGACTTCATTAAACGATTTTAAACATAATTACAGCTGCTAAGTCATAGTGTGTCGCCCGTTGAACGGAAATCCAGTGTGCTGGGGATGCTACGTTGGCAAGTTTATTTTATATATGACCTATATAAACTATAAAAGAAAAACAAAATGCATATGTGGGTTGTGGATCGGTACCAGCAGGAGCGCGAAGGAACTAGGTGGATTGGTACCAGGTTAGCACCAGGTTAGGCGTCATCGTTTAAGCCCTAAAAAGCGAACGACAGCGCAGGGCATCATTGGCGAAAGTCTAATATTTGGCATCGGCCCAGGGATGATGCCCAAAATCTTAGACTTCCGCCAGTGATGCACCCCCCTGTTGATTAGTGTTGACCGCACTACACTGAAAAAATTGAAGGAACTTTTACAAAAAATATATAATAATTATTGAGGCATTTCACAATACTAAATTGTAAAAATGTAGTTGGAATTATGAAAAATACTTTATTTCTGCGATTTTTATCTTCCGTGGGAATTTAAAAAGTCATTTTACCATATATCTACAAAAAAAGAGGTTTTTATAAATAATTGCCATAATTACAAAAAAGTTTTAGTTTATTACGATACGTAATCGCAACTTATTTCCAATATTGCAATGTCGTAGACAAGTAACAAAATTAGTCGGCCATATTGGCGCCGCCATTTTGGATTTCTAAACGTTAACTAAAAAAATTCGGATTTTTTATATCCGAAAGCACAATTGCATGACATGACATGCTATATTTGCATACAGCATGTCAAATTTGAAAATAATCGGTAATGGAAGTGCTGAAAAATCCATTACAAGATTTGAACCACACATACAAACTTACAATCAGACGAATAGGAAGCCAATAAAAGCGCGTTAAAAGCATTGATTTTAGTTTAAAACTCTAACACCCGTATTCACTAAAGAGGTTTAACTTCAGAAAAGGTCTAACTTGACAGTTACAGGTTTAAGATGACAACTGAACGAATAATTTTTCTAAATGTCAAAATTACAAAATGATAGTGACATAAGGCAAACATAACCAAAAACTAAAGTTTAATAATATGTAAATAACTAATTTCCTTTTAAACTTACCTAACTTAATGGTTTAATTTTAGATAGATGAAGTAGAAAACGATTATTTCTTTGAAATTTGTAAAAATACCTATTTTCCTCATTAAAGAATAGGTAAGAATCCTTCTTTTTGTCAATGATAATGAAGCATGACCCATTTCTTCATTTTCGTACATCAAATTTTTTAACAGGTCGTCATTTTGTTTCGCCATATTGAATCCATACCAATTTTGTGGAAAATTAAATAAAATTAAAGTTAATCGAGTAAGTGGATTTTTTAGCTATACCTGAACAGACCTA
Organism: Kuschelorhynchus macadamiae; assembly: GCA_030620095.1. Lineage (NCBI taxonomy): Eukaryota > Metazoa > Arthropoda > Insecta > Coleoptera > Curculionidae > Kuschelorhynchus > Kuschelorhynchus macadamiae. The sequence continues at coordinate 1,109,179 of JAUTXW010001615.1, forward strand.
CCGACCGACAGTAATGGAAAAATATGAGGATCTGTAAAAACCCGGAGTGATAATTTTTTCACGATTAATGATATTTCCTTATGCAGGAAGTGAAAACTCACCGCGTCACTGGCATTCGTCAACAAATGGCCACGGCTTGGGCATGGGCCATCCCCACTTCTTGTTTTATCGTAAACATTGGTCGATAGAATGTGAAAAATAGGGGAACCATGTTGGCGCATACCCCTAACGTGATTTATGAATGAGTTGTGATCTCTACTTTAATTCTGACTCGAAGATATCGGCATCTTAAAGTGTTACCAGTGTCAGCAATTTCATCATAAATGTAGTGAGTGCAAAAATAATAAAGTGTATTATAAACATTCGCCAAATGGACATGAAGCCAAGGAGTGTCATAGCATGGAAAAGAAATATGTCAACTGTCAAATGAGTAACACGAAATATAACAATGGCTATTTGGCACCAACCAAATGATATGTATTGCCCAAGCAACAAACATCAGTTAGAGCTAGCAAGATCTAGGGTGGATTATGGATAACCTAGAGGTCGTTGTTCTGGACAATATTCCAGAGGAAGAGCATGCTACCAGGGTAGATCCGCAACAGTTAGCAAGTTTTATAGATAATATTAATAGTATTAATTTAATTCACTTAAATATTAGAGGTATATCTACTAACCTTACTAATCTGCTAGTCTTTCTAGAAACTTATTATACTTAAAAAAATGTGATTTTATTTTAAGTGAAAGCCATAAAGTACATGATATTCGTAATTTTAAAATACCAGGCTATACTATATACTATAATGAAGCAGTTTGTAATACATTTGATAGTGACATAGTGTCCTACAAAAGTCATCTAAATCCTCAATTTAATAATTCTAAAATTAATTAATCTGGCATTACTATAACCACTATTAATACTTTGATTAATAATGTTGAGTTTAATATTTTTGCTACCTACGGATCACCATCTTGCTAAACAAAGATTATCAATACGTAGGAAATTATTTGTCTTTACTAAATGTGCATGGGTTTAGGGCGTTGTGCCAAAATGTTACTAGAGAAGAAAGACTTGCTTGGATCATGTTTTTATGAGAGAATAAATGAATATACGGTCAAATACGCAACATCTTTTTATAATAGAACATGATATTACTGATCATCTGCCTCTACTATTACACATGGATTTTAATATAAAACAGAATATCAAAAATAAAATAAAAGAAATAAATGCAAAAAAAAACAGTCTATATAAGTAAAAAATATCAAAAAATAAAACCATGCATAACAAACGGAATTATAATTTCTATAAAATAAAACGTGACAAAATTATTGATACTGTTGGCGATAAAGAAATAAATAAATAAATATATATATTTTTGTAAAACGTATTTTGATATACGTTTTTCTCCCTCCACCCCAAAAGAAGATTTCTGCCCCCCCCCCAATGTTTCCTGTTACTTGATATAACTATAAAAAATTATCGGAATATAAATAAAGGCAAATAATACTTTGAACAGACGATCCATACAGCTTAACTTCGTATTGTATTCGTTATAGTTGGGATCCATCAAGAGATTGCGACACGAGCAGTTGACGTGGTTATTTTTCTGTATCTGACTATAACTGTCTATTCGACCTATCTGACTGTAACTGTCTATTCAAAGTATATTCGGTCTTTGATAGTATAAAAGAAATTAACAAATACGGGGGGTATAATGAATTATAATGAAACGCAAGTTAATTATCAGGAGAATGCATCAGCAAATTTTAGATTGACATTTCGACTAGCTAAAATTTTATTTCATTTTTCTGTAATTAGTGCAACAAATGAAAGTAAATGAACTCAACCAATTTCCAAATAATTAGTGTTTTTACCTAACACCCGCTTTGTGTGAGAAGCCGGAATTGTAGACGTACACGTAATAGAAGATACTATTTTCTTGTTTAATTAACCTTTTAAGCATCTCTATATGATACTCGGCAATGGGAAAATACTTTTAGGATTTGTTTCTTAACAATATGATGCCATAAAATAATAATATTTTTGTGACTTCAGTTTAAAATAGTATATATATGGAAAGTGGCATATAACATACAAGTATGATGTTTCACACCAATATGTCAGTGCTCTTTTCAGCGAGTTGTGTACAATATTTTTCCTACAACATAATAAAAAATTATTAAATGAAGCTTACAAATATTCCTATATTAGGTATTCTAACATAAAAAATTTATTTACAGTTTTCTCCAACATAAATATTTATAGTAATTGCACTATTGTTACAATGCGAAAAATATATAGGGTGAGACAATATATATATTTTTAAAATATTGATTAACTATTGTTCTTGACAAAACTGTACAGTCTCTGCTTCCTTTGGGATACAAGGTCTTGCTGCTGAAGTCTTGGAGGTTCTTCGTGCATTTAACGTGCCCACATTTTGTTTGAAACTTGTATTTTATTGGTCATAGATTCATCAATGTATGTTTTTGCCACAACCATGTCATTTAATAGTTGTGATGTCACCACCTGCGTCTACAAGAATTGTATCCCACAATCTTCAGAAGCAATGTCTCGTATGTAATCCAGAATCTATTTTAAGTTGCGATAACTCCTGTTTTCGACAAGCTTCCGAAATAATGACAATTAATTAAAGCCACTTTACTAAAAAATTACTGACTGTTGGAGCTTCACGAAAAAAAATTGTTAGTTTTTTCGATAGTGAAAGTGTTTGATTTTTTTTGAATGAAACACTATCAAAATATCTGGTGATATCTTCATTAAAGTACACATTGAGAGCACTTCGCAGCATAAAATATTGCGCCCATAATTTTTTAAAGATAACTCGTCTATGTGAGCTATTAAAACATTTTCAGAAAATTAAGAATAAATCTTCTTGTCTTCTCTCCTCTTCATAAAGTTTTTATAACGTATTTGATACATTGCTCGGAATATTTCGAGTAAAATTGTAACGACGAATTTTTAGCTTGTTCAACTGCCAGCGGAGAAGTTCAAACTACAGAATTGTCACCAGTTATGGAGATACAATGCGAAACCCGCAAGATGTTTGTAACATTTTTTATGGCAGATATTCTAACAGAAATCCAATAACTTAATCTACCGTAAGCAAAATTAACAAAAAATTTGTAAAACTGGGAAGGTAATAGATGCTGTAGGTTCTGGCAGACCTAAAAACACAACAGATGGTGATAATGCTTTGAATGTTTTCATCGGTTTAGAAGAAAATCCGCACCTTTCTACAAGTACATAAGGAAAACAAAATGACGTCTCACACATCTCCGTAAAGCGACTTCTAAAAACCGAAAAGTTTTATGCGTACAAAATAACTTTGGTACAAGAACTCTCACCGTAGGCGCTTGGAACTTGGTAAAATCATAATGGAACGTTGCAATACCAATTTAAATTTTGTCAATCTTATTATTTTTTCTGACGAAACAATTTTTTAATAGAAAAGTTAATAGGCATAATTGTAGATATTGGGACAGGAAACATCCACATTGGATACTTGAAAATCATAGCCAGTTTAACACATTAAATGGAGAATGATATTCGAGATTCTTTTAAGGATCGACATATTCTCAGCTATTGCGTAACTATTTGCGAAAAACCCTAAGTTCCTTAGGTCCTAACACTGGAACCTGTGGTGGAAGGATAAAAATACAAGAGTTCTGACTACACTACACCACAACTTCTCACGTTCTGGACGCCCGTTTCGCTAACCAAGTTATCATCATGAGCAGATAATATAAACTAAAGTAACTTGGTTGCACCCAACTGTACCGCTGTCAAGTAAGCAATAGAGGGGACTATAGGGTATAGGTCTGTCTTTATTTAGTGATTTCTTACCACATTTAACTATTTCTATACTTTCAAATGCATCCAATAATCTATTATTAGATATATTTTTAATTAACTTAAGATTATTTATTCCTATTTGGTGATTGTTCTCCAAAGCATGTAGGGCAACGCTTGACTTTTCTGTTCTTCCGTATCTTAAATGTGCCATGTGTTCTTTAAAACGAATGTTAGTTTACCTAACATATTTTAAATCGCAGTAATTACAGCTATTTTCATAGATGCCACTCCTCTCCTTCATAGGAACAAATAATCTTAAGTTAATTAAAAATGTATCTAATAATAGATTATCGGATACATTTGAGAGTATAGAAACAGTTAAATGTGGTAAGAAAACACTAAATAAAGACAGAGGGCTTATTCAGTATAGTCTTCGCTATTGCTTACTTGACAACGGTACAGTCCAGTGTGACCACATTTACCTATAGTCTCGGTTAGAATAAATTACTTTAGTTTATATTAACTGCTGATGATGCTAACTTGATTAGCGAAACGCGCGTCCAGGACGTAACAAGTTGTGGTGTAGTGGGGTTAGAACTGTTGTATTTTGACCTAAGTTGTTTACTTTACGTGCTGTATTTAAACTTGACTTTTTTAGATAATGGTGGACCAAATAATTATATATGGTTTAGTCGGGAATATTCAGAAATAAGTTTAATAATACTAAGTTTAAAAACAGGTCCTGCAAGATATTTTGAGACGTATCGTGGAAGACAGCAGCTCAACAAAATATGTTTTATATACAGAACAAGCTATTTCCATGATATGGGATTTTAAAATGTGCAGCTCTTGCTTTACATGAGATGTAAATAAAATATTACTATTTAATAGTATACTAATTTTTATATTAGCTATATATTATAATTATTACAAATATGAACAGTAAAGGGAAATTAAAGCGAAATAATTTGTTGAAATTATTGAAGATTTTTTGTTGTGTTCCTAACGTTTTAATTTGATAAAACTATTATTGCTGTAGAATGCAGTGAGCATTGGTTTACAAAACTAAAAAAAAATGCAGAAAGTACTTGAAAAAGTCGATCGGATGATCGTCGGCAGCAGACGAAACGTCAAATTCAAAGTCTGAGTCAATAATTTTATAGGGGAGAAAAAGTTGCCATAAGATATAGAATTTTATTTTAATTATTTTTTAGAATAAAGTTAGGAAAAATCAATAGCAAAAATTTAATTTTTCGAATTTTCGCGCATATCTTCGGAAGAACTCAGAATTTTGTAAAGTCCTTCATGGTATATTAATAAGCATTTATTTGTGAAACTTTGCCCCAGTTTAACCGACTTTATATCTCTTACCGTTTCCAAGATCCCAATGCTCGTACCTCGAATTTGTTACATCCTGTGTAGAAAATAATACCAAACTGAGAAAAAATTATTCGTGAACACCATTTTCCCTAAAATATAGAATACTCCTTCCCTGGTAAATGCATAAAGATGTAGCAAAAAGTAAGCGATTGTTATAAATGTCTTATGTACCCCTCCAAATTTAAACCGGACCTTAAAACGTTTTCTCAAATTAAAAAAATTGGTAGATTTCCTTTTATTAGGAATAGTGAAGTGTGGCCCACTTTAATTCAGTATATAGTTATTTAGTAACACATATATACCGTATTTTTAAACATTTTTCTTGGGAGCCATTTTGTTCCATCATATTGGATTATTACCAATATTTTACCAGTTTCTACTTATCCCATACTTGATTTTTGGGTATAGTTTAATACAAATTCAATAAGTAGTTTTTATATTGACATACACGGCCATTTTTTTGCATCATGTTGAATTCGCACTATCTTATCCATTTAATATTACTGCAAAATTCACAATGAATTAAATTAGAACTTTATACGTTAATTTTTTTAAATTCTCATTTGACCGCCATTTTGTTTCACGATTTTAAATTCGTACCACAACTTCACACTTAATGCTTGCGCAAATGTTGAAATTAACGTGATAAGTAGTTTTTTCGGGCTGATTTTTCAAAATTTTTGTTGGGCCGCCATTTTGTTTTGCTATCTTGGATTTATACTAAAATGTTCATTTCTATATAACATTCAATTTGTGCAAAATTTGAAGTAAATTGCATAATTAATTTTTTTAGTAATATTTTTTTTTCGTTTTACTAGTCTGCCATCTTGTGCCGACATAATGGATTTTCATTTTCAAATGACCCTTAATATTTTACTAAAATTTGTAGTGAAACCGGTAAGTATATTTTAAACTATGCCGCACTATACCTGCACACAGACAGACAGACCGACGGAGTTGATAAAGCATGTTTTTTGGCATCTAGGAACTCTAAAACGTGAGGATATGTAAAACCTGAGAAGGTAATTTTTTACGATTACAAACATTTTATTTAGCCGGCATTTTGTTCCGTCATCTTTAATTATTACTACAATTTTACTAGTTCATTTCTATACAACAATTAGTTATGTCATACAATTCACTAAGTAGTTTTTCAGGCTAGATTTTTAATAATTTTATTAAGCCGCCATTTTGTTCCGCTATCTTGGATTCGTACCAAAATTTTACCAGTTGTTTCCTACATAGTACTTGATTTTGTGCAAAATTTGAGATACATTGGTTCAGTAGTTTTTCAGTGGCGGCTATTCAGGTGAAGTAGGTGAAGTGCTACTTCACCAGGAAAAATAAACAAGCAAACATGTAATTACTTTTATTATCTATCTCCTCGTATATCTCTTAAAATTTTAGATTTTACGTTCATTTATTCACCTAAATGGCAAAAAATTGACTACATCTCGAATAAATATCTCGATGACGTCGAGCGCAAGGAAGAATAATGTTAACCAGCGCCATACAACGCTCTCGGTGAATTGCTGCGGCACTACGCTACACCCACGTGTCGTTCAGGTTGGGGTGGTTGTTTACTTTTATTTTCGCTGGATTTCGCTGCAACCGGTGAGTTCCTTTACACTTTGCTTGACTGTTTTGCGTTATATTTATTTATGGTGTTGTTACATCTTTATTTGGTGTCAGGTTTATTAATGTACATTATTAGTTGACTATAATATTTACGCTTTAAAATGAATCCGATCACGGATGTGTTTTACATTTTGTTGGAAACTCCATTTAATCGATGGAAGGAACAAGATCAGAGGAATGTGTTAAATGTAGGGCAGCCAAGGTTTGACTTGACAATTTCCGCAAAAAAAGAAATAAAAAAAAGTGGCAGAACATGGAATGTAAGTTTTTTTCAGGTTTTCGGCGTACAAATATTTATGTAGTAGTCAAATATTACAAAAATTGTTTTGCTGGCCTTGTTTACTATTTTCCAATAAATATTCAGTGTGGAATAAGGAATGATTTAAAGGTTTGTTACATATATCAAGGTCTTTGCATAAACATGAAGACTCTGCGGAGCATTTAAAATGCGAATTAATGCTAAAAACATTTTAAAAAATCAAAGCACTATAGCTTATACTCTAAAAAAAATGCTAAACTGTATATAATACATTTTAACGAAAACGTCCGATTAAATAGAATATTAATGTGCTTGGTAATTGACGCAGTTTTGTACCTTGCAAAACAAGAGTTAGCCTTTCGCGGCCATATATATAAACAGGGGGAATTTTAAAGAGCTTTTAGGTTTATTAATATCGAGAAGTTCCCAAGAACTAAAAGATCATCACGAAAAAATTAAAAATGTTTTTAAATAATTCAATGGATTTCTGGTTATTTAAATTATTATCTAAAAAATGAAATAATAAACACACATTTTTTTTCTGTGCAGGTGGATGACACCACTGATATTACGCAAACCTCCCAGTGCTCCATAATTTTAAGATACCTTAATTCACCTTAATACCTCATAAGTTAGTAAATGTGATTGTTCAAGCCTGGAATAAATTAACGTCTTTGAATTTTTTACAAACTGTGACAAATCTGATGAAAAATCAATCCGGCTTGTGAAAGGATTTTTAGGTGAGATGAACGACTTTGAATTCACGTTTCTGGCATTAGTGTTTAATGACATTTTCTCAATCACGGTAGTATGTCCGCTCTTCCGTATGACGTTGTTCAAAAAATCGCTTGACATTGATTTTTGCATATCCAATACAAAACGCTGTCGTGAGGCGTTCTGTAAAAAAAGAAATGAACATGTTTTAATATTAAATTCTATTGCAGAAATAAATCATTACAAACGTGAGCTTGCTAAGCTTTCACCTGAAGAAATTAGGGCTAATTACAGAACCCTTTTTTATGAAATATTGGACTATATTTTAATGGAAATGACACTAAGATTTCAAGATTCTGAACAACTTACATTTTTATGTTTGGCAGATTCTGCTAAATTTTTCGAATATAGTTTAAATTTTCCGACTGGCCCGTTTGAAAATTTGTTGCAGTTATATGGGGAAATAAATATTTTCAAAAAGTCAACGACTTAAAAATGAGCTTGGTCTTATTTTTGCCAATGAGAGTAATTGGAATATATCGCTGCAAGAGCAAGTGAAAAACATTAATGAAAATAAAGATATTTTTACCGAAACATATAAACTGTTTTATTTTGACAATACCATCGGTAAGTGCTACAGTGAAAAGAAATATTTCTTGCTTCAAACGCGCGTGTAAAAACTTATTTAAGAAATACAATATCTCAAGAAAGACTTACTTCTCTAGGCAATATTTTAATTCAAAAGGGATGTCTGGAGGAGATTAGGGCAACTGATCCATTTTATGAGGATATTATAAATAAATTTGCTGCTATGAAGGATAGGAGAATTGATTAAGTTTACAAAATTTAGGCAAATCGTAAAAAAATATTCTACCCCCTCCACATATAAAAAAATTCTGAACAAGAATTATTGCGATATTTTTTTGCTTCATTTGCACTTCAGTTACTTTTTCACCCACGAGCCGCCACTGTAGTTTTTTAGTAAATAATTGTTTTGACATTGGACTAGGCCGCCATTTTCTTACGCCATTTTGAATTTTTACCAACATGTTACGAAGTCATCCCATATGACCCTTCATTTTGGATAAAATTTGAAGTCAGTCTGGTAAGCAGTTTTTAAGCTATGCCGCGAACTGACAGACTGTTGGAATTGATAAAACATATATTTTGATATCTAAGGACGCTAAAACGTCAAGATAAATAAAACCCGAGAGGATGATTTTTTTACGATTACAAACAGTTGTTTGCTACATAATACTTGATTTTCGCGCACAATTTGAGATAAATTGGGGAAGTAGTTTTTTAGTAATAATTTTTTTAACATTTCAATAGGCCTTCATTTTGTTTCGCCATATTGGATTTTCAAAAGGGAAGAAAATGTCCATATTATCTTAAAGAGACCTGGTAATGAACAAAATAAAAATATACACAAAGTCTAGGTCTCAGTCAAAAATAAGTTTATAAATTAAGAATAGGTTACATGTTTCGCCCTATCGGGTATCATCAGACCTAAGATGAATATACATTACAACGGAAAATACAATTGAATAATATATAACTTTGCCATAAACAATACACATTTTACAAAGTACATAAAACAAACATAACCAAACAAAGAACAAATGAAACAATTTATTTTTTATACTTCCTTTTTCGAGGGAAGTAAACAAATAATAATTTTGGCTATTTCAAGGATCCAGGACTTTAAACCACACAACTCTTTCTTTCGTAAAATTAGCTGAGGAATAAGAAGTTGAAATTAATTTACTCACTAAATTAAGAATCAGCCTATATTGTGTGACAGAAATATAACAACGAGCAGCGCTTAAGGTTTTTTTTTGATCGAACAGGAAATAATTCGCCTTACGTTCTTGCTCCTAGAAAAAAGTTAAAAATTAGCATATTTATGACATCTTCTTAAAACAGATTTAAGTTGGGTCTGCTCAATTAAAACGTCTATTTTTTACTTGAAATTCTAAAAAATGGTAATCTTATGTAAATTTTAAATTTATTTATCCAATATGTGTATAAAAATTATATTCATCAGGTAGGTGGATGACCACAATTTCTTGTCTGGGTTTTGTTGTACAATAGTTTTATGTAAATTTGAATAAAATGTATGTTAACGAAATGTTTAAACTCAAGTTTTTATTGGTATAGTCTAAAAAAGTGAGCTGCAGTTTCGACAGAACATTTAAGAACCATTTAATTTCGCATAAATATAACATAATCCATAGCATTTGTTATAGACAGTGTTTCTAAATTTCATAAGCGTATAGTAATACTAATGACAAAATAAAAACATACAGGGTGGTGTAACCAAGATGGGGTGAACGATTGTGGGCAAACGGAGAGGAATTTGAAAAAACGTTTTTGGGATATGATTGATAGTCAAGAACGCTGTGTTTTAAAATTATACCCATTATACAGGGTGGTCTGAAAAGTTCGTGGTGAACCAAACTTGTGTTTTTTTAAATGGGACATCCGATATATTATTATTTTAGTTGATTCTCCTATTCGTTACGATCATTTTGATATGAGGTTTGTTGGGTCTAAAATTTATACCAAGGGAATGGAACGAGGTTAAAGTGGAAAAGAGGATTATACTCCGGCTATTTTTTGAAAACAATTGAAGCAGGTATTGAAAAAACCAAATATTCTATAAAATGTATTGTATCTAGGATTACAATAATCGGTTGTAAGTCGTTCAAAATTATTCACTGTTATACAGGGTGGTCAAGTTTTGCAAATTTACGTTGGATTGAATTTTTTTAAATTGAACACCCCATGTATTTTACTGTCATATTAAAGATAACATCGCCAGCTTTCAGAAAATACCCTATTTGATATCTTTCTAACCAACAGTTCTTTAGTAAATTAACCGTGAAACCAAAATTTACTCATTCTAACAGAAACGGTATTATTTACGTTGCTTAAATTGACTATCTATAATATAAGGAGGCCATGATATAATCATAAATGAAAAGAAAGATTGACATTCTTATCAAAACTGCAAAGTGTCAGAGAATTGGCATCAATTACCCTTGTTTTTTGACGATAAGCCGAGAAATTGTTAAGTAACAATGAGTTTGAGTACTCCAGAGTTGATAAACATGACTTTTATGTTGGGCGAGTGTCAAAAAAACCCTTTACTAGCAAGCAGGGTTTATGCGGTACGATATCCCGATGCCAAAAAAAAACCAAGACCTGAAGCTTTTGCAAGTTTATTAGAGAGGTTTCAAGAAACAGGCAATGTTGCTTTTAAGAAACGTAAAGTAATTAATAAACCAGTTACCAATGAAGATAATGCTTTGACAGTATTATTAACAGTGCAAGAAAATCCACACACAAGTACCAGGGAAATTGAGAGAGCTACTGATATTGAACGCACTAGTATTAAACGGATTCTGAAACAACATAAATATCATGCCTACCACATTGAATTACACCAAGAACTGTATGATCGCGATTACGTCCAACGACAAGAGTTTTCAATTTGGTTTTTAAATACAATTTGGGATAATCCAGGTTTCGTAGATAGGGTGCTGTTTTCAGATGAAGCAACTTTTAAAAGCAACGGCTTGGTTAACAAACATAATATGCACTATTATTCAACCGAAAATCCACATTGGATTCGTCAGGTTGACCATCAAAATAAATGGTCAATTAATGTTTGGGGAGGTATAATTAGCTCTCATGTTATAGGACCATATTTCTTTGAAGAGCATTTAACGGGAGAAGTCTATTTAAATTTTTTGAGAAATGAGTTGCCCGTATTGCTCGAAGACTTACCTTTAATGTTAAGAAATTCCTTATGGTTCCAACATGATGGAGCATCCCCGCATTACCATAGGCATGTAAGACATTTTCTCAATAATTGGAAAGGAGAGCATTGGATTGGGCGAGGTGCACCAGTTAAGTGGCCTGCGAGGTCACCCGATTTAACGCCACTAGATTTCTTTTCGCAACATTTCAGACCTGACTTTGAGAAAAGTGAAACTTTCATTTATGGATAGACTCGAAATGTGCCTTCAGCAAAACGGTGGTTTAGTTGAACATCTTTTATAAGTTTTAATTACATTGTTTTTGTTGATTTATATTAAATTTATTTCTTTTTTTAAAAAAAGATCTGTTATTAATACTGTCAAAGCATTATCTTCATTGGTAACTGGTTTATTAACTACTTTACGTTTTTTTGAAAGCAACATTTCCTGTTTCTTGAAATCTCTATGATAAACTAGCAAAAGCTTCTATCTTGTTTTTATTTCGGCATCGCATCATCAAAGAACAATATTTATTTATTTACTGATGACAATGTTCTGACACTTTGCTGTTTTGACAGGACTGTCAATCTTTTGTTCAATTTATGATAATATCATGGCCTCCTAATATTAAATTGTCAATTTTAACAACGTGAATTCAGAGTAATTCGTGTTAAAATGAAGAAATTTTGATTTCACACCTAATTTACTGAAAAACTGTTGGTCAGAAAGGTATCAAATATGGTATTTTCTGAAAGCTAGTAATGTTATCTTTAACATGAAAGTAAAATATACAGGGTGTTCCATTTAAAAAAATTCAATCCAAGGTAGATTTGCAAAACTTGACCACCCTGTATAACAGTGAATAATTTTGAACGACTTACAAGCGATTATTGTAGTCCTAGATACAATACATTTTATAGAGTATTTGGTTTTTCCATACCTGCTTCAATTGTTTTCAAAAAATGGCCGGAGTATAACATTTTTTTCCACTTTAACCTCGTCCCATTCCCTTAGTATAAATTTTAGACCCAACTAACCCTATATCAAAATGATCGCAACGAATAGGAGAATCAACTAAAATAATAATATACAGGGTATCCCATTTAAAAAAACACAAATATGGTTCACCACGAACTTTTCAGACCACCCTGTGTAATGGGTATAATTTTAAAACACAGCGTTCTTGACTATCAATCATATACCAATTTTTTTTTTCAAATTCCTCTCCGTTTGCCCACAATCGTCCACGTCCAAACAAGTCAGGATTCAGCTAAAAATGCTCGATTTTAAAGTCAAAAAGCAGCTAATAAACCCAACCATAAAATCAAAATAGAGAGTTGTATAATTGCCAATTGGTCATTTTTACTCCATTAATTATTATTCCCCACTTTAGCCATATTTTCGTCTTTATACTGTAATAGAACTACTATTTTGGCTAGCAATTTTAGCTAATTAGCAAGCGATATTAGCCAATATCACAGCATTTTAGCTTATATATGATTATATGTGCTACTTCGATATATATATATATATATATATATATATATATATATATATATATATATATATATATATATAAATATATATATATATATATATATAAAAATATATATATATATATATATATATATATATATATATATATATATATATATATAGTGAAAAACTCAATGTGCAATTTTTGCCAGACCTAGAATAGATCAAATTACAAAAGTTCTAACCACACTACACGACAACTGGTTACGTTCTGGACGCGCGTTTCGCTAACAATCGTGAGCAGATGATATAAACAGTTTATACCATTTGCTAACTTGGTTAGCGAAACGCGCGTCTAGAACGTAACAAGTTGTGGTGTAGTGTGGTTAGAACTCTTGTATTTTGATCTATCTTCCACCACAGGTTCCAGTGTTAGTACAAAGACCTAGAATATTTTAATAAAGTTTTTATGCATTTATTCTGGGAATGCCATTTTTATGACTCATTCTTTTGAAAAAGTTCTTAACGCGTTTATAACGTCTAATGGTTGGCAATAAATCAGGTGTGAGAAACCGGGGAATAACCCATTTTATAGAAACAGGTGGAAAACAATTGAAGCAGGTATGGAAAAACCAAATATTCTATAAAATGTATTGTATCTAGGATTACAATAATCGGTTGTAAGTCGTTCAAAATTATTTACTGTTATACAGGGTGGTCAAGTTTTGCAAATTTACCTTGGATTGAATTTTTTTAAATTGAACACCCCATGTATTTTACTGTCATATTAAAGATAACATCGCCAGCTTTCAGAAAATACCCTATTTGATATCTTTCTAACCAACAGTTCTTTAGTAAATTAACCGTGAAACCAAAATTTACTCATTCTAACAGAAACGGTATTATTTACGTTGCTTAAATTGACTATCTATAATATAAGGAGGCCATAATATAATCATAAATGAAAAGAAAGATTGACATTCTTGTCAAAACTGCAAAGTGTCAGAGAATTGGCATCAATTACCATTGTTTTTTGACGATAAGCCGAGAAATTGTTAAGTAACAATGAGTTTGAGTACTCCAGAGTTGATAAACATGACTTTTATGTTGGGCGAGTGTCAAAAAAACCCTTTACTAGCAAGCAGGGTTTATGCGGCACGATATCCCGATGCCAAAAAAAAACCAAGACCTGAAGCTTTTGCAAGTTTATTAGAGAGGTTTCAAGAAACAAGCAATGTTGCTTTTAAGAAACGTAAAGTAATTAATAAACCAGTTACCAATGAAGATAATGCTTTGACAGTGTTATTAACAGTGCAAGAAAATCCACACACAAGTACCAGGGAAATTGAGAGAGCTACTGATATTGAACGCACTAGTATTAAACGGATTCTGAAACAACATAAATATCATGCCTACCACATTGAATTACACCAAGAACTGTATGATCGCGAATACGTCCAACGACAAGACTTTTCAATTTGGTTTTTAAATACAATTTGGGATAATCCAGGTTTTGTAGATAAGGTGCTGTTTTCAGATGAAGCAACTTTTAAAAGCAACGGCTTGGTTAACAAACATAATATGCACTAGTATTCAACCGAAAATCCACATTGGATTCGTCAGGTTGACCATCAAAATAAATGGTCAATTAATGTTTGGGGAGGTATAATTAGCTCTCGTGTTATAGGACCATATTTCTTTGAAGAGCATTTAACGGGAGAAGTCTATTTAAATTTTTTGAGAAATGAATTGCCCGTATTGCTCGAAGACTTACCTTTAATGTTAAGAAATTCCTTATGGTTCCAACATGAGGGAGCATCCCCGCATTACCATAGGCATGTAAGACATTTTCTCAATAATTGGAAAGGAGAGCATTGGATTGGGCGAGGTGCACCAGTTAAGTGGCCTGCGAGGTCACCCGATTTAACGCCACTAGATTTCTTTTCGCAACATTTCAGACCTGACTTTGAGAAAAGTGAAACTTTCATTTATGGATAGACTCGAAATGTGCCTTCAGCAAAACGGTGGTTAGTTAAACATCTTTTATAAGTTTTAATTACATTGTTTTTGTTGATTTATATTAAATTTATTTTTTTTGTAAAAAAAGATCTGTTATTAATACTGTCAAAGCATTATCTTCATTGGTAACTGGTTTATTAACTACTTTACGTTTTTTTGAAAGCAACATTTCCTGTTTCTTGAAATCTCTATGATAAACTAGCAAAAGCTTCTATCTTGTTTTTATTTCGGCATCGCATCATCAAAGAACAATATTTATTTATTTACTGATGACAATATTCTGACACTTTGCTGTTTTGACAGGACTGTCAATCTTTTGTTCAATTTATGATGATATCATGGCCTCCTAATATTAAATTGTCAATTTTAACAACGTGAATTCAGAGTAATTCGTGTTAAAATGAAGAAATTTTGATTTCACACCTAATTTACTGAAAAACTGTTGGTCAGAAAGGTATCAAATATGGTATTTTCTGAAAGCTAGTAATGTTATATTTAACATGAAAGTAAAATATACAGGGTGTTCCATTTAAAAAAATTCAATTCAAGGTAAATTTGCAAAACTTGACCACCCTGTATAACAGTGAATAATTTTGAACAACTTACAAGCGATTATTGTAGTCCTAGATACAATACATTTTATAGAATATTTGGTTTTTCCATACCTGCTTCAATTGTTATCAAAAAATGGCCGGAGTATAACCCTTTTTTCCACTTTAACCTCGGCCCATTCCCTTGGTATAAATTTTAGACCCAACTAACCTTATATCAAAATGATCGCAACGAATAGGAGAATCAACTAAAATAATAATATACCGGGTATCCCATTTAAAAAAACACAAATTTGGTTCACCACGAACTTTTCAGACCACCCTGTATAATGGGTATAATTTAAAAACACAGCGTTCTTGACTATCAATCATACCAATTTTTTTTTTCAAATTCCTCTCCGTTTGCCCACAATCGTCCACGTCCAAACAAGTCAGGATTCAGCTAAAAATGCTCGATTTTAAAGTCAAAAAGCAGCTAATAAACCCAACCATAAAATCAAAATAGAGAGTCGTATAATTGCCAATTGGTCATTTTTACTCCATTAATTATTATTCCCCACTTTAGCCATATTTTCGTCTTTATACTGTAATAGAACTACTATTTTGGCTAGCAATTTTAGCTAATTAGCCAGGGATATTAGCCAATATCACAGCATTTTAGCTTATATATGATTATATGTGCTACTTCGGATATATATATATATATATATATATATATATATGATATATATATATATATATATATATATATATATATATATATATATATATATATAGTGAAAAACTCAATGTGCAATTTTTGCCATACCTAGAATAGATCAAATTACAAAAGTTCTAACCACACTACACCACAACTGGTTACGTTCTGGACGCGCGTTTCGCTAACAATCGTGAGCAGATGATATAAACAGTTTATACCATTTGCTGATGATGCTAACTTGGTTAGCGAAACACGCGTCTAGAACGTAACAAGTTGTGGTGTAGTGTGGTTAGAACTCTTGTATTTTGATCTATCTTCCACCACAGGTTCCAGTGTTAGTACAAAGACCTAGAATATTTTAATAAAGTTTTTATGCATTTATTCTGGGAATGCCATTTTTATGACTCATTCTTTTGAAAAAGTTCTTAACGCGTTTATAACGTCTAATGGTTGGCAATAAATCAGGTGTGAGAAACCGGGGAATAACCCATTTTATAGAAACAGGTGGAAAACAATTGAAGCAGGTATGGAAAAACCAAATATTCTATTAAATGTATTGTATCTAGGATTACAATAATCGGTTGTAAGTCATTCAAAATTATTTACTGTTATACAGGGTGGTCAAGTTTTGCAAATTTACCTTGGATTGAATTTTTTTAAATTGAACACCCCATGTATTTTACTGTCATATTAAAGATAACATCGCCAGCTTTCAGAAAATACCCTATTTGATATCTTTCTAACCAACAGTTCTTTAGTAAATTAACCGTGAAACCAAAATTTACTCATTCTAACAGAAACGGTATTATTTACGTTGCTTAAATTGACTATCTATAATATAAGGAGGCCATAATATAATCATAAATGAAAAGAAAGATTGACATTCTTGTCAAAACTGCAAAGTGTCAGAGAATTGGCATCAATTACCATTGTTTTTTGACGATAAGCCGAGAAATTATGAGTACTCCAGAGTTGATAAACATGACTTTTATGTTGGGCGAGTGTCAAAAAAACCCTTTACTAGCAAGCAGGGTTTATGCGGTACGATATCCCGATGCCAAAAAAAAATCAAGACCTGAAGCTTTTGCAAGTTTATTAGAGAGGTTTCAAGAAACAAGCAATGTTGCTTTTAAGAAACGTAAAGTAATTAATAAACAAGTTACCAATGAAGATAATGCTTTGACAGTGTTATTAACAGTGCAAGAAAATCCACACACAAGTACCAGGGAAATTGAGAGAGCTACTGATATTGTGGTCAAATTTTAATAAAGTTTTTATGCATTTATTCTGGGAATGCCATTTTTATGACTCATTCTTTTGAAAAAGTTCTTAACGCGTTTATAACGTCTAATGGTTGGCAATAAATCAGGTGTGAGAAACCGGGGAATAACCCATTTTATAGAAACAGGTGGAAAAATCATTCTATAGTCGACGCCTAGTAATTCGCAAATTCAGGTTCAGTTTGTTTTTGTTTAAGAATCAAGTAAGACGTCCAAGTAAGTGTGTTTAAGTTTAGCTAAGAAAATTAAAGTTTTGAAGGAAGTTGATAAAGGCTGCAAAAAATTTTGGTGTTTCTTCAAGTTGCGTCTCTCTGATAATAAAAAGTCGGGACAGTATCATCAAAAAAACTAGTGTTCCAAGCAGTCGAAAACGATTGTGTGTGTTCTTACGAGGATGTAAAGTAATCAGTTTTACGATGGTTTCAGGTGGCCGGTACCAATATCGGGATATTTAATAAAGCAAAAGGCTCTAAAATTTGCTAAAAAATTTAACTGCGTTAATTTTCAAGCTAGTGAAGGGTGGTTGAATGTCTGGAAGACTCGCAATTCAATAATTTTTAAGATGGTGTCTGGCGAGAGTGCAAGCGTTATTCAGGAGGACTTTGACATTTGGACTGAACGACTTGACGAAGGGGAAGAAGAAGGTGAAATGGATCTCGTTACATTAAAAAGACATTGGGGTATTCTACAAAAATTTGCTACCGTCGACGCAGATTTTTTACTTGATTGATGAGATTTCTCAGAAATCGGCAATGATGTTGGTACGACAGATCTCCCAACTGACCAAGACATAATTGACGATTTAAAAAGTATAGCTATTTAAAAAAAATAAGATGCACTAAATGTATTATTATGTTGAACATTATGAACTGTTTTGTGTTCTGGTGTTGACGGGTTTTGCAAAAAAAAAACTGGCTAAAGTACGAATTTTAAAAATGTTTATATTTTTTATACACAAAACACTTTTTCTATGTGCAAATAAAGGAAGCCTAATAAGAAAATGTTCTCTGATAACTCAGAAAATGAGTTTGGGTACTCAAATGAAAAATGCAGCGTCAATTTTAGAACCAATAATAATATAATATCAGTGGAGTATGTAAGGGACGGTTTGAGGCTCAAAACCTCCCCCAAGCCACTTCTATTTAAGCTAAATGATAGGAAAAGCATAAAGTAAGGATATTTTTTCCGGAATTGGAGGGGTAAACTCTCCCAGAGCAGTTTTATGTACAATAAAAATAAAGTAATGACCTTTTTTTTGGTTGTTGAAAATTTTCATCGTTTTAAAACCCCCCAGAAGCAATTTCTATATGCGCATATATACATATATATATATATATATATATATATATATATATATATATATATATATATATATATATATATATATACAGGGTGTCCCGAATTTCAGTGTCCAAACTTTAACAGCGCATTCTGCATTCAAAATAAACCTTAATTTTCTATATAAACATATATCGGCAAATGCTTCGTTTTCGAAATACAGGGTGTTAAAGTTTTGAGAAAAAAATTGTTATTTAGTCATAACTTTTTTAGTACTTGAGATATTGTTATTAAATTTGGTAAACAGCATTTGAGTAACAAAAGGCATTTTTTGATTTGAAATATTTTTTAATTCTTTATCAGTGGCGTCCGTACAGGATTTTTTATTGAATATTCTTGAAGAAAAAATGGTACGCTACTGCTTTTTCTGAAAACAAAAATCAATCCTAAAATCCCCACTCAGTTTGGAGCAAATTTGATCCCTTGCCTTTTTTTCATGCGATGCAAGGATTTCGAGTTAGAAACTAAAAACTATTTTTATGTATGGAGTAGTTAAAATTTCCATTATTGGTAATTATTTCAGTGGCAAAACCTTTAACATCTTGGTATGCCATTATTGCATTTTTGTGACAATTGAATAATTGCTAGTTTTTTCTTTAAAGTGTGACATTTGAGTTTTTACAGTAAATAAATGTCAGGTACATTACAGTTTATACAAAAAGGTAATTATCAGTCTAACTAGTAATTTCAAAATAGTGTTATTCAGTAACTTTGAGTATGCTGATATTCATTTCGTTTATGGTTTCTGTAATGGAAATGCAAATGCAGCAGTACGGGAATACCAACGAAGATTTACAAATAGAAGATTACCTTGCAAACAAGTTTTCATTAAAACGCATTTAATGTTTAGGAATTTTGGACTCAAAAAGAATCCGAAAAACGAAGGTAGGAGAAATGAACAATATCGAAGCGTAATTTTAAATAAGTTTGACAACGATAGGATATTAAGCCTACGAAGAGCAGCTCATAATTTACAAGGCAACGCAGTTTTTGTTTCTAAAAATAAGGTTCATCGCGTTTTGAGGAAAGATCACAGGAAGCCATTTCAGACGCAGCCAGTTCAAAACTTACAACCTGGTGATGCCGAAAAACGTGTCAGTTTTTGCAATTGGTTCTTGCGCCAAATAGAGGAAGACGCGAACTTCTCAAAAAAAATTTTATGGACTGATGAAGCCACATTTACCCGAAGCGGCTCAGTAAATTTCCATAATTTACTAATCTGGAGCCATGACAATCCACGTGTTATACGAACTAGAGCATTTCAGCAAGAATTTTCTGTTAATGTTTGGTGTGGTGTAACAAATGACATTTTTTGCGGTCCCCATATTCTACCACCACGCCTAGATGGACAGTTATTTAATGATTTTCTGCAAAATGAGTTATTTCAATATCTAGAAAATATTCCTCTAAATCTTAGAAACGAATTCTGGATTCAAATGGGCGGGGCTCCCGCGCATTTTGCACTTGTAAATCGCGAGTGGTTAAATAATAATTATCCAGAACGGTGGATTGGAGGATTAGGAGCTACAGCCTGGCCACCACGTTCCCCTGACCTCACACCTGTCGACTTCTTTGTGTGGGGTTATTTGAAAAATTTAGTTTATTCCAGACCAGTTCATACAAGAGAAGAACTGATTCTAAGGATAGAGCAAGCCTGTGAAACTTTGCGAGCTAATACGAATTTTATACGCCATGCCACTGACACAGTTAAGAACAGATGCCGAAAATGTGTTGAAGTTAGAGGAGCTCATTTTGAGCAATTATTGTGAATTTTAAGGCCCACATTAATCCTTAATGATATTTAAAGTGCTCTATAAATTTTTAAGTTAATAAAAGTTATGAATTCTAGTTTTTGTAAAATTAATTACGAACTTAGTTAATAAGGAGTAGTTTCTGTAAAATGAAGTATCATCTTCAAAATTAAATTAATTCTAATTACCGTTTTACAAAATGAATCGACGATTTTAGAATTATAAACTCATCTGTCATACTTTAAAGACGAACCTAGCAATTGTTCAATTATCATAAAAATGCAATCATGGCATACCAAGAGTCGACAATGAAGGAATGATGGTAAGTACCAAGGACATTAGATTTTAATAGGTTGCCTGCCAACTTCTGCGATGTCACCCTGATAACCCAAACATAATGCAAATCTCCATTACAACGGGTCGATGACGTCATCTCTCCTTAATTGTCAGACAAGCTTTTATTTTAGAAACCCTACATACGTTGTTCAGAAATTATGAACTCAGCCGGAATGCATGAAATAAATATCGGAAACCAAATAATTTTAAAAACTTGCTGTTACAATCCCACCTTAAAGGTTTTGCTACTGAAATTAACAATAATGGAAATTTTAACTATGCCATATATAGAAATGGTTTTTAGTTTTTTACTCGAAATCCGTACACCGCACGAAAAAAAGACAAGGGATCAAATTTGCTCCAAACTGAGTGGGGATTTTAGGAATGATTTTTGTTTTCAGAAAAAGCAGTAGAGTCCCATTTTTTCTTCAAGAATATTCAATAAAAAATCCCGTACGGACGCCACTGATGAAAACTTAAAAAATATTTTAAATCAAAAAATGCCTTTTGTTACTCCAAGGCTGTTTATCAAATTTAATAACAATATCTCAAGTAATAAAAAAGTTATGACTAAAAAACAATTTTTTTCTTAAAACTTTAACACCCTGTATTTCGAAAACGAAGCGTTGGCTGATATATGCTTATATAGAGAATAAGAACTTGTTTTGAATGCAGAATGCGCTGTTAAAGTTTGGACACTGCAATTCGGGACACCCTGCATATATATTTTTACACATATATATATATATATATATATATATATATATATATATATATATATATATATATACATATATATATATATATATATATATATATATATATATATATATATATATACATATATACATTATATATATATATATATATATATATATACATATATACATTTATATATATATATATATATATATATATATATATATATAATGTGTTTTCATTCCGGGTGTACATCCGTTCACTACTGTCGTTGTGAAAAGAACAGTTTTGCTGACGTTTCTCCAAAATCACATTTGCCATTTTCGAAGCTTTCTTTCTCGCGTCCGAATAGAGATGTACACCCGGAATGAAAACATTGTATTTTTCCATCCGTGAAGGAGTAAAAATCAACATATATATATATATATATATATATATATATATATATATATATATATACATTTATTATAAATTATTTCATAATACTTAAGAATTTTGTGTTAATTAAAAAACATTTCGCATTTTTCTGCAATGTCAATAACAATAACTTCAGTATTCTAATGACTTTACGAATCTAAATTAATGTTTTCATTTAATGCCTAATTGTAGTGTTTCATTTAAAGACCCATATGCATGCATTTCACGTAAGGTCGTTTCGATTCGATTGGAGGTTACTATTTTCACCTAAATTCCTTAGATAATGTGGTAAGAGTATACGCAAAGATTTAATGTATATGCATATATAAAGATTAGGATTGTTACCTGTGTTTTTCAGATTACAATCCTCCTCTAGTCGTTTGTTAAAACCACTAACGCACTTCTAAAATAAAAGCAACATAGCATGAAAAAATCAAGCAACTGATTTTATTTTACAGATACGATACACAGACTGTTTCAAAACAAATGCGAAAAACTTTAGAGGGTGATTCCTTGTTGAAAATAAGGGGTAATTTGTTATATAAAGGTTAGGTCAAAAGTTAACTATTAGGGAGATATAGCAGAACAAGCAGGGCAGAAAAAAAAATGTTTTTATTTTTTATCTTAAAAACGAAAAGCGATAGAATAATGAAATTCTATGGAAGTATTACCATTATGAAAATGCACTTTTTGTATACTTTTTCACTTTTTTAAAATGATTGTAAGAGGTTGAAATAATCTACGTTATATATCATCTTGTTAACAAATTTAAGGAACAACTTGCACAACGGCTTAAATTTGGGTAGCTTGGTTTATTCAGGAATTTTTTTTACCTCTTGAACTTTTTTCATAAAACTTGTGAAATATAAAAATAAAATGTGAGGCATGTCGGAACTGGCAAATTTATTGCAGTATTATTTTACAAAAAAGAAATCTAGTTGGTGATTGTCAAACAAATAGTTTTATGTTGTACTAATGTTGCGAAATTTTCTCACGAACAATAACATTTTAATGATAATTTATTAGCAAACTTTTTTGAAACTTTATTAAAGCATAAACTATGAATAAAGAAGTTGTTAAAAAAATATTATTAAAACTTAATACTTAAATAAAAACACAACGATATACGTAGAGGCCATTACAATTTTATAACAACTTTTGAAAATGCTCGTCTTTTGATTTAATACATGCATTTTTTCTACACATCAGTGAGGTCCTAATACGCTAAAATATGCCAGGATTATTATTTAAAACATCACATAATGCAATTATGCGGTTTTTCAAGTTTTCATTATCCTGTACTGGGGTAGCGTAACTAATTATTCTATATAATAATCAAAGGATTTAAATCTGGAGATCGAGCCGGCCAAAAGTAAGGCCCACCTCTTTATATCCAGCGGTTTTCATCCGTAGAATTTAAATAACTTCGCACATTTAAGCTGAAACGTTCTTGGGTACCATCATGCATATAATACATTTCTCTTCTGGTTTGAAATAGAGGAGACAGTTCTTCTTGTAGAAAATTAAAATAATCGAAATCTCTTGATACGAGCGCTTGAACTCGGTATATGTAGTAAGGATATAACTGTTGTTCTTTTAATATCTTCCATAGAGTTGGCGCATCAGTATTTAACTCCTCAGCGAGTTTCCTGGTACTTGTCTCAGATTGCGCTTCAGTAATATTTTGGACTGCAACTTCTAGTTCGGGTGTTTGAACCTGCAGTGTCAGCCAGCATCAAAACTTTTTTTTTCGAATGTTCCAGATTCATGTGGCCTTTAATGAAGCCTAGTAAACGTGCTGTTATGAGGAAATCTACGATTAGGATACGTTTGGGTATAAAGACCAAGTTTGCATGGTCATACATAAAATATATATCTGCCATTTATGCATTCGTGAAAGTAACCAGTAGTATTCTATTGATTGAATTAAAACTGTTATTACCGCACAATTAAACAGATCAGACAAAAAAAAACAAATTTTTGATTAAACTACTAAATATTGTATCCACACTGACTGAGCAATGATAAATCAAATAAAGAAATATTGGAAACATCCTGGAATGTGGCAGCGGCCATCTAGATTTTTTTTTCTAAAAAAATACTGCAATAAAGTTCCCGTCCCGAGATCTAATGCTTTATATTTTATTTTTTTAATTCAAAACGGTAAGTTTTGAATTAAAATGTCTGCTACTTATGTTCTACGTTAAATTGAACATGTTATAAAGCAATATTTTTATGTTTCTGTGTCATTATATAGCAATAAGTACATTTACATTTTGTTTTTGAAATTCCTATTTTTTTTACTTAATAGAACGTATAAAATAAGGTATTATATCAGAAACCACTGACAGCATTCTTAATGTTGACAAATGAGTACCCTTTATATTTTGCACTTTCTAAGACATCCTGTCGTAGCCCCATAACTACAAAATTGTTTTAAGGTTAGAATTGTTGAAAACTTTCCCATCTTAACTTCAAGGTCCATCTTCTGACGCCAATTCAAGCCGGAGGTTGATAGCACATGTTAGATCTTCAAAAACTAAAAGCGAAAGTGCACTGTTTGATTCTATTATTCTCACATTAATCTTTAATAGTTACGGAAGATCAATAAAGTGTCAAATGTAACATAGAAGATGCTTGGCTTTTTAAAATATCTAGGAGAATATTAAAATTCAAAATTAAACATCGAATTAAAACCGATATAATAAAACATCGATGCTTTTTGTCCGATATATCGTACACATCGATAGTCTTGTTCAACGGTAACAACGATAGCGAATATCGATAGTAGTGTGTCGATATCCCAACCCTACTATATGCTACAATTAATTATGACACACTGTTGATCTCTACGTAATACCTGATTTTTGTTCAAAATTTAAGATAAATTGGATAAGCAGTTTTTTAGTAATGGTTCTTGGGATTAGACCGTGTCAAATTGGAATTACTATCCGACGTTTCGCCTTTGATTGAACGAGGCATCTTCAGGGATCTTTACTTCACGAGATCTGAACGATGAATGAGCTCGGAGAGATTCAGGCGGGTTTTTATACCCGACTTGTGCTCGTCGAACCGTGACCCTGTGTTAAGATCGTCAGATATGAGGCAACGAAGATCATTAAAACTCAAAACCACCGAAGTTGAATCTCTCTGCAGCCGAAAAAATAGCAATGAAGATGAAAACATTCTGGTCCTTCCAGTAGATAAAGGCAACGCTATAGTTGTCATGGACAGGACGGACTACGTGGAAAAGATAGCTCAACTTTTGGACAACAACACCTATAAGGTTATGCAGACAGACCCTACAAGTAAAATAGAAAGACGCATCACCACAGCGGAGAAGAAATCATTGAAACCAAGCAGCTCCAATATTTCCAGGTTCTACGGTTTTCCCAAAATACACAAGAACAATGTACCACTTCGACCGATCATCAGTGCAATAGACTCGCCCACATACAAACTAGGTAAATATCTTTCAAACTTTCTTAATCCATTCACTGGAAAAACAGATTCTTCTATAAAAAACTCTGCACATTTCGTAGAAAAACTTAAGGAAATCCGGTTGGATCCCGGAGATATTTTGATCAGTTTCGATGTAGAATCACTATACACAAATGTTCCTGTCAACGACTCAATTTCCATTATATCAGACATATTGGATCATAATAATCTTGATAAGAACCTAATAGACCTAGTGCAAGCTTGTCTTACATCTACTTATTTCATCTTTCAAGGAGCGTTTTAGGAGCAAACTTCAGGGGCAGCTATGGGATCTCCTCTATCACCTGTGGTAGCGAATATCTTTATGGAAGCCTTTGAAGATATTGGTCTAACATCCGTTCTACTAAAACCAAAACACTGGTTCAGATATGTAGATGATACTTTTGTAGTATGGCCTCATGGACAGGATATCACCTCAATCAACAACATCATAATATCAAGTTCACAATGGAAATTGAATCTAATGGGAAAATTCCCTTTCTAGATGTATATGTTCAAAGGAAGGAAAATGGTACATTAGGACATTGTGTGTACAGAAAATCGACGCATACATATAGATACTTAAATGCACATTCCTACTACCAACCAGCACAATAACTCACTAGTATTTAGAGCCATTTCGATTTCTGATCAAGATTCTCTAACATTAGAAACATCGAAACTGATCGAAGCTCTGAGAGGGAATGGCTATTGCACTGAAGATATAACGCGTTCAATTAAAAAATATAGTAATCCAACTCCGCGAAAGGAGGATGATAAGGAGCCACCGTTAGGTAGTGTTGTTCTTCCTTACATACACGGTACTACAGATAAAATAGGACGATTATTTCAGCGGTCCAACATACGTACAATCTTCAATACACATAAGAAGATTGGACAGTGCTTGCGATCCCCGAAAGATATTGTACCTTTTCAAACAGAAGGAGTATGTAAGATTCCTTGCTCCTGTGGAGAAGTGTATTTGGGAGAAACAGGACTCTCAATATCAACTAGACTTTAGGAACATGAACGATGTATTAAAAAGAAACAAATTGTTCAATCTGAACACCAGCATAACACTGGCTATTTCATAAATGTAAAGGAACCCAAGGTTCTAGCATCGGTTACAGGATTTTATAAACGAAAAATTAGGGAATCTATTCATCAAATCATTCTCTTCTGTGTACCACCGGTGGCCCACGACGGCTATAATGAATATTTTTTCATTACAGCCGTCGTGTACCATCGGTGGCCTATTGCTAATACATTACTATTTCATAACTAATCTACCTCTTTTAATCCAGAATAATTATTGGAGATGACTTCTCGAGGCAAGAAAATTTTGTCAATGCTTCCTTCGGAAACCAGGGAGTCACCAGAATTGCATTTGTTTCACAAGTTTCACCTGTACTTCTTCCAGACCAAACACAATTACCACTGCCGCTATCGCCTGCAACGCCGCCAACATCTTGTGCAGACCCCAATGTATCAGTAAACCAATCAACTTCAGCTTCTTCTCAAGTCAAATTCCGCACTGGAGCTTATTATTCGTCAGCTCTATCGTCTTCAGAAGATTCTGAACCTCAATCTGACCCATATGCAGACTCGTCAGAATCATATGTACCCACCGATACGGATCAAGAATCAAATCAGGAAAAAATGACCCAGATGTACCAGATAATGATCGTGGACATACTTTCAACATTTGCATAAGCCTCCTTGAAGGACTTCTCAATGAAGGTAGAACCGTCTATATAGACAATTATTATACAAGTGTTCAGTTGAGTAAAGCTCTTTTGGATCGAAACGGTTCTTTGTGTGGAACTCTTAGATCTAATAGAAAGGGTAACCCAAAAACCGTTTGCAACAAAAAACTGAAAAAGGGAGAAATTTATGGCGAACAAATCAAGATGGAGTCCGTGTGATAAAGTGGGTTGATAAGCGTTTAGTTTTGATGATTAGTACTGTGCCCAGTTGTACTGCCAACCTAAAAGATACTGGAAAAAAAAACCGAAAAAATGAACAGGTTCTAAAACCTCCAGCTGTAATTGATTACAATAAAAACAAAAAGGGAGTTGACATGTCAGACCAAATGTCAGCGTACTATAGTTCTCTTCGTCAAACTATCAAATGGTACAAGAAAGTCTTTTTTGAAAATGTGGTGGGTACATGCATCGTTAGTTCGTGGATTATTTATAACAAATTTGGCAGTAATGAGAAAAAAATGGACATACTTCAAGTTCAATAAAAAATTGTAGATGGGTTATTGAAGGACGAAGACGAAAACAATGTACATAATGATACCGTAGAAGCCGAAGCTGATGTACCAGTCAATGAGGCTCAACAACCTGTTCGAAAGAGGCCTAGGATTAATACTTTAGCGCTGCACAAGATGTCAAAATGAGGGTACAGCGCGGAAGAATCGAAAAAGATGCCCACCGTGCTACGTAAAGCTTCAAGCACAAAGCAATGCTGCCAAAGCTAGAAATAAAACCAAAGGGATAGTTACGTTTTGTCAAGACTGCCCTAAGCAACCCACAGTGTGCTTGGAGTGTTTCAATGAGAAGCATCAAAAGTAGTTTTACAAACAAACAACAAACAAACAAAAGTATGCTTTATTGCCGCAGAAAAATTTTACAATTTTATGGACAAAGCAAAATATACCTAAAAATAAGACATATCAAAACATTAATCGAAAATAATTTCGACAGGTCAGTGCTTTTTTTAAAAAATGTAAATTATCAATTTACCTGAAGTGGTTGTAAAGTTCCCTTATAAGATAACGCCACCGTTTTATCGACGTTAAAACAAAGCATATTGGAATCGGACCAAGCCTTAATTATAACCAAGTCTTTGGAGATACTAGAGTGTAAAGACGTTGTATCAAAATCACTCCATGTTATGCTTGTGTCATCAGCAAAAAGGGAGATTCTTCCATTAATTTTAAGGTTCGTGATATCATTTATGTATAACAAAAAAAGAATAGGTCCCAAGACTGAACCTTGAGGGACTCCACTTGTAATCAACTTACAATCAGAATCGGAACCATTAGCCCTTACAAGTTGTTGCCTTTTTCCAAGATAAGATTTGAACCAATTTAAAGAAGTACCACGAATTCCATAAAAATTTAGTTTGTTTATCAGAATTTCATGACTAACACAATCAAAGGCTTTCGCATAGTCACAAAAAACTGAGGCAGTTGGGTGGTTGTTATTGAGAGATAAGTAGACGCCTCTAAGCAACGTGAACATGGCGTCACTGGTGCACTTGTTGGGTAGAAATCCGAACTGCTCCGGGGATATTATCTGATGTTTCAGGAGAAATGGCATAAGACGGTTCTTCAGTAGCCTTTCGATGATTTTTGATAGCACTGGTAGTAGTGCAATTGGGCGATAATTGCAAGAGTTAGTTTTTTCGCCGCCTTTATGAAGTGGAATAATTATAGCTGTTTTAAGACAATCAGGGAATACACCTTTTATAAAGGACTCATTTATTAATGTTGTAAGGGCCTCTATGACTGGGAGTGGCAAGTTCAGGAATATTCTAATTGATAGGCCATCAGTGCTACACGAAGATTTACTTTTGATATTATGTATTACCTTCAATAGTTCAGTGTTGCTAACGGGACTTAAGAAAAAGCTAAATTTTTTGAAGGAGGGAGAAACGAAAGAGGGTCCAAACTTGGCGAGATACTAGAGGTAACATTTTTGCTTACATTAATAAAATAATCATTTAGATCATTAGCCCCTGGCAAGATCTGAGTCACAGGGTTTGATTTGTTTCTGAGGTTATTGATGATGGACCAGGTTTCTTTTGAAACGTTATTAGAGTTTGTTAGACGTTTTCGGTGGTGTAATTTTTTTGCTGACTTAATAAGAGTAGTGTAATCCTCCTATAATTAGAGATATAGTCGAGAATAAGAAAGGAGTCGGTGAATTTTTTTATATATGAGAGCGAGCGCATATTTTTAGCAGAAATTCGTATTCCTTTCGTGGTCCACGGTTTATGCCGCTTAGGTTTGATATTCTTAAGCGGGAAGGCCTTGTTAAAAGCACTTAAAGTTTTATTTAAAAAAGTTCTGAAGTTTGTGTTGACATTATCAGATTCAAAATTCCAATTGGTGTTAAAGCAAATATTATGAAATACTGAGAAATTTGCGGCCGAGAAAATTCTGCCCCGATGGCGAGATCTTGGTAAGGGCCTAATAGGTAAACTAAACCTGGAAATTACCGCCTCGTGATCGGAAAGACCTGAGTTATAGACCTGTGATTGCACCTCTGATGGAGAAAAATCAGACGCCATGTAATCGATGATAGAAGAAGAGTTTTTTGAAATTCTAGTTGGCGAGGATACATGCATTGAAAAACCGAAAGAGTCGAATATAGAAATTAGATATTTCTGGATGGCACAAACAGTAGCATAGTCAATATTAAAGTCCCCGCATAGAATTTTCTTACCTTTAATCGGTAGGCTGTCTAGCAAACTTACCAGGCTATTTAAAAATGATTGTACATCAGAGTTTGGTGATCTATAAATACAAATTACATAAAGATCAAGGTTTTGATTATATACTATAGAGAATTCAAAAGAGCTATCCGCTAACAAATGATCATATTTAGATACCGACATGAAATCTCCATTTAGGGATAGAATCAGTGTTCCCCCATGAGCTGAGTTTTTTCTGTCATATCTAGCTACCGTGGTATACCTCTCAATATAAAAGGGTTCGTTTAGATTCAGCCAGTGCTCAGTAATTGCAACAAGTTGGGGGAACTCCAATTCTTCCAGAAATAGGTACAACTCGTCAGTTTTATTTCTTAGAGAAGCAATATTAATTAGAACCATATTAAGACTAGTAACAACAGGAAGTTTTGAGGAATCTAGTTCCTCAGGACACGTCGTGTTTTCTAAAATTTTTTTTTGGGAGAATTGCTGGTAAAATAGTTTTTATGGCATTCTCTGGCCCTCTGAAGATGAATCGATCTCTCCGAAGATATGTAGGATCCATAGGCTGCAAGATCCGCTTCCACTTCTGCTCCGCTAAATCCGTAAGCAGCATGAAAATCGAAATATATCTTATGTAGGGTTCTATAATCTATAGGAATGCCTTCAGAAGCCAAAAACAGCCTGGTGCTTGTATTTGTAAACCCTTCAAAGTGAATTGGCGCAGGTTGGTCGTGCAGGAAGGCGAGATATAACTTGAAGGCCTTTAAAATGGCTGGTTCTCTTAGTCTAGACATGAGGAAACGGTAATCAGAACTTTTTTCGGTTCGCGTAAGCTTCACTGTTGGGGGAGACATTGGATCAAAAATAGGTTCTTGGTCAGTAGGAGCTTTCTTGGAAAGACTGTAGCAGTTGTCGCTCAACAAGACATCTGCTTTGCAGGCAGCAAAAGTTTGAGTTATATTAGTTATATACTTATCTGTTTTTCATCTATACTTACCTTTCGTTTTTTTAATTTTTTAACATAGGTTATAATTACGTATGTTTGTTAGAAAATGTTAGCTTGTTAGAATAACAAGAAATGTCATAAAAATAAATATATATGTAATAAATATATTACAATAATTTGTTATGCGTTTATTTTTTGTTGTTATGTAAAACCCATATTTTTGGCCGGATGCGCCACCAGTGGTACACTGATATAATTATCCTATTTATAACGCTGTTCACTCAATTTGATAGGTATTATTGTTGTCCGCTAAAATTTAGAACGTATTTAATCCAAATACAACCGTGGTACACCGGTCGCCCACGACGGCCGTCTGTAATAGTCGGCGTGTACCACCTGTGGTACACGTCGTCGCGAAGGTGTTAAACATACAAAAAATGTCAATAGAGATACGGGTTACGGTCAACATCACAAGTGGAAACCGATCTTAATACAGGGTCACGGTTCGGCGAGCACGAGTCGGGTATAAAAGCCCGCCTGAATCTCTTCGAACTTATTCAGTGTTCAGATCTCGTGGAGTTAAAATCTCTGAAGATGCCTCGTGCAATCAAAAGCAAAACGTCGGATAGTAATTCCAATTTGACACGGTCTACTCCCAAGAACCATGATTTCTTAATTGACCCAAGCCGTGAAAGCTTCCGTTCTATCTTATCAAGTTGTCCCTTAATTTTTGTCCGAACTTTAATAATTTTCGAACAGACAGACAGACCGACGGAAAACATGTTTTTCGTCATCTAAGGACCCCAAAACGTAAAAAACTCAAAAAATTTCGGAGGGTGATTTTTTCACAATTACAATACTTCTCTTATACAGAGGAAGTAAAATTAAAAAATTTCGATTGGAAGGCAAACTATTTATTATTTATGACAAAGAATGCAGAGATATCTTAAGTGGGCCACCCTATATATTGAATGCACTATAAAGAACATAGATAAATTTCGAATTTCCATTATCTAATGTTACGCAACAGCTAGTACAAATTTAAATCGTAAAGCGGAAATTCCATCGACGATGCAAATTACTATTTGTTAAAAGCACTTTTGCAGATGTACAGGTACCTCACACGAGGATGACTACTGTGTTGTTTGAATTGCGGATTCCTTTCACTGACTTATCTGCATAAATGAGGTCGATTGCTGTCGTTGCAAAAGTGTTGCCCGGTATCATCTTTCTAGGTATCTTACGCCAATAAAGATCTTATCTTCAGGCACGCATCAGCATGCTCTACATGCGTGAAAAATTAACACGTACTTACATAATACGATATTGCTTATAGTTTCGGCTATCAGATTCATAGTAAAAAAATCAAAATGTATAACCCTAAATTATGTAATTGCGAAATAAAAAAAAATACGTCTGGTTCAAACGCGAGATGAATTTGTTGCTGAAGAAATTTCTTGCGGTTTTAAATCGAAGTAAGAAGAATGCTATAAAAATAGACAATTTATTTCGCATCGTAAAAATTGACTTTGGCAATTAATTACTTTCTTCGGCTGGTCTTCTAGTTCAGAAAGCAGGGAAGCACAAAAATCAGCAAGCAAGCCATTTTTTTTAACTAGCCAAATTTAACATTTTTAAATCCGGCAAGTTAAAAAAAGAACAAAAACTTGCAATAACGTTTCCCCAATTATTGTAGAAGTAGGAATTACGTAAATGTAAAAAATCAGCATATCCTGTACCAAAATAGTTCAGATGATTTTTTCTTAAACGCGATGGTTTCTGAGCGAGAAGGTATCGAAGAGAAAACGATGCCATAAAATAGATTTTGCCAATAAAACGAAATAAAAGAATAGAGAGAGGCTTCACCCTAATCCTTCTGTGTCCTTCCCTGATCCTGAGATAAATCAATCGAAATCTTTATAATTATATAAATAATTCCATAGATATGCAGAGTTTTAGCCAAGCACCAATGAATAATGCAACATTTTCATAGTCACTCTTATTCTAGTTCACAAACTAAAATTGAGTTAATTCTTGCTACTGCTAGAAAAAATATGAGTGAAGACTCGTTGGATTAGGAATAACATCTAGAAAAATGTGCAAACCTTTCAAAGCCACACATAAACAACCTCAAAAGTTATTAAAAATTAAGACTAAGTAAACCAAGACATTTATTTCCACATAATTTATTTTACAAAGAATACAACACGCGACAAATGTTTCTCCAACACTTTCTTCATCAGATCTTACATATTCATCATGTAAGGGCTAATTCTGCTCAACAAATTATGATTTTAAAAAAAAAGAGTTTAGTTTAGAAAAATGGTTCTCATATACACTGACATTTTTATTCGTCGCCATTTTGTTAGATTTTATGCCACCCTCGATTTTTGGGCATAATTTAAATTAAATTCAATAGGTAGTTTCTGTATTAACACACACCGCCAATTTGCTACGCCATGTTGGATTCGCACCAGTTTATCCCTATATCACACTTAATTTTTCTGCAAAATTTGAAGTCAATTGAATAAGATTTTTTTTTCAATTTATTGGGCCGCCGTTTTGTTCCGCTATCTCGTCTAATTACAAAACATCTTCTAAAATGTAATTTTTGAAATAGGAAACCATTAATTTAGTTTATAGTAAAAATGCTAAAATATTATCTTAATTATCAAGCCCATAATAAATGCGGCCTTGACTCCGACCGGCCACAATAAAAAATCAAATAGAACCTATGCGGGCCGCTAGCTTCACTGTGAATCGAGCCAGGGGTTATTGAAGTTTCCACCGGCTGTTTGCAATTTTTGCATTTCATTCGCATGCTTTAAATGGGGGTGGAAGCTATTGTTGGAGTAGATTCTTTGTTTGAACGGCTATCCGTGTGTTGTGTGATACGTACCTCGCATCGTGCATGGTGCGATATGGAAGATAATAATACGGACGTGGATATGCAAATACCGTCAACTTCGGCTGTCAGTAATAACGTTGAAAATGTTGGAGAATTTAGCAAGAAGAGTGTGTGTGAATGTGTGGTGTGTGACTTAATAATAAAGGGATTTTCAACATTAAACTTCGCTGATAAGCTTCAAATAATTTCCAAAGGAAGGGCAAAACCGCCTATGAAAAATGTAACCACAAACATGAAAAACTTTATTATACATTTTTATCCGAAAAAACAATACAAACAATTTAAATGGCTAACAGGGTGTGAAAATATACGTAAATTATTTTGTTGGCCTTGTTTACTTTTTGAAAATGAAAAAGGTCTCTGGAATAAAACTGGTTTTTGCAATTTAAACAATTTCCATAAAAAGACACATCATGTCCAAAGCGCATTTGCAGGCCGTCATAAAAGAAAAAGTCTTCGGCAAAACCAGAATTGAACACGCCCTTAATAAACAGTTGGAAATTAGTCACCGCCAACACAATGAACTAGTCGATAAAAATAGACAAATATTAAAAAGACTTATCGATGTTGTTTGTTTTCTCACAGAGCACGAATTGGGATTTAGAGGTCATGACGAAACAAGGGTTCCTTCAAATAGAGGAAATTTTCAAGATTTACTTAGTTTAATGGCTAAATATGATGATTGGTTAAAAAATCATTTAGAGCAGTCTAGCGTTTTTCGCGGAACGTCGAATCGAATCCAGAATGATTTAATTTCCGCTGTTGCAACCATTATTTTAAAAAGAATTAAGCAGGAGATTGGCGAGGCGCGGTTCATTGCTATTGTTCTGGAAGAAACAACTGATATCACTAATTTTAGCCAATTATCTATAGTAATACGCTACGTTAAAACAGATGAAAGTATTCAAGAGCGATTTTTAGGTTTTAAGAATGTGTGCGAAAATCTTAATAACGGCTGCTTTTTTCCGTTGTCCACAAACAATTGCCCAAAGTAGCTCCTATTAGGTGGAACTATAATGGAAGACTTGTGTTAACAGTATCTGAAAATCGCGAATCACTGATTGACCTATTTGAGAATATAATAGAAAATAATGAAACGTGGGACTCAGGAGCAATAAATTGTTCGAGGGGCTTTTTGGACTGCTTGAAACGAGATTTTAATTTTAATTATTTTTTGAACATATTTTCAGAAATATTTCCATTCTCGGACAATGTTTTTAATATATTACAAACTAAAACAAATGATATTGCTTTCTGCCTAAAAAAAGTGGATGATTTTAAGTCCATGTTAAGCCAAAAAAGAGATGACTTTGACCTATTTTGGGAGAAAACGATGACGTTAAATGTAGAGCCACAAGCCAAGCGTCTTCGAACAGACAAAGTGGGAGATGTTCAAACATCATATAGACGCCTCTTTTGTGAAATAATCTATCAAATTCAGCAACAAATAAACTATAGATATAAATTCGACAAGTAGCTTTTTCATAATATTTTTTTAACATTTCATTAGGCCGCCATTCTGTTTTTGACATACTCGATTTTTACCAAATTATTATCAGATCGTCCCCATATGACTCTTAATTTTTTAACAAAATTTAAAGTCAATCGGCGTAGTTTTTAAGCTATGCCGCGAACTGACAGACAGACAGACAGCAGACGGTCCTACAGAATTGATGAAACATATTTTTTGCCATCTAGGAACGCTAAAACGTGAAGATATGTAAAACCTGAGAGGGTGATTTTTTTTTTGGCCGCAATTTTGCTCCATCTTGAATTAGTACCACAATTTTATTAGTTGACCCCTAAAGCACCATTAGCTATGGCACATAATTTAAAATCAATCCATTAAGTAGTTTTTCAGGATGAATTTTTATATATTTTATTAAGCCACGATTTTATTTCGCTATCTTGGCTTCATACCAAAATGTTACCAGTTGATTCCAATAAAATACTTGACGTTGCAAAATTTGAGATAAACTAGATGAGTAGTTTTGTAATAGTTTTTTTTAACATTTCACTAAGCCACCATTTTGTTTCGTCATATTGGATTTTTACCAAAATCTTACCAGGTCATCCTCATATGATTCTTAATTTTTGACCAAATTTTGAAGTCAATCGGGTAGGTAGTCTTTAAGCTATGCGCCGAACTGACAGACAGACAATCACACGGAAAGACCGACGGACGGACCGACGAAGTTGATAAAACATGTTTTTTGGCGTCTAACGACGCTAAAACATAAAGATGTGTTAAAGTAAGAGGGTGACTTTTTCACGATTACATAAATTTTATTTGGCCGCCATTTTGTTCGGCCATCTTGAATTCAAATAAAATTAATCAAATCAATTGTTATTTCATAAGTCTTGTATTACAAGTATTGAAATAGTCAAATTTAAGATAAAAAATAGTTAGTAATTAATTAAATCACTAAAAATAATCATAAGTAAACTATAACCTACATTTAAGTTTAAAGTACAATTTAAAGTATAAATAAAGAAAAATACCAAAACCAAGAACAACTGTAGAGACATAAAAAAAATAGTAACAGTAAATGCAAAAAAAAACAGCATAACAATAGAAGAATGTTTTAAAAATTGTGTCTTTAAAACATTTAAAACTAGACCATTCAAATCACATCAGGTCTGCATCTCCCTGACACAAGCACCCGCCCTGCCATAAAGGCCAGCGATATCCCGATCAGCGATAATCGACGACGCATCGTCAGCAAAAAGTGTCAAGAGTCTCTGGTGTACGTTTGAAGGAATATCATTTATTAAAATTAAAAATAGAGTTGGCCTCAGAACACTTCCTTGGGGTACACCTGTTCCGACCTCCATATCAGCAGAAACCGCGTCAGCGACCCTGACCCTCTGCACTCTATTTTCTAAATAGCTCTTTAACCACGAATTGCCACTACCCTACTAGAAATATATATTATGTAAACATGGATACTTGATAGCTCACTCGACACGTCTTTCAAAAGGCTATCTCGTACATCATCGACGCATCATGACCGTTTAGAGCAGACGGACATTATAATGTTCTTAATCTCCTCACTACTTATACGGAATAAATAAAAGGTTTCACTATTATTATTACATATATTTAAGTTGTAAGTAGGCTGTACGTTTCTATTTGAGACTAGTTTTTGTATACTTTCATTAAAAAATAAATTAAATGAGTAAGCTATATCTTGATTGTTAAAAGCGATTTATTTTCGTCCAACACTTGCATTAGTGTACTTTTTTTAGATTTAGTACTCATATTATTGTTTATTACATCACAAGAAGGTTTAGAAACATTACTGCTCATAGCTATGTAACGATCATTATATGATTTCTTTGCATTCAAAATATTTAGTTCATGTTTCTTTTTCAGTACTTTATACTTTTCTTTAATGATTTTAACATTTTATGAAAGCGTTTTAAAATGACACCTTCCTCAGTTAATTGAGGAGTTATCCAATTATTTTTGGTATTGGTTTTCCTTTGTTTTACATCTATTAGTGGAAAAGCTTCGTTAAACATGTCATAAAAAGTCTTAAAAAATACATCAAATATTCTGTCCGTTTGCTCTTATTCCCTAACAGAATACCATATCTCCTTAGATATTAAATAGTGAAAGAAGTTTTATTAGTACCACTATTTTACTAATGATTCCTTATATCACAATTAGTTACGGCACGCAATTTGAAATCAAACTATCAAGCAGTTTTTTCAGGCTGAATTTTTAAATATTTTATTAAACCGCCTTTTTGTTCCGCCATCTTGGATTCGTACCAAAATGTTACCAGTTGATTCCAACATAATACTTAATGTTTTTGCAAAATTTGACATAAATTGGATGAGTAGTTTTTTAATAATATTTCTTTAACATTCCACTAAGCCGCCATTTTGTTTCGCCATATTGGATTTTTACCAACATATTACCAGGGCATCCCATATGATAATTTTTGACCAAAATTTGAAGTCAATCGAGTAAGTAGTTTTTTAGCTACGCCGCGAACAGACAAACAGACAGACAGACCGACGGAATTGAGAAAATATGTTTTTCGTTATCTAGAGACCCTGAAACGTGAAGATCTGAGAAAACCTCGGAGAGTGTTTTTTTTTACTATTACAATACTTCTCTTTTACGAGGGAAGTAAAAATTCAATGTTTTTTCTATTTTTTGCTCTACTTCGGTAAAAATTAGTTCAATTAAACATTTTTCAAACTGCATTTCGGGTTTTCAGCTAAATATTCCCGTAGGAAATATATCAGTTTTTCAATTTGTCGACAATTACCAACGTTGAATTCTATTATAATTGGCGGTATTTTTTTTTCCAAAAAGTACATCGATGTCCGAGGTTTTGCCCAAAAACTGATCCTATCGGATAAAAACCAATGAAATTTCAATTTTTTGAAAAAATTAATATTTTTACTTTGAAACCGAATATTTCTGGCTCTATTTACGTCTTTCACAGAACTGGAGCAGATTTAAAAACTTTAATAAATTTTCTATAACTTTCCAAATTAAATTTCATTTTCACAACATTTAGATATAGGACATACAATTTATACGTATGAAATCTCCGTAAGTAGAATATTCTCAGTCTAATTATAAATAAAAGTAAATGTTTCTTCATGTTACATAATAATTAAATATTACCCAGTAAGAATTTAAAATATCCGGTATGTATCTATAAGTTGTCATAATTTATTACTAATGCATGACCAGGAACCACACCCAAAACTAGTTAGTATATTACGCCTACCAGCCAAAACGAAATTGAGCTGGTTGTGGTTGTGTT
The DNA here is from genome assembly GCA_030620095.1 of Kuschelorhynchus macadamiae. Taxonomy (NCBI): domain Eukaryota; kingdom Metazoa; phylum Arthropoda; class Insecta; order Coleoptera; family Curculionidae; genus Kuschelorhynchus; species Kuschelorhynchus macadamiae. Next base: position 1,147,891 of record JAUTXW010001615.1, read on the forward strand.
ATAAAAAATGTCATTTATGGGAAAACGTTGGAACCACTTCCGGCGAACTACATCTTCAGGCATCTAATAGAAAGAGACATTGCGTTTATGGACTAGTTTTTCCCGTATATGTATTGATACAAAGCGTGGAATGACAAACATTACCTTATAAGATACCTTAAACAGTTGTTGTTGCATGGAGGTATTTATACGAATATTTATTTTACAAGAGTTTATATGGCATTTCCTATCATTTCTTGAGATTTGTAAAATGTTAGTAATTTTGTCAATTGAAGCTATCTACACTGTAATAGCTCGTTTCTAATTGTTATGTATTCTATACTAAAATTACAAAAATTATTTGAAATTAAACAGTTAACAGTTTATAGTCACTTTTGTTGCAAGGTGCTTTTTAGAGAGCGAAGACAATTCCCATAACTCATACATCTTGATATTCCGAATTGAAACTAAAATATAAAATAGCAAACAAATGTGACGTTTTTGACGAATCTAAACTTGAATAATACTTGTATAAGAACCATAAAAGTTGTCCAGGTCTGCTATATGTGCTAAATTGTTTATGTGATTAATTAAGCAGCAATATTTGTGTTACCCAGATGTTCTGCACGGCAAAAAAAATCGGTAAAATTCCTTTACCTGGAACTTCACTCAGTATGAATTTTTTTTCTTTTTATTAGGAATAGTGAACCAATTTAGATCAGTACAGGGTGTCCAGATTTGGTTGCAAAAGCTACCCTGCTTATTTTTGAAGATAGAACCTTGCGGTTTTCACGAACCTGAGCTAATTTTTTGTGAACTTCATGAAGCCGTAAACAAAATGTTCATAGCCTTCTTCGTTTATGAGATACAGGGCGAAATAGAAAATTTTGCATTTAGTATGACAATCCACAATAATAAAATAAAAACAGTAAACATATATGGGACAGAGAAATTTTCAGACTGAATGTCGATGTGAGATTATTATTGTTATTGCTATGGGTGACTTCTTCTGTAAATTTTTTCTAAGATTTAATTAGATTATAAGGTATCTGTTACACAAAACTGGAATTCCTTTTAAATATTATTATTTTAGGATGTTGTAATATATTTTACTAAGACGTTTTATTTCGGTTTTTGAGTTTATAGCTTTCCAGTTAGAGTTATTTTTAATTTCAATCATTTCCAAGAACTTTTGCTTTTTTGTATGATTTTCTGTTCTTAATATCTTAGTGTTTTCATAGTTAAAAGTATGATTTTTTTCTTGACAGTGGTCAGTAAGGGAGGTCTTATTTTTTTTGTTGTATTTGTGGCTGTTAATTCTATTTTTCAAATATTGACTGGTTTGACCGATGTAAACGCCATTGCAATTTTGACATGGGATTTCATAAACCACGTGAGATTTTTTAGTAGTTGTTATCCTTTATGTGCGATTGTAATGTTATGAGGCTAGTATATTTTTTAACTTTTCTGATAGACCCTTAACATATGGCAAAGAAAGATACTTATTTTTTTGTTTTTGGTGTTCCGAAGGATTTGTTTTTTGTAGTTGATTGTAAAAAATATGAATACGTTTTTTGAAAAAAAATGGTGTTAATTAGACGATCAGGATAGTTGTTTCATTTGAGTGCATCTTTTGCTTTTTTTATAGCATTTTGTCTAAATTCTGTGTCAGATAATTTAATTGCGCGATCAGCAAGTCGTATGATAACTGACTTTTTTTGTGAAAATGGATGTTGGGAGTTAAAATTTAGGTATCTAGAGGACCATGTTTCTTTAGTATACCATTCTGTTTGTATAAAATTGGTTTTTCGGTGCAACGCTAAGTCTAAAAAATTTATTTTGTTATCTTTTTCTATTTCGATTGTGAATTTAGGTTTTTTATGGTAACCATTAAATTGTTCTAGTATATTTAGATGGTTGTTTTTTGGTATTGCTAATATACACTACATACGCTATAAACTCAATACCCGAAATAAAACATCTTAGTAAAATATATTACAACATCCTAAAATAATAATATTTAAAAGGAATTCCGGTGGAGCAGATACCTTATAATCTAATTAAATCTTAGAAAAAATTTACAGAAGAAGTCACCCATAATAACAATAACAATCTCACATCGACATTCTACTGCAAAATTTGGGATGATAATTATAAATATTAGGATTTTTGTTGTTGTTTATTAAAATAGACCCATACTATTTATATTTTTGAGAAGCTTTTATCAATTGCTGGACAAAAATACAGGGTGTCCCATTTAAAAAAACACAACTTTGGGTCATATCTAAAAAATAACAACTTAAATGAAAAATATGACTACGCCACTGGATCCAGCGTAGAAAACTGCATAAGTAGCAATTTTTCCCTTTGCGTTAAGTTAAAGGATAACCGAGATACGAGGGGGTCCCAAAATGCAAAATTTTCTATTTCGCCCTGTATCTCATAAACGAAGAAGGCTATCAAAATTTTGTTTACGGCTTCATGAGTTTCACAAAAAATTAGCTTAGGTTCGTGAAAACCGCAAGGTTCGATCTTTAAAAATAAGCGAGATACCCTGCTTTTGCAAACAAATCCGGACACCCTGTACATAATTATTTAGGAATATGTATATACTGTCTTATCAAATATTTTTATTAGACCCCATTTTGTTTTAATATATTGGATTCTTACTAATATTTTACCAGTTTCTACCTATGCCACACTTGATTTTGGGCATAATTTAGAATGAATTCAATAAATAGTTTTCAGATTGAAACACACCGCAATATTGTTACGTCCTGTTGAATTTAGTTTATTCTTATATTTAAGTTTTCTCCAAAATTTACATTCAATTGATTAAGAAAATTTTTTTTACGTTAATGTTTATAACAGGTTATTTGGCTGTCATTTTGTCCCGCTATCTTTAATTCGCAACTCAACTTTTTCAGCTTATCTCTATATCACACTTAATGCTTGCAAAAAAATTGAAATTAATCCAGAAAGTAGTTTTTTCAGACTGGCTTTTTAAATATTTTATTAGGTCGCCATTTTGTTCTTGGATTCGTACCAAAATTTTACTAGTTGATTTCTATATAATACTTGATTTTTGTGCAAAATTTGAGATAAATTGGATAATTAGTTTTTTTAATAATAATTTTTTTAACGTTTCACTGGGCCACCATCTTGTTCCGACATATTGGATTTTAACCAAAATATTACTAGGTCACCTCCATATAAGCCTTAATTTTTGACTAAAATTTGAAGTCAATCTGATGAGTAAAACTACTCAGCTACGCGGCGAACTGACAGACAGGCAGACAAAGCTACAGGTGGGCCGACGGAATTGATAAAACATATTTTTTGGTATCTAGGGACGTTAAAACGCGAAGATATGTAAAAGCTGAAAGGGTGATTTTTTCAGATTACAACAATTTTATTTGGCCGCCATTTTGTTCCGCCATCTTGAATTAATACCACAGTGTTACTGGTTCAACTCTATACTACCAAAATTTACTGAATAAAAATATAAGTTGCGGCACTCGAACACGTGACTCGATTTACCTATTCCTCGCGTCCCGCCCCGGATACATTCTGGATACCGGTCGGGTCTCCGGCACATACACAGTTGGTCAGGCTTCGTGATCGCGCCAGTTTGTTATTGTGCTATATAGTGAGACAAAAATGTTTTATTTCTTTGACAAATATGAGCCAATATGCCTATTAGATTTTGCTCTGTAGATGGTTGTAAAAAACATGTTTTATCAATTCCGTCGTGTCGTCTGTCGGTCTGTCTATTAGTTCGCGACATAGCTTAAATTAAATAATATAATAATAATAAAATAAACTCGGTTGACTCCAAATTTTGACCAAAAATTAAGGGTCATATGAGGATGACCTAGTAATATGTTAAAAAAAATTGTTAGAGTGGTATATTATTTCGGGTTAAGATCCAGTAAAAAAAGCAAGTCTTTTTTTAAATTGTCGATGTTTCCCAACTTTATTGTTGCATCTTCAGAACACATATAGATTCTATATCCTGCATAAAACCTATATTATCAGTCTTTACCTACTACGTTGGACTGCAGATATTTCCCAGATATTAAGTGTCTAAATGGTTTTCGTTAACGATCCTCTTGTTGTTATGTTAGACGTGTATTATTTGGGGTTGGGATCCAGTAAAAAAACAACAGACTTTTTTAAACTGCCGACGTTTCGCTATTTTATTGTTGCATCCTCAGGACACATATAAATTCTAAAACCCACATTATCAGTCTTTACCTATTATGCTGGTCCGCAGATATTTCCCAGATATTAAGTTTCTAAATGAGTTTCGTTAACGGTTTTCTTGTTGTTACGTTAAAATAGTGTATTATTTGGGGTTAGGAAATATCTGAGGACCAACCAAATACAAGGCCCATTAACTCTATTAGGTTACCTCACTGAGCAGCTATCGGGCAAAGGTGAGGCGGGGGTCTGACAAGGGGGCAGTTTATTGCTTATTCAGCTTGACCTTTTCATTGCGATAGATGTCAGTTGTGTTTTTCAGAGTATTTTCTTTTTTTAAGACATTTTCGTCTTTCTATGTAATAATATGTCAATATTTTAAAAGACTTTACGTAAATTATGAGTAAGGTATCAATGAAAATAATTACAAATAGACACAACAACATAAACCTAGATGCCCCAAGACTATTCGTAAGACAAAGGTTTTTTATAAGAAGGAAAAAAAAGGTAAAAAAGGAAGCCATTCTGAAGCTGTATAAAAAATAAGAAAAATTATTAACTCAATTTTTAATTTGTTACCGTTGAAGCATACATTACGTGCTGATTTATTTCATATTATTAAAATAGATGTTTGAACAGTTAAATAATTGTATTTACTGCAAATAGCATACCTGTAGTTAATAAAATATGAAAAATACTTATAATATACATAAGGTGTCCACATAGTGTGTTCTCGGTTGATATCTTGGTACCGGTTAGAAATAGAGAATAAATTTATGGTAGGTTATTAAAAACTAAATCAGGAAAGCGCAAACAGCTTTGTTCTAATTTGAACCGTTTAGACTCTACAGCTGTTCAAAATTGAAAATCCCAAGTTTTTAAATATTAATATTTCGAAAACAATTAAGTGTAGGCCTATGGACAATACATGAAGTAGACGTAAAATTTTAGATACAAGTCGAAAATGTAATAAAATATAGGGTGTTTCGTATATAAAAAACTATTTAGGTAGGTATATAAGTCATCATATATACTAATATTTATATTTAAACTTTTTCTCTATCTCTAACCATTATCACCAAAACCGAGAACACAATAATGGGACACGTTGTATAAAAAATGTACATTTTCTAAAGTTATACAACTATTTGTCATGCTAAAACTTTTTATGAGAATATTTTTTGAAACTTTAAAAATACATCATATTTTTTTGAAATACAATGCGAACTTTTTGAAATGGAAAAAAAACTTGGTTAAAATTTAAACCCACATCCCTAAACCTAAATTTGAAATTGTAATAACTTATATCTTGAAGGCTGCATTTTATTGTAACAATAAAGTTTCAATTTTCAACAATAAAAGATTAATATATGTAATTAATCGCCCACAGAAGATATATTGACAATGCCGTGCTAAAGCAAGCCGGTCGCCGAGTGACGTAGATCGCGTGTTGGGATAGGTCAAGATCGCTCGAGGCAACTTATAGAGTTAATGAGCCTTGCTGATAATATGGGTTTCAATTTAAGATAGCGAAACGAAATAATGGCAAAATAATTTTTTTAAAAAATCATCGTAAAGAAATTTTATTCAATTGACTTTAAATTTTGCAGAAAAATAAATTAAATGTGCAATGTGTATGTGTCAATGTAAAAACTATTTATTGAATTTATTTTAAATTATGCCCAAAAGTCAAGTGTGACGTAGGTAGAAAGAAAAAAATATCATGAAACAAAATGGCGGCCAATAAAAATTAAAAGTATATGTAACACTTATATACCGTGACTATGTACTGAAGTAAACTGAGTCACACTTCACTACAACAAATCGAAAAAAATGAGAGAAGTTCCGGGTAAAGGAAATTTACCGTTTTTTTTTTATTTATATAATAAAAATATTGTATTCTTAAATTCGACTAGCAGGTAAGTAACAATTTAATATTAAATTCAGTATATTCAAATAACATTTAAGCCAAACTACTTTTAAACAGCTCGGTAATAGGAGGCAGTGTCGATGGAGTTTGAAACTAGACGGCTCATCTTTTATCTGCGATTTTCAAAATGCCGACGGCGGCCCAGTGCTGCAACTTATATTTTTATTCAGTAAACTTTGATACTACAATTAGTTATGGCACACAATTCGAGTAGTTTTTTCAGGCTGACTGTTTAAATATTGGGTTAAACCGCTTGTAATACTTGATTTTTGTGCACGGATAAGTAGTTTTTTAGCTATGCCGCGAACAGACCGACCGACAAATAGACCGACGGAATCGAGAAAACATGTTTAAACGTACAGATCTGAAAAACTCTCGAAGGGTGAGTTTTTACGATTAGAATACTTCCCTTTTATGAGGGAAGTAATAAATGTCATCAAATAAATGCCCAATTTTATTAAAGTAAAATCAATATACACATTTTTATTTTTTTCAATTTAAATTAACATAAAGCATTGCTTTATTAAAAAAATAAAGGTTGCCGCTAATTTTTTAAGCTTTCATATTGCCCCGTCGTATTGGATTGACGAGAAAATTTTATTAAGCCATTTTGTATTTGTACTAGTACCAAAATGCTACCTGTTCATCTCTTTAATTTTGTACAATTGATAATTGTACAAAATTTATAGTTAATTGGATAAGTTGTTTTTGACAATGATATGTTATCAAACAGCAATTTTTTCTGCTATATGCTATATTTGATTCTTAGCAAAATTTTAACAGTTTACTTACATATCATAGTTGATTTTCCATTTTCTTAGAGAAAAAAAAGTTTTTTTCACACAGATTTTTGAATTTTTTATCAGCAAGTCTTTTTGTTTTGTCAATTCAAACAAAATCTTGTTTGTTTATTTCTACATCAAGCTAGACTCATGTGCAAAATTTAAATTCAAATAAGTAAGCAAATTTTCACACCGATTTTTTAAATATTTATTAGGCTGCGATTTTTTTCTGTTTATTATCTTTTAAAATATTATATTATGTTAAAGTCACATTTGATTTATATGCAAAATTTTAAATCGATTAAATTGAAATTGAAGTATTTTTTGCACTGATTTTTTAAACAATTTATTAGGCAGCCATTTTGTTCCGCCATATTTGATACGCAACATAATCTTACCAGCTTTTTGAACGTCACCCTTAATTTATGTTTCAAATTTCAAGTTAATTGAGAAAGCAGTTTTTATCCTGATTTGATAATGTTAGGATAATTTATTACACGCAAGAAGTAAAATTTAAAGATGTGCAACTAAATACTAATTTTAGAAAACATGGTTCTTGGGATTAGACCATGTCAAACTAGAATTATTATTTGACGTTTCGCCATCGATTGCACAAGGCATTTTCGGGGATGTTTACTCTACGAGATCTGTAGAGAGAATGAGCTTGGCGCGCAAAAAGACCTAATGTGTGTTGTGATCTTGCGACCATTGTTCATAAGAGGATATAGTCTAGCCATAGCTCTGCCGGTCTTTATTCGAGTCTGTTCAATATGGGGCTTCCATGTTAGCCCCTTATCCATAGTCAGCCCTAGATATTTGACCATGTTTGTCCACGGTATGTCTGTTCCTTCTAGGTTTATAGCCACTGGGGGCGTCATCCTCATCTTTTGGAAGAGAGTGGCCTAGCTTTTCTGCGCGTTTATTTTGATCTTCCAAGTGATACACCAGTCACTTATCAGATCTATCTCTTCCTGCAATCTCCTGCATATTATTCCTGGATGTCTATGGCTGACCGCTATAGCGCTGTCGCCAGCGTATAGTGGCTAGAGAAGTGGTGTGTGTCTTTGGGATGTCATGTGTATATACGTTATATAAGTGCGGTCCTAACACAGATCCTTGGGGCACACCCGCTTCTAGTCTCCTTTGTGTCGATCTCGAGTTTTTAACTCTGACACTTGCCGTTCTATCTTTAAGATAGTGGGCTATCAGTTTGCAAGTTTTAGTTGCAAATCCAGCATCTTGCATTTTGTACACAAGTCCTCTATGCCATATTCTATCGAATGCTCTGGCTACGTCAAGGAAGACCATGCCAGTAGCCTCTTTTACGTTGAAACCGCTGGTGACAGTTTCAACCATTCTTAGGGCTTGTAGTTCGATAGAATGTCCGCTAGGGCTGTTGTTTCATCTTTGATCCTGGTGATCAAGATTCTTTCGGTGACCGTGACTTTGTATTAAGATCGTGTGATGTAGGCAGTAACCTGCATTTCTATTAAAGTATTTTGTATATTTAAATATTTCAGTAGACTCTCTAATATTTTGTTTATAAAATCCTAGAACTGACCCTAGTCCCTTGGTTTTTTTTACATTCATGATACGTCCAGTGGCATGCGGGTGTTCAGCTACAGCAAATTGAACAATTTGTTTTTTTTTATACATTGTTCATATTCCTTTAATCTAATGAATATTGAGTTTCCTATTTTTCCCACTTCTCGACAGGCGCAAGGAATTTAATATACTCCTTGTGTTTGAAAAGGTACAACATCTTCGATCGCAAGCATTGTCCAATCTTTCAATGTGTATTAAAGATTGTACGTGTTGGACCGCCGAAGTAGTAGTCCTATTTTGTCTGTAGTGCCGTATATGTAGAGAAGAACAACACTAAGCGAGAAACCTAAATACTGGTTCAGATATGTAGATGATACTTTTGTTGTTGTTTCTGGACCATCTTAGTCAACAACATCGTAATATTAAATTCACAATGGAAATTGAATCTAATGGAACAATTTCCTTTCTGAAAATTGAATTTTTAAAATTGTGAATTTTTGATCGAAGGAAGGAAAAAGGTATATTGGAACATTCTGTATATAGAAAATTGATGCATACAAATAGATAATTCAACAAAATTCCAACCACCATCCAGCACAAAAGAAATTGGTTATTAACTCACTAATTATTAGAGCCATTTCGATTTCTGATAAAGATTCTCTAACATAGGAAACTGCATGAGCGAGGCTCTGAAAGGGATTGCTATTGTACTGAAGATATTACGCGTTCAATTAAAAGATATAGTAATCCAACTCCTCAAATGAGGATGATAAGGAGCCACCGTTAAATGGTGCTATTTTTCCCTATATTAAATGGCACTGCAGACGAAATAGGACGATTACTTCGGCGATCCAACATACGTGCAATCTTCAATAAACATAAAAAGATTAGACAACGTTTGCGATGCCCGAAAGATATTGTACTTTTCCAAACAGAAGGAGTATATAAAATTCCCTCCTGCGGAGAAGTGTATGTGGGAGAAACAGGACGCTCAATAGCCACTAGACTTAAGGAACATGAACGATGTATTTAAAAAAAAACAAATTGTTCAATCTGCTGTCGCCGAACACCAGCATACCCACTGGATATATTATAAATGTAAAAGAAACTAGTGTCGTGTTGAAGATTTCAGATATACAAAAAACTTCATATAGTTAAGGGTTACGATCTACATTACACGTGGAAACCGATTTTAACACAGCCTTCGAGCTCATTTAGTGTTCAGATTTCATGGAGTAAAGACCTAAAAGATGCCTTGTGCATCGAAGACAAAACGTCCGACAATAATTCCAATTTAACGAGGTCTAATCCCAAGAACCATGAGATCTTAATTGACCAAAACTGTGAAAGCTTCCGTTCTGTGTTAATACTAATTTTATTGCAATATTATCAGATAGCGATTTCTACATCTAAAATATTTTACCTTCATCAAACAATTATTTGCATTAATAGTTGTTAATTTTATTACCTATAAAGATAAAGTTACACGAACTTTTCGTATTATAATGAATTTAAAACATCATTATTACCTTTTCAATAAAAGAAGTCATTTGTCATAAAAATATAGTTTATCATAGATACCATCTGGACAGTACATTTAATAAAAGTGGCAATTTATAATGTTTATTACAATGTGACAGTATTGATAAGGATCTTAATTTATTATAAAGAATTCTTTTTGAAGATTTTCCTTTTTTTTATTAAATTTAGTCTCGTGGTATTTGGGTGAAAGGATTTTTGTCTCGTGACTAGATGTTTAAGAAATGCAATATTAATTTTCGAAATAGCATTTAATAATAATAATTTAACAACTTTTATCTCTTGTGAAAGAACTTGTTTTGAATATAGATAGATGCATTTTAAATTTATTAATTTTATGGTAAGCGTTTTTGAGCTTTTTTGCAATGTAAATGTATCAATAAAAAAATAAATACGTTATTTATAACCGAGCTACAATCTCATGTAAGGTCAAGGAATGTTTATATCAAGGTATTAGTAATTAAAAAAATCATGGATCTTGGGATTATACCGTTTCAAAATGGAATCATTGTCCGACGTTTCGCCTTGGATTGCACGAGGCTTCTTCAGGGATCTCTACTTCACTTTGTCGAAACATTGAATAGTAATAAGAATAGGAATAACAATAATAATAAGAATAATGACTTTTATTTCAAAATAAATAAAGAATAGAATAAATGCCTGTTCTTACACCCACCCCTAATCTAGCAGATAAACACATCCTATTAGTAAATTAACATATTATAAATAAGAAAAAAGAAACACGATTCAATGTTATACAAAAAGTATTAGTTATGCACATACAAATTTATCAGCCATATACAAATATATATTATGAAATATATAAGGTAACAATAAATAATAATAATATATAAATGATTGTTCAGAAAATAACTTTTTAAAAACATATTGTTTAAATGCAGTTTTGGACGTAATATCCTTAATATTAGTAAGCTTATTCATTATGTTTATAATTTGATATTAGTAAGCTCATTCATTATGTTTACAATTGAGAACGATCGCTTATAAATTTCTGTTAAGTGGAGATGATCTCGAAGAAACCTAAGTCGCCTATTTAACCATCGGTTTCCACGTATGATGTAGATTAAAGCCCGTGTCTTTAATAAAATTGTGCTTATAATGCCTATAAACTTCAATAGATTCTCTAATTTTAGGTTTATAGAATTCCGAAACCGATGCAAGAACTTCGGTTTATTTTAAATTTATGACAGGTCCATTGGAGTGTTGTTGTTTATATTCAGCAGATTGTACAATCTGTTTTTTTCTAATATATCGTTTATGTTCCTTACGCTATAGATCGTCCAGTTTCTCCAACATAGGCCGGAGACCACAGTTTTGGTGATTGCAAACATTGTTCAATTTTCTTGTGTTTGTTAAAGATTGCAGGTATGTTGGATCGGCGAAGTAACTTTGAGATCTTGTCAGTGTGCATAAATGGAAGAACTACACTTCCTATCGGTAATTCCTTATATAATTGACCGTCAATATTCTCAGTGAAATATAATAATAATAGTAATAATAAGTCTTTTATTAAGCATCGTTACAGTATTTTTACAGAGGCAAATTGAAATGATTATTAATAAGATTAAGTTGTAAAAAGAGAGAGACTAAACTATCCCTGGCGAAGTCTAGCCCCAAGGCTACCCTCACTCAACCAAGTAACCAAGTGTCCATCCCTTAATTAAAGTAAAATTGTATATATTTTTAGATAGCATTGTTTTATTATTTCTAGTAAATATATTAAGTATTTTAGACAGTATATTAAAGGTTAGAAATCGCAAGAATGTATAAACAAGGATCCGGCAGAAATCCACAGGCATCTCGCCACAAAGCTCAGTAGACACTCGTCTACAACACACCAGCTTGCTGACTTAACAGATTAATATGCAGTTTATATTTAAATTTGTTTATGTTGAACAGTTCAAATTCTTCTGGCAAAGAATTATAGAAATTAATGGCGTGAAAGGAAAAGCTTCTCTTGAACATTGAAGTTTTATGTTGTGGCATTGTGAATTTGTTTTTAAATCTTATATTTCTAGTATGAATATTCTCTCTAGGAATAAATTTATTTTATTTTTAAGTAAATTCGACGAGTTTACAGATTTTAATGTTTTATGAACAAAATTGCCGAGGTGATGAACGATTATTAATGTCGAGCCATTTGCATTTGCAGCCAATTTTTCCTAAAACCACACGGGAAATCAAGAATTAGTTTTTCTCTAGTTAAAAATTTGCGTTTAAGGAATTTTTTCCAAAATTTTGGAGCTTGTTGGCAAGATGCTTATAATCCCAAGTCAGAGTAGTTTGTTGGGTTATTAATTTTGGGGAATGGTATACCCTTCGCAATAATGCTATTAATAATGTGGAGAATAACTAAACTAAACTAAAACTAAAATAAATGAAATAAAGGGATTGCATAACTTTAACATTTTTGAATTTATACCATCTGTGCCTTGTGCGTTTGTTGAAATGTTGTTCAAGAAAAGGTGTATATCTTCCTCAGAGGCCAACAAAAAATTTTAATTGATATTCGGGGTTATGCTAGTCAGTGACGGCTGACAATTTTTGCATTTCAGTCGCGTGCTTTAAGTGGGGGCGGAAGCTATCATTGGAGTAGGTTCTTTGTTTGAACGGCTATCCGTGTGTTGTGTGATACGTACGTCATGTCGTGCATGGTGCGATATGAAAGACAATAATACGGACGTGGATATGCAAATACCGTCAACTTGGGCTGTTGGTAATAACGTTGAAAATGTTGGAAATTTAGTAAGAAGAGTGTGTGTGAATGTGTGGTGTGTCTTAATAATAAAGGGATTGTCAACATTAAACTTCGCTGATAAGCTTCAAATAATTTCCAAAGGAAGGACAAAACCGCCTATGAAAAGTTTAACCAAAAAAATAAAAAACTGTATTAGACATTTTTATCCGGAAAAACAATGCGAACAATTTAAATGGCTAACAGGGTGTGAAAATATAAGTAAATTATTTTGTTGGTCATGTTTACTTTTTAAAAATGAAAAAGGTCTCTGGAATAACACTGTTTTCCGATTTAAACAATTTCCATAAAGCTGTAAAAAGACACATTATGTCCAAAGCGCATTTGCAGGCCGTCATAAAAGAAAAAGTCTTCGGCAAAACCAGAATTGAACACGCCCTTAACAAACAGTTGGAAATTAGTCACCGCCAACACAATGAACTAGTTGATAAAAATAGGCAAATATTAAGAAGACTTATCGATGTTGTTTGTTTTCTCGGACAGCACGAATTGGGATTTAGAGGTCATGACGAAACAAGGGTTTCTTCAAATAGAGGAAATTCTCAAGATTTACTTAGTTTAATGGCTAAATATGATGATTCCTTAAAAAATCATTTAGAGCAGTCTAGCGTTTTTCGCGGAACGTCGAATCGAATCCAGAATGATTTAATTTCCGCTGTTGCCACCATTATTCTAAAAACAATTAAGCAGGAGATTGGCGAGGCGCGGTTCATGGCTATTGTTCTGGACGAAACAACTGATATCACCAATTTTAGCCAATTATCTATAGTAATACGCTACGTTAAAACAGACGGAAGTATTCAAGAGCGATTTTTAGGTTTTAAGAATGTGTCCGAAAATCGTACAGCAGATGCATTATATACCGTAGTTTATAACGTTACTAAAGAAACTAATGGAGAAAAAAAATTAGTTGCTCAAAGCTATGATGGAGCTGCAGTGATGGCAGGACAATTAGGGGGTCTGCAAGCTAAAGTTCGAGAAAGTTCCCCAAGTGCTGTGTTTGTCCATTGTTTTGCTCATAAATAGTTTTATCCCAGTATTTTTTGTTACTTTAAGTGGCATGGCTGCTTTTTTTTCCAAGTCAACAAAACGTACACAAGCTTTGGACTCCATTGTCCACGAACGATTGCCGAAAGTAGTTCCTACTAGTTGGAACTATAATGGAAGACTTATGTTAACAGTATCTAAAAATCGTGAATTACTGATTGAACTATTTGAGAATATAATAGAAAATAATGAAAAGTGGGACTCAGAAGCAATTAATTAATTATTTGTTGAACATATTTTCAGAAATATTTCCATTCTCGGACAATGTTTTTAATATATTACAAACTAAAACAAATGATATTGCTTTTTGCCTAAAAAAAACTGGATGATTTTAAGTTCATGTTAAGCCAAAAAAGAGATGACTTTGACCTATTTTGGGAGAAAACGATGACGTTAAATGTAGAGCCACAAACCAAGCGCCTTCGAACAGACAAGGTCGCAGTTGTTCAAACATCATACAGACGCCTCTTTTATGAAATAATTGATCAAATTCAGCAACAAATAAACTATAGATTAACGGTTTAAATGATTTTAAATTCTTCGAGCTCTGCAATTTTGATGCATTTAAAGGAAAAACTTTTCCAGAAGATGCGTTTAAATCTCTTCTTCTTCATTATGGCCAGTTCTTCGACCGAGTGTTACTGCGATCTGAACTAGAAGTGATTTACGAAACTGATGACATTAGCGCAAAAAATAACGCTAAGGAACTAATGCAATTCTTAAAAGACAAGGAGTTGGAAGATGCCTACACCGAAGTGTCGAAATTGTGGGAATTAGTATTGGCAATACCTGCCACAAGTTCATCAGTAGAACGCAATTTTTCAACACTTAAACGTATAAAAAATTTCGTGAGAAATTCAACGGGGCAGGAGAGACTTTCGCATACATCGTTGTTGTCCATTGAAAATAAACTTCTTCAAAATATGTCGGTGCATCGACGTTTTTATGATGACGTCATAGACGAATTTGCAAAAAATGATCGAAGAATCCAATTACATTACAAATAGTTCAGTTTCTAAAAATTGATTCCCTTTCTTAAAATTTCACCGCACGCCCCTGCATATGGAATAAAGAGGGATTCACTAATTTTGGGAATGTGACGAGCGGTTGTAGTAGGCATGAAGCTTTTTGGAACATATTCAGTGCGCTATTTCGCTGGCAAATTTAACGAAGGGCCTCAATACAATTGAAGAAAAATAGGGAAAATTCAAGGTTGTATATAAGAATGTTTAATGACAATGTTATTCTAAATAGAAGGTTTATGCAGTTATCTATTCGTTCGACTGTTTTTTTGGGTAAACAAGAAATGGCATTTCAAGGGCACATTGAATCTGATTCTTCGGACAATCGTGGGAATTTCAAAAAACTTTTGGACTCCTATATAGACATTCAAGAATACTAAAAAAAGATATCTCCTATTTTTTCTGAAAATTCAAAGACAATTCAAAACGCTCCAAAGTTATGGATAATTAACATCATAAAAAGGTGAAAAAAAAGGCATTTTGGACGTGGCACCCCAAACATTTTCGCCTGCGGCGCTATGCACCTAGATACACTGCGCTTCACCCGTTCTTAAATCCACGAGCCGCCACTGCTTGGTATGTTTATATATTTATTATGCATATTCTAGAAAACTACATATACCTGCCCTTATTTAAACAAGAAAACGTGAAGTGATTATTATTTTCCATCTGCTTAAGTAATCCAGTAATGCCACAAGATTTTGGTACAAGTATGTTAATATTATATCTAAAATTACATAAACAGATACCTATCGTACTTTTATTACCTCACTAACCTATTTTAGCAGGATTGAATCAAATACTTCCTAATTTCTGTAATTAGTCGCATACATATTGCACAACTAATTAATATAATAACGTAATAAATATTGATGCACAAAATGAGCAAAAACAGTGTCACAAATCTGGTTTAGATTGAAATTAGGGAGTGACTAGTATGTAATCTTTCTTGCTGTTAAATAAACCCACCTACTTATGTGATTGATGTATGATCGTTTTTAATGAGGGATATTGCGTGATCAGATTTTTTAAAGTAAGGTATTAAGGATGTTTTATTAGACTGTATGAGCAAAGACTTAGACTATGAAAACATAAGAGGCCCAACTATTTACATTTAACACGGGATCATAGATCGAATTTCTTCCTTCTCCACAGTGGCGTGCCGTGGGTCTAGGGGCAAGGGGGCAAGCGAAATTAAGGGCGGCATTGACCCGGATTAATCAGCTAAATATTCCATCCCTCAAGATGGGTACCCACGGTAGTATTTAGGGGCCATGTGACATCGTAGTGTGTCACGAGATAACAAATAGTAAAATATATTAGGAATCCCATACATCTTAAATATACGAATATCAAAAAAAAAATTAATACATATACGTAATAAAAATCCTACGTGTGTAAACTAAAAATTATAGCGCCAAACGTCTCGTTTTTACGGACTTCAAAGAATCAATAACTTCATCGAAATTAAGTTGTTGTACCTTCTCAGCTTCAATGCTTAATAATGCCAAGTTACTTGTTCTGGTTTGGCTGCTGGTAGATCTTTAATAGTTATTGATCCTCGCAAATCTACTAAAAGAGCGTTCAGCACCAGCTCTACTAGCGGCTATTATAAAAAAAATTCTAAAAAGGTTACACAAAGATGGGTATGATGGTTCTAAATTATTGGAAATTAAGAAAGACAGATATTGTTGGTATGTTATGGTTTGCTCTTCCTTTACTTTACTTATTAGGGCAGAAAAATATTTATATTCATCGACTATAGATGTCCCGATGTCTTTATTATAAAATATTTGTAGATCCATAAGACTTTTTCGATTTTCATCATTGTCCTCCAAATTAGTTGAACAACTAAACTTTTGAGATAATTTTATATAATCTTCAAAACGACGATCCAATGTCTGAATAAAAACGTCTAAAGTTGTGTAAAATAATGACACTTTAAATTTATCTTCTGGACTTTCATGTACATAATCGGGTTGAACCTCATCAAAAAATTTTTTGGACCTTCTAATTCGTTTATTAGTAAGACTATGTAAGAGAGTTTTCCAAAAAGGCAACAGAAATTTAAATTCGAAAGTTTCTATAATATTTAATATTCTCGATGCATCTGCTGTTTGTTGAGCAGTAACGTTTTTTAGTTCTCCGGTTAGAATTTTCTCACAAGTTTCTTCAGTGATATGAATATTAACATAAAATTAATTAACTGCTCTAGAATGACTTGCCCACCTAGTAGTTGAAAGTTTTTCAAAGATAATTTTGCCTCTAAAGTTTGAGAGAGAGTGTTGCTCTTGGGATTTTCTGAAAAGATTTATTCGAGGAAAACTTTCTGTAAAAAAACGTACCTTTTCTAATATACCGAAGAATAACTTGACCTCAGTATTAGAACTTACTGCATCTATGAGAACGAGTTTAAAGTTATGCGCACAACAGTGTATATAGACAGGTTCTGGAACAATATTCTTAATTTTAGACTGAAGCCTATTTAAATGTCCAGATATTACACTAGCTCCGTCATATGCCTGACCACGACAAAGTTTTATGTTAATATTAAGGTTCTTCAGTTCTTCAGTCACTGTAAGGAAATAAGTTTCAGTAGATCCATCAGGAATACCAATAAATTTAAGAAACCTTTCTTCTGGTATACCAAGTTTATTGACAAATTGGCAGGTTAAAGATAACTGTTCCTTTTTATTATAGTCAAGAGTTGACTCTACGATAATAGAAAAATATTTTGCCTGTTTAATATCATTTGCAATGTCAATTAGGACCTCAAGGGCCAGATGATCCAATAGCTCATTTTGTATTCGATTACTGGTATATTTCGAGACTTTGGATGCATTTTCTAAGTGACTTGCGAGCATAACATCATATTTTTTCAAAAGATCGACAAGTTTCGAGAAATTCCCCTTATTTTTTCTTGTATCTGACTCATCGTGGCCTCGTAAGGGTAAAGATTGCTTCGCAAGATACAATATTATATCTATCAACTGTTTTAAAGCTTCTCTATTCTTCAGAATTTCACTTTTTTCTAGTTCCAGTTTGCTGCTGGATGCAGGCTGCACAAGATAGGAAGCTATGGAAGTGACTAAGGGAAGCTTATGTCCAGCAGTAGAACTTAGAGACTAATTGATGATGATGATGATGATGATGATGATGATGATGATGATGAAGTACAGAATACCTATTTTTTCCAAAACTTTAGATAAATACACACGTTATTTGTACCTATGTCAAACACAAAGAAATGATGTAATGTAATAAATGGTAAAAAGAATTTATTTTCTTTGTAATTTGTAATTTGTTTTCTTTTTCAAGGCGCTCTAGCCACAACAGCCCACACCACTGTTCAAAGCTGTATCTTCCAAAAGAATTGAATGTGAGAAATACACGTCATGTTCCTGGACAGAAATATTGGCTTCTCCGTCTCCTATGAGCCCTATCAGCCATATTCTGCAAGGACTTCAACATTACGTTTGGCTACCCCCGCACAACACTTGTAGTGTTTGTGATGAGTTCACGGCCAAAAAAAAATTTCTAGAAAATGAAAAAAAAAAGTTTCAAATGATCCCCTTCGTATAGCATTACTGGATCATGACATTCTTAAATTGCACACAGAAAATAAGTTGCACAAACTAAAAGCGTCGACAATTTATAAGAAAAAACGAATTGCTAGGATTTACAGTAAGAATACAAATCATGCAACTGAAGCAGTTTGCCTAGACTATAGAAAAAACCTTCCAGTATTTAATATCTAAATCAATGACGCATATAACAAACGTCAACTTTCTGAATACGTGTTCAATATTCACGTGTTAGGTCCATTTTTTCTATTTATACCCAGAAACCAAGGGAAAGAAAGGTGCTGACAACATTTGCTGTCTACTTCACACTTCGTTTACAATTTCATGACTGACGGCACAAAACACCTAGAAAAATTTTTTGCAGCGGCCAAAAGAACTTCACGATCTTTAGGTTCTTACCCCACTTGATACACGTGGAAAAAAATTGAAATCCGTAAAGATAACATTTCCTATAAGAGGCCACTCGTACCTAGAGTGCGATAAGAACATAGGTCTGGTGGAAACTAAAACAAGGACTGAAGTTCGTGAAGACTGGCTGCAATTGTTCAAAGATGCCCTCCAAAAACCAATGCCTTTCGACGTTGTGAATGTCGATCGCTCATTTTTCCGAAGGTAGACGACACATTTTGAAACGATCTATGCTAAGAAATCGACATTTCCCGCTCGTCTGATAAAGGAGTTGAAGATAACAAAATCAGACACCAAGATTTTGTTTCGCTCAGCTTATAATGGAATGTAGGAAAAAGTTTCAGTTGCCGGAAGAAACAAACGTAGGGATCAGAACTTACAAGAGAAAGAATTCATTCTGCCAGGACTTGCGCATGAAGATGATTTGCCGATCTCTGCCTAAAAATACAAAGACCTGCAAGCATTGAAGAAGTTTTGTTCACCAGAAGCTGACGAGTACTTTGCCAATATTAAGCATACAAAAATTAAGTTTTTTTGTATTTTATCTAACCATTAAGTTACATAAAAAAAAATTACTTCATTTCGTTTCTAATACAACATACAAATTGGAAATGATTCAGAGAAAGAAGGGGCTCATTAAGGGCTCATGGTTGGAATGAGCCCCTTCTTCGTAGAACATTTTAGATTTCCGACATAAAAATGCTGTTCTTATTTCCCAGAGTAGTGCAATATTCAAAATATTTGAATATTACATTCAGTACATGTATAATTATAAATATAAATTGGAGACAAAAATAGTAGTATATTAATGATCAACATCAATCTTGAATTGGTTAATATTAACAATAAAAAATTTACCATAATTTGTAATATATATTATTAGTTTTAAAAGTTTGTTAGCCGAATTGCTTTCTCTGTACCACGCTTATGAAATTGTTAACTTTAATTAAACTTGTCACCCGACAGGTGCAGTGTTATGAGGAAGTAGCATATGGAGATCAGAACATTGGCATTTAAATAAAGAATAAAAGGATACGTAACCTTATAAGTATTCTCAAATAATTTAAATAACATAACGAGAGAAATTATTACACTGGTATGTGTTGCTACAATAATACCAATTACGTCAGAAAAAAAACATTGTAATTGTTTTGTTTTTGACAAACTTAAAGAAAATATATCTAATCTAATGGCTATGAATTATTAATCAAGATATGTTTAATCGAAGATTAAGGATTTTTAGGGTATTTCGGTTGCGATACCGAGATGCGGTTTTTGGTGTTCGTGTTCCCGATGTGTTAGGTATGTGCCTGAAAATGTAAAAAGGGCGTGAAATAAAACCCCATACATTTTTGCAAACATTTGTTAACGATTAAATTTTTCAAAACATTTTTTATTTTTACTTCCCTAGTAAAACGGGAATATTTTAATCGTGAAAAAAATCATCCTCCGAGATTTTTTCAGATCTTCACGTTTCAGGGTCCCCAGATGCCGAAAAAAACGTTTTCTCAATTTCGTCGGTCTGTCTGTTCGCGGCGTAGCTTAAAAATTACTTCTTCGACTGTCTTCAAATTTTTGGTAATAAATCAAGGGTAATAAGGGGATGACCTGGTAAGACTTTGGTAAAAACCAATATGGCAAAACAAAATGACTGCCTAGTGAAATGTTAAACAAGTTGAAATCATCTGATACAATTTTCGTACGAATCCAATATGGGGTAATAAAATGGCGGCTTAGTAAAATATTTAAAAATTGAGCCTGAAAAAAGCTGCTTAATGGTTTTATTTCAAATTATGTGCCATAACTAATTATGGTATAAGGACCAACTAGTAAAGTTGTGGTAGTAATTTAAGATGGCTCAAATAAAATGTTTGTAATCGTGAAAATATCACCCTCTCAGGTTCTACATATCTTCACGTTTTAGCGCCCCTAAAAGCCAAAAAATATGTTTTATCAACTTCGTCGGTCCCTCTGTCCGTCTGTTTGTTAGTTCGCGGCATAGTTTAAAAACTACGAATCAGATTAACTTCAAATTTTAATCAAATATTGAGGGTCATATGGAAATGATCTGGTAATATTTTGGTACAAATCTAGTATACCGGAACAAAATAACGGCCTGGTCAAACGTTAAAAAAATATACGTACAGTTCTCCACAGGAGCAAAGAATTTTATTTGCTTCTTCTGTTTGAAAAGGTACAATATCTTTCGGGGATCCAATCCAATCTTATTACGTGCATTGACGATTGTACGTATGTTGGACCGCCGAAGTAATCGTCCTATTTTGTCTGTAGTGCCATGTATATAGGGACGAACAACACTACCTAAAGGTGGCTCCTGATCATTTTCTTTTTCACAAGTTCACAATTTCCATTGTGAACTTGATATTATGATGTTATTGATTGAGGTGGTACAGAAATATAAGGAGATTATCTTGTCCACGAGGCCAAACAAGATAAGTATCATCTACATATCTGAACTAGTGTTTTGGTTTTAGTGGAGCGGATGTTAGAGCAATATCTTCAAAGGCTTCCATAAAGATATTCGCTTCCACAGGTAATAGAGGAGATCCCATTAAATAAGTCGATGTAAGACAAGCTTCCACTAGGTCTATTAGGTTCATATCAAAATTATTATGATTCAGTATGTTTGATATAATGGAAATTGACATGAACATTTCTATATAGTGATTCTACATCGAAACTGACCAAAATAAATTCGGAATGCAACTGCATTGTCTTAAGTTTGTCGACGAGAAGTGAAGAATTTTTTTACAAAAGAATCTATTTTTCTAGTGAATGGATGAAAAGAAGAAGAAAAAGAAAAGAAGATCGTAGAACCTGGGAATCTTGGAGCTGCTTGGTTAATAATTTTTTCTCCGCTGGTGGTTTACTGGATGCGTTAATCAGATTAGTGATGAGTCTTTCTCTTCTACTTTATGGTCTGAGTTGAGTTAAGTTGAGTTTTTAACGATCTTCGCTGTCTCATCTGACTCCATCAACTTGATCTACTGGTAATCTTCTGTTTGCTGCTTCAACAGAAGATACTATGTCTTGTACGGGAATGCTTCTTGGTGCTACTGCGAAATTTTGGCCTTTGGAAAAGACAGCCTGTACTACATTAGTTAACGGTTTCTATCACAAGTTGGCAACTGTATTCTGAGGAGGTTTCAGTGGATTTTTTTGTTCAGAAGTGGTTTAAACTTCTTTTGTCGCTTCTTGATGGATTTTTTTTGCCTGTGCGTTGCTAATGTTGTCCAAAGTTGTGAGGATGCTTTTTTTCAAGTCTAAAAGCTAATTTCAAGTTAATTTCTAAAAGTTTACGGGATTTGTATCTAAATTACGACGTATTGTGTTAAGCCTTTCTAATGCGTTGTTGGCACGCTTATAAATATTCTTAGCAGTTCTAGAAGTAACATGATGTCTCACCTGTAGTGATTTCGGTACTACATCCTCATCTCGGCATCTAAGGAGAAAGGCCAACTGGCGGAGATTGCCAAAAGTTTTGGCATACTTCTTGGTTTCCTCCTTATAATGTTAGGGAATCGTGAATACTAGTGACTTCATTTGTGCTGGGTGAATGTGAATTTGCATTTAGGTATCTATTTGTATGCGTCGTATTTCTATACACAGAATGTCCTAATGTGCCGTTTTTCTTCCGTTGAATGTATACATTTAGAAAAAAAATCGTTCCATTAGATTCAATTTCCATTGTGAACTTGATATTATGATGTTGTTGATTAAGTTGGTCCAGAAATATGAGGAGTTTATCCTGTCCATAAGGCTAAACAACAAAAGTATCATCTACATATCTGAACCAGTGTTTTGATTTTAGTGGAGCGGATGTTAGAGCAATATTTTCAAAGGCTTCTATAAAGATATTCGCTACCAGAGATGATAGAGGAGTTCCCATAGCTGTACTTTTTGACGACACCTATAAGATTATACCGGCATACCTGACAAGTAGATTAGAAAAACCCATCATTAATCTGATTAATGCATCCACCCTACCACCAGCCGAGAAAAAATCATTAAAACCACGCAGCTTCAAGATTGCCAGGTTCTACGGTCTTCCCAAGATACAGAAGAACAATGTACCACTTCGACCGATCGTCAATGCAACTGCAAGACTGGCCCGCATACACATAATTATCTTTTAAATTTTCTTAATCTATTTTCTGGAAAAACAGACTATATGTTAGACATATTGGATCATAATAAACGTGATAAGAACTTAATAGACCTAGTGGTCATGTCTTACATCTAGTTATTTCATTTTCCAGGAACTTTGTATGAGCAAGCTTGAGGGGCAGCTATGGGATCTCCTTTATCACCTGTAGTAGCGAATATCTTTATAGAAGCCTTTGAGGATATTGCTCTAACAACCGCGCCACTAAAATCGAAACATTGATTTAGATATGTAGATGATACTTTTGTTGTTTAGCCTAATGGACAGGATAATCTCCTTATCTGTCTGGTCTACCTTAATCAACAACATCATAATATCAAGTTCATAATAGAAATAGTTATTAACTCATTATAAAGCTATTTCAATTTCTAATCAAAATTCTCTAACATCGGAAATATCGAAACTCTCTCCGTGCTTATTCAGTGTTTAGATCTCGTGCATTAAAGATCCCTGAAGATGTCTCGTACAATCTAAGTCGAAACGTCGGATAGTAATTGCAATTTGACACGGTCTAATCCCAAGAACCATGATTCTCTCATTTATATTTATATCCTCGGTCACTAATAGCCTGCATACATTCAAGAAAAATAAACTTTTTTTAGTTCTTTTTGTATTGTGTTATGTTGAATGTCATACAGGTTTTATTAAATTAAGTTGGAAAGAAATACGGAATGAATGGAAAGCCGCGTAACTGAAAAATTTTTATAATGTAATAAATTATAAATATAAAGTTACGAAAATAAATCCAATCCTAAATTAACTCGATATTAATTATAACAGGTGTGAAAGATTGTCATTGTCGCAAATATACAGTAAATGAATAAAAGAAATCGTACCAAATGAAATATTTTCAATTAGCTAGGGATAATAAATTTCAATTTGAATACATATGTCTGAAGATTTGCCTGAATTATAAATAAAGTTGACATTTAAAAAAGGGACCCAACTTTATGAATGGATTACATTCATAAATAAAATTTTACGATTACCGTTATTAATAGTTTAGTTTGTAAGTGGCAACCATATGAGTATTTTTCCCTTTAGTTTTCTAAGGTATATAAAAAATGCTCTGTAAATCTTTTGAAAATAATCTCAATTTGGCTTCAGAGAGGATAGGTCTACGCAGGATGCAATACAAATATTAACATATTTATGAAGCTTTGGATTTCAGCGACACGAGCTTATGCATCTTTGTGGACCTATCTAAAGCCTATCTTATAGAATTCTGCTACAAAACTTGGAGGAAAACGGACTAAGGGGTGAAATTTTGATTTTGAGCTATTTAACAGACTGGGTACAGTGAGTCACAATTGAAAGCGAAATTAGTAGTGTTCAAACCGTTGATTATGGAGTGCCTCAAGGTAGTTTATTGGGACCTTTACTATTTATATTAAAGATTTATTAAAAATAAACTCTAGGTGAAAAATAACTAGCTTTGCTAATGATACAGTTATATTTTATCGTTCTAGAAAGTGGGAAATAAATTGACATTAAATTATGATAAAGCTAAATATCTTCCGTTTGCAGCTTACAAAAATCATTTACCTAATTTTAATAAATTATAGATAATTAATCGGAGTGAAATACCTGAGGTAAAATCCACAAAATACCTAGGTATCATTATTGATCGACATCTTAAATGGAATCTGCAAACAAAAAACATAGACAACAAACTAAGGGGTCTTTTACCAAAATGTACTTACTTCAAGAATATTTTGAACACTGATCAGTTAAGGGTTCTCTATTTTTCACTTGTACAATTCCAAATTTCATACGGCATACTGGGCTGGGGTGGAGTAGCTGAAAGTAATATAAAGAGTTTAATGAGCTTACAAAAATGGTTTATAAAAATAATTTATAGCAAACCAAGGACTTACCCTTCATCCACGCTTCTCCAAGAGAGTCGGTTGCTCAATGTCCGTCAAATTTTTTGTTTCAATATTTTGAAATACTTAAGTTTTTTGTACCGCGCCTTTACGCCGCTCTGCCTGCTAGCTTAAAGATTGTCGCACTTTTAGTCTTTTCAGAAAAGGAGTAAAAATTGATGTTTGAGCAGGGAAGGGATATCTGTAGTGATCTCTTTGGTTTAAAATATTATGTTGGATTTTATAGATATTCAAAATACTGCCGTTATTGCTTTGTAACACTTGCGTGAAAATGTATCTGTCTAGTTAAGGGTTTTAGTCATGTTTTTAGCCTCCGAAGATATGTGTCTGTGAGCCCATCATGCAATAATAACTTTTACATTTTGAGCGCATTTCAAGTTCTACTCCTCAAACAAGAACTAACCAAGTCCTTCAGTAGGATTCTTTTAACGTGTATTTGCTAATTTATTCTTAGAACTTTTGTGTATTTCTCAAATAAACGTTATTATTGTTCAAAGCATTGCCTTTAGCTGCAGCACCAAAAAATATACAATCTGGGTTTCACGTAATTGGGATACTTCCCTTTAATAGGGACGTTAGAGTTTTTTATTCTCTTCGGTAATTCATAGACCAAACGCGGAGGAACGTATGAATCTTTCTGAACCAGCCTCACAGGAAAATGTAGATCAACTTCCTCAAAATCTTAAAATTGCTGAATCTACAGAAAATTAAGCAGACAGGAAATCGTGGCCAATGCCGTATTATGAACACTGAATACTGAATTCACTTTTCAGATCTCATGGAATAAAGATACCTGAAGACTTTTCATGCACTCGAAGGCGAAACGTCGGATAGTGATTCCAATTTCACATTGTCTAATCCCAAGTACCATGATTTCTTAATTACCCCAATCAGCAACGTTGCCCATAAAAAAATAAAATGTAAAAATCGTATCAATCAAATCCAATCTCCCTATTATCTGTCTTTGGTATCATATAATTATAAAATATCATAAAAGAGTTGAAACATTGAAAGATTACAATTTTATTTCGGTAGTTAGAGTTTATTAAATTTTTCAAGGCTACAACAGAATACATAAAATAATAAGATATTAATTGTCGTTTTTAACCTCTTGCCTACAAAAATATAAAGGAGTAGCGCACTGTGCACAGGTCGTCCCACGTGTGATGACGTATAGTTTAACTCAGAAGCACTATACGACACAAAAAAAAGTTGAACACAAAACTTTCTTGTTTTAAGTCCTAACACTGGAACCTGTGGTGGAAGATAGATCAAAATACAAGTTTAGTGTTCTAACCACACTATACCACAACTTGTTACGTTCTGGACGCTCGTTTCGCTAACCAAGTTAGCATCATCAGCAGATGATATAAACTAAAGTAACTTATACTAACCGAGACTATTTATAGGTAAATGTGGTCACACTTGGTTGCACCCGACTGCACCGTTTGCAAGTAAACAATAGAGGGGACTATAGGGAATAGGCCCTCTGTCTTTATTTAGTGCTTTTTTACCACATTTAACTATTTCTATAATCTCAAATGCATCCAATAATCTATTATTAGATACATTTTTAATCAACTTAAGATTATTTAATCCTATTCGGTGATTGTTTTCCAAAGCATGTTGGGCAACGCTTGACTTTTCTGTTCTTCCATATCTTAAATGTTCCATGTGTTCTTTAAAACGAATGTTTATGGAGCGTTTAGTTTGCCCAACATATTTTAGATCGCAGTCATTACAGCTAATTTCATAGATGCCACTCCTCTCCCCCAAGTCGACTTTGTCTTTGAGGTTTCCAAGCAGATTTTTCAAACTGTTCTCCGTTTTGTAGGCTACTCTAAAACCTACGTTTTTAAATACTTTTTCTAGACCTCTCGTATATCTTGGATCATATGGGATTACTATGAATTTATTGGAAGCCTCAGGTGTTTGAAGAGCCACTTCTCTTATTCATCTTTTAACATTTTCTTATGCTTATGTCTGTTTACTAATTTATGTACAAAATTATCATTATATCCGTTACTTTTAACTATATTTTTAATCCGATTCATTTCATTGTTAAAACGTTCTTTACTTAATGGAAAATTGACTAACCTGTGAGTTAAGAAATGGAATGCTGCCATTTTGTGTTGACGGCAATGAAATAAGTCAAATGTTATATACCTAGCAGTATTAGTAAATTTCCTATAAATATGAAATTCTAATTTATCGTTATTTCTAATAATTAACGTGTCGAGAAAAGGTAATTACCCATTGTTCTCCTTTTCGTACGTAAAATTAATGGAAGGATATTTATTGTTTAATGTTTCTAAGAAAGCGTCCAAATTTTCTGTTTTAATATCAAAAATAGCAAATATATCGTCTCCGTATCTATACCACACCCTTGAGAAATACTTGAGTTCTTTTTTGAATTGGGTTTCTAATCTGCCCATAAACAAATTTGCAAGGAACGGAGATAAGCAATTGCCTATTGCAGTTCCCTCAAGTTGTTGATAATATTTATTGTTGAACTGAAAAAAATTTTGATTCATACATAATTTTGTGAGAAGTAAATATTCATCAATAATTTCTTTCTCCAAATTATTGATTTCAAGTAGTTCCTCTAAAGCTAGTGGTATGGGTACACTAGGAAACAATGAGCTTACATCAAAAGATATTAAAATTTCACCCTCTTTTAAGTGAACATTCTTAATTTTATCTAAGAATTCTAACGAGTTAGTAACCTCAAAGTTATTATACGAGATATTTAATTTGCTGAATTCTTCTACTAACCATTTTGAAATATTGTAGGTTGGTGATCCAACAGCTGAAACAATAGGTCTCATGGACTTCCCAGGTTTATGGATTTGGGAAGGCAATACAGTTTAGATAACTGTGGGTTTAAATTTTAGTTTATCGGACACAAGGTTTTTACACTGTTTTAAAGTACTTTTTAGTTCTGTTATCATTTTTGATAATGGGTTTTTCTCAATTAAATCGTAAGGAGCAGTTCGAATCAAATTGTCTACTCTTTCAAAATAATCTGTTTTGTCTAGTATAACAACCTTATTTCCTTTGTCAGCTTTTCAATAAAAACATTCCTTTTTCTTTAGTCCCTGGATAACTTCAATATTTTTACGAGAAACATATTTTGACTTGTTGTTAACAACGTTTTTTGATACTTGATTTCTGCAAGCCTCTCTAATGAATCCCTTAGTTGACTCTGGCACGTATTGAATGGAACTTTCGATATTCCCTATAATAGTTGGTAAACTATTTTTTACTGGAGGCTCTGCAAAATTCAAACCTTTATTCAAAAGGGCGATTTCTCTATTATCAAAGGACTGAGAAGAAAGATTTTCTACAATGTTCTCGACTTCCGAAGAAATTTGTTTTTGTGGTTTCAACTTTCTCATTTTGTTTTTAAGTGAACACATTTTCTTCAAAAATTTGGCATCGATAACTACGAACATTTTTCTTTGGAAATCTAACCACTGTTCAAATTCTAAATTACTAAGCTTATAAGTGAGTTTTTTAAATAATCCGTATGCTTCCATTTCAAGCATACTTCGTTTGCTATACAGATTTTTAAATTCTAAATCTAGCCACTTTTGTTTGGCAAAAGATTCAACTGAGAAGTTTGAACACTCAACGGTATGTTGAATATAAACGATGAAAATATTAAGCAGTGAGATATTATAACTATAAAAATATTATAAAAAGTGTTTTTCCATCATCTCTACCAACTCAAACGGCTGCGTTGGCCTGATGAGCCACATATAGGGCGAAACGTCGTCGATTATGCCGGTAGAGATGATGGAAAACACTTAAAGGCTTGTCAGAATAATTGTCCATTATTTTTAGACCCTATACTTGAATAAGCTTACTACAGGCAGAATATTTTTATAAAAATAAAGGCCACACAAGGTATACATCTAGGGATATTTGTGTGTATCAGATATCCAAGCTTTGATTAACTATTACGTAAAAGGATCGTCGCCTTTCCCAAACTGTTATGTCGACATGATGAGTACATTTCTTTTAAATTTGGCGGCAAGTCACACACCTGTGTCATTACCGTTAATAGCTTCACTTTCTAAATTAACTTTATTTCAACGATCTTATTAAGACAAGCTGCATCGTACAGTGGGATATGCGAATCCGGTTTAAAACCAAAATAACAGGCAGAGATTCCTACTTATCACTTTAAAAAAGCAATTATGTCTAATCTACAACTTCTTAATCGACTTAAAAAAAGGAGGAAATTATCAATGCGGCCCTATGTACCGGATGACTTCCTATAAACTGGCACCCCCCGTAACTTTTTTATTTTTTGTCGTACAAAAAAAATAAAAATACTGACATAAAGAGGATTTTCTTTTCCTTTATAAATCTGTATTGTAATTCCCAGTAACTTTCCATATATACGAGGAACGACAAAAAGTACATTTTTTTTTAATGGAATGCCCTGTAAATTTTTGCCTAAAATGAAAGTTTTTTTTTTCTGATTCCAAATATATAATACAAGTTGACATTTGGTTTAGCCATTTTCGAGTTATTTAAGTTTAAAAATCAATTTTCATTATAGACTGTAAAATTACTGGCTATAAAATAACAGCTTTTTGAGCAGTTGGAATACACCACAGGCTTTTTAAACCATTGGTGTCCAGTCTCTCTTTAAATAATATGGCACTCCTTTTGACTATGCGCATTTCAGATAATTAAAAAATGTAACTATGCTTAATGAACCTTTATCTATATTTGTCTGTTTTTTTTTCGTGTATCGCACTTCTATATCTCTTTTGTGTTGCAAAAACCGCGAACTTTCGAATTTTAAAATGATTTAATTTTGATTTTCCTTGATCGATTGACCTATATATATATGTTTTCTTCTTTCCTCAGAGTTCTGTCATTAACGGTTCCTGGGTCCACTATTGTTGGACCACCCAGTATAGTGATACACGATTTACAAGTCCAGATTTTACAAGGGCAGCCAGCATCAGATTCAGTGAACGAGTTTTATCAAAATTTTAATTTATGCAGTTCGACTTTGGGCTACTCGGATATGTCAAAAGTGGCCGTCTGTCTCCGTTTGTCATATTACTTTATACAGGGGCCGTCATTGAGAGGTACTATACAGGGCGTTTCCTAATTGTGTGCTGATATTAAAGGGGGTATTTTTATGTCCTAAAGTCTTAACTTTTGAGATACAGGATGGTAAAGTATAAAAAGAAAACATTTTTTTCCATCCCAATTCTGATGCTATTGTATATAACTGCATGAAATTTGATACACGTCTTCTATGCATTAAAGAGCATACGGATTTACTCAGGTTAATTTTTATATGCACGCCACTGGTAGAAATTTCAAAAATTGATTGTTAATCGAAAATGCCTTTTTATGCATAAAAGACGTGTATCAAATTTCACACAGTTATTTATCTATAATAGCATCAGAATTAGGATTTAAAAAAAATGTTTTTTTAAAATCCTGTATCTCCAAAGTTAAGACTTTTAGGTTCATATTAAACTTTTTTCTTAAAAAGGTCCAAGAATCACTCCCCTTTAACGTTAGCACGCAATTAGGAACCGCCCTGTATAGTACTTCAAGTGACGCCCCCTGTACAAAGTAATATGACAGACAGAGACAAGCGGTCACTTTTGGCATACCTGAATAGCCCAAAGTCGAACTGCATAAGTTAAAATTTTGATAAATCTTGTTTACTGGAATCAGTGCTGGCTCCCCTATTGTAACTATATTGATGTGTTAATTTTTGGAAAAATATGAGTTCTGTAGTTTTTCAAAAATTAATTGTAATATTAGATATTTTTTGAACCCGGTATTGAACAGAAAATTAATTACTTTGAAGCAGTTTATTGACAGCTACTTTATGAACAATTTTATAAAATTTATGAAAAAAAACTAAGCAATTTTTGAGGTTGACGGCTGTGATTCTAATGGTTCGATTCCTTCTAAATCGTTGTCTTCCTCTGAAAATGATGAGGTTTCGTCGTCACTACTTGAAGATCCCAGTGTGATAACTAAATCATCAATAACCGTTTCAATTTTGCCATCTACTTCCCAGTATTTCTCTTCAATAGAACTAACATGTTTAACATACGATTTCCAATTTTTAGCCGATGTTGAGTCAATCGCTTCTAATGTTATTTTATTTAAATCTTTAGTTGAAAGTTCACCGGTGTTGCGCTCTAGAGTATATTTTCTTTACTCCTGCCCACGCAAGTTCAATAGGGTTGAGGTCGCACATGTATGGAGGCCTTAAATGTGTATGATCGAGGTTACGTAAAGGACCGTCAATTTTATACTTTGGCACTTTATCTGCTACGTGAGAATGATAAGACGCATTATCCATTACCACGACTTATTTGGGAGGAATGTTGGGTAAGAGCTTCTCGAGCATACACTTTTCAAAATTATCTCTATTCATCTGTCCATGATAGTCTGTAGTTGTTAGTCCCCAGCGAAAAACTAAAGCAGCACCTGGAACAAATCCGGCTTCTGAACCAGCGTGAACTATAATAAAGCGACTACTAGAGCGGATTCTCTGAACAACACCTGTAACACTTTCACTTTGCCAACATTTGTCCACTGTCATATCATTATCTACCCAGGTTTCGTCTAGATACACAATATTGCGTCCTTCTTGCCTATATTGCCTTAGTTAATAGATATTTCACCCGCCAGTGAAAAATATTTGGTCTCTCAATGAGCAATTTTCGTTTATTTTGGCACTTGCGCCAAACAAAACCATTTGATCTTAAAAGCCGATTTAAGGTTTTATACCCGTACGGAAAATCTATTTTGTTCTTGACAGCACGAAGTAGGGGTTTGCAGGTCGGAACCTTCTTTAAGTTTATATAAAAATCCTTGTTCGTCGAATTACTTGAAAATGAAAATCACCATCGTCAATTTTATCTTTGTATGATAATCGGGGTCTTTTCTTACCAGGAGTTTTTAAAGGTGAAGTAGAACATGAGCGATCATTATATTCTCTTCATTTTTCTTCTTCTTTGAATTTTTCTTACGCTACTTTCCGAAACACCAGTGCAAAATGCAGCGCGTTCTGTTCTATTTTGAATTGGAATAGTCAAACGATTATTTTCAGATTCTCCAGTACAGGCCTCTATAACGCTCCCAATAACTTCACGTGCACCGCTTCGAATTGTTTTTCCTCTTTTGGTTGCCATCGTTAGTTCGAAATAATAATTTAAATTAAACGCAACGCATTTAAGTAGAAATGAAAACAAATGCTCGAAATGTATAGGCGCCACTGGAAATAGCTAGAACCTTCTAGCGGCAAGTGCGTGGAGACTCTAGGCACATCCCAATTACAAGTGGACTAGTGCGAAATTTACTAAATCCTCTATTAATTTTCCGTACCGCTTAGCTGGCGCACTTTATAGGTGAAGCGGCAAACTATTACAACAAATAAAATAACATAAAATTTATTTGCGTACACAAATTTTACTTTTCCGTTTGCTTAAGACTATGAACCTTTATTTTAAGGACCGTCCGGTTTTCTTTCGTGTCCCGCACTATATAAAGAAAGTTCAACCTATATATGCCTACTTTAATATAATCGGCAAATTAAAATTTTCGAAAACACACCATTATTAGTCTCCTACGCCGCAAAGTTAAAAAAAACTGTAGACTCTTTTTCAGTGCTGATAAGAATGTTGCAACGAGAAAGGATTTAGTAGACACAAATAGGTAGAACATATCAGAATAATAGTGGTATTTGTTATTTTGAATTTTCTGTACGCCTAAATTATAAGTCTATTTTTACTTAATGCAATTACTACCATCAATGAACTTACCTATGTCGATATTTAATATTTTAATGACAACAAAGGTCGAAAATTAAATGTAAGTACCTACCTATGTATATATTTAGCGAAAAAAATTGGTGTATGCGTCTTCTATTGCTTGTGATGTAAATTTGCTAATTTTGTGTTTTTTTCTCTTTTTGTAACTTTATATTATAAACAAATTTTAGCAATAGGCTAGTACCATTTTAATTACATTTAAAAACTATAATTTTAATTTAATTGGTTTCCATAAACAGTCATAACAATGTACTATGCAACATTAATTATATACTCATTGTCGTTCTTTTATATAATTGTAGGGTCCTGATGAAACAATAAAACATTGCGAAACGTTGACCAGCTAAAAAGTTGACTTTTTGTTCGGATCCTCACCTCAAACTAAATTACTTCAAAATTTAGATTTGTTGGTTATGGGATTTCTTTCAAAATAAAATATATAAAACACGATATCAGTCTGTAGCCGAGCTTTGTGCGGCAATCGATTTAACTTTCCGAAATTTGCAAACAGGGCCTATGATTCTTTGAAGATTATGAAAACGTGCCAATTTTGCATTCGGGAAATGGCCGTCATTTTGAGAACCACCTTTGAAAACCCTTTGCTTTTTGAACATTTTGTTTCTCATCTGTTTTTTTTAACTCAAATTTTAAGTGGGATAGGTAATTGTTTTGTTTTGAGTGAAATTCAGTAATTTTATCATAATTAAGTAAAAATGCTCTAATAAATAATAAAATTAATAAAAAAGGATCTTTTGAATTAAGTTTGAAAATATTACATCTTTAGTATAACTATTATTTACATGATTTTTGTTTTTAATACATTTTAGCCATAGCTTACTACCTTACTAATTGCACACAAAAGAAAATTTTAAAATCTCGAATTTTGAGTATGTTTTTCAAAATTAATACATACATGTATATATTTTTAGAAAGCCCACATTATTTCTTATAAATATAAAGAATAATATAGACACTTTTCCATTTAAAAAAATTAAATTGGTTCCGATAACTTTTTGACCTGACCTCGTTTACTTATTCTGAAAGGGGCACTAAATTCTACTGAAAAAGTGATATTATAAGGAACAGTCTTTCCCTTTTTGATAAATATATATATATATATATATATATATATATATATATATATATATATATATATATATATATATATATATATATATATATATATATATATTTATCCTAATTTTTCTTGGTTTGAGGTCAATACATTAACAACAAAATTAGTACATATTTTTAAACATATATTTTGTTTCTAAGGTGACGTTTCGACCATAGTTTTGGTCTTTTTCAAACCTAAAATTTGTTTAGCACTATTTTTTTAAGTTTATAAAATATTAAAAATTTAGGACTTACCATAGAACGTAAAATAGTTGAAATAAAAGTATACATAATCCACATATCTGACATATACTACACATTTAATTTACATTTTAAAAATATTGTGGACGTTTATTACAGACAAATTACAAGCGACTGAGCGAACACTGTTACAGTAAAGATATATACAATTTATTTAGGTTGTTTATGTCTTTTTTATCATTTATGGCGTTTTTGTTTTTTTGAATTTCAGCCATCTCAAAAAATTCTCTTTTTTTCAACTGAGGTTCGGATTTTAATACTTTTACTTGTTCGTAGTTGAAAGTATGTTTTTTGGACATCTCATGGTGTGTTAATGCGGTGCTGTTCTTTTTATCATATTGGTGACTTTTCAGTCTATTTTCTAAGTATTGGCTTGTTTGTCCAATGTAAACACCGTTACAATTATTGCAAGGGATCTGATAGACTATATTGCTTTTTTTATTAATTGGCGTTTTCGATTTTAAGTTTTAAAGTTTAACTTGATATATATATATATATATATATATATATATATATATATATATATATATATATATATAATTATAAATATATATATATATATATATATATATACAGGGTGTTAATTAATGTCGTCGACTTAAAAATGCCATTATATCCTTACCACATCCAAAGGATTCAAGCTCTTCTCCCACGTGACTTTCCACTCCGTTTAAATTTTTGCCAGTGATTCTTACAAATGCTAGCCCAAAATCCACTATTTGGAAACACGATTTTATTTAGCGATCAGGCAAATTTTTCTAGGAATGCCATACGTAATTTTCATAACAATCGTTTATGGGCAGAAGAAAATCCTCATTCGATACATGAAAATAATTTCCAGCAACAATTTTCAGTAAATGTGTGGGCCGGCATTATTGGAGATTATTTGATAGGTCCGTTTTTCCTGCCAGCAAGGCTAAACGGACGATATTATCGTCAATTTCTCGAAGACGAACTCCCGGTATTTAACAACCGTTGGGTAGGGCGAGGGGGACCTCAGCCATGGCCCCCTAGAGAAGAAGATTTAAGAAATAGAATAATAGCTTCATGCGACATCATTCGCAATACTCCTGGAATATTTGACAGAGTCCGTCAGTCCATGAGGCAAAGACCTGATTCTTGCATTCAAGCGAGAGGTGGACATTTTCAACAACTTTTATAATTTTGTTTTATTTTTAATTTAACTGTAGTAATTTTATCTGATTGTTCATTATCATGTCGGTTCATTTAAAATAAAACCCGTTTCTTAATTTTTTGCTTAATTTAGCCTACGTGCCATCGATGCAATGCATCGATTATTGCAAATAAGTCGAAAACTGTGATAGAAACGAGAATAATGCAACATACGAAAGAGTTAAAGAAATGAACAAAGAGTTCAAATTTTTCAAAAAAAAAGTTCCGCAAGATAAACTTGTAGGTGTTGTGCAAAAAAATGTAACACCCTGTATACTACCATCCACGATTTTCATATTTTATCGTAGAGGTTCTTAAAAATAATACATGTCCTAAATTTGAACTAAAACTATATACATACATATATATATATATATATATATATATATATATATATATATATATATATATATATATATATATATATATATATATATATATATATATATATATATATATATATATATATATATATATATATATATATAATGTGTTTTCATTCCGGGTGTACATCCATTCACTACTGTCGTTCTGAAAAGAACAGTTTTGCTGACGTTTCGCCAAAATCACATTTGGCATTTTCGAAGCTTTCTTTCTCGCGTCCGAATAGAGACTGAAGTGTTGGTGACTGCGACGCTTCCTTTTATACCCCCACTCGAGGCCGAAGGTTATATCTGCGCAGGCGTTGGTCGTTATTTATGTTTTCCGGATGGTGCTGTTGTTGTTGCGCTAATTGCGCTTGAGTTTTTGCGATTTTAGATTTGTCGATTATTGTCTTCCATACTGTTGGTAGTTTTAATGATTCGTTCCTTTTATTTAAATCACCTTGCTTTTCAATTTCTATGGCTTCTCGGATTATTCTGGTCTTATAATGTTCTATATTGGCAATCTCCCTACACCCATCGAAATTTATTTTATGGCCGGTTTCCTGATGATGTAGGAATAAAGCTGACGTTGTTTGTTTATTTCTAATGCTGAGTTTATGCTCTTCCACTCTTGCTGATATTCGCCTGTTAGTTTGCCCTACGTACAACTTTTCACAGTCCTGGCACGGAATACTGTACACTCCGTGGTTTTCCAGTTTGATTTTGTCTTTTGGGTTTCCGAGTAGTTTACCAATAGTTGTTTGTGGCTTGTGTATTGTTTGTATGTTGTGTTTCCTCAGAATTCTTCCGATTCTGTCTGTTGTGCCTTTTACATATGGTAAGACTACTCGTTGCTTTCCCGGTTCATATTTTTTGTTGTTCGTTGTTCGGGAAACCTGTGCATTAATAGCTTTCTCTATGGTGCGATTTGTGTAGCCATTTTTCTTTAAAGCACTTGATATTACCTTAAGTTCGTTTTGTCTCGTCTGTGTTTCAGTTAGTCGCACGGATCTAGATATTAGAGTATTTGCCACAGCTTGAATTTGTGCTGGGTGATGATGTGATTTTGCATTTAAATATCTGTCTGTATGTGTTGGTTTTCTATACACGGTGTATTCGAAATGTCCGTTATGTAGTTTTGTGACCAAAACATCTAAAAATGGTAGTTTGTTATTTTCCTCTAACTCTAGAGTAAATTGTATTCTGGGGTGGATTGAATTTACGTGAGTCAGAAATTTTTCGAGTTCTGCATGACCATGTTGCCATATAATAAATATGTCATCCACATAACGAATCCATAATTTGGGTTTTAAACTTGCTTTCTCAAGAGCTTCTTTCTCGAAGTATATCATAAATAAATTCGCGACTACTGGTGATAGCGAGGACCCCATTTTCAGAACGACAGTAGTGAACGGATGTACACCCGGAATGAAAACACATTGTATTTTTCCATCCGTGAAGGAGTAAAAATCAACATATATATATATATATATATATATATATATATATATATATATATATATATATATATATATATATATATATATATATATATATATATATATATATATATATATATATATATATATAGAATTTATGACTATTTATCGACGCACTGTAGAGAATAAAAAAAAATGAAAAAATACCTAGCTATCTTACTGAGGTAAACATTCTGACCGATTCAAAAGTGAAAAGGCAAAATAATAATAATTTACAGATCACGATACGTATAAAACGAAAATTATCATATGCTTTAGTTAATTTGCCGGTTTTTGTTGTTTTTGTAAGTGAAAAGATTAAAAGTAGGTTAATTTTTGGCTGGCGTTACCCGCGTGACTTGCTTATTTCGAGCTATAATTGAGTACGCGGTGATGAGATCTCTGTAATGATGAGCATTGCAATCTTCTTAAGCCGACGAAGAAAATGGATTAAATTAAACGGCACCTGCGTGTGACGAGGCAGAATTCAGCAAATCAATTTTTACACTTGGCCGTTTTTGAGAGTGATTTATATTGCTTTACTGCAACTGAACGAAAAAAAACCCAAAGGCAGGTGAAGGTAGCGAAAACATAAAACTACATTTTAGTAAAAATTCGATGTCAACAGTCTATAGTATAAAACCAGGCGATAAAAATATGATTTTTAAATACTTCACTAAAAAAAAATTATTTCACAGTACCATTTTCAAGCAAAACTATGTTTTTACCAGTTTTTACTTTTATCGTGAAAAAAATCACCTTCGAGATTTTCTCTGATATTCGCGTTTCAGTGTCCCTAGATGACGAAAAATATGTTTTTACTTCCTTCGTGAAAGGGAAGTGAAAAAATCACCCTCCGAGGTTTTTTCAGATTTTTCTGTTTCAGGGTCCCTAGATGACGAAAAACATGTTTTCCCGATTCCGTCGGTCTGTCTGTCTGTCTGTCTGTTCGCGTCATAGCTAAAAAAACTACTTACTCGATTGACTTCAAATTTCGGTCAAACATTAAGCGTCATATGGGGATGACCTGGTAACATTTAAATTAAAATTAACATTAAAATCCAATATGGCGGAACAAGATAGCAGCCTAATGTCTATCGGTTTGTTTGCTGTCTGTCTGTTAGTTCGAGGCATAGCTTAAAAACTGCTCATTATTGACTTCAAATTTTAGTCAAAAATTGAGGCTCACATGTGGATGACCTGGTAATATTTTGGTAAAAATCCAATACGCCGGAACAAGATGGCGGCCTAGTGGGCCGTTAAAAACATAATTACTAATAAAACTAATTATCCAATGTATCTCAAATTTTGCACAAGAATCAAGCATCATTATATAGGAATCAACTACTAAAATTTTCCAAGGAATCCAAGATGGCAGAACAAAACGGTGGTTTAATACAATATTTACAAATTCAGCCTGAAAAACCTGCTTAATGAATTGATTTCAAATTATCTGCTATAACTAATTGTGGTTGTAACAGTTTAATTTTGTTATAAGTGCATTTCATTGTGTGATTAATTTAATATTATAATCTACTACTTTAGTATTAAGTTTAGTGATTAATATGTACGCCTTGTTGGTTTGATTTACTTAGATTTTAGTAGTTTTCTTATTAGAAGCGGTTACATTGTTCATAATTAAGCGAAATATAAATTCAACACCTTTTGCAGCAAATTTCGGTACATACAGTGTCACCTCTCGATAAGTAGTTAATTTTGTACCTATATCTGAACTCAAGATATAAAGGAATAATTTTCAGTAAATGGTATAAGTTTAGCGTTCGTTCATAGATGTCGCCAAAAAAAATCAGTTCAAATATAATTGTTGGATTTATTTAATTTTGCCGAATTTAATAATTATATACTGTATAAGAAAAACTTCAAATAGCACTTTAGACAAACTATTTATTTCCCATATATTTTACAGAGTAGATATAAATTAAATTTTATTAATTTTGAAAACCTGTTTTCGAGTCCTTTATACAAGTCTTGGGATTTTCGTTTTCTTTGGCTAGATATGCTGCATTTTTAGATTCGAGCGTGTATTTTGTATAACTCTTCTGTCGCTGTAAAAAAAACCAAATCATTAGTACCCCAATAAATTCTTTGATATAAAGTCGATATTATGTATTAATATTGAACTGTAAATACTTGTATAAAAAAAAGGTTGCCTTGATAAATATTTCTTTTCAGATATACATAGGATTATTTTTAGACTATAGATACTATATATACACCACGTCATATTTTCTCTTAAATCTACATTTTATTAATCGTGTTCCTTTTTGCTGTGAATATGTAACATATAGTTAGACATAAATAAACCAAAGGTATTTCTCGATTCAATATTAATATTCTTACCTTTTTTTTTCCTGAGACTATATAAACTACAGCCTTCTTATAATTTCTATCAATGTTTGATGTTCTGAAATTCAGATCGACTTTTGTTTTGTCCATAGTTGCATAATTACTTGGAGCCTATTATAAACTGAAATTTCGTTACGTCTGCGTCTGATGCATTTCCTAAAATAAATAGTTAATAATTGTGTGAATAAATTCCTGTTTTATGGTTAAATAATGAGTTTATACAGTTGGGAAAATTCTATTAAATTAAACTCAACTTACGTTTCATTTTTATGGCATTTAACTACTCCTGCATTAGCACATCATTTTTTTTACTCTTTGGTACTCTACTCCGGACTAATATTTGACTTTTCTGAGAGGTCCTTTTCCATTAGTACTAGAGTAATTAATTAAATATTATTTGTTTATTTACATTTCCATTTCGCCTTGGCGTTGCTTTTAAATTTCAGGTTAGTTGTTTCTGTCAATGTTATTATTGCGTCGTCTCGGAACTTTTCGGATCTATTCGGCTAAGACTTCCATATTAACTTATTCTCGAAACCCTCCATCCGGTACTTCCTCATATCAAGAGCGCAGGCATCTTTTTCGCTGTTGCCAAGTGTATTCCTGCATTATTTCCTGTATCTTTCTCAACCAATGGAGAGTCGTTTTTCTTGTCTAACATGTTAATCATATACTTGTTTTATTCCGTCTATGTGCTCTTTTGGCAAGGTTGTTAGCACCTGACATATTCTAGCCAATGGTATTCCGCCACCTTAGTTAACCAAAGTTCTAGATGGAAAGGAAGCTGGGGGAACACATTTTTCACTTTTCTGGTCACCTGCAGATAAACCACAGGTCTTCAGCGCGGGTCTGAGGAAATAATCCAGGAAAATCTTGAAAATCCGTTAGCGGGATTTTTCCTCAACACCGCAATAGTTTTTCGGGCACATTATAGTTTGCACTGTGAGTGTTATTTTTCGTGCTAGAAAATCTCTCTAAGAGAGGATTTGACCTGAAGATTGGACCAGACCGCCATTTTCCATGCCCTTGTACTTGGACGTGAAACCACTTTTTGACTAGAACTGAGTGACCCTATTGGATAGGGTTCAAGTTAGGGGCCAACTGTTAGTCACGGTCCTAATTTCAAGTCAGGGGCCAACTGTAAGTCACAGTCCTAATTTCAGTCAGGGGCTAATTGCAACTGCAAGTCACAGACAATTTCAAGCCACAAACTTAACTTCAAGACCCGGGACTAATCCCATGTCACGGGCCTAGTTTGAAGTTAGGAGCGCTAGGTGCTGCTGGATTTGGTGACACTTATTGTTTACTTTTTTTCTTTATACCGTAACTGATAACATACTTATTGTTTATATTTTTTTCCTTTTATACAGTAACAGATAAATAGATTTTTTTTTCTTAACTTCATTTGTGTGTTTTATTTAGCTCACTCTTTTTCTTTTAAAGTATCAAGAGGAAGCAAGTGCCGCGAAGACCAATGGGCTTTCCAATTTAAGCCGTTATAAATTGATGGCGCTCATTTCTTTTTTTTTCCTTTAAGATTCCTTAAGTTTTCCCACGCCCTACTCTCCGGGTTAATTGAGCTAGGGCATCTACATTGCACGCTCTGTTGACCACGAGCTGTAATCTTGATAGCATTTTGTGATCGAAATAATTTAAAATTAAACAGTAATAATAATTATTAAATAAGAGCGTAGCAATCTTGCACCTTGGTTTTGAGAAAATCCAAGGTTACATGGTATAGAGATGAACTAGTGAAACTGTGGACTAATCCGAAATCTCAGATCTCGGAGGGTAATTTTTTCACGATTACAATAACAAAATATCAAATAAGGTTTTACGGAACCAAAATTACGTATATTTTGTGCTATGTCCTTTAAAATTTTTTAGCTTTATCGGTATTTGAGGTATTAGCTCATAATAAGACTTTTCGGATACCTTGCGTATACTAGTAATGATATTTTCGCGGCTTAAAATGATTTGCAAGAAGAGAACCCAGCCAACGGAACTGAATTTTAAATTGTAGATATTATCAACAGACAATAGGTAAAAGTCTGTCAGTAATGATATTTAAAAATAGTGACAACCATTTTAGACTATTAGAATTGAAGTTTGTATTTAATTAGTGATTTTTAAAAAAGTAAACGGATGACCACTATTGTTTCTTAGTGAATGCTGAACAGTTACCTGTGTTGCAGGACTAATAATTAGTTAATAAAAAACTCTTGCTAATTGGTATTGGCTATAAGGTCTAGACAAGGGAAAAAGGAACAAAATACTTTTTACAGTTCCATGTCATCATTAAACCTGTAATGGGTATGATCAAGACATTTTAAACGAACGTATTTATCTATATTTAATTAGAACTTACTATTCCGCTTTTTGCTTAATTTTTTCTTAATATGTCAGTTAAAAATCGGTAAATTTCCTTTACCCGGACCTTCCTTCGGTATAAATCTTTCGTTTCGAAAAAATTGTCCATATTTCTCAAAAAGACCTAGATTTAATAACAAACATAGAAAAACACTCCAAGTCTCCGTCTCAGTCGGGTCTTTTTTTACCAGGAGATTTTAAAGGTGAAGTAGAACACGAGCGATCATTACGTTCTCTTTGAATTTTTCTTACACTACTTTCCGAAACACCAGTGTAAAATGCAGCACGTTCTATTCGATTTTGAATTGGAATATTCAAACTATTATTTTCAGCTTCTCTAGTACAGGCCTCTATAACGCTCGCAATAACTTACGTGCACCGCTCCGAATTGTTTTTCCTCTTTTGCTCACCATCGTTACTTCGAAAAAATAATTCAAATTTAACGCAACGCATTATATGGAAATGAAAACAAATGCTGGCAATGTATAGGCGCCACTGGAAATAGCTAGAACCTTCTAGCGGCAAATGCATGGAGACTCTAGGCACATCCCAATTACAAGTTGCCCAGTGCGAAATTTACTAAATCCTTGATTAATTTTCCGTACCGGTTAGCTGGTGCACTTTATAGGTGAAGCGGCAAACTATTACAACAAATAAAATAACATAACATTTATTTGCGTACACAAATTTAACTTTTCCGCTTGCTTAAGACTATGAACCTTTATTTTAAGGACCGCCCGGTTTTCTTTCGTGTCCCGTACTTTACTGTTTTTGACTATTCGACAGAGGGATACGTTTTGTGCCGCATAAGTATTCCTAAAAGGCTGATAAAACAGTACATTTGTCCTTAGAAATCTTTGAGAGACATTAATACTTATTTGTTCAAAGATGTCAGGACAATGAATTAGATCGTTAAACACTTTAAATAAGAACAGTACATCCGACATAAACCTTCGATCGAGAGATATTTCATAAATCTATTTTGAATGTTTTCTATTCTTTCAGGAGAAGTGATTTGCTTTGGATTCCGGACGATACTAGAAAAATTAAGTTTGCTTAGAACCAGAGTTGTATAAACATACAAATGCTTTAATGTTTTTAAAAGGTTTTTTTGTAACATATATTAAAATTTTTGAGGCAGAATTAACAACATATTCAACAAGCCAGTTAAAAAATAATTCAGAATCGAATATAAAACCCAAATATTTTACATTCTCAACCTTTTTCAGAGGTGTATTGTTCAGGTGATATATTCGATCTATCTGGTTTTGATTACGAGAGAATGTAATTGAAGTGCATTTATCCAAATTGAGAAAAAGACTGTTTTTTTTTACAATACCAACCTAAGCCATCCAAATCATTCTGAAGTTTGTTACAGTGTTCGCAAGATGCGAACATCGTTCAGAGTTTTTATGCAAACAAAAACAGGCAAAATGCAAGTTATAATGGAATCACAGTTCTTTCAACGACTCAGAATCCAATATCTTGGAAAACTATATACATCTAGATCGGAATTATAATCTACTTAGATGAGAGATGGTATTCACCAGGGCTCTGTCAAATAAAGGTAAAGCAATTACTATTTTACATGCAGGGTCAGAAGAAGGCTGGATACCAGAATGTCTGTTTTTAGCAGCCAAGAATATTTCAGATTCCAGTT
Organism: Kuschelorhynchus macadamiae; assembly: GCA_030620095.1. Lineage (NCBI taxonomy): Eukaryota > Metazoa > Arthropoda > Insecta > Coleoptera > Curculionidae > Kuschelorhynchus > Kuschelorhynchus macadamiae. The sequence goes on from JAUTXW010001615.1 coordinate 1,191,397, forward strand.
TGGATTGTCATTGTGATATCACTGCTGATGTTTTTGAAGATTAGTTTAAAAATAAACTAATATCAAATATAGCACCTAAAAGCAGTATTGTCATGGATAATGCATCTTATTATAGTCGCCAAGTGAATAAGGTACCAAGTTCAATCAGTAGAAAAAGAGATATACAACCCTTTTTGTCAAAGGTGGCATATATTTCTATAAAAGTTATAATGTTAAACAACTGTTAGAAGTTTTAGACAGTTAAGATTTTCCATAGCAATATGTTTGTGATATCATTGCAACAGAGAGAACCTTATTTTGTACTTCAGTGTGTTTTATTCTATTTGTAAGTTATTTATTTAGGATTTGTAAGTTGATTATTTATTAAAGTTCTCTCTGTTCTTTGTAGGTCTGATGATGCTCGAAAGGGAGAAACACGTGTCATGTTAAGAATTATAATTTACTGAGACCGAGTCTTGGAGTTTTTTTCTATGTTTGTTAATCTCTCCTTTTATTAGGAAGAGTAAAGTGTGACCCAATTTAATTTAGTACATAGTCATTTATTAACACCTATAGACTATCTTTTCAAATATAGAAGGGAAGCTTTCACGGCTTTGGTCAATTAAGAAATCATGGTTTTTAGGATTAGACCGTGTCAAATTGGAATTACTATCCGACGTTTAGCCTTCGATTGCACGAGGCATCTTCAGGGATCTTTAGTCCACGAGATCTGAACACCGAATCAGCTCAATTTTTTTTTTTGGGACGATGGGGAATGTTTTTACGCACGAATTCCCTTCCAATAGAAGGGAAGACAGTGTGGGACTCATTGCTCTGTCAGGTTTTCATCTGCCAGAGTCAACAATGCCCACTAAACCCCAACCGGCCGCCATCAGATGGACCATCATTGGGCTAGCCAAGGATCCTTCCATGGAGTTGATGCCGTCCTTTCGGGAGAAAGACATGGTCCTTGCTGTCGTAGGGGGGGGGAGGTCCTCACTTGGCAGGATGTTTTTGCCACCTCTCGATACTTGTAGTCATCTGAAATAAAAAAAAATATTATTAATAGGGAAAGTGTCGTCTTAGCAGGAGGGGATATTTCTCTGCTGTCCTCGTTTCTTCTGTCCGGTTTGCCGCTGCCTACGTCCTACTGTCCCGTGGTCCAGTCTGCCGTTGCCAGTGTCCCTCCGTCAGTGTACCTGGTGGTCTTCGAGTTTTTGGTCCTCTTCTGTGCCTTCAGCCACACTGCAGTTCCGTGATCCGGCAGTGTTGAGGCTGAGGTGGGGTGTTCTTTTACGTCAGGTTCAACTGCAGCTCACGCCGGAGCCAGTTGAGGTACCTAGGATCCTCTTCTTTTACCTCAGGTTCAGCTGCAACTCACGCCGGAGCCAGCTGAGATACCAGGGAATCCTCTTCTTGGAATTTGATGGCCACTTGTTGATACTCTTAGGGTTTCGGTGGGCAAGATCTAGTTCCTGAGGAGCACGGAGACTCAGAAATTTCGATTTGCCCACTTTCATCCTAGAGTATATTACTGCAGGAGCCCGTGTCTAGGTCTCCTGTACCTTGTCCAGTTGTTGCGTCTCGGAGCTAGCGGATCATAGTCTACCAGGTCTCGTAGGTTTTCGTTGGGGTGATTTTCGGCTGCCCTGAAGGCTCGGGTAGCCTTTTGCCGCATGAAGTCTTCGATAGGTTTCATTGAAGATCACGCTGCAGGTCCTCATTCCTGATAAACCATGGGGCGTCTGCTGCCATCGTAATGAGTTTTTTTTCTGTCCTCTTTAGCTTCATAAGGTGGGATTTAGAAGCATATCCGAAGGATGTGGAGCCATATGTGAGTTGGCTCCTAGCTATTGTTTGGATCAGTAGCAGCTTGCTCCCATTTCACTTTTCCGACAGAGCAGTTGATTAAAGTTTACCCATTGCTAGTCTGCTTTTTGTCCTTGCTGTGTTGATATGGTTATTCCATGTCAAGCTTCTATCCATGATCATCCCTAGGTACTTGGCCTCGTTTGACCAAGGGATCTCGACATCTCCTACTCAGATTCTATCTCTTGGAGCCAGTCTCCTACGTTGGAATAGGATTGTTTGAGACTTCTGGGGGTTGATCTTAACCTTCCATTTGACACACCAGTCATGTAGGTTATCAATGTCCTCTTGCAGTCGTCTGCCCATTATCCGGGTGCTTCTGCTTTGGTGTAGGATGGCTGTGTCATCAGCGTAAAGTGCCATTAAGCCCTCTTCTCCGATTGGGACATCGTGAAAGAAGATGGAGTATAAAATGGGTCCTAGCACAGACCCTTGTGGTACTCCAGCTATTAGTTCTCTTGGAGGTCAATGAGAGTCATTCACCTTGACTGTGAATGATCTGTCATTTAGGTAGCTCCTGATTAGCTTTATATTTCTTCTCTCGTATGTTGACAGCTTACTTAAACTTATGGGGTGAGTTAAATTATTATTAAAAGTTAAAATGGGTCGTAAAATAAGTAAATCCAACTGGAAAAAAGTAATTGCTGCTTCAGTTTCCTTAAATATTGCTGCTGCTGTTCTTCTACAAACTAGCAAGGTGGAAAGAGGACAAAGAAGGCGCTGGGTTTTTCCCTCAGACTTGCCCGAAACTTGCAATAAAAATCAGACAGAATCGTCTCTCGAAATGTGCCGTAAAATAAGTAAATCCAACTGGACATAAACAATGCGTAAATCACGTAGGCCCCGTTAAGAAGTATAATTTCTAACCACAAAATATGGTACGCCAGAAATACGTTCTTTCACTTCTACAGGAACTTTTACTGTAATTGGTGATAGAAATATAACTAATTTTTTCCCCAGACTTGCGGGAAATTTGCAATAAAAATCGGACAGAACTGTATTGTGCAATTCTCTTGCAATTGCAAGAGACTTGCAGGTTTTTATCAAATTGCGCATGCCCATGTTCAAGAATATTGCATATTGCAAGAAGAATTGCAGCATGTAAAACGGCCTTTTGTACAACAACTTGCAAGAAAGATTGCGCGCAATGTCTTGCAAGTAGAGATGTGTAGTCCGGGAGTAGAGATGGGATATGTAACTCATTTTAATGATGCGCGTCACTGACTCTGGCTCACTTTACTGAGTCAGCTCACTGAGTCGGCTCAATTGAGCTGCGAAACGAAGGAACGAAATACACCCCTAACGTCTTTTGACAAAGCTCCTAACTCATGAATTGACTCTCGGACCACGGTTCTGCCATCCTGCGGCTCGTAGTTGCAAAGGACAGTGGGTGGAATATCGTGCTCGGCTAGTTCGGCGAAGAATCACCGCGACGGATTGGTCAAGTTTAGTGTTTTAATGTTATACAATTTGACTATGCAGAATTTCTATTGGAGATTTATCAAATAAATTAGGCTCTTATTTATTTCGTTTAAGATAGATATTCAAAACTTATAGATATTTCTATAATTAATATTATAAATGCCTTCATGTTATTGCCGAAAAAAAAATCATTATATGTTCTTTTCCATAATGTTAGAACAAATAATATTTAAGTTTATTGCATTTTTCAATCTACATTATTTTCTTAAATTGTAAATTGCCTTATTTTGTGTGCGTATTTACCAATAGAGAGTTCCAACCATATCTAATATCTATATTTGTATTTATTTTACATCTAAAGAGCCGAAATAAAAAGATAAAACCTAAAGAGTTAAGACCGCTAAATCGCGTGGCATCGAGAATGTAACAAACAGCACATATTGCAAGGCAATTCGAATATTTCGGCTATCGGTAACTCTCCGGCTCTTTATCGTCGCAAATCGTTTTCGCTCCATTACGCTGTAATTGAGGAGCGAGTCAAAATCGAAAAACATCTGTACCACAGAGCTGCTGAGTCCTTTGCAACTACGAGCCGCAGGATGGCAGAACCGTGGTCCGAGAGTCAATTCATGAGTTAGGAGCTTTGTCAAACGACGTTAGGAGTGTATTTCGCTTCTTCGTTTCACAGCTCAATTGAGCCGACTCAGTGAGCTGACTCAGTAAAGTGAGCCAGAGTCACTTTACTTGCAAGTGCAACCTCTTGCTGCAATAGACGACTTGCAGGTAAAATGGTCTTTAGAAATAATTTTTTTAACACTTCAGGTAGGTAGGTCACCATTTTGTTTTGCCATACTGGATTTTTAACAAAATATTACCAGTTTATCCCCATATAACCCTTAATTTTTGACTAAAATTGTAAGTTAATGTGATGAGTAGTTTTTAACCTATGCCGCGAACTGACAGACGGGCTGTGATGGAATCCAAGTTGCAAAAGTAGGCCATATCATTGAACTATAATTAAGGCAATAACTTATTGCAACAATGTCCAACACAGCTTTTCGATTGTTGTAAATATGGAGTAATAGTTTATAGAATCATCAAATTATTATTTATTTTATTAATTAGGTTAGTCTAAGTAGTTTTATACCATTGTAATTAGATTTAGAAAAAGAGCAGAATAAAGTGTTACACAGTAAGGAGTGCACGCTGATTATTTTCTTAAGCATGTAGTTCGAACCAGAACAAGAAGATATTACATGGCGACCCTGCCAGGATATGTGCTTAAGTTAACAGTGCAAAAATATCGTTATGGTGCTTTAGAAGAAAAGAAAAACATGGGAAAAACACAGTCAAAAGAAGAAGTTATAATTGCCCAGGCAGGCAACAGTGGTGGTACGACTGCAGAGGGTAGCAACAGTAACTATTCTCTTTGGCAAGTTTGCGGAGTTGTAGCTATAATGATAGCAGTTACCTTAATTGTTTTATGGTGTTGCCGTCGCAGTAAAAAGGAATTGGAAAGAAAAATACGTCTAGAAATTAGAAGAAGCCAAGACTTATAAAGTCGAGAAAAAAAGAAGACACTGGCCGAACCAATCCGGTGGTCAGCAACGAGGGCACGTGCTAGTGTGGCAAAAGGCCGCTAGTGCGCAACGTTGGGATTGATAAAGCCCCTAGTATTGGTGAATATGGACAGTATGGACTTATCTTAGGCGACTATGGACAATGAACATACTTAAGTATTAACATAATTAGTAAGTCATAGTTTTAGCACTATACAATTTTATTGAATATTATTTATTGCCTTAAATTTATTGATAATTATTTTATTTAATGAGTGTAGTAGATTTAAGCGATTTGGATAAATTGAATAACATTATTTCATTATTTATCATAAATATAAAAAAGGAGTCATTAGAGCGTAGAGAATCTTTGGATAGGGTAAATAAATTAAGTAGCAACGTAGAAACATTAGAAAATAAATTTTTTCAGCTTAGAGATTAGTATAGTAAACAGGTGCATGACACCGATAAATTAGAACATTTTCAAAAATATGTATTAGAAATAAGAGAAAACATAGATAAAGCTAGATCTATTTTATCAGGTCGGTTAATTGCCATAAAAGATAAAAAAAAATTACAGCTCGCAGAGACTGATTTGGTTTTGGGCATTCATCCTAGTTCAACAATGAGTGAAAAATTTGATTTGCGAACCGCAGCTTCTTTGTTGCCATCTATGGATGGTACCGAAGAAACTACGAAAATGTTGATTGATGCTATTGAATTATATAACGACTTGCTTGACGACAACGGGAAAGTATTGCTAATCAAATATGTTTTAAAGGCCAAATTAACACAAAACGCGAAATTAAGATTACAAACGACGTATACTAATGTTGGTGCTTTGGTCACAGATATAAAAAACCAACTTCTTACAAAACAATCTGCACCAGCTTTAGCTAATCAGTTGCATAACGTTAGACAAGATACTAAAACTATAGATGATTATGCGAAAACTGTCGAGCAACTTTTATTAAATTTAACCTTAGCGCAAGCGGACGGTGATCAAAATTCGGCAAAAATTTTACAACCGGTGAATGAAAAATTGGCGATAAATGCTTTCGCGAATGGGTTAAAAAATTCAGATTTAAGAACAATAATAAAAGCTAGAAATTACAATAATTTAAAGGACGCGATAACTGGCGCTAAAGAAGAAAATTTAAATTTAACCCCAACTTATTCTAATAACTTATTTCATATGCGTGGGCGTCACCAATATCGAGGAAATCGGTCTAGAGGTAATTTTACAAATTTTAGACAAATTCATAATTATAATCAATCTCGTAACCCGAGTAGGCAAAACTTTAATAATTACAATTTTAGCAGACAGCAAAATAATTCGCAGTACCAAGGCCGAGGTCGTTCCAGCTTTAGTAGGTCAAATTTTCGTCGAGGAGGTAGGCGTCAGCAGTTTTCAAATAATAGTGTATATTTTGTTGATGATGTGGAAAGTAGTAACATAAATAAAAACAGCGAGGAATCTCAAGGAAATAAGTTTTTTCGTTTCTAATAATTTAAAAAATAATGATACAGCTAGTTTTAATATGAATGCTTTAAATTATGTGCGTGTCGGGTATGAAAGGGAAGAAATGATATTTTTATGTGACACTGGTGCAAGTATTTCTTGTTTTTTTGAGAATTATTTGAAAGATAGTAGTATTATAAATACAACTAATAAAATTAAAATTAAAGGAATTGCAGGCTCAACATATTCAGCTGGATCTGCAAATATTTTATTCACTATGAACAATGAATATATTTCTCATGATTTTACAATTATTAAAAGTTTCGATTCTAGTATACATGGAGTTCTAGGTTCAGATTTTTTCCTTAAGTATGGTGCAATTATCGATTATGAAAAGGTTTTATTTTCTTTTTGGCTTAATCAAAATAAGCAAATAACAGTACCTTTGGAGTCCAAAAATAATTTATATACTGTTATTCCACCCCGATGTGAAATAACTAACTAAACTAAAGATAAACCGACAGAAGGACCGACAATATTAATAAAACATTTATTTTGGAATCTAGGGATGTTTAAACCTGGAAATATGTAAATCCTGAGAGATTGATTTTTTCACGATTGCAAAAATTTTATTTGGCAGCCATTTTGAATTACTACCACAGTTTTAATAGTTCATCTCTATACCACAATTAGTTATGACACGCAATTTAAAATCAGTTCATTAAGTATAGAACGAAAACTTTCACGGCTGTGGCCAATTCGGTTCTTCGAATTAGACCGTACCAAAATGGAATCACTTTTCGACGTTTCGCCTTCGATTGAACGAGGCATCTTCAGGGATCTTTACTTCACGAGATCGGAACACTAAATGAGCTCGGAGAGAACCGTGACTCGGTGTAACTATCGGCAAAGTTTACTGAATAAAAATATAAGTTGCAGCACTTAAATACGTGACTCGATTTACCTATTCCTCGCGTTCCGCCCCGGCTGGTATATTCTAAGTACCGGTCGGATCTCCGGCACATACACAGTTGGTCAGGCTCCGTGATCGCGCCAGTTTATTATTGTGCTATGTAGTGAGACAAAAAAAATTCCCCATCCCTGTATTGTAAGCAACCTATTTTGACACTGCTTTGACAGACGTAAGTGAAAGTTACTCAACAAGGTATTGGTTGCCCCTAACGACAGGATGTAAGTCAACTTACATCCCTAGGGAAATAATAATCTAAAATTATTATAAGTAGCTTTAATTTTTGATTTCATCAACATATTACAAAAATCCGGTGATATTAATTGAAATTAATATTAATGGTACAATTATTCACATTATTAACAAAATTTGGAAACACGTTTTCTCGTTTCTTCTCGATGTGTATTACATTTTCTGACTCCACAGATCTTTCATTTCTAACCAATGTTTCTGTCACTGTTGAAGCACTGCAAGAGACTTCTGGCTGGGTCTTTTTGTATAAAATTTTATCCGCTACTTCCCTTTTATTATTGAGGCTCTCAGCTATGTAACTTACCGCAATAGTAGCGGATTTCCAACTTCTGGCTGGGTCTTTTTGTATAAAATTTTATCCGCTACTTCCCTTTTATTATTGAGGCTCTCAGCTATGTAACTTACCGCAATAGTAGCGGATTTCCATCCACCATGTCGCTTGATAGCTAAAACATCAGCTCCAGTATTTGCTAATAAAGTTGCCGACGTTCTTCTAAAAGAGTGTCCAGTATACATTTTGAAGTTTTCAAACTTTAGAAATTTTGCAATTTTACTTAGAATTAACGAAAACGTATTTTTTCGACAGGCTGATTTAAGCACTTTCCATTTTGATATCGCATAAAGAAGCGCGGCTTAATAGTCGTCATGTGGGATCTTATATCATTGTACTTTTGAAATATTTTGAAATGACAAACCTGAGTGTCGTCACTTTTTGTAAATGTACGTAACATTCCATTTTTGGAGTCAGGAATAGTCACAATTATGACTTCTTGACTTATTTTAACATTGTCCATTTTCATTTCACAGAGTTCATTAGAACGGCATGCTCCAACAACTCCCATTACCATTACGACCTTCATCAATAAGTATATATCATCGGGGGCTTCAAGCATGAACTTATTCACATCTTCCCTGTTAAACACATTCTATTTTTTGGGTCTATAACCACCTTTTTTTTTTTCAAAAATGCTCGAAGTTTTAGATACTTAGAAATATCTATATTTTCCTCTATAAAAAGGGTGGACTTCAACATCGAATACTCATACCATAAGCTTGATGGGGACTTCAATATAGCACTTTTTTCGTGAAAATACGCCAAAAACAAGGTTTCTGAGACTGCAGTAGCCGTCTTGCTTTGGCACCAATTCTTAAAGGATTTATATGCTGCTTCATACCTTTTTTTCGACTTTTCCGGTAATAGAGATAAACAAGCAATATTCGCTGATTCTTCTGTCTGAAACATCCATTTTGTCCACACAGAATCAAATAATTTGACTTCTTCAAACTTTTTGCTATGAATTGCTAACTTGACGTTGTTGATAACATAAAAACTGTTTATGTTGCTTTGGCAACGGATCACGGCTGCCTTCATAATTTAATGAGAATGCCATCGAATGTAATGATAATGAAAATATATCCAGCATTTTCTTGTAAGCATACAATACAGGGAGGGGGGAAAATGTTATATACTATATGGAATGTAAGTACATTAACCAGTCTCGAACTTTTTGCCAGCCCTCGCTATCGCTCTGGCGCAAACTCGTCCTCAACTGGTAAATATTTCTTACATCCTTTATAGTATAAATAACTATATTTATTTGAGAAATATCAGCCAATATGCCTGTTAGATATTGCTCTGTAGATGGTTGTATAAAATATGTTTTATTAATTCTATCGTTTCGTTTGTCGGTCTGTCTGTCTGTCTATTAGTGCGCGACATAGCTTAAATATTACTACTACTACGATTGACTCCAAATTTTGACCAAAAATTAAGGGTCATATGAGGATGACCTAGTATTATGTTAAAAAAAATTATAAGGGTGGTGTATTATTTGGGGTTAAGAACCAGTAAAAAAAGCAAGTCTTCTTTAAGTTGTCGACATTTCCCAACTCTATTTTTGCATCCTCAGAACACATAGATTGTATATCCTGCATGAAACTCATATTATCAGCCTTTACCTACTCCGTTGGCTTGCAGATATTTCCCAGTGTCTAAATGGTTTTCGTTAACGATCCTCTTGTTATGTTAGACTGGTGTATTATTTGGGGCTGGGATCCAGTAAAAAAACAATAGACTTTTCTAATCTGTCGACGTTTCGCTATTTTATTGTTGCATCCTCAGGACACACATATACATTTTATATCCCGCACGAAACCCATATTACCAGTCTTTATCTACTACGTTGGTCCGCAGTTATTTCCCAGATATTAAGTTTCTAAATGGTTTTCGTTAACGGTCTTCTTGATGTTATCTTAAAGTGGTGTATTATTTGGGGTTAGGAAATATCTACGGACTAACGGAGTGCGTAAAGACTGATACCATCGATTTCAGTTTAAGATAGCGAAACGAAATGACGGCGAAATAATATTTTTAAAAAATCATCGAAAAAAAAAATTGTTCAGTTGACTTTTGCAGAAAAATTAAATGTGCAAATGGGATAAACTAGTACGGATTCAACATGACGTGACAAAATGAGGGTATATGAAAACTAATTGTTGAATTTATTTTAAATTATGCCCAAAAGTCAAATGTGATACAATTAGAAAGAAAATGGTAAAATATTGGTAGGATTCCAAGATCATGAAACAAAATGCCGCCCAATAACAAGAAAAGTATATTTAATACTTATATACTGTGACTATGTACTGAAGTAAACTGAGTCACACTTTACTATTCCGAACAAATGAAAAAAATCATAGGAAAGAAGTTCCGGGTAAAGGAAATTTACCGATTTTTTTTATTTATATAATAAAAATATTGTATTCTTAAATTCGACTAGCAGAAACCAGTAACAATTTAATAGTAAATCTACTATATTTAAACAACATTTAAAACTGTAATTGTAAAATACTAAACGAGTCCGTCAACAAAATTCAACTCAATATTTTTGTCTAAAGTTATTATTTATACTTTTGAAATTCCCTGGTAGAAAAAAATTCGTAGCGCGAAACAGCTCGGTAACAGGAGCCAGTGTCGATCGGGTTTGAAACTAGGCGGCTCGCCTTTTATCTGCGGTTTTCTTTGCTATCGGTTTCCATGTATGATGCAGACTGAAGCCCGTATCTCTATCAAAACTGTTAGGATGCCTAAAAATTTCAATAGATTCTCTTATTTTGCGTCCATTAAGCTGTTCTTTCCTTTCAGGCTGAATTTGTCAATATTTTATTAAGCAGCTATTTTGTTCCGCCATCTTGATTGATACCAAAATTTTACTAGTTTATTTCTGGACAATACTAAAATACATTTACAAGAGGGAAGTAAAAAAGAAGTTGTTAACTAAACTGCTTCTCATAAAAAGTGAATCATTAGCTTTTTTGGAGTTAATTTGTTTCGCTAAATAAATAATTGTTCGCTGAAGGTAGCAGGATAACTTGCTTCACTGGAGAAAATTATTATGTGAACTATGAAAAGATCTTTTGTACTTATTCAATTCCTTATGTAAGTGGTCCATGAGAACTTAAAAAAATACACATGCATATAATAACAGTTTATCTACCTTCTACTTTTCTTCATTTCATTTGTTTGGTTTTTGGGTTAATTTTGTTCCCATATATAATTCTACCGAGTGACCCTAAAAACTCGGTTATTTATACTAATATTCTAAATACTAAACGCTAAGGAAATGATCAACGTAACGCAAAGAGTAAGTTTAGTCGACCAGTATATATACCCTTCAGTTCTCCAGCTAGGTAGGTCACGGACAGACACACTGACAGATAGACAGAATTGAAAAAATCGATAAATTTCCTTTACCCGAAACTTCCTTCGTTATGGATATTTCCTTTTATTAGGAATAGTGAAGTGTGACCCAATTTAGTTCAGCCATATTCATTTGGAAAAACAAATATACTGTCTTTTCAAATATTTTTATTGGACGCCCTTTTGATCCAACGTATTGGATCCCTACCAATATTTTACCAGTATCTACCTATGCCACACTTGATTTCTAGACATAATATAGATGACGCTAGAGTAATCGAGTCGCGTGTAAAGTAGCTCCCGAAAATTTGCGAAATATCTGAGAAGTGAAGCTATATAATATAGTAAATGTTAAAAATAAAGTTTTGTGTCGGTGTTGCCCAGTGAAAGGTTAAGTTTCCTTTTTTGTCCAAACAAAAAGAAGTTCTAAAAATCAAGAAAATGGTTTCACACGTACTGACCTTGAGGAGATTAAAAGGGTCATCATTACTGAGGTTCGCGCTATTTTCTTGGAGAAAATTAAGAGTGAACTGGTGGAGGCTATTTCTCTGGCAGTCGAGGAAAAATTTGAGACGAAATTAGGGGAAGTTCAAACTGACTTCTCGAAAACAAAATCTGAATTAGTCTCATTAAAAAAAGAAAATCAAGATCTTAAAAAGATTATAGAGGCTAGTGAACAACATTCAAGAGGTCGGAACCTGCGCATTTTCGGCATGAAGGTCGAAGATAATGAAAACCTTTCTCAGTCTGTGTTCGATTTATTTACCAAAACCATGAATGTCGGTACGTTAAATTCAACCGACATAAAAAAGTGCTATCGAGTTTCATGAAAAAAACAACAGTCTGACAAGCCACCGGCGATTCTTGTCGAATTTGTGGATGTCAACCAACGTTCTCAAGTACTAATGCATCGAAAATGTCTAAAAAACTCAAACATATCAGTCAAAGAGGATCTCACGCAATTCCGGTTGAAATTGTTACGGGCGGCAGTTATTAATTAAGTTTTCTGCTAGAAGTGCCTGGTGTCGCCACGGAAACGTGTATGTAAAAGGTGAAGGGGTGGTACATCGCATAGAAAGTGCAAGTGATACTCACGGTTTGAAACTGTAAATAGGTACATTGATAATTATTATTATAATTCTGTCTATTTTTCTCCTTTTCGCGATGTATTTCGTACGTGAACCCTGTACATGTATATGTGTGTGTGTATATGTATGTATGTATATTTATATATATATATATATATATATATATATATATATATATGTATGTATGTAAAACTTACATACTGTCTATTTATTTTGTTTTATTTGGAGACAATTATATATAAGAATGGTTATATATAATGAATTTATGTTTGGTTTATCTCTATTTATATTTTGAGCATACTAATTTTAAGCTTCTTGTATAATTCCCTTAGCCGTTGTCATGCCACAAACTTGGTATAAAATGTATTAAGTATATTTTTTTTTGCAAATATATGTCATAATAACTCAACTGAATGTACAAATTTACTTTTAATTTACAATTAATTTTTTTCTTTCTTCTTTCCTCGATTCATATTTTTGTAGATGAAATCTGTTTACGGGTTATACGTACTTTTTTTGTATACTGATTCTATATGATTAAAGCAGGTGCAAAACGCAAAGGTTCATTTGTTTTCTCTATTTTTGCCTTTTTGGGCTGTAGTTATTTTATAGATGTCAGCATCACTTATTAGTTTGCTTAGGATAACCTTTTTGTCTTCATTTAATTGGTTTATTAGTCACAAAATTTATACACAGGCCTCACTTTGGATTACAATTTTTTAATTATTATTTTTTATCTGGTTGCTACACTTATTAACCGCGGAACTCACAAACCTTATTTTTTGCCTACCTTAAAAGGCATTGTTAATTAAAAGCAGTTTTTTATTTTTCTTTTGTTACACTTACCTCCTCCCATACTAACCCTTCTTTCTTTCCTCTATGGTATACTGTGGACATATTAATGCTAGATCACGTTTAAATAATTTTAATGATTTTAAAACACATTTGCAGGATAATAGTTATGATATACGGAAATAAATGATATTATCTTGAAAATTGAGAATTATCTCATGGTACGACAAGACCGGCCTATGAGAAGGGGTGGTGGTGGAGTTGCGATGTCTCTAAATTTTAAAATTATTCTTAGTGAAACTCGAGAATTTATTGAGTATATATGAAAATAAATTAGAATCCAAGGAAAAAAGTTATTGATAGGTAATATATACCGCCCCCCCAACTCTGATGTAAACATTTTCTGTTCTTATTTCGAAAACAAGTTCACAGATTTTTTTGCTGACTCTGATTTTATGCTAATTTTAGGCGGTTTCAACATAAATATGCTCGATTTCCGATGTCCATTTTTTTGGAAACCAATAAAATACTTCCCAGGAAGCAATCTGGATTTCGAGCGAGCCACGGTTGTCCGAGTGCACTCTCAATTGCCACCGACGATAATTTTAGGGCTATGGATACAGCAAAGCTTGTGTTTTGGTTTTACTTGATTTTACCAAGGCGTTTAACGTAGTAAATCATGAAATTTTGATCTCCATTTTGCGGTACGTGGGTTTTAGTGGAAGTGCAGAAAGTTTTGTCTTATCTTTTTTGACACATAGAATGCAGCAAGTTGTTGTTACATGTTACATAGAAATGAAAAATTGGATATTCTACATTTAAAATGTTATATTCCTATAGAAATTATCTTAGTTGCGAAACAAAAAAAATGCTCTGCGAATCTCTTGTCTTGTCACCATTAAACTTTTGTGATAGTATTTATGGACCCTGTTTAAATGCCTTAGACGTAAAAAGAATTCAAACGTTACAAAATTCTTGCTTAAGACTAATATTTGGAATTCGCCGAAGACAACATATATCACATAAACTTAAAACCATAAAATGGCTAAACATGTACAATAGACGCATTTTATATTCGACTTGCTTTTACTATAAAATTTTAAAATATAAATCTCTTCCTTACATTTTAGATCGTGTTGTTTATCGAACGGATGTACACAACTTAAATATCCGTAGGAAGAACATATTGACAATACCAACACATAATATAAAGTTATTTAAACGTTCTTTTTCATACAATATTGCTTTATGTGTCAATAAATTTGAAATTACTGATTTTTCACTTGCGTTTCCTTTATTCCCTTTTCCTCTTCAATTTAATATTTTTAACATTATTTTTCTTATCTAGCCTTTCTACCTCATTATGTAAACCTCATATCTTTAAGTGTAGCAATCAACTCCTATTCGACCAGATTTGCATTGACTATAACAGCACCTAATATGAGCATTTTTTATTTTGTTCGTATGGGAGGCTGAAAACAAGCCATTTAACCCTCTTTAAAATTAATGATTTTTTCTTACTGCTACAGTGTACATCCTTATTTGGGTTAATAAACGTTTAATTATTATTATTATTATTATATATATAATTGAAAACAAATTCAATAACTAGTTTTTACATTGGCACACTCCGCGATTTTGTTATATTCTTATATTCATAACAAAATGTTACTCATGTTTATCAAAATGAGAGCTGCATTTCAAAACTCAAAAGGCAGATTTTTCGTATTAGTGGTATGTGACTGGATACTTGGCAGCTAAAAATTGAAAATATTGCGTTTGATTGTTTATTATTGCAAACAGAGTTTTTATATCTTGATACAATTTTTATGTATTTTTGTGCATGTATGCATGTATGTATGTATTGCATCATTTAATATCCAAAACGGTAAAAATGTATCATTTTTACGAGTAAAATGTAATAATTTAGAAGAAAACTGAAATGGCGTAACAACGAGCAGTAGTGAAACTTCAAGTTAAAGGTTCAATGTCAACGAGAGCCAAGGCAAGAATCGTTTGATGTTTTGTCGGGTGTCATCTCTTTATAATACCTACTCTTTGCTTTAGTGTTATGAACAGTACTACTCTTCATTAAAGATTCAATGTATTTTAGTAATATTTTTCCAAACTAAAATTCACATTGCTACCTAATTTATGAATAGAATAGAGCAGAAACTGAATTAAAGTTAATTAGAACTGATTAATAACATCAAAATGTCCTTGCCATAAATTGGCATGATTTCAAATCTGTAACACCTTATATTTTGTTATCTTGCATAATAGGCGTGAAAGTTTTTAGGAGAGTTAATCACAGGACAGGTTCAGTTGATTGTAATCAATCACCCGAAATAATTTATTTAATATCTAGAATGTATCTGATTAGAAACAAGTCTCAAGAGGAAATCTTTAGAGGCGAATGATCTCAATCAATTTTGCCTAATATAACATATACGGGGTGCCCATAAAGTCTCTTGCACAAATCCGATTAGGATTCAGGTAATTGTTTTTAACAAAAATATTACAAAATATGTAAAATTATTTATTAAACTGCCTTTCTTTGGCACTAGTACTAAGTATACAGGTTGATCCTTTTACCCGCTTTGACTTGTGTGGTAATTTACTAAAAAGAGATATTCTATTTTTGTGCCTATTGACGATTCTATAACTTGTGACATTACAATATAAATACCTTAATTCAATTTTAATTGAATTAATAAGAGAAAGTTTAGCATCCACATTTTACCTTTTTCAAGGGATCTTTTATACGCAAACCTCCTTTACAACCTAAATGTTTGTCTAGATATGTCGATGATACTTATGTACCGGGTGGCCAACTAAGAATGGACGCCGGCCATAACTCGCTAACCGTTAATCATATAACTTGGGGGAAAAAAAATTATTAGCTAAATCGACTAAGAGAAATCGCTGGAAAATATTTTGAAGTTCCGCATATGGCCGCTAGGGGGCGCAACTGTTATGGTCAATCAGAAAAAGGGCTGTTTCTTAAAAAATATTCATGTAAAGGTACATTATAAATACTGCCATCGTAAAGAGTAGAAAAATTGTGATTTTTTTGTTAAGGATATTTTGCTCTATCTCGTAAAATGTAGTGGTGGGGGAAGGTCAAACATGTTTTTATTTAAATGTCAATAACTCCGTTATAAGTCAACGGAATTGAACAAACTAGGTCTCGTTTAAAAGAGCCCATCTTAACTAATAATCTGATGTAAAAAAAAATCCGATTTGATTTCGCCGTGGTAACTAGAGGGCGCTGATTGACATCACAACAATTATTACGCATTATTTTGAAAATTTTAAATAGCACGCTATATCTCTTTTAACACAAATTAATAGAGGAGGAAATTCTCAATAAGTCAGTGCAAATTTCAGCTTCCTAACTTTTTTCAAACCGGAAATATAAATAAAACAAATATTAGGGCGCTGGGTACGCAACATCTCCCTAATCTGTATGGACATAGCCTACATCACAATAATTCAATAATAATACCACAGATAATATTCAACGCAAATCGCTAAAAATTATACTAATGTTCTGAAATAACCACCAGGTGGCGCAGTAGGAGTCAATAAGTGCAATATTAAATTTTCATTATAATGGGAAATGAAAGCCATTTAAATGGAACGTGTGAAAGAAACGATAATAAAAATATAATTCAATTAATGCCGCCCTAAATGTTCAAATTGTCGGCCATCGTTTTCGATGCACTTATGCATCCTATCTCGCGTGGATAAAACTGCAGCCTCCAGTTCACCAACTGAAATAGTATTTATACAGTCTCTTATTCGCTGAATCATATTTTCCCGTGTAGTGGGTCTGGTGGCAAAAACTAAATCTTTCACTCGACCCTATAAATAAAAATCTAAACACGTTAGGTCGGGTGACCTAGCTGGCCATGGAAGGGTGCCGCCTCGCCCTATCCATAGTGGCCAGGATAGTGGGCATCTAAAAATTCCCGAACGTTGACGGCGAAGTGCGCTGGACAACCATCGTGCTGGTATACCAATCGTTGTCGGACGTTCAGAGGTACGTCCTCCAACAAAATCGGCAATTCCTCCCTTAAAAATCTTAGATATCTCTCACCATTCAATGGATTATCGAAAAAAAATGGTCCGATAATTCGTCCGCCTAAAATCCCTGCCCAACAATTTACAGACCAACGGCCTTGGTGCTGGACTTCGCGCATCCAATGTGGATTTGTTCTGGACCAATAATGTGTATTGTGAAGATTGACACGTCCATCGCTCTGGAAGGTAGCCTCATCGGTCCACAATATTCGCCTCAGAAATTGCCGATCTTCCCTCATTACACCCAAAAGCCAGTGACAATGGTTTAGTCTGTGATCAAAATCTGCAGCAGTCAATTCCTGATGCAGCACTAAGTGATATGGATGTAACCTAAAACAAGATGAAGATATTTAATTGATGTTCCAGGAAATTATTGGTTTTCTAGGCTTAAAGACCTATGTGACATCAGAATCACGTGACTTTTGTTAAAAAATATGTCCAGTTTATATTTGCAATGTCGTTGCTTACCTGTGCTCTTTGAGTATATTTTGAACAGTGGTTCGCGTTACTCCTAGGTCTAGCGCAATAATTCGAGTACTTAGTTGAGGATTAAACTCGATATACGCTAGCACATTAATTACATTCTCTTCGGTGCGTCCTCTGCGTTGTCTGCGGTATACGGGAATATGCACGTTTCCAGTGGTTCGCAAACGTTGGATCACTCGAAGAAAAACCTTTTTACTTGGGTGGCGTCTCTGCGGATATTCCTGCGCATATACTCTTGCAGCAACCGTAGCATTTCTCAAACATTCAAAATAAACACCTATCATGTCGAATAGTTCTTGATTTGTATAAATCATTTTGTTCTTAACACAACGCAACACGAACAATAACAAATCTTGAACAAGAAAAATACGAACTACAACAATAACATGAACAACAGCAACTAGAAAAACTCAAAAAACACGAAAATCTCGGACAAAAACGCGAAATGATAGCAATACTATTTTTTTTGCTTGATGTAGCAGAAAATTGCTAAGGAATTATTATTTATCTATGTTTTTAGTTTATTGTTATTCTTGTGCATAAATTGTCGATTTTAAGAAAGACGGAGATTTGCAACGGTCGAATATATTAGGATTTTTCTTATTTATTACCTTATAATATCTAACTTACTGAAAATAGAGTAAACTACAAAAAAATATAGAGAAAAGTAAAATTGCGAGTAAAACTATGCTTATTAACGTCTACTGCGCCACCTGGTGGTTATTTCAGAACATTAGTATAATTTTTAGCGATTTGCGTTGAATATTATCTGTGGTATTATTACTGAATTATTGTGATGTAGGCTATGTCCATACAGATTAGGGAGATGTTGCGTACCCAGCGCCCTAATATTTGTTTTATTTATATTTCCGGTTTGAAAAAAGTTAGGAAGCTGAAATTTGCACTGACTTATTGAGAATTTCCTCCTCTATTAAATTGTGTTAAAAGAGATATAGCGTGCTATTTAAAATTTTCAAAATAATGCGTAATAATTGTTGTGATGTCAATCAGCGCCCTCTAGTTACCACGGCGAAATCAAATCGGATTTTTTTTTACATCAGATTATTAGTTAAGATGGGCTCTTTTAAACGAGACCTAGTTTGTTCAATTCCGTTGACTTATAACGGAGTTATTGACATTTAAATAAAAACATGTTTGACCTTCCCCCACCACTACATTTTACGAGATAGAGCAAAATATCCTTAACAAAAAAATCACAATTTTTCTACTCTTTACGATGGCAGTATTTATAATATACCTTTACATGAATATTTTTTAAGAAACAGCCCTTTTTCTGATTGACCATAACAGTTGCGCCCCCTAGCGGCCATATGCGGAACTTCAAAATATTTTCCAGCGATTTCTCTTAGTCGATTTAGCTAATAATTTTTTTTCCCCCAAGTTATATGATTAACGGTTAGCGAGTTATGGCCGGCGTCCATTCTTAGTTGGCCACCCCGTACAGGGTTATTGGTTATAAATGTCACCTCACTCTAACATCTTTATTTTCAAAGATACAAAGCTTATTCTTTTACTGAATTATAGGGAATCGTTTAAGTTTTTATATTGACAATATAAATATGATACAGGGTGTTTCACGAAGACGCACCGAATCAAATTAAATTTTTTTAAATGGAAAACCCTGTATATTATGGAAAATCTAGGTTCTACTAGTAAATACGGGATATTGTCGACCAGAGTGCTGTATTTCCCGTATTTTATGTATTTAAAATTTTCGCGTATCTTCAACTGTTTTCGAGATAATGGCAGTTGATAAATGAAAATTTGAGATTTCGAAGTGCTGTCAAATTTAAAAGGATCAAATTAGAGTAAAACGGTGTGCACTTTCTTATCTAAGTTTTTGAAACTGCATTTAATGCCCGATCAAATGGAGAATATTAATTGGACTGGAGCGTCATCTTGTTGCCAACATATATCACAATTACGTTGAGCCAAAGTTTGAACTACTGGTCTGATTAGCTCTAAATAATTATTCCCGTTCATATTTTCACTATAAAATATTGGCCCTAAAAGTTCACATTCTTCCTATTAAATCTTCCGGAGGTGGAAAAAGTGGCTTCAGTTGTCCAGTCAATTTTGTTGAAGAACTGATCTTGTTGTGTTAAGCGTTGCATCATTTCTTGACAAAAGCGTAATCGCGCGGCCTTATTATTTTGGCTCAAGTCTTGAACAGATAAAATTTTATAAGGATGGAAATTATATTTTGACAAATTTTTCTGTATCTTATAGTATGTTTTGGGTGGTGTTGGGTTTTTCTAAAATTACATAACTAATTATTAAGGAGTATTTAAAAATTATTTGTGCCAAAAATACCTTGAAAATACAGAAGGATCTCCAATTGTTCATTTTCATGTTGTTCATTTATTTCAATTGTTCTCTTCTTCCGTTTGAAAGATGATTCATGTGAAACTTTTTGATAAACTCTTAAAAATGTTTTATTGGCAGGAATTCTCCTAAGTCCTTCATAAAGTCTTTGGCATTCCCATACGGCAAATGGCATTATAACCATTTTTTATATAAAGTTCGTAAATTTCCCGTTTTTTCATTCCCTGAGTAAGACATTCTGATGCTGACATTAGCAAATTTGATTAAATAATGTCAAAGCCTACTATATATATACCGTGAAACCTTTCAACAACGGACAGTAGCCGTGCCACAGAAACTGTCCGTTGTAGAGAGGTGTCCGTTGAGGAGAATGAACAAATTTTATTTAAAAAAATTATTTATTTTTAAGTAAAAAAATAATATGTTTAGCACAAATTATTAATACAATTGTTACTACGTATACACTAACATCTTTTACATACATATATGCATACAATCAAAATGTACTACCTAATATAAAATATTATACTACCCACATATACAGTATGATACAGCTCTACTTTATAAAAAGTTTCTATTAAAAAAAATATCAAGTGTTATTTGTCTTAAACTAGTTAATTTATTTTTAATAATTTGAGATTCCATTTTAGACGCAACTTCTAAAACAGAATCTCCCGATAACATACAAAAGTTTTCAATATCCCTTAACATTTTATATGCTTCCTTAATGTTCTTAATATTGGAAGAAATAATTTGTTCATCATCACTGTCAGATGAAATCTGACCGTTCTCACTATTTTGAAACTCACTGATGCACTCACGTACAATTATGTTGGAATTTTCCGTGAATAAACTTTCATCAGTTTCTGAATATGAAGTTAAGTCGGAAGAGGACACATTGATGTTTCTACATAATTCGTATAATAGCACGTCATCTTCCTTATCGTAGTCAACGTTTTCCTCGAGAATTTCTTCGAATCTAGCTTTGCGGAAGCAGTTATTGATGGTCTTGGATTCGACTTTGTTCCATGCAGCAACAATCCAAATCAAGGCACTTACAACATTTATGGATTTCTCCAATTGTTCGGTAGATTCAGAATACTCCATGGATGATAAAAGTCGCTTGATTAAAAACTTTCTGCAGTGGTTTTTATAATTTTGAATCACGCCCTGGTCGAATGGCTGGCAATGTGATGTCGTATTTAGCGGTAAAAAAATTATTTTAACTCCAGCTTTGGGTGAGTACATTGCGGTTTTCCTTTTGCATTTTTCGGTCAAATTTCGTCAACCAATCCGACATTATATCCCTTGTCATCCATGCTTTCTTGTTATAGTGCCATTCAAGTGGCAATTTTTCCACGCTTGATCCTTTAAAACAACCGGGTTTTTTACTTTTTTCAATCAACAGTGCATTTTCTTTTTCTCCATTCATAGCGGAGCAAAGTAACATAGTGAGTTCCTCCTTGGACGCTTTCCCGCCAGCACATGTTTCGCCTTTTAAAGAAAACGTTTTATTCAGCAAGGCGCGGAAAAAGAGTCCCGTTTCATCGGTGTTATAAATGTCTATCGGTGCGTAGTTTTCGATAATAGCACATCAGAATAAAAATGTTTAAAAAGACAGTATGTTACTAAATGACCATATGCAGGACTAAATTAAGTCACATTTTACTATTCCAAGTAATAGAAATGACCTTAACGAGGAAAGTTCCCGGTAACTTTTTTTGTGTTATAAAAAAAGTAGAAAAAAAACTAATGTTTAGCTTACCATGTGGCACACATTTATACGTATTTTACATTACATATTTTAAAAATTTAACAAAAATTTATTTGTATTACAAAAATTGCTTGATTTAAAGCAAAATGTACTAAACCAATTTGTTTTTTCTATGCAGTTAAGTTATTCAGATCAATAACCGTTTTTTTGTGTTGAGCAGGTCATATGAACTCGAACCTTGATTAAAAATCAGTTAGTTTTGGCGTTTTGATTATTTCACTATTTATGCGGTCCTTCTCTAAATCTCATATGATATAGGATGATAAATCAAGTAGTGGTAATTCCAGTAGCCAAACCCATAAATCTAAATATTGTGCCAAATTAGTTCATCACGCGGTTAATTTAACCGGTTCGCATTTTTAACGTAACACATTTTTTCCATCAGTAACCGCCGATAAGCTCACTTTTAAGGTTGATTTATTACTGTCTTCGTGCACATATCCGTGTCATCCTGGGGCTTAATATAGAATTTCGGCCAAATCTCTTTTTTATGAAGGTAAAAAGAAATTATTTTTGATTTTTTACATTCATAGACATAATAACAGGAAGAAGGAATTTGATTTGATTTCAACACAATCATACATTATCAAAATTATTACGTGTTTGGTGTATTGTCGGGTGGTCGATTTGGTTGATCGAAAAGGGTGTTGTCAACTATCTGACATAGACATATATGTCTATGCATGGAATACAATTTAACCTTGTTAGTAAAATTAAAATTAATTTTAGCTACATATAAAACAGGCCAACACACATTTTGGTCCCTGCGATCTTTTAACTGTTCCTAGGTAATTTTTGGATGCAGAATGTAAAAAAGTTCTCAGATTTTGTCCATCAGTTATAGTTTAAAAAAAATTGTGTATACATTTTACGTTTTAACTGTTATATTATATAATATTATTATTGCCAGTTAAAAAAACAAAGACACATGGATTTAAGTATTTATTGCAAAAACTTAATTTACATAATATTGATAACGATCTTCCATAGTTTTAATATCCTGATGGAAAACGATCTAGGTGGCTGTGGAGGTAGTGAACTTTTATACTCATGTTACAGCCGAGAATATTAAAATTTGAAGGCATAGTTTCCACTAATTCCACGTAATTATCTGCTTTATGATTGCTAAGAAAATTTTGTACTACTTGAACAAATGAACACCAAGCGTTAAATTCAGTCTCGTTCGTTGATGTGGTGAATTGTGGATCTTTAAAAGTTGCCTTATTTGAGGGCCATCAAATATACCAGCTTTTAGTTTTTCCGTGCTAATGCCAGGAAATTTACATGACAAATACCCAAAACAATTTCCATCTCGATTTAAAGCATTCACACATTGCTCCATTAGGCCTAGCTTGATATGCAAGGGCGGAAGTAAGATTTTTTCTCTTGAAACCAAAGGTTCGTTGATCACGTTTTGTTTTCCTTGAATCATGACATCTCTTGAAGGCCAATTTTTGTTAACCCTGTGCTCATTTCTAGCTCTGCTGTCCCAAAGGTACAAAAAACAAGGATATTTTGTATAACCACTCTGCTGTCCAAGGAGGAAGTTAACCATTTTTAAATCAACACAAATTGCCCACTGATGTTCTTCGTATTTAATTTTTCTCAAAACTAATCCAATTGCTTTATATTCTTCCTTCATGGTAGTAGAATGACCAATAGGAATTGAGCCATATTTGTTACCGTTGTGTAAAAGAACACATTTTAAACTACGTTTTGAACTGTCAATAAAAAGGCGCCAATCATCTGGAGTGTATTTAGGCAAACTCATTTTTTCTAAGAGGCCTTTTATATTGTTATAGAATACCAAGTCATTTTCCTGAGCGAAAAAAGGCAGCAGATCCTTATCTCTTTTACGATAAAATGTAATATTAGTACCTGGACAAAGTAGATTTTTTTCTTTTAATCTGGATGCAAGTAATTCAGCGGATTCCTTTGAGAGAATCAGGTCTCTTATAAGATCGTTTAGTTCTTCTTGATTGAAACACTGCGGAGTTGCTAAATCTGCTTCAAATTCGCTGTCGTCTTCTGATTGAATTCTTTGAACTTCGTCAGACGTTGATGTTTCTGTATCATCTTCTGTCAGTTCGGGTAGACTGTTGAATGATGGAACGGGTATTTCTTCCAAATGCGCTACAGACCTTCTTGCAGAATCTAGATCATAATATGTCCATTTGTGTCTATTGTTTCTATTTATGCTTTTAATATTAACGAGATAAAAATAGCAGTCGTCATGATCGTTTCGCGGTTCTCTCCAAACTATTGGTACACCAAACTTTAGACACTTCCTCTTTCCAGTTGTCCACTGTCGCAAATGTTCAACACATGTTTTACATATGAAATGTGGGGCCCAAGATTGATCTTGATCTCCGAAATGAACGCCAAAATAGGCAAGATAAACTCTTTTCACAAACTCAGAATTCGCTTTTCTTCTCTCTTTCAAAGTGCATTCACCAGACACATAACAAAAGACATCGGGATGATTTACAAAGGTACGTCTGCTTGTGGATGCCATTGTTTCAGTTTAGTGTCTTGATACTACAAAACGACCAAAATTTACACAACTTTATTTGGGAAAACTCAGTAATATACTAAATCGAGTACAGCCAAGCAGGTATAGAAGGATCGGGTCATAGGCAATTACAGGTATAAAAGTAATTAAGAGCAGTGTATTGATTAGTTCCTAGTATAGGAACATTGGGTCAGGGACAATTCCAGGTATCCATTTGGTTAATTAGATTCTGGGAAATTCCTATTTTGACAATTAAGTACATATTTATCTCTTTATTTGTTGTCCTTTATCAGAAAAAAATATCAATTAACCTGTAATCTATATTTCAAAAACTAGAGCTGATAGAAAAAATCTGGTGGCATTTTTGGAATCAGCACATTAAAAACATCTAAAATCAGATGTTAGATTTCCGGCACCAAATTTTTGTTTTCATTTTGTTACCCTGTGTAATTATTATTAACAAATAATTATTCAATTAACCTGTTTTTTATTTCCATATAATGCCACTGCTTAAAAACGGACAACACCGCCGCATACTGTTGAATCGATTTGATAAAATAGAAACCAAACAAAGCGGTGTTGCTTTGAGTATGTTGTGTGTATGTGTGTATCTTGTACCTAAGTTACAGCATGGCTTACCACAACATGGTGGGCCTCGTGGTCTATTTTCTGTCCAGGAATCGTACAGGTGAACTCTTTGGTAAATCACGTAGGGTTGTAATAAGTTTCCATCGGCTGCTCCATAGATCATAAAGAATGTGCAACTTTTTGAATGGTTCATAACCTTTACAGGATACTTTGCCCTACGTCTTTAAATTTCACGCTTTTTGTCAGGATCGTCCGACAAATTCGATTTATCGTAGGTAAAAATGTTGGAGCTTGGCAAGCTTGATACTGTTTTTTTCAAATTACCGAAAAAACTCAGTTAGAGTTAGAGGCACATTTGGCTGCTGATTGAAAAATAGGTAATTCTTACTCTTTGGTGAAAATTATTGGACGGCCTGGATTGCGTCCATGTTTTCAATTATATTTACACTATAACGTCCCAAAAGGAACCTTAAATTGTCCTGATTTCTGCAAGTTCGATTCATCATAGGTAAAAATGTTGGAGCTTGGCAAGCATTGTCTCCTCTAGAACATAGAATTTGGTTGCCGATGCGTTTTTTGTTCTCCATGGATTCGTCCACATACGATTCTACAACTTTTGTCGATTGCCACCGCAAAAGACGTTTCAAATTAGTAATATCCATTCCAGCGTCGGCCACCATAATAGCCGAAGTGCGTACCCCGTAAAGGTCGCTGGATTTTAAGTCTCAAAAAAGCAGCCACGTCCGATGGCATTTTACCAAACTTATTAATGCCAACAGTTTGAGTAGTATATTTACCTTTTTGAAAATCGAAAAAAAAACCTTTAATGCGGTGTATTTTTAAGAGGCAGAGACATGTACTTCTTGATTAAATTAAGATATTTTTCTTCAGTTATAACAAAGCTTCTACTCTAGGAGTCTTGCTATCTGATAGTTTTATCAGAGAGCTGAGTTAATTCTTCATGCCTGCAGGTTCCAGCGATTCCAATGCTTAAAAATGTTTCAACATGTTCGTGGTTTAACATTTTAGACTTTTAAAAAAACTTAAACCTACCATTTTTTTTTTTAAATAAGCAATCAATTTAGAATGCCTGCTAATATCAACGTTTTTCTTACTTTTTAGCATAGATTTTATCATTGAGTACTTGGATCACATTGTAGAAGTTTGAAAATTCTTTGTAATTTCTTGAAAATAAACTAGAAGCACCTCTTCTTTAGTAATGTTGCTGATTTTCTTGTTGGTGCACCTTTTGATGGACTTTTCGTATTCCTGAATATATCTGACTTTGGCTTTTTCTGAAAGCAAATCCAAATCTACTTCTTTTGCTCCGTTCATAATATATTCTGGAACCCCGTCTTGCATGGCCAGATTGTCAAATTCACTTAAATTAATTTTAATAATGCAAATTTACGGAAAATACGTACATACAAAAGCAGTTAATGACACATAAATATGACGAAATGTCACTTTGTTGATTTCTAACAATTGACTTTAAGCGTCCTTAGTAACCTGGAAACCTGATACCTAACCGAAACGAAATGCATCAAACCTGCTACACATTCTGAGATATGAGATGTGTATCAAAGATGGTTAATGAATAAATTAATAAATTATAAAATAATTTTGAAATATTGCATGCGGAAAAATTTTTCCACGCTAGTGCGGGAAATTCAATTTTTCGCATGGATATCGGTGTAGGCTGTAGACAAAAACCTATATAAAAGTGTTTTTTATTCCTGCTACGTCCCAGTTCATATTATTCTCTTTGGCAGCTAAGGGTTGGTAGAAAGCAGCAACCCTCTGTAGAATGTATTGAAAACATTAACCGTACCAAATTTGGCTTATTATTAATGAGTAACACTTGATTTTTTTTAATTTTAAAGGCTGCAACTTGGATCTGCATACTTCAAAACACATGTTCATAGTACAAAAAGTCTTATTTAACCAGTAAAATGCAACATATTTGTCATCACTCCAGGAATACCCTGGTCCACGGGGTCTGGATCCGATCCCCACCGAAAATTAATTAAGGAAGGTATAATTAATATGGATATATGATGATATTTTTTTAAATGTTTCATCGTTTCTTGGAATTTTTTGTTATATTATAGAAAGATATAAACTGAGGACTCCTTTTTTAGTCCACAATAAAAATTATGAGCTCGCACCCCTCCTCCCCCAGTAACTAAATCCTAAATTCCCTACTGTGTGGTATGCTCAAACACCTAAAGAAGTGGGCACAGTAATCAGGACACGCATTGTATACGTAATATTTTTATTTCCCCTGCAGGTTCACCCGAGGTGAGTGATGTTCGATATGACGGAAGCAATAATCACATGTTCTGGTTGCCTCTTTAAAGCACTTATTGTGTGTTAGATATCGCCATTATATAACGTATTTGCGTGGAAATATGTTTTGTTTAAATCTAGGTCAACATTTCGTTTGCTTTAATGCGACTCATCGTTTTACTTTCGTTGATTCCTAAGGTCATTTTTTTATTTTTGATTGTCTATAGTAAATTAGTGCTACTTTTTGTCTAACTAGCTAGAGGCTCGACTTAACTACCAGACATCTAATAAAAACTTAATAGATAGCGATGCGTTTTTGATTAATTTGCACGGTGTACCACAACATATAATTTTAAATAAGCATAAGAATAGTTATGGCCTAAAAGTAAAGACACTGAAAAAGTTAATTTTTGTCCACACATTTAGGCAGTTGTTACAAGGTTAAGAATTGAAATCTGGAATACTGAAATTTACAATTATATTCGTTAGCAATTATTATTTATTTATTACAAAACGTTTATATAGGTAATTATTATTAAAACAACTTTAACTGTTCTAAACAGGAGTGCAACGTTTGGCAACCATGTGAGAATCTGACAGTTACATGGCTTTAGTTGGATTTACATTTTACTTCCCTCGTAAGGGGGAAGTATTGTAATCGTGAAAAAATCTCCCTCCGAGATTTTTTCATGTCTTCACGTTCCACAGCGTTAAGGTCTTATGTAACCATCCGGCTATAACTGTTAAGCATCTGTATAATTTGTTTTTTCCAATTTTTAGAACACAGAGTAATGGGACACCATATTTTGACCTAATGGTGTTTTATTAAGAAAGCGTCTGACGTCGAAAAATTTTTAGGTGAAATATCGATGTTTTAGGTCAAGAAGTCCTTAATAAAAAAAATCCTGTTTGTCCGTCTACGAATGTGTGTGTCTGTGGGTGTGTGTATGGGTGTACCCAATGTGCATGTATATGTGTAAACTTGTTTTGTGAACATAGTAGCTTGAAAACTATTAATCTATTTATGGAAATTTTTCAGGAAGATTACCTGTGTGGAGAGAAGAAACTGATTAGTTCTTTAGAAAAATCAAAAATGGCGAAATAAAATGGCGGCTATACATATAGAACATAAAAACAGCCATAATTTTAAAACTTTTATTTTGATCTTAACAAAAATTGGTAGAGGCACTGCGTAACCAAAGTGAAAATGTAATAACAATTTTCAAAAGATCCAATATGACGGAACAAAATGGCGTCTATTTAAATTTAAACATTGTAAACGAATATACTTTTCTATTTGTAATATTTTCACTTTAGGAGAAATATTAGTTGTAGAACTTATTTTCTAAAATTCCGTATAGTGAAAGTAGTAATGTAATCAAGTTGATTTCCTTACCATTAGATAACACACTAAATATCAGAATCTAAGAATAATAATATGGGTAACAGATGTGATAAATATAAAATAAATAAAACGTCCAGAAAACAAACATTTTTCAGTGACGTTCCTCTGGTACCTTCATAGTGGACCCCCCCTAATAATAAGACTATTCAATTTATAAGGTAAATATATTTTATTTTTTTTATTTTTCCAATTTTCTAAGGCGAAAAACACAAAAAATAGTTTTAAACCATGTATCCGCCACTACAATTTCGTAATTATTTATAAAATAAAATGTTAGTTAATAAACAACAAATTTTTCATACAGTGATAGCCAAATCTAAAAGTCTATTCTCATTGATTTAAAAAGGGGTGAAAAACAAGTTTATTGATTGAGCAGAATTTTCCCTTCTGACCTTAATTTTCAAACCAAAGGGCCTTGTAAGTTTAATAACTTACAGTGTTCTAAATAAAAATGGAAATGCTGTTATTACTTTATATTATCTCTAAAGAAGTGCAATGGTTTATTTTACATGAAATTAAAAAAGCAGTTATTGTCTGAAACCTATTTTAATGAAATTTACAAAGATATCGGTCCAATTATTTCGATTTCAGAGTCGATTCCGGATTCCATTTTTCCTGAATTGGCCTTATATCTATATACAACCTAATTCACTTCATTTTCGGGTTGGAGCTTTTTTTAACAGTAGATATTACAACTTTGAACATCTGTAAAGAGTTTTACTTGAACAATGCTTTGGGGTTTTGGCCACTACGTAGCATTAAGGCTTGCATCTGTGCGTTCCAGGGACCCTAGATGACAAAAAACATTTTTTCTCTATTCCGTCGGTCTGTTTGTTCGCGGAATAGCTAAAAAAACTACTTATCCGATTCACTTCAAATTTTGGTCAAAAATTAAAAGATATATGGGGATGATCTGGTAACAGTTTGGTAAAAATCGAATATGGGAAAACAAAATGGCAGCCTAGTGAAATGTTAAAAATACTATTAATAATAAACTACTTATCCAATTTTTCTCAAATTTTGCACAAACATCAAGTATTATTGAAATCAACTGGTAACATTTTGCCGCGAATCCAGGGTGGCGGAAGAAAATGGCGAATAATGAAATATTTAAAAATTCTCCCTGAAAGAACTGTTTAATGGATTGGTTTAAAAATGATTCCAATAACAAATTTTGGTATAGGGATCAACTAGTAAAATTGTGGAATAATTCAAGATGGTCGAACAAAATGGCAGCTAACCAAACCGTTTGTAATCCTGGGAAAATGTTTTACATATCTTCCTGTTTTAGCGTCCAGACATACCAAAAAATATGTTTTATCTGTCAGTTCGCGGCATACCTTAAAAACTTCTTACCTTTTTGACCGAAATTTTGATCGGAAATTAAGGCTCATATGGGGATGATCTAATAATATTTTAGTAATCATCAAACAAAATGGCGACCTAGGGAAAATTATTACATGCTTGAATGACATATTTGGCCAATCTAAGGTCACTGTCGAACCAGATGCCAAGATTCTTACATTCCGAGGAGAAGATTAGACTTTTTTAATTAATTCTGACCTTCAGCTCACTCTCGTTAACCCCACGTGCCTTTTTCTGAACCAATTGGGATAACAGAAGATTTTACAGCTTTAAGTTTCAGGCTATGGGCAGTGGAAGTGTGGGCAAGACCCTTTAGGTCATTGCTAATTTGTATATTGGCCGCGGCAAGTTCCAACTTTGCGATCTTTAGATAGATCTGAGTATTATCCACATAGTGGTGGGACTTAATCGTGGAATAATTACCTAGGAAACCCTGAATATCGAATATTTTTCTATTAGGCAACTTTGTAAAAATTTAGCACAAGCAATAACTTTTGCTGCATTAAATATGAAAAATGACTTGTTCGGAAATAGACACATGACTTGTGTTATCTGTCAAAATTGACATTTGTTAATAGAAATCGCAGAAAAGGGATTTATTTGCTAAACTATGAAAATGTGTCATTATGGAAAGTGATTTATTTTATAGTTTTACACATGTATACCGAATTTTGGTCTATATTTTAAAAATATTTGATTCTACGCACGATTTTAAGTAACTTCCTATACTTATCTCCTACCATTTTCTCTAAAAAAATTAGTTTATGATTTTTTTTTAGAAAATCACCACGTTAATAAAATTCCATATTTACCTGCGTAAGCGAGATAATTACTAGATTTTTTTTCTGGGTTAGAGAGTGCATATATTTAAAATAACTATATGTTAGAATAGCGATATATCATACAGGGTGTCGTATAAAAAGGGCATTTTTATCGATATTTAGTAATGGTGAAAACTCATTTATTTTAAATACAACACCCTGTATTTTATGGTATCTTCGAATACACCAATACCTTACCTACAATATTTCCATATATGTTCCTATACCCACCTCCCACCATTTTTTAGATACGAGCCAACTTTGAATATTTTCCTGTTTTCAAAGACCGTCCACAACAAAAGCAGCCGCCTCGGCACCTGCTTAGCGAATCACTTAATATATTTTTAAAATATATATTATTACCTATTATGTCCGTATGTCGAATTTGAAAAAAATCCCTTTTATAGTTCTCTAGAACTTTCAATAGGACACTCAACGTGAATCACCCTGTATATCTAAAATACCTAAAATCACGCCAACTTTGCATCAAGTTTAACATACTTTTAAGAAGTGATTTTTATTGTTGCCAGAAGACAGTTTTTATAGACTGGTGTTAAATATAAGAAATTAATATACAGGTGAGATTACTCAAAATATTTTTTTAACTTAACAATTATTATTATTTTAGAATTTTCGAAACAATGGAAATAGTTAAAAAATTAAATATCGGAATTCAGTATACATACTTAAAACTTAAAATCAAACAACTTTTCTTAATACAACTGTTTAATAATCTAGCAAATATGCCATTTTTCTGCAATTTTTATAAATAAATGGCGTTATTGACAGGTAGTCCGAACCAGGTGACTATTGTCAAATAAGCCATCTTTCAAACTTAAAACCTGGGTTATATTAAAAATATTTGCGTCTCGCATCGCCGTTTGCGCTGTCCTGAAGTTTCCCTAACGTAAAGCAATGGGTACGGTTATATTTTTGCCGCCATCCGTTTAAGTTTCCGCTAGCCGTCGAAAAAATGGCGATGTCTCACTTTGATGGGAGCGGCTAGCGTAAATCGACGTTTGAGTTAAGCCGTAACCAATGCTGGATTTTAGAGGGCTTTTCAAAATGTTCCTCCTTCATAATACATCTAACATTAATATATACACATAACATCCTCGTCTATTGAAAAAAACTGCTTGGGGTCAATGTCTTTAATTTTAAGAAAATACTGGTAGGAGTTTTGAGTATTTCTACCCCAATTAAGCCACCTTCTCTTCAACAACTTTAGAGCTGAGGAATACATTAATATGTCCACAATTCCTAGTTTTTACTAAGCATTATTTCTATGATTTTGATTATCTATTCTCAGCCAATTAAAAAAATCGCACATAAACTTAAAAACAAGCAAGACAAAATTGCATTACACAAAAAGGCCATAAATATAAACATACAAGTAAGGTTAGTTCCACAGACGACGCATAGCGCCAACGTTTTCAATCTATAAGACGTGCTAAGAACCAGCGTCAACGCTTAGCTCAGACGGACGACGCAAGACGCAAACTTTTTCAATCTATAATCCAGGCTTATTAAAGCAAACGCTATCGTCAGTGTTAAAATTTCAAAAAACTAATTAAATTGTTATTTTTTTCAGTCACAGTTTATTTATCATATTAATTTAATGAAACCTCTGGAAAAATATTATATGATTATTAATGATGTTGATTTCAAAATTTTGAAAATTGATTTTTCAACCACTAACATTTTTTTGCATTCAAATTAATCGTAGTAAAATAAATCAGCTTGTGACGAAGATTGACAGAAAATTACATTTTTAAGAAACTTTAGCATTTTTTGTTACTGAAAATCGATGTTCTTGGCAGAGTCTAAATTAATTCCGAATAGTCTAAGCACTTGGCTATTCCACAATAAATTTCCCACTTGCTGACGTGCCTCCCGCAGCTACGAACTGCCGGTTCTACCGGTTAGTGGGCAGGTCACTTCCAAGTGGTTCGGTCAAAAATTAAGGGTCATAAAGGGATAACATTTTGGTAAAAATCAAATATGGCGAAACAAAATGGCGGCCTAGTGAAATGTTAAAAAATTATTATCAAAAATTATATTTATCTCAAATTTTGCAAAAACATCAACTAATATGATAGAATCAACTGATAACATTTTGGTCCGAATCCAAGATGGCGGAACAAAATGGCGGCTTAATAAAATATTTAAAAATTCAGCTTGAAAAAACTGCTTAACGCTTGATTTCAAATGGTGTGCCATAACTACTTGTGGTATAGGGATCAACTAGTAAATTAGTCAACTAGTAAAATAGTGGTACTAATTCAAGATGGCCGAACAAAATGGCGACCAAATAAAATATTTGTCTTTGTGATAAATTCATCCTGTCAGGTTTTACACATTTTACGTTTTAGCTCTAGATGCCAAAAAATATGTTTTATTAACTCGCTCGGTCCGTCTGTCGGTCTGTCTGTCTGTCTATCTGTCTGTAAATTCGCGGCATAGTTTAAAGACTACTTACCCGATTAACTTCAAACTTTGGTCAAAAATTAAGTCATATGTGGATGACCGGTAACATTTTGGTAAAAATCCAATTTGGTGAAACAAAATGGCGGCGTAGTGAAATGTTAAAAAATTTTTACTAGGAAACTATTTATCCGACTTATCTCAAATTTTGCAAATTATTTTGGTACGAATCCAAGATGGCGGAAGAAAATGGCGGCTTAATAAAATATTTAAAAATTCAGTCCGAAAAACTGCTTAATGGTTTAATTTCAAATTGTGTGCCATAACTATTGGTGGTATAGGGATCAACTAATAAAATAGTGACACTAATTCGAGATGGCCGAACAAAATGGCGGCCAAATAAAATGTTTGTAATCTTGAAAAAATCACCCTCTCAGGTTTTACACATCTTTACGTTTTAGCGTCAATAGATGCCAAAAAATATGTTTAATAAATTCCGTCGGTGCGTCTGTCGGTCTGTCTGTCTGTTTGTCAGTTCGTGGCTTAGCTTAAAGACTACTAACCGATTGATTTTAAATTTAGGTCAAGAATTAAGGGTCATATGGGGATGACCTGGTAATATTTTAGTAAAAATCCAATATGGCGAAACAAAATGGCGGCCTAAAAAAATTATTAATAAAAAACTACTTTCTTTAAACTGTGTTCTTGGTTTTGTCACTCATCAGGAACCTACATCAATTAAATAGTCCCTCCCATACACTTAGTTTGTTGCCCCTAAGCCACAATAAATATGCTAATCCGCTGTATTCCCTAGACATGTTTATGGCGCTTGATGAGCATACCAATATATTATATGGTTATAATATAAAAGTAAGAAAACACTGATTACCATTTTTGTAACTTGACCTCAGCTTGAATTGCTTCTTAATACCCGAAATATAAATAAACAATATTCGCATGACTTTACTTTCATTTTCTGCAATAGTTAAAATTAGCTCTCGAAAGTGCTAAAAAATCTTAATTATTTAATTGAGCTTTATTACACATGCGGAATGTACCGAAGGCAAATTCTGTTATACGTCTCTAAAAGACGAAATTATATAACTAGAAATATAATTAGTCTATTATAGGTCAATAGTGTAGAGCATGTTAGTAATAAAATCTTGTTTCTCCTCTAGCATAGCTCAAAAAACACGTATCTGAATGAATCCGAAATTTGCTTCAAATCACGGAATAATGTTACATAGGGAGCATGTAATAAAATGTTATTTCTTCCCACACCCCATAGCTCAAAAATCACTTATCTGAATGAATCCGAATATTGCTCAAAGTCAAGAAAAAATTATATAAATAGAAGGACTGGTATTTTAATTGGAGCAAGAATCATCATTATCAAGCGAGAACTTTATGATATTTTAGGTAATTTTTTAATTCTACCGGGTGTACAACTAAGAAAGGAGGCCGGCTGTATCTCAGAAACCGTTTATTCTACGACGTTGGAGAAAAATTTCTTAAAGTAAAAGTGGCCAAGAAAAAACGCTGGAAATTTTTTTTAGTTCTCAAGTCGGCCGCCACGGGGCGTAATACGCGTAGTCAATTAGAAGAGGCAGATTTTCTCAGAAACTCACCCAATGAAGGTACATCAAAATTGACTTTATATTAATCTCTGCTAAATTACGAGTAATTTTTATTTAGGGTTTTTTCTCTAGCTGTTCAAATAAAGGGAGAATGTTTGTTTTTTAAAACGGACATAACTTAAGTAATAATTAACGGATCTTGATGAT
The DNA here is from genome assembly GCA_030620095.1 of Kuschelorhynchus macadamiae. NCBI lineage: Eukaryota > Metazoa > Arthropoda > Insecta > Coleoptera > Curculionidae > Kuschelorhynchus > Kuschelorhynchus macadamiae. The sequence goes on from JAUTXW010001615.1 coordinate 1,226,370, forward strand.
TTTGGTCTTGTTGAAAAGGTTATTTATTAGGCTTTCACATGCCGTATGAATTATATTATTTTAGGTTTCGTTTTGAACGCCAGATGGCGCTTTCTGGTAATTTCTTAAAGTTAACGTGTTTTGTTAAAAATTTCAAATGGATTGATATATCTATTATAGGCCAGTGTTACGGAGCACATACAAATCGAGAAAACGGCACAAAAACCAAGTTAATATCTTTTTTATTTACGGAGATATAACTAAAAGAAAATATTACTTGACACTGTTATAAGAAATTCATGCATTTCTAAACGAATTTTTACGTGGCATCTATTATCAATTTTTCACACTAATGTGTGAAATACTACAAATATTTTTCTAAGTATTCTTCAACTTCTTTAATTCATTTTTAACTTATTTGCTTTAATTAACACACCCTTTCATAAAGAATGTATCTCAAATGCGTTACTATTTAATTATGCGCCGTGCTAAAAGAGTAGTAGGCTTTGGCAAAAATTAAGTGCCAGCGTCAAAATAAAACACTATCACAAAATGAGTTGTCAAATTATTATTAAGTTTAGTGTTTGTATTTCTGATGAAGAAGGGTATGATATGCTACTATAGATACCCCTGTAGACGTAGATATGAGCAAAGGGTTTTTACACGATTAGCAAGACGTCTTCGTGCTAGTTTTCATCACCCCCTCCATCGAAGGCAAAGAAGAGGCCGTACAGAAGCAAACATTAAAAATGTGTGGGCGTATATTGTTATTAACCCACATGTCAGTATTAGAGCTACATCTAGAGATTTAGGAATAGCTCATGGAACTGTGCAATATATATTAGAAGAATACAGGTAAGTGTAAATGAAAAAAAATCAAGAATTTGAGCAATGTTATTTTTAATAACAATGTAGTTTCGCAGAAATGCGTAATCCTTAAAGTAACCCTATCGTCTTAAACCCTAGATCGGCCGATATTTTTGCTTTCACATATATTAAAAATACACTATATAGAGTGAGTATTACATTACATTTATATAAGTTTAATCTACGGAAGTGAAACGACTACTTTTTTTAAGTTTTTATAGTATAAAATAGTAAAGTTTAGTAAAAAAACTTTAAATATTTTAAAAAACGATAAAACAAGGCAAATTTATTATATATTTTACATATACATATAATAAATTGGCCAACGTGAGAAAACTATTGACGTAACAAAATTGGAAAGTATACTATGCTTAACAAAACACATTTTTTATCTTGACTCGTGACAACACTGTTCAACCTTTAATTCGTGGGAAACAGTGATCCAATCATTTATTTCTTAATTTTCAGGCTGCATCCATACCATATGGTATTAAACCAGGCTTTAACGTCTCAAGACTAAGATCAGAGGCTGGATCATTGTCACTGGCTTCTTGGTATGATAGATGAAGATCCTGCCACACCCTTTCTCTGTTTAATAGCAGAGAATAGGATTCTTAAATTTTAAGTTTTGTTTTCTAATAAAAAAAAAATTAATAATGAAAAATCAGTAGTGGTTAATAACAAGAAACGGTAGTAACAGTGAGTGGGCAAATACCGACTACTCAGCAAGAAGGGTTCGTTTTAAGGCGCCAGCAGCTCCAAACCAGTTGAACTGCAAACTGCCTCAGTTGTTTGAGGTACCACTCCTAAATTATTGCCACTTACCAATAAAACTAAAAACTAATCAAACAAAACAATGTTTAAAAACAAAGACATTTAATAAAAAAAAGTGCAACAATTGAGGCACAAGAGTGTAATCACACAATACAAGTTTACCAAGATCTTTTAGAACAAAAGCAACGGAAGGAATTTACCAAAACTATTAAAGGTAACAATCGACAATCAGTTTTCTATATTTAAAATATATCTATAAAATTAAGATCTTAAAAAGGGACTTAAAAACTTTCAATAACCAAAACCGGTATATATAGATTATGAAAATTGATAAATGACTAAATGAAATGTTAGTGCAAAATGTGAGAATTTATGAAGTTAATTGAAATAATAAAATAAAGTTAACCGTTTCACTAAGAACTATAAGCTTTAAGACCGAAGAGATAAACTACAAAGGTAAATTAAAAACTAAAAAAAACGCATTAATGAAATCTTCATACACAGGTACCAACCAACGTGATCATGTAGGCTGTTTCTTACAAAACAGATCGAATTATAACATAATAACAATACTCTATTATTATTCGTAACAGCAAAAATGAAAATATGTTAAAGGCTTATCTGTTCTGCCTTCGTCAGCAGCAGGTACCGGTGAATGGCCAGGATCAGCACTTGGAACGGTCTTATATAACTTCAATAGGCTAGGTTATGTTAGTTTAACAAATTGTCTATATAGACGCTACGAAAGAAGCCTGAAAACAAAAAGCGTGTAAAATAGTAGTCATCGCTTTGATGTAGAGTGAAAGTACAAAACTTTCATTTAAACTAAAAAAAAAGAACATTATCCCCCAAGATTGCATTTAGTTAAGCTTGTACATCTAAAATTTAAAACTTCAATTGTGATTTGAAATATAAAACCCAACATGATCCCTAAGTAAGAAAATCAGTTTTGTATTACACATGAATTAAATTATTAAAATCCCACTAAAAATTAACACTTTTTAATCTAAATAAAAGTTCATTAGTGTTCCCACTAATAAAAATAGGCCAAAATCCTGATAAATACATAGATTTTCCTCCAGAGACTAATATACTTAGAGAATGAACTAACTGGTTTTTAAGTATCCTGAACTAAAGTAAATAAGTTAGGTAGGTAAATTCCAGCCAGAAAGGTTTTAATATATATAATTAACAACCTCTCCAAGTACCAAAGTTCTATTTTTAATATAACATTTAAATTTACTAATTTGAGAAAAATTACCAGATCCCCGAGAAGGTTCTCGCGTCATAATTTTGGTAACAAATTTTAACAGTACTAACTGAAGAAAAATAGCTATAAAATATTGTTTGAAATGATAAAAAGATTCAACTGAAACTAATATTCTTGTTCTGTTACCACACGGGTAGTATTAGAGCTACTAATAGGTCATTAAGACATCTTTTTTTTGTATAGCTGTTAGATTCGGTATTTAATAACTTGAATTTAAAAAGAACAACGTTTTCAAGAATTATTAATACATTTGATGAGCTAAAGGTGTATGCCAGCTCAATATATACATTTTTAGTACTCGGAATGTTGCACAAACTAAATAAATCATATTTTTAAGAAAAATAACAGGTTCCATTATTAAATAAAAACAAAATAATTACCTCTGCTTTTGAAGTTGAGGGTTTCAGAAAAGAGAAAAATATTGACTGCAAAAGTTGGAATCAAATTCAATACAGTGGCTTCGTCACCCTGACAGAATAAATAGCCTTAGAAAGGTTTAGAGGCAAAAATAAGACTTCTGAATTTCTAAACACATGTGCTCAAATGACTCACCAGTGTCAAAAATCCTTCCGAAGAAGTAATTAGTTTGGTACAACAAATCTCCAAAATACTCTCCAATACAAAAAGGTAACCCTATACCAAACTTTTCTATGAGGTCTGCCGTCTAAGATCCCCTAATTTGGGCCTGAAAAATCCAGATTTAGTTGGCAGACGCAAAACGACACTCTTTCCCAAAAGTATGTTAGGCTGAAGAAAAACCACCGCTTCTGTTAACAGATGTTTATATACTAAAAATCAGGGTTACCACTTTGCAAAAATGTACCAAAATAAGTGAAGTGACAAAGTTCGAATATAGTTTATCACAATATAAAGTGACAAATATTGAATATTTATAGAATAATAACTTTAATTATTTCCCAGAATGAACAATAGGTATTTGACCAAACAAATGAATTAAAACTGAAGGTTTACAAACCAAATGTGGTGCAAATTAAAAGGCCTATTTCGAAGTAGTGATAGATAGACATTTGTCAATAATCCGATGATGCCAAATTTCTCAGTTCGGACCCACTCTGGAAGTGAACTGTGACAATAAAATGAATGTTGAAATTGATACTTTATTTATAAGTTACGTTTAATAAACGGTTTATGTTTATAATTTAAGTTACTAGTAAATAGAAATTAAAGAAAAATAGAGAATTACATTTTACTGAAATTAAAATTTTACAATCCCCAGGTCCTTTCAAGAATTTTGTGGACCGATGTTGAGGTAAATTTACATCAGTTACGTTATTGATCGGAATATAAACCTCATTGGATGCAAGAAGTTCAGATTCAAAGCCGCTGGAGCATCAATCTTTGGTGTGGCATAATAGGTACTAGAATTTTAGGTCCAATAATTTTCGATGAACTTTTAAATGGAAGAATTTATTTAAACTTTCTCCAAAATCAGCTACCAGATTTACTAGAAGACATTGATACTCAGACGAGACATTTACACTTTACTTTAAGAAAAATTTTTCCAACGTCATGGGATAAACGGTTTCCGAAATACAGCCGGTCTCCTTTCTTAGTTGTACATTCGGTACTTAACCGTTAAGAGCATTTAGGGTTTCACCTTCTTTTACTATTACATAATATTCTACATAATATAAAATAAAATATGGGGTTCATGCAGGAAGGAGCGCCCGTCCATTTTCTTCTTATGGTTAGAGACCACCTTAACGAAACGCTAACGAACCGCATTGCTGAATTGGTCGCGGAACTGTAGTTCCTTGGCCACCTTGCAGCCCTGATGTTAATCTCCCTGATGTCGTTTTATGGATTTATATAAATTTTGACGTGTGTTCTCATTTGCTTCATAGCAGTGGCGGCTATTCAGGTGAAGTAGGTGAAGTGCTACTTCACCAGAAAAAATAAGCAAAAATCTAACTATATTTATTATGTATCTCTTAAAATTTAAGTTTTTACATTCATTTATTCACCTAATTGGCAAAAAATTAACTGTACATCTCGAATAAATATTTTACTTGACCGTTGACGGCATGTTTTTTTAAAACTTTCAATCGAACTTTATTCGAACAACTATAACAGTGGCGCAAACCGCTTTCACTTTGCTGGAGGTGCTATGTTTAGTTTACCATTTTCCTAGTATGTTGCCATGACAACGCGAACGCGATGACGTCGAACGCGATGACATCGACCGCAGGGAAGATTAATGTTAACCATCGCCATACAACGCTCTCGGTGAATTGCTAACGCAGTACACTACACCCACGTGTCGTTCAGTTTGGGGAGGCTGTTTACTTTTATTTTCGCGGATTGCGCTGCAACCGGTTAGTTCCTCTGCAGTTTACTTCACTGATTTGTGTTATATTTACTTATGGTGTTGTAACAACTTTATTTGGTGTCGGGTTTATTAATTTACATTATTGATGAATCCGAACACGGATATGGTTTGCATTTTGTTGGAAACTCCATTTAATCGATAGAAGGAACAAGATCAGAGTTTTAATCGTCATCCTGGTTTTCGGCGTGGTTATGTAGTAGTCAAATATTACAAAAATTATTTTGCTGGCCTTGTTTACTAGTTTCCAATAAATATTCAGTGTGGAATAAGGAAGGATTTGCAGGTATGTTAAATATGTGAAGATCTTTACATAAACATGAAGACTCGGCGGAGCATTTAAAATGCGAATTAATGCTAAAAATAATTGTAAAAAATCAAAGCCCTATAGCTGACACTTTAAGAAGATGGTAAACTATACAAAATATATTTTAACGAAAACTTTTAGAATAGACTATTTATGTGCTTGGTAATTGACGCAGTTTTGCACTTTGCAAAACAAGAGTTAGTCTTTCGCGGCCATGATGAGAGCAGCGAGTCAATAAATAGGGGGAATTTTAAAAAGCTTTTAGGTTTATTAATATCGAGAAGTTCCCAAGAACTGAAAGATCATCAGGAAAAAATTGAAAATGTTTTTACTGGTGACTCGAAAACTATTCAAAACGAAATAATTAATTATTAATTGAATTTAATTGAATGCTTTTCTGATTATTTAAATGATCATGTAAAAAATGAAATATTGAACACACAGTTTTTTTCTGCGCAGGTCGATGACACCACTGATATTACGCAAACCTCTCAGTGCTCCATAATTTTACGATACGTTAATTCAGAAGGTTCAGTAGTCGAGAGATTCTTAGGATTTTATAATGCCAGCTCCCATAGAACGTCGGAGAATTTATATTCTCTACTGGATCAAATTTTGGACCAATTTGACTATAAACATAAATTAATAGGGCAATGTTACGATGGCGAAAGTGTGATGTCTGGCCATCTAAATGACTTTCAAAAAAAAAATGCGCTGTAGGCTGTATTTGTCCTGATGCAGCAAAGTTTAAAAATATTTCTAAATGTCGAATTTTTTTGCAAGCCTTAGTGGTATTACCTCATTTTTTCATCACTCAGCCAAACAAACTTATGCTCTTATATCTGCATCTACGAGGAGTATACCAACAATTACAGAAACTTGTTGGTCTTCGAAATTAGTAAATGTGATTGTTCAAGTTGGGTTTTTCAGAAAAAATCGTTTGACATTTATTTTTGCATATCCAATATAAAACGCTATCGTGAGGCGCTCTGTAAAAAAAGAAATGAACATTTTTTTTAATACCATGTTTGATAAACCAATTCTATTACAGAAATATATCATTACAAACGTGGGCTTGCTAAACTTCCGCCTGAAGAAATTAGGGCTAAGTATAGAACCCCTTTTTATGAAATATTGGACCATATTTTAATGGAAATGATACTAAACTTTCAAGACTCTGAAAAACTTACATTTTTATGTTTGGCAGATTTTGCTAAGTTTGCCGAATATAGTTTAAATTTTCCGACTGGCTCGTTTGAAAATTTGTTACATTATATAAGGAAATATTTTCAAAAAGTCGACAACTTAAAAATGAGCTTAGACTTATTTTTGCCAATGACAGTAATTGGAATATATCGCTGCAAGAGCAAGTGAAAAAAATTAACGAAAATAAAGATATTTTAACCAAAGCATATAAAGTGTTTTCCCTTATTTTGACAATACCGTCGACAAGTGCTTCAGTAGAAAGAAGTTTTTCTTGCTTAAAACGTGTAAAAACTTATTCAAGAAATATAATATCTCAAAAAAGACTTACTTCTCTAGGCAATATTTCAATTCAAAAGGAATGTCTGGAGGAGATTAGGCAACTCATCCATTTTATGAGGATGTTATAAATAAATTTGCTGCTATGAAGGATAGGAGAATTGATTTAGTATACAAGATTTAGGTAAGTTGTAAAAAATATTCTACCCCTTCCACATATAAAAAAATTCTGCTTCATTTGCACTTCACTTACTTTTTCACCCGCGAGCCGCCACTGCTTCATAGTATTTAATCGTAGTACAAAAAGTCTTCATCAGTGACATACATGAATTAAATAGTTCCTCCCATACCATTATTTTGTTGCCCTAAGTCACAATAAAAATTTGCTGTATTCCCTAGACAGAAGTTTATAGCGCTTGTTGAGCATACCAATGTATTATATGGTTATAGTATAAAAGTAACGAAACACTGATTACCGTTTTTGTAATTCGACCTCATTTTGAATTGCTTCTTAACGCCCTACATATAAATAAACAATCTTCGGATGACTTCACTTTCATTTTCTGCAATAGTTAAATTTGACTCCCGAAAGTGCTAGAAAATCTTAATTATTTAATTGAGTTCTAAGACATTTACGGTACGTGCCAAAGGCAAATTCTGTTAATGTAACTAAAAGCTGAAATTATATAACTGAAGATGTTATTATAGTAGAGTGCACGCGGTCGTTTATAAAGCCTATTTCTTGAGCCCGTACACACTTTAGGGTTAAAAGGTTTGACATTCGATTTTTGTAGAAGGTGCCCTTGAGTTACTAACCCCGTTTGTCGTCAGAAAATCGTCTGGTCCGTAAATATACAAAATTAAAATTTTCTAGTTAGGCACATCATAAAATAGTACTATTAATTACGCAACATCAAGTAAATACTGGCAATATTTTCTATACACATTATATTTTTTATACCTTTAAGAAAATTAGGTTTAACATGGGCCCTTACGGACTCCTAAATCACAAAAACGTTCGAATGGCGCTGAATTTTATTTATTTTTAAAGATTTTTGTGCTCACACCGCGATAAAGTGCGGGACACGAAAGAAAATCGGGCGGAGTCAGTCGGTTTAGGAAGGTCGGCCAAGAAATCTCTTTAAACCAATGGTGTCCCGTTGTTCTTTAAATAATATGGCACTCCTTTTTGACTATTCGCACAGCAGATAGTTAAAAAATGTAACTATGTTTAATGAAACTTTATCTATATTTGTCTGCTTTCTTTCGTGTACCGCACTTCTATATCTCTTTTGTGTTGCAAAAACGGCGAACTTTCGAATTTTAGAATGATTTAATTTAAATTTTTCTTGATCGATTTACCTGTATATTTATTTTTTCTTGAGTTCTGTCATTTACGGTTCCGGGCTACTGCCTAGGTCCACTGTTATTGGACCACCCAGTATAGTGATACACGATTTACAAGTCCAGATTTTATAAGGGCAGCCAGCATCAGATCCAGTGAACGAGATTTATCAAAATTTTAATTTATGCAGTTCGACTTTGGGCTACTCGGGTATGCCAAAAGTGTCCGTCTGTCTCCGTTTGTCATATTACTTTATACAGGGGCCGTCATTGTGAAGTACTATATAGGGCGTTTCCTAATTGGGTGCTGATATTAAAGAGGGTGTTTTTATGTCCTAAAAATCTTATCTTTTAAGATACAGAACGGTAAAGTTTAAAAATAAAACATTTTTTTTTCATCCCAATTCTGATGCTATTGTAGATAACTGCAAGAAATTTGATACACGTCTTCTATGCATAAAGGAACATACGGCTTTACCAAGGTTAGTTACATATGCACGCCACTGGTAGAAATTTCAAATATTGATTGAAAAGACTTGTATCAAATTTCACATAGTTATTTATCTATAATAGCATCAGAATTAGGATTTAAAAAAAATGCTTTTTTTAAAACCCTGTATCTTCAAAGTTAAGACTTTTAGGTTCATATTAAACTTTTTTCTTAAAATGGTCCAAGAATCACCCCCCTTTAACATTAGCACGGAATTAGGAAACGTCCTGTATAGTACTTCACAATGACTTCCCCTGTACAAAGTAATATGTCAATGGAGACAAACGGTCACTTTTGGCATACCCGAATAGCCCAAAGTCGAACTGCATAAATTAAAATTTTGATAAATCTTGTTCACTGGAATCAGTGCTGGCTCCCCTACTATAACTACATTGATGTGTTAATTTTGGAAAAATATGAATTCTGTATTTTTTCAAATATTAATTGCAATATTAGATATTTTTTGACACCCGGTATTGAACAGAAAATTAATTATTTTGAAGCAGTTTATTGACAGCTACTTTATGAACAATTTTACAAAATATATGAAAAAAAACTAGGCCATATTTGAGGTTGACGGCAGTGATTCTAATGGTTCGATTCCTTCTAAATCGTTGTCTTCCTCTAAAAATCATGAGGTTTCGTCGTCACTGCGTCACTACTTGAAGATCCCAGTGTGATAACTAAATCATGAATAACCGTTTCAATTTTGCCATCTACTTCCCAATATTTATCTTCAATAGATTTTCAATTTTCAGCCGATATTGAGTCAATCGCTTCTAACGTTATTTTATTTAAATCTTCAATTGAAAGTTCACCGGTGTTGCGTTCTCGAATATATTTTTTTACTCCTGCCCATGCAAGTTCAATAGGGTTGAGGTCGCACATGTATGGAGGCAGCCTTAAAGGTGTATGACCGAGGTTACGTAAAAGACTGACAATTTTATACTTTTTTCTCTAGGCTTGTTGGCTGATATAACTTCATATAATTAATATTTTCTCCATGTTGGATCACATATGATTGTTTGATTTAAGCCAGGATATCATATGAGCTTTTGTAGAGTATTTAGTTGGCACTTTATCTTCTACGTGAAAATGATAAGACGCATTATCCATTACCACGACTGATTTGGGAGGAATGTTATGTAGAAGCTTCTCGAGCAACCACTTTTGCGTCCTTCCTTCTTGCCTATATTGCCTTACAGTTGATAGATATTTCACCCGCAAGTGAAAAATATTTTAGGACCGCCCGGTTTTCTTTCGTGTCCCGCACTTTATCTTGGAAGATGTTGGTGATATGAAAAAAATCTTGTTTTTAATCAAATGTAGAGCAAGGTTTTTTCTTTCTGATAGAAGTTGCTGCCATATTTTTAGGAAAAACAGTAAACGAAATATTTAAATAATTCCCTGAGTATGCCATTTTATAGCAAAATTCGCGGTCTTTTCGCTCGATCACCAGCACCGTTTCTTTATTTTTACGGCGCTAGCAGGGTGTTAGCGGGCGTTCGGATTGTCCATATATAATCTTGTACTGGGCTGTTTCCATACCTGAATTACGTGGCCAGCTGTAATTAAAAAAATATATCTGTATATCACGTCATTTCATATATCGAAACTATCTATAGATATATGCGGTGTATCGCAAGAAAAATATCGGTATATTGAATATATCGATACATTTTTTATCCATTGTTAATGCGCCATTTGCGGGGTTCAGTTTCTCTGGTTTTATTAGGACTAAGCAAAAAAACAAGTTGTAATAAATATACAGAAACCGCTACCAGATTTGCTTCCAATACTTTAAAATCTTCAATCTCCATGATGTCAAACACAGCCTATATATAACAGAATGATTTTTTCGTTTCTCGAATGTGCAACAAGTTTTCTGGGGTTTTAGAATTATTAGGATTTCTTGAGCACAACCGGCGCGAGGTTTAGAGAGACCGAAGACCATAATAATCTCTGCGAGTTGATACGCGGGACCAGTTTAAGCGTGAGGCCTTGTGTTTTGTTCAAACCAAGCTCTCCTGCTACTTTTAGTTATAAAAACTAAAAGTATATTGTTCTCTATTGTTTAGTACTCTACAGGTTAGATTTTCGTTCTTACTTTTAACATAAAAATATACGGAAACGTCTGAAAGGTTTCTGGAATTTTAACTTTTAAAGTTTCCGGGAAAGTCGGCTTCAAACAACAAAATTTAATTATTGTAGACTTCCAATAACTTTTTATATTTTTCTGGAAATTTCAAGAACGTTCTTGAACATTTCAATTTCGTGTCGAAGGCAAATGCTTTTATACGTATCTAAAAGATGAAATTATATAACCTAAAATAGTAATAAAATGTTATTTCTTCTCTCACATAGCTCAAAAAGCACTAATCTGAACGAATCCGAATTTTGCTAGGAAAATGGTTAAAATACCAGGAGTGGTATTTAATTGGACGAACAATCATTATTTTCGAGCGGATACTTTATGACATTTTAGGTAATTTTTAAAGGGTTTCACCTTCTTTTACTATTACATTATATTCTACATAATATAAGATAAAATATGTGGTTTATGCAGGGTGGAGCGTCCGTTCATTTTCTTTGTGCGGTTAGAAACCACCTTAACGAAACGCGTTGCTAAATTGGTCGCGGAACTGCATTTCATTGGCCACCTTGGAGCCCTGATGTTATTCTCCTTGATTTCCTTTTATGGATTTGTATGAATAAGAAAAAAGACTCTTTGAAAAAACTTACAAAAGAAACTTTAACATTTTAATTTATCATAAATAATTTGGATGATACAGAGATCACAATTTTGTCAGTTATCAACGATAAATAGTCCCTCTCATATAATTAATCTGTTGCCCCAAGCCACAATAAATATGCTATTTCCCTCTATTCCCTAGACATGTTTATAGTGCTTGTTCAGCATACCAATATATTATATGGTTATAATATAAAAGAAACAAAACACTGATTACCGTTTTTGTAACTCGACCTCGATTTTAATTGCTTCTTAATGCCCGAAATATAAATAAACAATATTTGGATGACTTTACTTTCATTTTATGCAATTTTTAAACATTTACGTATGTGGTATAGGCAAAAGCTGTTAAACATATCTAAAAGATGAAATTATATAACTTAAAATGTTATTAGTCTGTTATAGGTCAGTAGTATAGAGTATGTTAGAAATAAAATGTTAATTTAATTCTCTCCTCGAATAGCTCAAAAAGTACTTATAAATAAATAAATCCGAATTTTGCTCAAAATCAAGGAAAAATGGTTAAAATACAACGACTGGTATTTTAATTTGACGAACAATCACTATTTTCATTGAATACTTTATGGTATTTTAGGTAATTGCTTAATTGTAACGGTTAAGTATATTAGGGGTTTTTAGAAAATCACCTTCTTTTAATATTACATAATATAAGAAAACCGGTAAATTTCTTTACCGGGAACTTCCCTAGTTATGATTTTTTTCCATTTATGAGGTATAGTAAAGTGTGACCCAATTCGGTTCAGTACATATCACAGTATATATGTGTTACACATACTGTCTTTTCATTTTTTGTTAGTTCCATCATATTGGATTTTTTTAAAATTTTATTTGGCCGCCATTTTGTTTCGCCACCTTAAACTGAAACCCATATTATCAGTCTTTACCTACTCCGATGGTCCGCAGATACTTCCCAGATATTAAGTTTCTAACTGGTTTTCGTTATCGATCCTCTTGTTTAAAGTAGTGTATTATTTGGGGTTAGGATCCAGTAAAAAAACAAAAGCCTTTTTTTAAAATGTCTACGTTTCGCAACTTTATAGTTGCCTCCTTAGGACACAGATTTAATATCCTACATGAAACCCGTATTATCAGTCTTTACCTACTCCATTGGTCTGCAGATCTTTCCTAACTCCAAATAATACACCACTCTAACAACAAGAAGATCGTTAGCAAGAACCATTTAGAAACTTAATATGTGGGAAATATCTGCAACGGAGTAAGTAAAGACTGATAATATGGGTTCCATATATAAAATCTATATATGCGTCCTGAGAACGCAAAAATAAAGTTGCGAAACGTCGACAATTAAAAAAGAAGACTTTTGTTTTTATTACAGGATCGTTTATGAAAACCATTTGGAAAGTTAATATCTGGAAAATATCTGCGGATCAACGTAGTAGGTAGAAACTAATAATATGGGTTTCACGCAGAACATAGAATCTATATATGTGTCCTGAGCAGGGGCGTGTAGTCCATGGAAGCAAGAAAAGCAGTGCTTCCACAAAAAAAATTACAAAACATCTTCTAAAATGTAATTTTTGAAATAGGTAACCCTTAATTTAGTTTATATCAAAAATGCTAAAATATTATCTTATTTATCAAGCCCATAATAAATGCGGCCTTGACTCCGACCGAGCTATAGAATCGAATAGAACCTATGTGGGCCGTTAGCTTCTCTGCAGCCAAGTCCTGTATGCTTGATTTCCTGTGAATCGAGCCAGAGGTTATTTCAGTCGCGTGCTTTAGGTGGTGGCGGAAGCTATTGTTGGAGTAGGTTCTTTGTTTGATCGGCTCTTCGTGTGTTGTGTGATCCGTACGTCACGTCGTGCATGGTGCGATATGGAAGACAATAATACGGACGTGTATATGCATATACCGTCAACTTCGGCTGTCGGTAATAACGTTAAAAATGTTGGAGAATTTAGTAAGAAGAGTGTGTGTGAATGTGTGTTGTGGGTCTTAGTAATAAAGGGATTTTCTACATTAAACTTCGCTGATAAGCTTCAAATAATTTCCAAAGGAAGGGCAAAACCGCTTATGAAAAATTTAACCACAAAAATGAAAAACTGTATTAGACATTTTTATCCGAAAAAAACAATACGAACAATTTAAATGGCTACCAGGGTGTGAAAATATAAGTAAATTATTTTGCTGGCCATGTTTACTTTTTGAACATGAAAAAGGTCTCTGGAATAAAACTGCTGTAAAAAGACACATTATGTCCAAAGCGCATTTACAGGCCGTCATAAAAGAAGAGGTCTTCGGCAAAACTAGAATTGAACACGCCCTTAATAAACAGTTGGAAATTAGTCACCGCCAACACAATGAACTAGTAGATAAAAACAGGCAAATATTAAGAAGACTTGTCGATGTTCTTTGTTTTCTCGGACAGCACGAATTGGGATTTAGAGGTCATGACGAAACAAGGGTTTCTTCAAATAGGGGAAATTTTCAAGATTTACTTAGTTTAATGGCTAAATATGATAACTGCTTAAAAAATCATTTAGAGCAGTCCAGCGTTTTTCGCGAAACGTCGAATCGAATCCAGAATGATTTAATTTCCGCTGTTGCAACCATTACTCTAAAAAGAATTAAGCAGGAGATTGGCGAGGCGCAGTTCATTGCTATTGTTCTGGACGAAACAACTGATATCACTAATTTTAGCCAATTGTCTATAGTAAACAGACGGAAGTATTCGAGAGCGATCTTTAGGTTTTAAGAATGTGTCCGAAAATCATATAGCAGATGCATTATATACCGTAGTTTATAACGTTACTAAAGAAATTAATGGAGAGAAAAAATTTCTTGCTCAAAGCTATGGTGGAGCTTCAGTGATGGCAGGACAATTAGGGGGTCTGCAAGCTAAAGTTCGAGAAACTTTCCCAAGTGCTGTGTTTGTCCATTATTTTGCTCATAAATTAAATTTAGTTTTACTCCAGTCCATCAATCTTAAAGAGTGTAAAGTATTTTTCGTTACTTTAAGTGGCATGGCTGCTTTTTTTTCCAAGTCAACAAAATGTCACAAGCTTTGGAGCCATTGTCCACAAACGATTGCCCAAAGTAACTCCTACTAGGTGGAACTATAATGGAAGACTTGTGTTAACAGTATCTGAAAATCGTGAATCACTGATTTGACTATTTGAGAATATAATATGAAATAATGAAACGTGGGACTTAGAAGTAATAAATAGTTCGAGGGGGTTTTGGACTGTTTGAAACGAGATTTTAATTTTAATTATTTGTTGAACATATTTTCAGAAATATTTCTATTCTCGGACAATATTTTTAATATATTACAAACTAAAACAAATGTTATTGCTTTTTGCCTAAAAAAACTGGGTGATTTTAAGTCCATGTTAAGCCAAAAAAGAGATGACTCTGACCTATTTTGGGAGAAAACGATTACGTTAAATGTAGAGCCACAAGCCAAGGGTCTTCGAACAGACAAGATGGAAGATGTTCAAACATCATACAGACGCCTCCTTTATGAAATAATCGATCAAATTCAGCAACAAATAAACTATAGATTTAACGGTTTAAATGATTTTAAATTCCTCGAGCTCAGCAATTTTGATGCATTTAAAGGAAAAACTTTTCCAGGAGATGCGTTTAAATCTCTTCTTCTTCATTATGGCCAGTTCTTCGACCTGTAATACTCGATCGAGTGTTACTGCGATCTAAACTAAAAGTGATTTACGAAACTGATGACATTAACGCAAAAAATAACGCTAAGGAACTAATTTTTAAAAGACAAGGAGCTGGAAGATATCTACACCGAAGTATCGAAATTGTGTGAATTAGTATTGACAATACCTGCCACAAGTTCATCAGTAGAACGCAATTTTTCAACACTTAAACATATAAAAAATTTCGTGAGAAATTCAACGGGGCAGGAAAGACTTTCGCATACATCGCTGTTGTCCATTGAAAATAAACTTCTCCAAAATATGTCGGAGCATCGACGTTTTTATGATGACGTCATTGACGAATTTGCAGAAAATGATCGAAGAATGGAATTACATTACAAATAGGTACGTTTCTAAAAATTGCTTTCCTTTCTTAAAATTTCACCGCACGCCCCTGGTCCTGAGGATGCAATAATAAAGTTTTGAAACGTCGACAGTTTAAAAAAGCATTTTGGTTCTTTACTAGACCCTAACCCCAAATAATACAACACTCTAACATAACCAGAAGAGGATCGTTAACGAAAACCATGAAACCGTAATATCTGGGAAATATTTGCCAAAGAACGAAGTAAGTAAAGACTGATAATATGGGGTTTATCCAGGATATAGAAACGATGTGTCCTGAGGATGCAACAATAAAGTTGCGAAACGTCGACTACTTAAAATAGACATTTGTTTGTTTACTGGACCCTAACCCCAAATAATACACAACTGTAACATAACAACAAAGAGGTTTGTTAACGAAAACCATTTAGAAACTTAATATCTAGGACCTACGAAGTAGGTAAAGACTGATAATATGAGTTTTCTACAGCATATAGGATCTATATGTGTCCTGAGGATGCACAAATTAAGTTCCGAAACGTCGATAATTTAAAAAAAAGAGAGTCTTTACCGCAAATAATACACCACTCTAACAAAATTTTAGGTCAACCTCATAAGACCCTTAATTTTTGGTCAAAATTTGAAGTCAGTCGGCTAAATAGTATTTAAGCTATGTCGCGAACTGACAGACCGACAGACGGACCGACGGATTTGATAAAATATGTTTTTTAGCATCTAGGGATGTTAAAACGTGAATATATATGAAATCTAGAGGGTGAATTGTTTATGATTACAAAATTTTTATTCGGCCGCAATTTTGTTTCGCCATCTTGACTTAGTAACTAGTTTTACTAGTTAAGCACTATACGACAGTTAGTTATGGCACAAATTTGCAATCATTAAATAGTTTCTAGTGTTTTATTTTGTGCCGCCATCTTGGATTCGTACTAAAATTTTACTAGTTGATTGCAACATAATAATTGATGTTTATGCAAAATTTGAAACAAATTCTATTAAAGAAAAGTAGCTTTTTCATAATATTTTTTCTTAACATTTCACTAGGCCGCCATTTTGTTTTTGCCATACTCGATTTTTACCAAAATATTACCAGATCATCCCCATATGACTCTTAACCTTTTATTAAAATTTGAAGTCAATCGGGTTAGTTCAATGCCGCGAACTGACCGACAGACAGATAGACCGACAAACGGGCCAACGTAATTGATGAAACATATTTTTTGGCATCTAGGGACGCTAAAACGTAAAGATATATATAAAACCTGAAGGAGAGGGTGATTCTTTTCACGATTACAAACATTTTATTTGGCCGCCATTTTGTTCCGCCATCTTGAATTAGTAAATTTGAAATCAATTCATTAAGTAGTTATTCAGACCGAATTTTTAAATATTTTATTAAGGCGCCATTTGGCGGAACCATCCTGGGTTCATACCAAAATACTACCAGTTTATTCCGAAATAATATTAGATGGTTTTGCAAAATCTGAGATATATTGGATAAGTAGTTTTTTAATAACTTTTTTAACATTTCACTAGGCTGCCATTTTGTTTCGCCATATTGGATTTATACTAAAATCTTACGAGGCCATCCCCATATGACCCTTAATTTTAGAGCAAAATTTGAATTCAATCGGTTAAGTAGTCTTTAAGCTATGCCGCGAACTGACAGACAGGCAGAAAAACCGACAGACGGACCGACGGAGTTGATAAAACAATATTTTTTGGCATTAAGCGACGGTAAAACGTAAAGATGTGTAAAAGTAAGAGGGTGACTTTTTCACGCTTTAAAACTTCTATTTGGCCGCCATTTTGTTCGGCCATCTTGAATTTGTTCCACGATTTTACTAGTTAATCCCTCACAATTAGTTATGACACAATTTTAAATCAAACCATTAAGCAGTTTTTTCAGGTTGAATTTGTATATATTTTTTTAAGCCGCCATTTTGTTCCGCCATCTTGGATTCGTACCAAAATATAACTAGTTGATTCCAATTTAATACTGATTTTTTTGCAAATTTTGAGTTAAATTGGATGAGTAGTTTTGTAATAATATTTTTTTTTAATGTCACTAAGCCGCCATTTTGTTTCGCCATATTTGATTTTTATCAAAATCCTACCAGGCTATCCCCATATGACCCTTAATTTTTGACCAAAATTTGAAGTCAATGGGGTAAGTAGTCTTTAAGCTATGCCGCGAACTGACAGACAGAAAGACCGACAGACGGACCGTCGGAGTTCATAAAACATATATTTTGGCATCTAACGACGCTAAAACGTAAAGATGTTTAAAAATTAGGGGGTAACTTTTTCACGATTACAAACATTTTATTTGGCCGCCATTTTGTTCGGCCATCGTGAATTACTACCACTATTTTACTAGTTGATCCTTATACCACAATTAGTTAGTTAGTTTTTCAGGTTGAATTTTTAAATATTTTATTAAGCCGCCATTTTGTTCCGCCATCTTGGATTCGTACCAAAATGTTATCAGTTGATTCCAAAATAATACTTGAAGTTTTTGCAAAATTTGAGATAAATTGGATGAGGAGTTTTTTAATAATAATTTTTTTAATATTTCAGTAAGCCGCCATTTTGTTTCGCCATATTGGATTTTTACCAAAATTTTACCAGATCATCCCCATATGACCCTTAATTGTTGACCAAAATTTCAAGTCAATCGGGTAAGTAATTTTTTAGCTACGCCGCGAACAGACAGACAGACGGACGGACAGACAGACACACAGACCGACGAAATCGAAAAAACATATTTTTCGTCATGAAACGTGAAGATCTGAAAAAATCTCGGAGTTTGATTTTTTCACGATTACAATAACCTTTTACGAGGGAAGTATTAACATATGTGGTTCAAGCAGGATGGAGCGTCCGTCCATTTTCTTTGTGTGGTTAGAGACCACCTTAACGAACCGCATTGGCGAATTGGTCGCGGAAGTGAACTTCCTTGGTCACCTTGCAGCCCTGATATTGTTCTCCTTAATTTCATTTTATGAATTTATGTGAATTTTGACGAGTATTTTCATTTGCTTGGTAGCATTTAATCGTAGTAAGAAAAAACAGTTCTTGACAAAAAATTACATCTTAAAGAAACTTTAGCACTTTAATTTATTATAAATAATCTGATTGCTAAAGACATCAAAATTTTGTCATTAAAAAATGTTGGTTTTGTCAGTCATCAGTGACCGACAATTATTTTGTTGCCTCAAGTCACAATAAATATTCTAATTCGATGTATTCCCTAGACAGGAGTTTATAGCGCTTGTTGAGCATACCAATGTATTATATGATTATAATAAAAAAGTAACAAAACATTAACTATCGTTTTTGTAACTCGACCTCAGTTTGAATTGCTTCTTAACGCCCGAAATATAAATAAACAATCTTTGAATGACTTTACTTTCATTTTCTGCAATAGTTAAAATAGGCTCCCGAAAGTGCTAAAAAAATCTTAATTATTTAATTGAGTGGTATGGGCCGAAAGCAAATTCTGTTAACGTATCTAAAAGATGAAATTATATAACCGAAGATGTTATTAGTCTATTCTAGGTCAGTAGTGTAGAGCATGTTAGATAGGGGGCATGCGATTAATTCTTATGTTTGCCCTCGTTAGACGAAAGCAGTGTAATCGTAAAATATCACCTTTCCAGATTTTTACAGATATTAGAAAATTATTCTTTTACTTCCCTCGTAAAAGGGAATTATAAAATTACACTTTCAGGTTTTTACAAATATTCACGTTTTGGGATGTCAAAAAATATGTTTTCCCAATTTTGTCGGCCTGGCTGTATGCGACATAGCTCAAAAATCACTTATCCGAATGAATCCGAGTTTTGCTCAAAAATTAGGGGTAATATTTTAACTGGTGGCATAATCTTTATTTCTTAATTGGACTTAACAGAAGAATATTTAGAGTTTTTAGAAAATCACCTACTTTTACAGTTATATAATATTCAACATAATATAAGGCAAAATATGTGGTTCATGCGTAATGGAGCGTTTGGTTAGAGACCAACTTAACGCATTGCTGGATTGGACGCACGGAAATGAATTTCCTTGGCCACCTCGCAGCCCTGATATTATTCCCGTTGATTTCCGTGAAAGAACTAATTTATAGGAAAGATATTACAAGTGGTGAGCAATTGTTAGAGAAAAAATTCAAGTTACTGCTATTTAGAAACCACGAAGGCATTTTATTCAAAATTCGAAGTCATTTAAAAAGTGTTCAGTTCAGGAGAATAAAGAACATTTTCGGCACTTACTGAAGTAGACTCATTCACAATTCTCGGTCACACTATATTCAGCTGAACATTATCGATCAAATAAACTGAATTCAATTTCTATTATAAGCACCGGAGATGCAAAGAGCTTCGAAATTTTTATAATTTTCTTTAAAAGGTGTATTAGTCTGATTAGTTATTTATGATAAAGATATAAATTGCAATTTTTTAATAAAACCTGATTTTGAAATCACTTCCGGTTTACCCGGAAGTACCACCAACTTTCAAATTTTAATGTAAATGTCAACTAATCAAACGATCTCTGAATTCAACACGAAATTCCATTTTCAATGACTTAAAACATCATGATTTTTTGCTTTTAAGATGGCTGCCACAGCCTACTGTCTCTCTAAACTATTGGGAGCTTTAATTGGCATAGTAAATGAACTTTATTGTTCAGTGGGACATAGAATCAAACAAATGGTGTATTTTAAGCTCACGACCGCGCCAAATTTTCTTTAAAGAATAATTTGGAAGAAGACTTTATTTTAACTTTTAATATAATTAATAAATAAAAATCTAATAATTCCCAATGTTTTTTATTTGAAACTTCCTAATTTCTTCCGATATCTAAGTTTTAGGCAATTATTTAGAACAACAATACTATTTAGAATAATAACTAATTGCAATTCAATGCATTTATTTATATAAGTAATCTTTTTTTGCATAAATCTATTTGATATCAGGTGTGCGATTCAATGTTGTCTAAAAACCAATAGCAATAATGCAACGTTTCTCCCTCATCTTGTTCGTATAAATGCTGAGGAATTTGAAATTTGTTACTTTTGTACTTTTTATAATATTCGATGCACAGTTTTCTTATTAATACCAAAAACAGATAATACTTGGAGCAGACGAAATAATCAATTTTCAATAAATTATCCCAGGTTCGTATTGTATTCCGTATAGTTGGAGTTCATCAAGATAACCGCGTAGTACAGCGACCGGGTCCGACATTGTGAGTCCCGCACAACGCCCAGAGTTGCCAGTCGGTAACAAAATGCATCCGATCGTATGGTTAAATACGCTTTTAGATAAGCATAATTGTTGTATTGTAGTTCTACCAACGATCCTTCCGAAATGTGTTCACAAACGACGTAACCATGTAATCGAGTTAGTTATAAAAAACTTTATACCATATTAAGACTTTAAAATCCCCCAACAATAAACCTTGATTTCCAAAATCCTGCGATAATGATAGCCAAAGAAAATCTGTACATACTACAATTTCCTTAAAAACCTTACTTCACTAAATCTACAGGCTAAAAACGAGGCACGTATATATTTGATGAATATTTGACGTTAATTAGAACTAAGTTTGACTGTATCATATGCTTGGATGACTTGATAATTGATCAACCCACCCGAATATCATTAAGTAAGGTTCCTTTACTTTTGGAGTCGGATGTAAAGCCAATGGATCATATGTTAGATCATGATCTTACAGTATCTACATTGTATAATTGGATTCAAAGAGAAGTTAGGACCTCTATACAAGAACACTAGAGATTTTAGGAGCTTTAATTTGAATACTATCAAAGCAATCCTTTCGTCAAAACATTTTAATGATATTTTAGCCGAGGCGATATAAATGACAAAATAGGATTATTGAATTGTTACTTACTGGTACTCTTTGAAGAACAGAATAAAGAAAATATTCACCATGGTTAACAAACAATCTAAAGTTGCTTATGTAGCTTAGAGACAAGGCTCGACGCAGATGGCTTCGCAGTAGGTCCAAAGCCCATCATCAATATTATAAATCCATTAGAAACTACACTACGTTGGCTTTTAAGAATGAAGAAAACACCTATTTTACAGATGGATTTCGTAGGGCACAGTGACGTAGCTACAAAGTTTGGCCCCCAGTGGTTTTCGGTAAAGGGCTCCCTCTCAAAACAGATAAATAACTGATGACTTGTCAATAAATGTAGGCCCCCAAAGCACAACCGGAAAATATTTGATGACTAAAAAAAAGGTCATCCATACTCTCACAATCCCCTTGAGCTTATTTGCAAATATCGCCGGACCCCTTGATCTCGTGGGCCCACCGCAACTCGGAGGCTGGCGGGGCTGTAGCTACGCCACTGGTAGGGCAGGTGCCAATGGTATGTAGTGCGAGTTACGCTTGTTGGATATTATCAGGGGGAGGTCTGACGTTCTTGATCAGTTAGAAGATGTAGAAAAATTAAATGATTATTATATAAGTGGTGTACCCAAACTGGTCTGAATTTGAAGTACAGGGGATGTTATATAATATTAAGGGTAATGATATGAGGCAGGATGATATAAATATTTAAATATTATTATTGTGTCGTCCAGAGATTTTACCTCACCTAGCCCTTGTTGTGAATTTCTGCCTCAGTAATTCAGTGCTTCCAGATATTTGGTCGGACGCTATAGTATTGCTTTTACCAAAAAATCAAGACCCCCAAGAGTTTCAAAGATTTTCGCCCTTTTAGTATTTTACCAGCGCTTTCAAAGCTGGTTGAAAAGATAATAGACTCACAAATTCGAACATTTGCTTTTAGTGCTAACACAAATCCACCGGTACAATCAGGATTCAGGAAATTACATAGCTGTGGAACCACTTTCCTAGCTATAACACATGATATTTTGCGAGGCAATGTATTTGGTTAAGAGGAATATTGTCTAAGAAGTTACCCTTGAACCATCCTAGCACTTCTAAGGACTTGTGCTGGTTTAGGCTCCTATTGATAAAATATAAACCAACAATGCCGTGTTGAAACGATATTGCCTACCACACATTAAGGTTTTTGAAATATTGGCGACGAGAACGCATTTGGAATTTCGGATTCTCTCACCCAGTATCGGCAATTCTGAGTTGATATGACACCGTTCCTGGTAAAAGTTGATTTTTCTGAGAAAATTATGTTCCTATACAAACAAACAAACAAACAAAAGTATGCTTTATTGCCGCAGAAAAATGCTACAATTTTATGGACAAAGCAAAATATACCTAAAAATAAGACATATCAAAACATTAATCGAAAATAATTTCGACAGGTCAGTGCTTTTTTTTTTAAAAATGTAAATTATCAATTTACCAAATCGTAAAACACACGTTAGAATATAGCATAACATTGCAAACAGTAAATGAATCATGATAACCTTATAAAAGTAAACAAACACACATGTACCAGGTGAATAATTTCGATGACATTGAAATCAAAATTGCAACTATGCGACCTTAAACTCTATGTTATTATAGTTATACAAATAATTGTGATGTTAAACAGAAGGTATATTGAACTAGTGTAGAATGTAGTATACAAAAAGAATTAAATTGTTTTTAATCCAATACCTAACAAAAATAATTAAGTTTTAAGTGAATGTTCGACAGTTCTTTTCCCTATATAATGATTTACAAAATTCTATGCTATGAGTTAGGACATGACTCACAAAAGATTTAAGTAAACAAGCGAGTTTAGTGACAATTTAAAGAGACTTACTCACTGAAAAAAAAAATCATTAACGCTGTAAAATGGTCTCTCAATGAGGTATGCTTTGGTGTTTTTTCGAAATTGTGCAAGCATAGGGATAGATTTTAAATGTACTGGCAGATTGTTGTAAAGTTTTATGGCGTTGTAAATAATTGATTTTTTTATTAATTCTGTGGAAGGAATGGGAAGATAAATATCATGCCTAGAGTTTCTGGTAGGGTATACATGTTGTGGCCTTTCTGGGAGGGTGTTTATATGTTTTCTCAGCAAACATACCGTTTCCAAAATAAATAATGCAGGAAGTGTTAATATTTCATGTTTTTTGAAATAGTATTGGCAGTGAGCTCTATTATTTAGACCAAACAAATAACGAATGGCTCTCTTTTGAAGCATAAAAATACTACGAAATTGCTCGGTGGTACAGCAGCCCCAAAAGGGAAGGCCATAGCGGAGGTGGGATTCAAATAAAGAGAAATAAGTAAGTCTGGCAGAAGGAACGTCTAGTTCTTTTGAAACTGATCGAATGGCGAAGCAGGCGGTAGAAAGTTTTTTAGTTAAGGTGTCAATATGATTAGACCATTTTAGGTTGCTATTTATATTTAAACCCAGGAATTTAACCGACTCTACGTATTCAATATTGCTGTTATGTACCTGAAGTGGTTGTAAAGTTCTCTTATAAGATAACGCCACCGTTTTATCGACGTTAAAACAAAGCATATTGGAATCGGACTAAGCCTTAATTATAACCAAGTCTTTGGAGATACTAGAGTGTAAAGACGTTGCATCAAAATCACTCCATGTTATGCTTGTGTCATCAGCAAAAAGGGAGATTCTTCCATTAATTTTAAGGTTCGTGATATCATTAATGTATAACAAAAAAAGAATAGGTCCCA
The DNA here is from genome assembly GCA_030620095.1 of Kuschelorhynchus macadamiae. Lineage (NCBI taxonomy): Eukaryota > Metazoa > Arthropoda > Insecta > Coleoptera > Curculionidae > Kuschelorhynchus > Kuschelorhynchus macadamiae. The sequence goes on from JAUTXW010001615.1 coordinate 1,250,680, forward strand.
AGACTGAACCTTGAGGGACTCCACTTGTAATCAACTTACAATCAGAATCGGAACCATTAGCCCTTACAAGTTGTTGCCTTTTTCCAAGATAAGATTTGAACCAATTTAAAGAAGTACCACGAATTCCATAAAAATGTAGTTTGTTTATCAGAATTTCATGACTAACACAATCAAAGGCTTTCGCATAGTCACAAAAAACTGAGGCAGTTGGGTGGTTGTTATTGAGAGATAAGTAGACGCCTCTAAGCAACGTGAACATGGCGTCACTGGTGCACTTGTTGGGTAGAAATCCGAACTGCTCCGGGGATATTATCTGATGTTTCAGGAGAAATGGCATAAGACGGTTCTTCAGTAGCCTTTCGATGATTTTTGATAGCACTGGTAGTAGTGCAATTGGGCGATAATTGCAAGAGTTAGTTTTTTCGCCGCCTTTATGAAGTGGAATAATTATAGCTGTTTTAAGGCAATCAGGGAATACACCTTTTATAAAGGACTCATTTATTAATGTTGTAAGGGCCTCTATGACTGGGAGTGGCAAGTTCAGGAATATTCTAATTGATAGGCCATCAGTGCTACACGAAGATTTACTTTTGATATTATGTATTACCTTCAATAGTTCAGTGTTGCTAACGGGACTTAAGAAAAAGCTATCAGCTAAATTTTTTGAAGGAGGGAGAAACGAAAGAGGGTCCAAACTTAGCGAGATACTAGAGGTAACATTTTTGCTTACATTAATAAAATAATCATTTAGATCATTAGCCCCTGGCAAGATCTGAGTCACAGGGTTTGATTTGTTTCTGAGGTTATTGATGATGGACCAGGTTTCTTTTGAAACGTTATTAGAGTTTGTTAGACGTTTTCGGTAGTGTAATGTGTATAAGAGTTATTATTTTTCTAAATTTTCTCCCCCATAAGTAAAAAAAAAACTCAAGTCAGTGGGCGTCGTCCCCTTCCTCCAGCGTATAAGGTATTTTCGGTTTATAGGCATTCACTTTTTTAGCTTTGAAAATTCTTTGCAACTCTGACATGCTGATATTGGTTTCGTCTTCAAAGGAACCAAACATCCAGTTCTTAAAAGTGTTTTCATTATCCTTTTGATAATTGTTATCGCAAATAATCTTTCAGGGTATTTTAAATTGAAAATATTTATCACATACTGAATTGGATTGTCTTCTAGTCCGTAAAACTGTACGAGAGAGATTTTTTTCTGTAGTGGCAAGGCTATTATTAGTTAAAACTTTTGTCGACAAGTTGGAATTTGCGAATATCAAAGCAACTTTTTGTTGTATTGTGTACTTTATTGTCAAAAGGTTATAGGATAATTTTTTTAAACATTATATTTTAAATTAATGAGGTTTAACTGTATTTCAATAATATTTTGCTCTAACTTCCGAATTAAAACAAACAAACAAACAAAAGTATGCTTTATCGTCGCAGGAAAATAGTTATAATTTTATGGACAATGCGAAATTTACTTTAAAACAACAAAAAAAACGTCATCAATCAAATCATATTTTCGATAGATCAATGCAAATACATAAATTGTAAATATAACATTACCGTAAAGCGATTAATGAATCCTAGTGACCTAACAAAAAGAAATAAACAATACATATGCGAGTAGAATAATTTGGATAACATTGAAATTAAAATTACGCGACCTTTAACTCTATTTTGTTATCTTTATACAAGCAAAATAAGTGAAGTTAAACAAAAAGTGTACTGAACTAATATAGTAATTAAAATGTATTAAAAAAAGAAAATGTATAACTTTGATCTAATACGTAACAAAAATAATTAATTTTCAGATAGTTCATTCCCTATAAAATGATTTTCAAATTCTATGCTAGCAACTGGAACATGATACCCAAAAATATTTAAGTAAACAAACAAATAAAAAACATTTTAATGAGACTTATTCATTATAAAAATCATTAACGCAGTAAAAAGGTACGCTTTGGTTTTTTTTCGGAAGACTGCAGAAATAGGGATAGTTTTTAAATGTTCTGGAAGATGATTGTAAAGTTTTATGGCGTTGTAAATAACTGATTTTTTATTAATTCTGTGGAAGGAATAGGAAGGTATATGTCATGCCTAGAGTTTCTGATAGGATATATGTGTTGTGGCTTTTTCGGGAAAGTATTTATGTGTTTTCTCATCAAACGGACGGTCTCTAAAATAAATAATGCAGGAAGTGTTAGTATTTCATCTTTTTTGAAGTAGTATTGGCAGTGTGCTTTATTATTTAGATGAAACAAATAGCGAATTACTCTCTTTTGAAGCCTAAAAATACTAAGAAATTGTTCGGTGGTACAGCAGCCCCAAAAGAGCAGGCCATAGAGGAGATGGAATTCGAATAGAGAGAAGTGAGTAAGTCTGGCAGAAGACACTGCCAGTTCTTTTGAAACTGATCGAATGGCAAAACAGGCTGTAGAAAATTTTTTAGTTAAGGTGTCAATATGCTTAGACAATTTTAGATTGTTGTTTATATCCAAACCCAGCAAAGCGAAATTTTCAATTTTTAGGTTGGTGATATCATTAATGTATAACAAAAAAAGAATAGGTCTTAAGATTGAACCTTGAGGGACTCTACTTGTAATCAATTTACAATCACAATCAGAACCATTGGCCCTTACAAATTGGGACCTATTCCCAAGATAAAATTTAAACCAATTTACAGAAATACCCCGGATTCCATAAAAATTCAGCTTGCTTATCAAAATTTCATGACTAACACAGTCAAAGGCTTTTGCATAGTCATAATAAACTGAGGCGGTGGGGTGGTTGTTATTGAGGGGTAAATAGACGTCGCTAAACAACGAGAACATGGCGTCACTGGTGCACTTGTTGGGTAAAAATCCGAACTGATCCGTGGATATTATCTGATGTTTCAGGAGAATTGGCATAAGACGATTTTTTAGTAACCTTTCAATGATTTTTGATAGCACTGGTAGTAGAGCAATTGGGCGATAATTGCAAGAGTTAGTTTTTTCGCTCCCTTTATGAAGAGGAATAATTAGAGCTATTTTATGTGTTAGTGCTGTAAGGGCCTCTATGACTGGGAGCGGCAGGTTCAGGAATATTTTAATTGATAGGCCATTAGTGATATACGTAGATTTGCTTGTGATGTTATGCATTCATTTCTTTCAATATTTCCATGCTGCTAGCAGAGCTTAAGAAAAGACTATCAGCGACATTTTTCGATGGAGGGAGAAACGAAAAAGGGTCCAAACTTAATGAAATACCAGAGGTAACATTTTTGCTTACATAAATTATAATGGTACTTTATTAGTGGCGATTTTTCTCAATTTCGTTATAACTGACCCTGTATAATACCGATTTAAGTAAAATTTGGTAAACTGTCGTTTGAGACCATGCAGACCATAACTCCAAAATATTGTTTTAAAATTCAAAAATGTTTGGTTTATTTGTCCTTCCACCTACTCTAGGATATGCTGTATATGGTTGATCTCAAAGAAATTAAAACTTCAAAGTTTGCTACAACAAAATAGGATGTTCCATTTGAAAAATCCTTAACATTTTTTTCTTCTGTTTTACGATATTCATTTGTTTAATTTGGCAGAAAATTCTGGCGGTACAGGACAATCCGTACAACTTTTGTATTTACCATTTTTTTATATAACTCATAATAAAGCCTGTAGGTGGGTGTCAAAATATAAACGCAGACCCTGTACTAGGTGAGTATCAAAATATAACCGCAGACTCTGTACTTGTAAACTTTTAAAGGGATCAAAAAAGAATATGGAGTTTACGGTAAAATATGAGTTGAAATCTATGTTGGCGTATCTCCCAATTTTCGGGGATAATACCACGAGTGCTTAAAAATTATCTGGTTAATTTTTAAGCACGAATGGTATTTAGGAGGAATATTCCACGAATCAAATACAGGGAAACTAAGCTTTATTAACTGAATATTAAATACATACCTATTTCAAGTTCAGAAATTTGAATTTTGTAACAAATTGAACACAAATTGAATAATAATATACTAATTAAATGATTTGTCTAAATATTGAAAAGTATTTAATATAAATGTAAATATTCAATTTTAATTATTGATTGTATAATAAAAGGTACAGTTCTGGTAATTATTAAACACATTGTTGGTTTGCGATGACGTAGAAGATGCCGTCACACCACTACTTATATTTGTGCTGGGTGATGCTGCTACAGGGGCTGGATGAACGTGCTGTTGAGGTGGTTCTTTTCCAGGTTCCCTCATTTTTTCAATAATTTTTTGTGGTGATCTGGATCCATTTGCAAATAACTTGATAGGGATTTCGCATTCGAATGACTTGTAATTTTTATCAAGTTTTGCTCCAACACTCCGCTTTTGGTCAGCTTGGACACGGCAGTAGCTCTGAGGGAATGGTTGGTAAATTTTTTTGAGGTATTGAGGCCTGATTTCTGTGCTTGTTTTTTTGTCCAAGTTGAAATCTCGTTTTCTTCTACTGGGCTGTTTTTGAACCATTTTCTGGAAATTTTCCAATGGGGGTTTGGCGTCAAAAATAGTCGAGTGTTGGAGATACTTTTCCTTTTATCTTGTAATTCTTTATAAATTCTTACTGGGCAAAAGCTGGGACTTCTCTCGTTTCTCACCAACCACTTCGAATCGGCGAGTTTTCGACCACCACCTTGGCATGTTTTAGAAAAAACAGGGTTGTATTGAATTCTACCTGTTTTTCCTCCGAAATTTTCAGTTTTTTCTTTGAAAAAAGTTGTTTCGGCTCTTGCACCTTCTCCTCCTTTCCAGGCTAATTCATAGGACAACAGAAAAAAATACTTCTTTTGTAAACCCTCTAGAGTTGATTCATCACAAGCTTCGATTAGATTTTTTAATTCAAAAAAACGGCTGATTCTCTGCGTTTGCCTTCAATACCTTGCAAATGTCTCCTTTTGGCATTTTTTGCGTCTCAGACCGATTTGAATTCGATCTGCTCAAAGGGATTTATTTTAATTTTGTATTCATTGAAATACCTTTCCATCAATAATTTCGCCGTCACATTCCAAATAATTTTTACTGTGCCTTCTTTATATTCCTCCCCATTCATTTTTCGCATATTGTAGGCCCAGCTTTTCAAAATCATTGCTAGTTGGGATACTGGAGTATCTTGGTCAAACGTATAGTTTTTTTCATCGCAGAATGACATAAACTGTCTCCAGATGCTCTTTTTGGATTTAACGGTGTTTCTTGGTTCGCTTTCAATTATATTTTCATCAATTTCCTCTTCTTGAACTAGCCCAAAGCGATTATTCATATTGACAACTTTTCAAAAATGTTTGAAAGATATTTAAGAAAAATCAGTTTCTAGGTACTCTAGCGTCTCTCAAAAGCAGGTTTCATATTGACAAGATTTCATTTTTTGGTTAGGTATGTAACCACACCTAACCAGGTAAGTGGAAACAACATGTTTCCTAGACGACGTGGTATTTCCGCTATAATTTTTTGAAAACACCACCAGTCTTACGGGAAAATTTGTACATGAGTGGAATATTCACCAAAAACAGCAACTACTTAGAAAGATACTTTGGAGTATACTGTTTTTTATAGAACACCCTGTATATGTTTCTTTACCACCTTTAGGAACAAAAATATTTTGTTCTACTTGGATTACCGAATGTATATAAAGTTATAAACAGGTTTCAGAATACATTCAAAAATGCGGAAGGATCATTTTCTTTTTAATTAATTTACTAATTAATTGTTCCATATAGATACGGTACAATGACTCCCATAACTGGCCCACATAAGTTATTAATTAGGCACAGACATCAGTTTCACCAGTGCAGTATTTTTAATCGTACGAAGATACATTTGGCGTGCAGATTTATGGGCCTTGTCTTCATAAGTAAACTTTCGGTGCTTGAACGTAAATTAAATAAGCGACTTTACAATTTTGAACTAAAATTTATTGTTGGTTTAAATATCTTTAACTGCCTTTTTAAATAATTTTCCTACTACGACTATAATAATTTATTTCATACTGCCTAGTAAATCTATTTACCTCGTACTGATTTGCGGCCAATAAATCGAACATTACTGCAAAATCTGATAACGTAATGTGACATTACAGTATCTGAGACCGTAATGTGTTGCCTAGCAACACTACCATATTATTGATATTAGAGACAAATCATTTGTCAGGTTTGACTTTGACATTTTCTCATATACAATACCACAAGAGAGAAAATTTTGCCGGAAAATGTTCAATTGTTTCATAAGTTTTTTTGTTGTCATAAGCGAAATTGCCAAATAGAAACAAATTTGTGAAATATGACTATTTCACGAAGAATGAGAACAATCTAGAAGAGCAGGAATAAGTACTTTTATTTAGTTCAAACACATCAGAATAAATTTCAATATGAATATAAACAGGCATTAAATTTAAAGCAAGCTACTTATAATTGTTAATAATATTAAACGTACAGGGTCTTCCATTGAGGAGGAAAAACAGATTTTTTTTGAAATTCAAAATAGCCAATCGATGAATTTTAGCTCGGAGAATTCGAAAATCATAACAAAAAAAAAACAATTGAATGAGAAACAAAGGACTTAAGCCAAGAATGTTGCGTTTTCTCTATATATTATAGAAGTGTTTTTTAATAAGGGTACTATATGTCTATCTTCAACTGTTTTTGATTTTTTGATGTTTTTAGAAAATTGACATTTTTGCTTCTTTGAGCCGTCATAGCATCTGAATGGTTGGACCTAGAGCAAAATAACTTTCAGATTCCTATTTTAGTTTTTGATAAGCTATTGCAGTGATTTTGAAGTAAGGAGATCACCTGCATTTCCTATGAATATACTCAATTAAATAGGTAGCAAAATAATTTCCGTTTTTTTGTTTGTCTGACATCGTAAGATGGATCGAACCAAGAAATCGAACCAAATAGTGAGTAGCGGGCTTTAGATTGCCAACTAATATTCCTTACATTTTAATAAACATGACTTTTTATTTATTTAGAAAAATATATAAAGGCAGTATGAAATAATAGATATTCACGACACAAGTGAGTTAACGAGTTTTATGACTACACAAGAATCTTAATGAGGTTGACTCACATGTATTGTACAACATTGTATCTACATCTGACGCTGTTAAAATACACACATATTTTTTTAAAAAAATTTTTCAAAAGCAATAAGCACTTTTCTTTTAGCTGTTACCTGTTTGCACGTTAATCCTGCCACTCTGCGTTACCCCGGGCAGTGTCAATTTAAGTAACCTCTTATTGACAGTTTTAATTTCTGTAGTCAAAATGAGTGATTCAGAGAGAAACATTCCTTCAGATATTGAGCAGGAAGCATCCAGGGCAATTGACGAGTTGATCCCCGAAAAATTCAGGCAATTTTCAAGTTCCAAAAGTGGTGCAGAGAGAAGAATGTGCCAGTGGCGGTTATTCAGGTGAAGTAGGTGAAGTACTACTTCACCAGGAAAAATAAGCAAGCAAACATCTAACTATATTTACTAAATATCTCTTAAAATTAAAGTTTTTACATTCATTTATTCACCTAATTATCAAAAAATAAACTGTACATCTCGAATAAATATTTTCCTTGACCGTTGGCGGCATGTCTTTTTAAAACTTTCAATCGAAATTTATTATAACAACTATGAAAGTGGCGCAAACCGCTCCGACTTTGCTGGAGGTGCTATGTTTAGTTTACGATTTTCCTACACCGTTGCCATGACAACGCGTTCGCGATGACGTCGAGTGCATGGAAGAATAATGTTAACCAGCCAGCGTGATACAACGCTCTCGGTGAATTGCAGGCGCAGTACACTACACTCACGTGTCGTTCAGTTTGGGGTGGTTGTTTAATTTTATTTTCGCGGATTTCGCTACAACCGATTAGTTCCTTTGCTGTTTACTTGGCTGTTTTGTGTTGTTTATTTATGGTATTACAGCTTTATTTGGTGTCGGGTTTATTAATTTACAATATTGATGAATTCGATTACGGATGTGGTTTGCATTTTGTTGGAAACTCCATTTAATCGATGGAAGGAACGCGATCAGAGTTTTAATCGTCATCCTGGTTTTCGACGTACAAATGGTTATGTAGTAGTCAAATATTACAAAAATTGTTTTGCTGGCCTTGTTTACTAGTTTCCAATAAATATTCAGTATGGAATAAGGAAGGATGTTAAATATATGAAGTTCTTTACGTAAACATGAAGACTGTGCGGAGCATTTAAACGCGAATGAATGCTAAAAACATTTGTAAAAAATAAAAGCACTATAGCTGACACTTTAAAAAAAATGCTAAACTATATAAAATACATTTTAACGAAAACGTCCGATTAAATAGACTATTCATGTGCTTGGTAATTGACGCAGTTTTGTACCTTGCAAAACAAGAGTTAGTCTTTCGCGGCCATGATGAGAGCAGCGAGTTAATAAATAGAGGGAATTTTAAAAAGCTTTTAGGTTTAATAATATCGAGAAGTTTCGAAGAACTAAAAGATCATCATGAAAAAATTAAAATGTTTTTACTGGTGACTCGAAAATTATTCAAAATGAAATAAGTGAATGCATTTCTGATTATTTAAATGATCATGTAAAAAATGAAATAATGAACACACAGTTTTTTTCTGTGCAAGTGGATGACACCACTGATGTTACGCAAACCTCCCAATGGTCCATAATTTTAAGATACGTTAATTTAGAAGGTTCAGTACTCCAGAGATTCTTAGGATTTTATAATGTTAGCTCTGATAGAACGTCGAAGAATTTATATTTTCTATTCGATAAGATTTTGGACCAATTTGACTATAAACATAAATTAATAGGGCAATGTTACGATGGCGCAAGTGTGATGTCTGGTCATCTAAATGGCCTTCAAAAAAAAAAAAAGAAAAAGCGCTGCAGACTATATTTGTCCATTGTCTTACCCATCGTCTTAACCTTATGATGCAGCAAAGTTTAAAAATATTTCTAAATATCGAATTTTTTTTGCAAGTCTTAGTGTTATTCCCTCATTTTTTCAACACTCAGGCAAACGAACGTATGCTCTTACATCTGCATCTAGGAGGCATATACCAACAATTACAGAAACTTGCTGGTCTTCAAATTCGAAGTTAGTAAATATGATTGTTCAAGACTGGAATAAATTAGAAGACGTCTTTGAATTTATTACAAACTGTGACAAATCTGATGAAAAATCAATCCACGTTGCGAAAGGATTTTTAGGTGAGATGAACGATTTTGAATTCACGATTCTGGCATTAGTGTTTAATGACATTTTTTTAATAATCGACATACTATTTGCGTTCTTCAAAAAAAATCGCTTGACATTCATTTTTGCATATCCAATATAAAACGCTGTCGTGAGGCGCTCTGTAAAAAAAGAAATGAACGTTATTTTAGTACTATATTTGATAAACAAATTCTATTACAGAAATAAATCATTACAGACGTGAGCTTGCTAAGCTTTCACCTGAAGAAATTAGGTATAGAACCCTTTTTTATGAAATATTTGATCATATTTTAATAGAAATGACACTAAGCTTTCAAGACTGTGAAAAACTTACATTTTTATGTTTGGCAGATTCTGCTAAATTTTCCGACTGGCCCGTTTGAAAATTTGTTGTAGTTATATGGGGAAATATTTTCAAAAAGTCAACGATTTAAACTTGAGCTTGGTCTTATTTTTGCCAATGACAGTAATTGGAATATATCGCTGCAAGAGCAAGTGAAAAAAATTAATGAAAGTAAAGATATTTTAACCAAAGCATATAAAGTGTTTTCCCTTATTTTGACAATACCGTCGACAAGTGCTTCAGTGGAAGGAAGTTTTTCTTGCCTCAAACGTGTAAAAACTTATTTAAGAAAAACAGTATCTCAAGAAAGACTTACTTTTCTAGGCAATATTTCAATTCAAAAGGAATTTCTGGAGGAGATTAGGGCAACTCATCCATTTTATGAGGATGCTATAAATAAATTTGCTGCTATGAAGGATAGGAGAATTGATTAAGTATACAAAATTTAGGTTAGTCGTAAAAAAATATTCTACCCCTTCCACATATAAAAAAAATTCTGGAAAAAAAAATTAATGTGCAGAACCATAAGAATGAATTGTATACCTCGGAGAGTTATCTACTAACTCTAGGCCTTTATCTTTCTGGGCGTTTTATTCTGTGATAAGAACAATGATATCTATTAAATTCAGTATTGATATCAGCAAATTTAGTCGTCCTCCTCAAAAGAAAATCTGAGGGATATCAACAAAAAAAGTCAAGGGTATTAACCTAAAACCAATATTACGGCATTCGTTCTAGAAGCGGATAATAAAAAATACTTATTTATGAAAGTAGCATTGATTATTGAGTTTGTAGGAGCTTGCAGGCGAGAGGAGTTAACAAATTTGTTGTTGGAAAATGTGAAGGATGAAGGGCGATATTTTCATTTATTTTTACCGACAGCGAAAACGAAAATAGCCAGGAAATAGACAGTCACGCCGACGGAATTGAGAAAACATGTTTTTCGTCATCTAGAGACCTTGAAACGGAAAGATCTGAAGCAATCTCGGAGGGTGATTTTTTTCACGATTACAATACTTCCCCCTTACGAGGGAATATTTTCACTTTCAAAAAGCTGTTTTACCTCCTAGAAGAACCCTGTGTAGTCGAAAAAAAATTATGTACAAAATATAAAACATATTTTACCGATTTTTCACCCATTAAAAGGATTGTTTTTAGGGACTGTTTCACCTCTTAGAATGAACCTATATTCCATAAGTTGTCTTTGTATGCAATAAAGACAATATGTGGTCCTGTTTTACCGTTTTTTGAAAGAGCTAAGCGTTATAGATATAAAAATTATTCATGTGTATGTTGGGAAGGCAACGCTATATAGAAGTAGTTATCAGCCATATCTTTTAAAAAAATTGGTGCTCAGCTGCGTAATAAAAAGCCAATAACGAATAATATGGATTTCAAAATGTTCATAATACAACAGTTAAGTCATGTATTAAAAACTTACGTAACTTAAATTATTTACTAGGCTTAAATTTTCACAATCACTGAAGATCTTCTTATTAAAAAGTAATCAACTATTTTGTTATTTCATTGCGCTATTGATTCAAAAAAAATATATATAGGTCAGATATAAAAATATATTTCTTAAGGTAAACGGCCGTACTAAACGCCTAATTTAATCGACATTAGACAATAACGTATTACATAAGCAAAACATCAGACGATTTAACTGTCATGACTAAGCGGGAAAGTACTATGATTCAGTAAACGTGCATTTAACAACAAAATATTGCAATAGCTAGACTTTATTTTCTTTTTAGACCATCATTACTTAGGGCAGGTTTTGCCAGTTCCGTTTACATTTAACATGTAGTTTAAACATCGTACGATGCGCTCTTATTGCTCAGTTACAAAATCCGCCCCATAAGCTTCAATAATTAGATTTATAGATATTAGATCTATATAATATAGATACTTTGTATTTTTACAACGTTCCAAATCCCTTATCCTGCCAGATTTGTGATATAAGCAAAAGAAATATTACTTGACACTCTTATAAGAAACTCAAGCATTTCTAAACCAATTTTTACGTGGTATCTAATTACCAATTTTTAACACTAATCTTATTCTTATACTACAAATATTTTAAGTGTTCTTCAACTTCTTTAATTCATTTTTAAGTTATTTGCTTTAATTTACACAACCCTTTCATAAAGAATGTATCTCAAATGCGTTACTATTCAATTATGCGACGTGCTAAAAGAGTAGTAGGCTTTGGCAAAAATTAAGTGCGAGCGTCAAAATAAAACACTATCACAAAATGAGTTGTCAAATTATTATTAAGTTTAGTGTTTGTAGTAAGTATGTATTACGAAAGCAAAATGCCTATTTCTTATGAAGAAGGGTATGATATACTTGCAGTTTACTTTGAAAGCTTTCAAGGTGCTATCATTGCAGCAAGAATATATACCACTAGATACCCCGGTAGACGTAGATATGAGCAAAGGGTTTTTACTGGTAGTTTTCATCGCCCCACCATCGAAGTCAAAAAAGAGGCCGTACAAAAGCACACATAATAAATGTGTTGGCGTATATTGTAATTAACCCACATGTCAGTATTAGAGCTACATTTAGAGCTTTAGTTATAGCTCATGGAACTGTGCAAAATATATTAGAAGAGTACAAGTAAGTGTAAATGAAAAAAAATCGAGAATTTGAGCAATGCTATTTTTTAATAACAATGTAGTTTCGCAGAAATATGTATTCCTTAAAGTAACACAGTCGTTTCAAACGCTAGATCAACTGATTTTTGTACTTCCCCATATATAAAAAATACACTATATAGAGTAAGTATTGGAAATACAAAAATTTCCTAACCTAACAAAGACATATTTTTAGAAAAAACTTATGATGCTTGTAATGGATTTGCGTGCAAACAAAATTTCCGAGAACGATAACTTGAGAACGGACAAATCGATATTAAATTTGCATTTAAAATAGTGTATCGTCTCGTGTAGTATTATCTCTGATATTTTTTAGATGTAAAATCATAAATTAATCCCTACTCACAAACCTCTAATTGCCAAATTGAAAACAGAAGTACTCGGGGTAAATCTAGCCCTAGAAAGTATTAGATGTCATAAACCTACATATTTCATTTTTTCGAACAGCAAAACCGGCTAAATCTATTTTTTCATATAAAATATTTTTTCCACTATACGCTTTAAAAATTTAAATGTTTTTATTTCCATAACGCTATTCTTAAAAAAAAACGGCAAACTGACGGCAGATTTTTTTTCAAACCTACATAAACGATATTTACATTTGCATAAGGTTAATCTACGTAAGTGAAATGACTGCTTAAAAGCTAAGTTTAAATTTTAAGTTTTTATAGTATAAAACAGTAAAGTTTAGTAAAAAAACTTTTAATATTTTTAAAAACGAGAGAAAAAAGAGAAATTTATTTATTATATATTTTACATATAGTCAAAAGCAGCGTTATCGTGCGGGTCATAAGATTTATCAACGACAAACTTTTTAAGTTTGTTTTTCTTTTATTACTTGTAATCATGTCCTCCGCATAAAATCCGGAAGATGAATTACATATACCTATGATTTTCATAGGAAAAAAAACGATAAACATACAAATACCAGCAGTTACAAAAATATTTGAGCGATGTCACTTCAAAGTCAGATTGACAAGTCAGTGACAAATTGGTCAACATCAACAACAACAACAAACAAATGGTATTAAATCTAGTAAAATATTACTAAAATGAAAATTCACTGGCCAATATCTAGGAGACAGTAGCAAAAACTCTGGGAATCGGTATAAGGACTGTGCAGAAAATTGTGCATGAAAAAAAGCATAATTTACTACCGAAGAAGATTACGAAATGTACACGAAAAATAACAAAGACAGAAGACTTAAGTGACAATGTAAAAATGGATGTTCGTAATGCAATTTACGATTTATACACTTACATTTAAAAGAAGCTTTAAAAAATCGAGGCATGTTGGAAATTGGACTAAAATCGTTGTCAAAATTAATAAAAATGTTGGGTTTTCGATATAAAAAGGACTGTAATCGAAGATTTTTATGCGAGTTGCCACATAGCAAGTCAGCGTATCCAGTTTTTAAAGAAATACACGGAAATGTTAATTCAAAATTTAGAAAAGTAGTATTTTTAGACGAGACTTGGATATTTTCTAATGGAACTGGTTCGAAATCTTGGCAGGACGAGTCTGTAAAAAGTGTCAAGAGAAAAAAGGGATGTGGGACGGGAAAACGGTTCATCATTTTGCATGCAGGTTCTTCAACAAGATTTTTCCCAGGTGCCAGTTTACTGTTTTCTTCAACATCCAAAAGTTTCGACTACCATGATAATATGAACTGTTTAAAAAGTGGTTAAAAGAACAACTGATTCCAAATTTAGATGCTCCATCTTTAGTCATTCTGGACAAACAACCTACTTCATCCTGGAAGAAAAGTGATATTTATGATTGGCTAATAAAACAAAAACAAAATCCTTTACCCCAATATGCTGAAACTAGAAATTCTTTTTATGGCAAAATCTATTAAAAAAACAACAATATATGCCGTAGATGAAATATTACGGGAAAATGGATATGAGGTTTTACGACTGCCGCCATACCATTGCCAGTTTAACGCAATAGAATTAATATGGGCTGGGGCAAAATCATATTACGAAAAACACGTGAACGATGGTCTTACATCAGATTAAGCGCAAATCGTTTGGCAAGATTCATTAAATTATATTACGCCGGATTACTGGAAGAAATTTGTGGAACATACGGAGAAATTAATATGGATTGATGGAATCGAGAACGAGTTCTAGATGTCGAAATAGCACTAATGATCATCGCGACATTTGAGGACGACTCAGAAGATGAGGACTTTTTAAGTGATAATGATATTTTTTAGTCTACAATAATAAAAAGTTTCTGAAGGATTATATTAGCCTTTGACGCATATAAATCATAAATTGCATTATGAATATCCATTTTTGCATTGTAACATAAGTCTTTTGCCTTTGGAGGACATTTCTTAATCTTCTTCGAACTAAATTATGTTTTTTTTTATGCACGAGTTTCTGTACATTCCTTATACCGATTTTCAGAGCTTTTGCCACTGGCTCCTGGATATTAGCCAGTGAATTTTAGATTTGACACCACTTTTTTTGCTTACTCTTTTAGTACATTTGTAATTTTGTAGGCAATAAATAAATAATTATAGAGTACTTGTTCCAATTTTAAAGCGTGTTTAAAATAAGTAAATTTTTTTATCAATTATAAGACAAAATTTGATATACAAAAATCGGTAAAATCGCTTTATCAGAAAGTCGGGCTAACGAAAAATACAGTCCATATATATATATATATATATATATATATATATATATATATATATATATATATATATATATATATATATATATATATATATATATATATATATATATATATATATATATATATATATATATATATATATATATATATATATATATATATATATATATATATATATGTGACAAAATATTTATTACCCGCCCATGGACAATTTTGCACCGACCGGCCCGGGTCCGAGTATTGTAAAAAAGTAGTGAGTCATGGAGATAAGAGTCAGGCCACCTAGCAGATTATGAGGTATATTGACATTAGAGTTGACGGAATGATGTCTTGTGTCCTTTAAAACTAAATAATTTTATTAAATTGGGGTTTGTTTACAAAAATTGTTATTTTTGTTCTAAACTCTACAGTGCAGCGGTGGGACGTAACCACTTCTTACGAAGGGATTGGTGAAAATTGTTTTGTTTTGTGTTGATTGGACAGTTATTATTTTTCTTGAATTAAAATGGGTTCGAATAAAAGATACAGAAGCTCCTCTAGTGATTCATCATCAAGTTCTAGCTCTTCTAGCCAGGATACAGGACGGTACAAAAGGAAATCAAGAAAAAATAGAAAAACTGTAAGTCTAGATGAGTCATTAACAGTGGGGAGAAATAGAAGAGGGTCAAGGGAAAATTTAAATGTGGAAAAACGTACACAGAGACGCCCCATGGTGGAAAGTGCTGTTGTGCAGGTGCATAGGCCAAGTTTAACGCCTCCTAGGCGCGATATTATTTCACCCCGTCACCGTGGCGGGTCTTCAACAGGTAATTTTAGTGAACAACACCAAAACCAGCGGAATTCTGACATAATTGAACAGGCCAATGATGTAAACGTTACATCACAAAGTGGTAGTTCAATTATTGAAGAAAGCGATTCGCAGAGGCGAATTAGACAACTGGAAGATTTGGTGAACCAATTATTACACAAAAATCGTAGTGGCAGCAGCTGGGGTAAGGTTATAAACCCAAATTGTATCCCAGAGTTTAATCCAAGTTTAGAGGCCCAAAGTTGCAGTAAATGGCTTGATAAAATTGAACAATTGGGTCAAATAAACAACTGGGACGACAATATTAAAATTTTTCACATGCAAAACAGACTAGAGGGTCTTGCTAAGACATGGTACAATGAACTTGACAATTACAAACACACATGGAGTGAGTGGAAGAACATCTTAATTCACGCTTTTCCAGATCACCACGATTTTCCTACTGCTCTTAGAAACCTTATCGACCGCAAAAAGTTGGCGGAAGAATCATGGACAGAATATTATTTTAATAAAATGCAACTACTTCGCCAGTGCAGTATTTCGGGCAATAATGCAGTAGCGATGATTATTGATGGCATACCCGATAAAACCATTCAATCTGGGGCAAAAGTTGGCAGATATTCTACCCCTGAACAACTTTTTAGAGATTATCTGTCTAGCTGTTCAATATTGCCAGTAAAAGAACGCCTGGATCTGCCAAGAAAACAAGAAACGCGTAAAGAAGATGACCGAGAAGGTAGACCTGATCTGA
This sequence comes from Kuschelorhynchus macadamiae, assembly GCA_030620095.1. NCBI lineage: Eukaryota > Metazoa > Arthropoda > Insecta > Coleoptera > Curculionidae > Kuschelorhynchus > Kuschelorhynchus macadamiae. The sequence goes on from JAUTXW010001615.1 coordinate 1,267,112, forward strand.
GGCATAGATTCAAGAGGTCAAGATGTTTTAACTGCCGGGAGTATGGTCATATGTTCAAAGATTGTCCAAAGCCAAAGGTTCAGTGTTCCAATTGCAAACAACTGGGTCATCTCGCTGCCAAGTGCCGCAAGCCTAAGTCAAATGCTCCTCACAAGGCCTTAATATGCGAAACCAAGCCAAATCCAGACAATGACAAGGGCTATTACGCTATGTGCGAGGTAAATGGGCAAACTTTGCGAGGCCTTATAGATTCAGGGTGCGAAGTGGTTCTAATAAGAGAGAGCGATGCCAAAACAGTTGGTTTAACCTGGACAGAAAGTGATGTTCATTTGAATGGCTATGGAGGGGCTGTTTGCAAGGTGTTGGGTACCACCAAAACTTATCTAAGAGTAGATTTGTTTGAGGCTGAGGTATCGGTGTTTGTTGTGAGCGACAATTTACAGACCATGCCAATTATGATTGGCAGATCAGTTTTAAATCAGAATGATGCTGTAACTGTCGTTCAAAAGGGGGCAGTTAGACTTTTTACCAACGAAATTTTGGAGCTACCACAACTTGACGACCTTCCCCCAAAGAAGGTAGTACTGATGACCAAAGAAACGACCACAATTCCTCCTAATAACATTGGTTTTGTGAGCTGCCTACCCAGAGAAGATTATGAGGGTGATGTTTTTGTGGAGTTGCGAAACAGTTTTGAGCCTGGCAAGGAATATGTCCTACCTCGGTGCGTGGTAACCTCCACAGAAGCAAAGATACCAGCTCTTAACCTTTCTGAGAAGCCAATCTGTTTTAAACAAGGCCAAGTGGTGGCAAGAGGTGCTTCATGTAACCCTGAATCAGAAAATGTAAGTATTTTGCATAAAGTTGATATTTGTAAGTTATCAAAATTTGGTCCTGAAAATTTAAATAGTTGTGTTTCTAAAAATCTGTCCGAAACCGAGTTTTATAATCTCTTGCTACTTCTAAATAAATTTCGCGATTGTTTTGCTGAAAATGTGCATGAATTGGGTGAAATTAAAAACGTAAAAATGCAAATTACTTTGTCGGACGATAAACCGGTAACCTATCGACCCTACCGACTCTCATTTCACGAAAGAGAGACTGTAAGAAAAATAGTTAACGAACTGCTGTCAGCCAACATTATTCAAGAATCCAGCTCGCCATATTCAAGTCCCATAGTCCTAGTCAAAAAGAAGACCGGTGAAGTTAGAACGTGTGTTGACTATCGTGCCCTCAATGCAAAAACAGTGAAGGATTTTTACCCGTTGCCTAGGGTTGACGACCATTTGGAGGTTCTGGGGGGCTCTAAATATTTTACAAATCTAGACATGGCATCGGGCTACCATCAAATACCCATGGCTGATGACTCCAAAGGTAAAACGGCTTTCGTGACACCGGATGGGCAGTATGAGTTCCTCAGAATGCCATTCGGATTGGTCAACGCTCCAGCCAGGTTCCAAAGGACAGTAAATCAGATTCTGGGGTCAATGAGATTTCTAACTGCACTAGCCTACTTAGATGACATCTTAATTCCTAGTCCAAGTGTCTCATCTGGTCTCATAGCTCTTGCTGAGGTTCTTAAAATCTTTAGGGAAAGTGGTGTCACATTACGTATGTCAAAATGCAGGTTTTTCCAAGAAAACTTTGATTACTTGGGTCACGAAATAAGTGCTGCTGGCATAAGGCCCGGTACTACGAAAATAGCTGCTGTAGAAAAGTTTCCTGTTCCGAAAAATGTGCACCAAATACGCCAATTCATTGGGTTGTGCAACTATTTTAGGAAATACGTAAAAGACTTTGCACAAATTGCTCGTCCATTGACTTCTTTAACTAAAAAAGATACTGCTTTTAACTGGGGGTAGCGGAGCAGAGTGCTTTTGAAAAACTTAGAGGAGTTTTGATCAAAAGACCCTTGCTTGCTATATATGACCCTAAGTTAGCGACAGAGGTTCATACCGATGCTTCGAAAGTCGGACTCGGTGGAATTCTGCTTCAAAAACAGGTTGATAACAATTTGAAACCAGTTCTTTACTTTAGCCGGCAAACGACACCAGACGAGCAGAAGTACCATTCTTACGAATTGGAAGCATTGGCTGTGGTAAATTCCCTTCAAAGGTTTAGGGTATATCTCCTAGGGCTACCGTTTAAAGTGGTAACTGACTGCAATGCCTTGAGAACAGCCATGACTAAACGCGATTTAATCCCAAGAATTGGAAGATGGTGGCTAGTATCCAAGAGTTCAACTTTACGTTCGAGTATCGTCCAGGGTCAAGGATGGCTCACGTGGACGCGCTCAGTCGAAATCCGGTCGAAGATGCTGTCACCTCAGAGTCCCTAGATAGACAGCAAGCAGTGGATATCTTACAAGTAGATATAACGACTGATGATTGGGTTTTGTCGGCACAAGTAAAAGATGACCAATGTAAGCAATTATTGAAGATACTTTCTAGAAAACCGACTGATAACAACGAAAAGCAAGTACACAAAGACTACGTATTGAAGGACAACAAATTATATAGACAAACATCTGATGGTCCAAAATGGTATGTACCCAAGGCAAGCAGACGGGTAGTGACAATGTTCCATCATGATAATATGGGCCATTTTGCTGTTGAAAAGACGCTTAGGAACATGGTAGTCAAATATTGGTTTCCAAGGATGAAAAAGTATGTAAGCCGTTACATATCTGCTTGCCTACCATGTACATATAACAAAGCTCCCACTGGAAGGCAAGAAGGATTCCTACATCCTATTGAAAAGAAGTCAACCCCAATGGATACCATCCACATCGATCATTTGGGGCCATTTGTCAAGAGCACAAAGGGGAATAATTACCTTATAGTGGCTGTCGATGCTTTTACGAAGTTTCTACATGCCAAGGCTGTTCCCAGTGCCCAAACTAAACCTGTTATTAACTTTTTGGAAAACATATTTTTTACTTTTGGAACTCCAAGACGCATTATTTGTGACCGAGGCTCTAGTTTTACCAGTAAATCTTTTGCTAGTTTTGTAAAAGATTTGGGTATCAAGCTGACTTTTAATGCGACAGCAACCCCAAGGGCCAACGGGCAAGTGGAGCGGTACAACAAAACGTTATTAAACGCCATCTCCACTTCCCACGATGATGAAAGAAAATGGGACGAGTCGTTACGTTCTATTGTATTTGGCATAAATTCGGCCATAAATAGTTCGTCTGGGAAGAGTCCCTACGAATTATTAGTTGGCTATAGACCAAGAGCCATGAGTGACTCTTTTCTGAGTGTAGTGGTAGTTGAGGATGCTGTCCAAAGAGACCTTGAAAAGTCAAGGCAAGAGGCAGCTACGAACATCCGCAATGCTCAGATTAAGCAAAAGGCTTATTTCGATGCTAAAAGAAAGAAGTGTCGTAAGTATAGTGTAGGGGATCAAGTTGTCCTCAGACGGGCAAATGTTTTAAACGATGGTAAAAGTAAAAAGCTTATACCAAAGTTTAGTGGTCCTTACCAGATTAAAGAGATTTTAGATCATGATCGATATGTTATTGAGGACCTAGTGGGGTCAAAGCGTGCACAAAAGAAGTATCAGGGTATCTGTTCTGCAGATAGGATAAAACCCTTTGAAGCTGCATTTATGAGCAGTGACTCCGAGTCTGATTCTGGGTCTGAATCTGAGAATGTCTTAGAGAATGATAAATCTGAGAAAGTCTCGGAAAACTAATTTTTATTTTCAGGCAGATTATGTATTTGTTTTGTAATCATTTCCAGTGATTGCTTTTATTGTTTTCTTGGGGGTTGTAGATGTTGTTGATGACTGGCCATCATTGATAGCGTTTGCAAGGCTTCAGAAAATAATAATATACATTTTCAAATAAGTTGCATTAATATGTTTCCTTTTCTTTTATTTAGATGTGAAGAGCTTTTCCGGGACGGAAAAGAAGTAGCGTGGTCGACTGTGACAAAATATTTATTACCCGCCCATGGAGAATTTTGCACCGACCGGCCCGGGTCCGAGTATTGTAAAAAAGTAGTGAGTCATGGAGATAAGAGTCAGGCCACCTAGCAGATTATGAGGGATATTGACATTAGAGTTGACGGAATGATGTCTTGTGTCCTTTAAAACTAAATAATTTTATTAAATTGGGGTTTGTTTACAAAAATTGTTATTTTTGTTCTAAACTCTACAATATATATACATATTTATATATATATATATATATATATATATATATATATATATATATATATATATATATATATATATATATATATATATATATATATATATATATATATATATATATATATATATATATATATATATATATCTGAAAGATCTGAAAAAATCTCACGAGAGAAGTAATAACTAATTATCTTGTGTTTTTAACAAAAGTGTATAATATTTTTGCAAAATAAATAAAATAAATTGTCATCACAATACAAAAAGAAATAATTTTTCTTTGCACAGAGGTGGCTCGCATTTAAATAAATGACACTGTATAAGCGGTTAGATGTTTAGGTCAAGCGGGGCTCATAATTTTTGGTGATTGATAAAAAAATCTCAGTTTCATTAAGTGGCTGTATAAACAGAACATATCCTGATTGTTCCACTGATTCGAACCGCCTTCCGACTTTATTAAGGCGCTTGCCATTTTGTGTATTTTTGTTTTTGCCAACCAAAAAATTTTAACCAAATACATATTTAGCGAATTTTATTATTTAGTCCCTCGGCATTTAATATATAAAATAATATTAAGTGGCTATCTTAATAATAATGCAACTTGAGAAAACTATTGAAGTAACAAAATTGGAGAGTATAATATGCTTAACAAAACACATTTTTTTATCTTGACTCGTGACAAAACTGTTCAACCTTTAATTCATGGAAACAGTGATCCAATCATTTATTTTTTAATTGTCACGCTGCATCCGTAACATATGGTATTGCACCAGGCTTCAACGCCTCAAGACTACGATCAAAGGCTGGACCATTGTCACTGGCTTCTTGGTATGATAGATGAGGATCCCCAGATCCTTTCAAAAATTTTGTGGACCGATGAAGCCACGTTTAATTATGAAACTCGCTGCCTTTATGCCTGTGTTTTTTATATTATTATTACAAAAAAACAAGTGAACAGATTTAAAATCAAAACATACGAGACCACCAGAGAAACGTCCGTTACAATTTGGCGTTTGACTCATCAAAATCGGCCAAGCCGTTTAGAAAATATGCGCGAACGAACATAAAAAAAATACATGCAGGTCGAATTGAGAACCTCCTCATTTTTTGAAGTGGGTTAAAAAATTAAAACAAGATTACAGTTGAGTTGAGTATTAAGTTAAGGTTTCACAATAGTCTATATTTGAAAAAAAGTTACGTGAATTTTTATACTCAATGCCATAAATGAAATGTTTTAAAACCATATCGAAAAACAAAACATTTCATCACTGATTGTGGACTGGAAGCGACAAAACAAATAAATATTGATTTTTATTGCTGTGTAAACGTTGACTTTTATATGGTTTAACAACAGTAAGCGTCATAAAACTAACAGAATACATGGATTTTAACCTACCTTAACGCATTAATATTGACATACTTGATTTTATATTTGGTGTGAATTGCTGTTTTTAAAGGTTGTTAATGAAGCATAAACGTATAGTTTTTCCCAAAATTAATTTTACCAGGAGAGATTAGCTCATTTATATAATACAATATACAGGGTGTTCCTAAATATCATGTACAAACGGAAAGGGGTGATTCTTTGGTTTATTTTATGAATGAAATTTCATATAAACTTCCGCAAACACTTCGTTATTGATCTACAGGGTGTAGTTTCAATTTTTATTTAGTTTTTTCTTTTTTATAGCTCCTGCAATTTTTGAGGTAGTTACCTCAAAAAGTTTTACGCAGAAACTACATGATTGCACAAGTCAAAAGGTTGTCACAATCTACCGGGTGATAGTTTTTCAGAGGTCATGCCCCTTTTTCTCCCCTTGATTCTTTTTGCGGTGCGCCGCTGGTAGAATCTAAAAAACAAAATCTAACTAATCTAGAAATTTTTTGTCCTCTTGTAGTGTTTTCGTATCTCCGACCAGTGGCGGCTCACGGGTGAAAAAGTAAGTGAAGTGCAAATGAAGCAAGAAAATATCGCAATAATTTTTTTTCCAGAATTTTTTTTATATGTGGAAGGGGTAGAATATTTTTTTACGACTTACCTAAATTTTGTATACAAAATCAATTCTCCTATCCTTCATAGCAGCAAATTTATTTATAACATCCTCATAAAATGGATCAGTTGCCCTAATCTCCTCCAGACATTCCTTTTGAATTGAAATATTGCCTAGAGAAATAAGTCTTTCTTGAAATATTGTATTTCTTAAATAAGTTTTCACATGTTTCAGGCAAAAAAAACTTCTTTCCACTGAGGCACTTGCCGATAGTATTGTCAAAATAAGGGAAAACACTTATATCCTTTGGTTAAAATATCTTTATTTTCATTAATTTTTTTCACTTGCTCTTGCAGCGATATATTCCAATTACTGTCATTGGCAAAAATAAGACCAAGCTCATTTTTAAGTCGTTGACTTTTTGAAAATATTTCCCCATATAACTGTAGCAAATTTTCAAACCGGCCAGTCGGAAAATTTAAACTATATTCGGAAAATTTAGCAGAATCTGCCAAACATAAAAATGTAAGTTTTTCACAGTCTTGGAAGCTTAGTGTCATTTTCTTTAAAATATGGTCCAATATTTCATAAAAAAGGGTTCTATACTTAGCCCTAATTTCTTCAGGTGAAAGCTTAGCAAGCTTACGTTTGAAATAATTTATTTCTGTAATAGAATTTGCTTTATCCAACATGGTATTAAAAAAAATGTCCATTTCTTGTTTTACAGAGCGCCTCACGACAGCGTTTTATATTGGATATGCAAAAATGAATGTCAAGCGATTTTTTTTGAAGAATAAATAGTATGCCCGTGATTGAAAAAATGTCATTAAATACTAATGCCAGAAACGTGAATTCAAAATCGTTGATCTCACCTAAAAATCTTTTTGCAAGCCGGAATTGATTTTTCATTAGATTTGTCACAGTTTGTAATACATTCAAAGACGTCTTTTAATTTATTCCAGTCTTGAACAATCACATTTACTAACTTCGAATTTGAAGACCAACGAGTTTCTGTAATTGTTAGTATACGCCTGGCCAATGAGGGAATATCACAAAGGCTTGCAAAAAAAATTCGACATTTAGAAATATTTTTAAACTTTGCTGTGTCACAAGGTTAAGACGATGCGCAAGACAATGGACAAATACAGCCTGCTGCGCTTTTTCTTTTTTTTTTTTTTTTCTTGAAGGCCATTTAGATGACCAGACATCACACTTGCGCCATCGTAACATTGCCCTATTAGTTTATGTTTATAGTCAAATTGGTCTAAAATTTGATCCTATATCGGAGCTGACATTATAAAATCCTAAGAATCCCTCCACTACTATATCTGCCAAGCCAGCTCCTTGTAGCTAGCAACAAGGAGCCAGCAAAAAAATTTTACAACGGAACAGATAAACCTTTGACATAATATAAATATACAAGAAAAATAGTTACAGGATGTTTCCAAATGCAAAAATATCTTCTTTATGTTAAATCTAATTGCAACAAAACGTTGCAAACTCTTTCGATAGGGGGTGGCAAACGTTAATGACGTAATAAAAAAAGCATTTATTTCTAAAAATGCAATATCATTTTTATCATTACCTCAAATTTAACGAAATTTTGGAGACAAGTGGACTCTTAATACATGGTCTTTTCATAGGTGGGTGGCAAACGATAGAGGCGGGGTAAAAAATGAATTTATGTTTAAAAATGCAATATCTTTCTTAAATTAAACGAAATTCTGCAGGCAGGTGGAGTAATATGCCCTTAATATATGGCCTTTTTTTAGGTGGGGTGGCGAACAACAGGGACGGGGTGAAAAACTAAGTTATTGTTAAAAATGCAACGTCATTCTTAACTTAACTTGAAATTAAACGAAATTCTGCAAGTAGATGGAGTAATATACCTTTAATATGTGGTCTTTTCCTAGGTGGGGTGGCAAACGACAGGGGCGGAGTAAAAAATTAACTTATTTTTAAAAATGCAATGATTTTCTTACATTAACTTGAAATTAAACGAAATTCTGCAGGCAAATGCAGTAATATACCCTCAATTTACGCCCTTTTCCTAGGTGGGGTGGCAAACCACAGGATCGGAATAAAAAATTAATATATTTTTAAAAACTCAATGTCTTTCTTAACTTAACTTGATTTTAAACAAAATTTTGCAAACTGATGGACTAATATACCCTTAATATATAGCCTTTACCTAGGTGGGGTGGCAAACGACAGGGGCGGATTAAAAAAATAATATACTTTTAAAAATGCAATGTCTTCCTTAACTTAACTTGAAATTAAACGAAATTTTGCGGCCAGATGAAATAATATACCCTTAATATATAGTTTTTTCCTAGGTGGGGTGGCAAACGACTGGGGCGGAGTAAAAAATTAAATTATTTTTAAAAATGCAACGTCTTTCTTACCTTAACTTGAATTTAAACGAAATTTTGCAGGCAGATGGAATAATATACCCTTAAAATATGATCTTTTTCCAGATGGGGTAGCAAACGACAGGGGCGGAGTAAAAAATTAATATATCTTTAAAAATGTAATGTTTTTCTTAACTTAACTTGAATATACGAAATTTTGCAGGCAGATGAACTACTATACCCTAAATATATGGTCGTTTCCTAAAAAGGGTGGCAAACGACAGCGGCGGAGTAAAAAATTAATTTATTTTTTAAAACGCAATATTTGTTTTATCATTAGTTCTAATTTAACGAAATTTTGCAGACACATGGAGTAGTATACACTTAATACATGGTCTTTTTTTAAGTGGAGTGGCAAATGACAGGGGCGGAGTAAAAAATTAAATTATTTTTAAAAATGTAATGTTTTTCTTAACTTAACTTGAATTTAAACGTAATTTTGCAGACAGACAGAATAATATACCCTTAATATATAGTCTTTTTCTAGGTGGAGTGGCAAACGACAGAAGCGGAGTAAAAAAATAATATACTTTTAAAAATGCAAAGTCTTTCTTAACTTAACTTGAAATTAAACGAAATTTTGCAAACAGGTGGAGTAATATACCCTTAATATATAGTTTTTTCCTAGGTATGGTGGCAAACGACAGGGGCGGAGTAAAAAAATAATGTACTTTTAAAAATTCAATGTCTTTCTTAACTTAACTTGAAATTAAACGAAATTTTGCAAGCAGGTGGAGTAATATACCCTTAATATATAGTCTTTTCCTAGGTGGAGTGGCAAACGACAGAGGCGGAGTACAAAATTAATTAATTCTTAAAAATGCAATGTTTTTTTTATATTAACTTGATATTAAACGAAATTCTGCAGGCAAATGCAGTAATATACCCTTAATATATAGCCTTTTCCTAGGTGGGGTGGCAAACGACAGGATCGGAATAAAAAATTAATATATTTTTAAAAACTCAATGTCTTTCTTAACTTAACTTGAACCTAAACGAAATTTTGCAGGCAGATGGAGTAATATACCCTTAATATATAGTCCTTTCCTAGGTGGGGTGGCAAACGACAGGGGTGGAGTAAAAACCACTTTCCCGAAAAAATTGTCCTGGATTTTTTTCAATCAAGTGGCTGTCATTTTGACTTACATGTACGATAGAATGCAGAAAATTATATTTCACAACGGTATACCGAATTTTTCAAAAGAACAAAAAACAAACTTCTAAGAACTTTTTTTAGTCCATTTTTATTTGTGTTTTCTGTTCGTTGCCCTTGCAGTCTTTTATATGTTTTCAGTTAAATAAAGTGAGGTAAAGTTCAAGGTATTGTTCCGAATGTTATTTAGCCTGCCACATTTTTAATAACATAAAAAAACATTTTTGTAGAACTCAGCTTTTGCCACAACCTATCGGTTCAATCAAGAAACCAGTTAAAGCAGTTGGACTGTAATAAATAATATACAATTTTAAATGTAAAGAAATAATTTTAATATGAAAGATAACAAAAACAAATTTGTTTGTTACAGTTTAACACAAGAACGTAATAACGAAAAATTCTTTTTACAACAAATCACAATAAATAGTTTTTTTATTTATTTTGGTAGGTACTTATAAAGAGAAATTAAAATAATATAGTTAATCATAATAAGTTTCTTTTAATATTTAATAAAATAAAAACGAATTGCTTTATGTTACATTTCACATAGAAATTGAACTAAAGTAATACACGCAGATAACAACAAATCGTTCTTTTTGATAATCAACAAAAAAAAACAAGCATCCTATGTTAAAATTCATACTTACAGAGGAATTAAAACTTAAATAGCATTGACAGAAAAATTAATTCCTATTAAACAAAACAAAAACCAAAGCTAAAAAAAATGCACTCCGCCCCTGTCGTTTGCCACCCCACCTAGGAAAAGGCTATTTGTTAAGGGTATATTACTGCATCTGCCTGCAAAATTTCGTTTAAATTCAAGTTAAGTTAAGAAAAACATTACATTTTTAAAAATATATTAATTTTTCACTCCGCCCCTGTCGTTTGCCACCCCATCTAAAAAAGTCTATATATTAAGGGTGTATTATTTCATCTGTTTGCAAAATTTCGTTTAAATTCAATGTGGTGTAAAGGTTTCTATAACTAATTGGATTACATCCCAGATTTGTGAACAAATTTCGTTAATAGAGAAACAAACATCATTCCGAGGGAAGAAAGAGTAGAGACCACGCAACCCATCCCAACCAGCGGAATTATAATATCAAATATTACGACGTGTCATTGATTCTACAACTCCTTGTTGTATGGGGCAAGAAACAGTAATTAGACCGCCGTCCGAGGAACCCAGAGGAGCGGAAATACAAGACTGTTGAGGCTCTGGGTGGGTGGTGAGAAAGGTGTCCAATGAATTCTGTCTATTTGTGACGATGCGTCGAAAGTAAGTAATTTCTCTGATGAGGTTGGTAAGAGATTGGCTGCTCTACCTTGGGGTAGTTTTAGTAGACCCCAAACCATTCTGTATTATAAACGTTAAAGTAGCCAAGGATTGATTTTAGAGGAATGAAATTCAGAGATTAAGAAATCCACTTTATCAAAAAGGAAGTCGAGGTGTTCATTGATAGAATTGTCAGAGGGAAATGGGTAGATACAACAAATTAATTTAGTTCTGAGGGCTAGTTTGAGCCACGGTTTATTCGATTCAATATTCGGAAGTCTTGTACAGACCAAATTACTACGAATTTACTAACGTAAGCGGAAATGACATCGTTTAGGAGGAATGATGGAAGAAGTTCATAGCCAGAAAAGAAAAAATGATTGGGTGCATTTATATGGCTTATTTTGGTTTCGGTTAGGAAGAGGATATAATGCTTGCAGGATTATATTCCTGAAGGTGGACAGAGTTGAGGCTTTTACTTAGGTCATGGATAATGGTGAATGAAAAATAATATTTTGATGTTGGAACGCTACAAGGAGTTTTCATGCCCCAATATTAAAGCACTGATTAAGGTACAATGAGCACAGTTAAGGTATTTATACCCGGCCTATGCACATTATTTGTTTTGTTGTTTGTTGAGGTGTTCAGAGACAGCGGATAAAACAATTTATTTTTTCCTCTATATAATTTATGTTTTGTTTATCAAATCTAATAGACACAGATCGTCCCGTTTCACCAGTATACATTCTAGTACAAGGACAGTATATTTTACAAACTTTTTCTCATTACAAAGGAATTACATATTTCTGAAGTTTTAAGCATTGCTTAATATTTTTGTGCATATTAAAGAAGAATTCTTGTAGCGAAAACTAAAATATCTCCTTCGTGAACAGGTTGTCCCAAGGTGCTGTTCTCTTTCTTTTCTTTTGTACCAACTCATCAATGAAGAGAAGGCACTATCTGATTAGTAAAGCCAGCAAATCGGGGTTACTTTATCGAGTCAATACTTAAGCGCATTGTTTTTGGGAGAAATGTATGAGTCTGGAATATTTTTTGGTATTTTTTATGGGCATTATTATGCGTAAGGGCGAAGGGTGAAAAAATGTCGATTATTTAAGTCCCAACGTTTCTTTTCTAGGGTAAGTCAAAATGTTATTTTGTAACCAATTTCGCTATCGCATCCCCGATTACCATTTCGTTAGAAGTTCTACTTATACATAATGTTATCAATGAAACAGTACGAGATGTAGAGTCTTCCCTGTTATTATATCTATGCGTTGGTAAACCCCGGGAACCTGAGCAACCCTTTGGAAGACTGGGTAACCAACCTCAGTGGGAGGGGGTTGTGCTATGGGCCAGCGCGACCTACACATAGAAAAAAAAGTGCTACGAATGGTTTATTATTGCCTCGGATTAGGACGGATCTTCAAATAAAAAGACGTAAGCAACGGATAAAGGACATTCTATTGGGAATATGGAACGTACTGAGTTGGTACAGACCTGGAATTGCTACGAGAGCCATAAAACAGCTAGAAAAGCTTAAAATGGATATAACAGCCATACAGGAGATAAGATGGATAGGATCTGGAACAATTCACATGGAAAAATCATTGGTTCTTTGGTCCGGCCATGAGAGCAGACATGAGAGAGGATGTGGTTTCGTGGTCAGTGAAAGAGTCAGGACAGCGATCTTGGACTTTAAACCAGTCAACGAAAAGGTCTGTGTACTAAGACTTCGAGGAAAGTGGCATAACATAACGCTATTTTCAGTACACGCTCCAACAGAAGAAGCGGCCGATATAGAGAAAGAAGAATTCTATGACACCTTAAACCAGCTATATACTGCAGCTCATAGACACGATATTAAAATAGTATTTGGGGACTTAAATGCAAAAGTGGGCCAAGAAGAATACCTAAAGACAGTAGCAGGTAGCCACAGCCTGCATGAAACTACCAATGATAATGGTTCACGTCTAGTCGATTTTGCGGCAGGCTGCAATATGGTCATTAAAAGCACCCAATTCCCAAGAAAAAATATACATAAAATTACATGGGTTTCAAACGATGGAAGAACACGCAACCAAATCGACCATGTACTTATTGATGGCCGACACTCAAGTAACATCATTGATACACGAAGTATGAGAGGAGCTGATAGTGACTCGGATCATCTTTTAGTAAAAGTCAAGGTACGAACGTGGATAGTTTTCCACACAGACAACGATAAGACAGACTAAAATCGATAGATGGAATGTGGAAAAACTACAAGAACAAGGGAAAGAACATCAGTACAAAGTAGAAATTGCCAACAAATGTCAAATGCTGGAAGGACACGAAAATATGGACATAGAACAAGAGTGGCACACCATTAAGAACGTTATCACCGAGACCGCGGAAAAATGCATCGGAAAAAAGAAAAGCCACAAAACAAAAAAGTGGTTTGATGAGGACTGCGAGAATGCTCTAAAAGAAAAGAACAAAAAAAGGATACAGTACTTGTCGAATCCAACAGCCGAAACACGGGAACAGTACAACAGAGAAAGAACTTTGGCAAGAAGAACTATAAAAAATAAAAAGAGACAACACTTAGAACTACAAATTAAAAAAGTTGAACAGGAACATAGACAAAGCCGAAGTAAAATGTTCTACAAAGAAGTAAAACAACACAAAAGAGGTTCTTACATAAGAACATTAGGTTTCGTGAGAGCTAGAAATGGGTACTTATTGACATCGGAAAATAATATAATCGAAAGATGGAAAGAATATTTTGAACAATTGCTTAATGTCCATACTGATCGTAATCAAAACCCTATTGACACTAAATACCAAACAGCCGAGCCTGAAATACACCCATCATCTGTAGCAGAAGTTGGAACAACTATAGCGTCCTTAAAAAATGACAAATCTCCTGGTATGGACGGCATCGAAGCTGAACTAATCAAGAAGGGAGGGCATGAAATGCAAGTCAAAATACATCAAATCATTAAAGATGTATGGGAGCATGAGATAATACCAGAAGAGTGGAGGGGAAGTCTAATAATCCCAATACACAAAAAGGGGGAAAAAGCGAATGCAAGAACTATAGGGGAATTTCTTTGATTAGCACTGTATATAAGATACTGGCCGATGTGCTGTTGAGGAGACTGCTACCATATGCATAAAAGATAATCGGCGATTACCAATGTGGTTTTAGACCAGGTCGGTCTACTATAGACCAAATATTTACAATCCGTCAACTGCTTGAAAAACATTGGGAGTATAATCAAGACGTACACCAGATTTTTATTGATTTTAAACAAGCCTACGACTCAATTGATCGCGCAGCGCTTTGGACAGCGATGACTGAATTGGGTATTCCCAAAAAACTCGTCTCAATAACAAAAACATGCATAAACGGCTCTTACGCAAGAGTCAGGGTAGGCGCAAAAACATCAAAGGCCATTGGCATAAACTCAGGACTAAGACAGGGAGACCCTCTCTCACCTTTATTATTTAACATCGCCTTGGAGTATGCAATGAGAAGAGTAAATCCAAACCTAAGATCAGACATATCCGCACTGAGACCAAAAATGATACTTGCCTTTGCTGATGACGTCGATACCATAGCTCAGTCAACAATTGAAGTAAAAGATATATTCTCACAATTTGAAAACTCAGTACAAACTATGGGTCTACAAATAAACGTGGACAAAACAAAATATATGGTTGTTTCAAAAAATGTTCGCCAGACTTCGAGGTTGTCAAAGAATTCAAATATCTAGGCACAATCATCACAAATGACAACAAGGTAGAAAAAGAATACTTGCGGGAAATAGAGCATCCTTCTCAATTCAGCATCTCAGCTCCTTAGTAGAAGAAGAAAAGTCAAGTTATATAGAACAATAATACGACCAGTAACCACCTATGGAAGTGAGACATGGACATTAAACAAAAAGGAAATAGACAAGTTGTTAGTGTGGGAACGCAAAATATTGCGAATTATCTATGGCCCGTGTACAGATCAAAACACAAACGAATGGCGACGACGGTACAACCAAGAACTAGAGCTACTGTTTGGCAAAGAAAACATAGTCCGTTTCATCAAGGCCAACCGATTACGCTGGGCTGGACATGTGGTAAGGAGAGGAAATGACCGCCTTATAAACAATGTGTTTTGGGAAAGATCGGATGGCAGAAGATCCATAGGCCGACCTAGAAAAAGATGGAAAGAGCTGTTAGAGAAGACCTAGAAAGGATGGGCGTAGGATAATGGGAAATAATGGCACATAATCGACAGGAATGGAGGGCAATAGTAAATGCAGCCAAGACCCACGAAGAGTTGTAAAGCCATTGATGATGATGATGATGATGATGACATTGGATGCTGAAAATTGTGTATCTCTTTATGTGCACCCCACGTAAACGTTCGCTAAATGTTGATGTCACAGCAGATTTTGAACCAAACCTACGCATATTTAACCATATAGGTGCGATGCTGTTCGTTCGTTCATATTAGCGAAGTGAGTAGACGGCTTTAGATTTCAAATTACCCACGGTCTTCGTCCATTCTGCTGAAAGAAAGCCTAACATTTTATTGACACATTTTACAACTCGAAAAACTTAAATTATGTTGACATTTAATAAGCGTTTTCATGTTATTAGTATGTGAGATTGCAATAAAATATATAAATTTATTATAAAGCTAATAATTTCCGACTAGTAAATTGATATATGTTATTACGCAAATATTTCTAGGTGACAAGATGTGAAAATTGAATTTTCTCGATATTAAAATAGAGTGAAAGTAAATATTGTAATGACAAGCTTAAATAATTATTCTCTCTTTAATCAGATTCAAGGATGACATTGAATGGTATTTCCAAATTCGCATATTACCTTTTGTCGACTGTTTAATTACTCTGACATCAAAAGAATTTCTATTAGAATAGAATCGGCGTACAGTGACTGGTCGGCCATACATAGAACTCATTACTAATTTTTAAAAATAAGTTATGTAAAAACACCTTGATTTTATTTACTTTAATTGGGTAATTGGCATAAAAGTTAAAATTGGTTGGTTGAGGCAACCTGAAGTGAACGCTTGTTGTGTGTTTTGAAAATGATTATTACAACGGTCAAGTTCTTAATTATCACCTATTTATTCACAAAATATCTGATATTTTGTTTCTTTTAAGACAGTCAAATATATAAAATACAAACCAATAATTATCGTAAATAATAAAGCAACGACGCGACAAGGTTGGCGGTATGTTTTATTTCCAAATTATGTCAGGGGTTTCAAAGTCTGAGGTTATATCAGCTGATTTTGTTTCGTTAGTGGTGATCGGTGGTGGTGTTATGTAGCAAAGGGAGATGTTTTGAGACTTTTCGGGATGATAAAGTGATTTTTTTAATGTCTGTCGAGGGTTTCTGTCATCCAGAGTACTAGGTTGGTACCATGTACCGGAACAGGATACATCATTTTTTTGCTATGTTAGGACTATAAAACCTTTGGACCGAACAAAGAGATCCTCTCTTACTACCTCTCTGCAGAATAATAATGAAGTGTTAGTTCTCATAGTTTTTTTGTGCCGCCATTTTACACGACGTGTAAGAAGTTCTACTGATCGGCGAATTCTATGAAGCCTTAATTAGGATTGGAAAGCACTTCAAGACTACTCAAAGCCATAACATCAGGTAATTAGTCATTCAAAATTATTAGAAAATCTTGCTAGGGAGATGGTTCATGGAATAGTCGCCACGTGGGTTGGTACTCAGCACATTTCTCTATCTTTTCAGGCTTTTAACGTACTGCAAGAAGCTTTTATCCTACTACAAGGACCTTTTAACCTACAGCAGGAGCATATTTTAATTAATACCGCAATCACAATAAAATTAACATTACTCTTTTATTGTGGGAAGAACAGTGGCTTAGGCAGGTCAACTTAGGGACATCAGGCAGGAAGTTGGAAACTTAGATTCTGGTTGGACTACCGTGGCGTAGCTGGAACGGGGCATTTGAGGTTTTCCTTATTGGCTTGTGCTGTTTTGGGGCCTCCGCTGCAGTCTGCTCGTCTAGAGGACCCCCTCCTTTTGGTTGAGCTTATAGGCTAACCGCTGCTGTGAAGCGTGGAGGAAAGTCTTCATTTAGGGAACCAACCCAACACCGAGTCTAAAGATAAGTACCTTTCCTTGTTTTAGCTTATAAAAGGTGGTTTTGCTACTGGTGTTCTACTTACCCTGAGCGTACATTAGAAATTTGATCTTTCGTTGCTAATTTTTCAATTATTCAGCCTTCTCGCACTATAATTACCTTTATAAAGTCACTTTAAGTCATTAACCAATTTAATTCTAAATAGTTTCTCATGAATTCATTTGCAAATCAGTAACTATAAACTTTTACTCTAATTTCGGTACCTATAACTCTCTAAAGTATTACTTTGTTGTATTTTATTTAATTAGTTGATTTTGAGTAAAGAATTCATTGCATCTTCTGGCTTATTTTATTAAATTTGAGTTTTGTAAAACACTCTTATTGTTTTTTTTTCAAATAATTGCTTTGTAAGTGCTCATAGCTTATAGGTAGTAAGAGACTTTATGTTTTTTGTAGTATAAGTTATATTAGGTATGTTGAGTGTATATTGGGTACCCATGTCTTAGTGTCATAAGTGTTAAGTTTTTTGTAATGGGCAGTACTTCCTAAAATTACCTGTGATTTTCAGCCACCTGTTATAGTGTTATGATTGTTTGAATATATTTTGCATTACAGCCCATCTTCATATTATCGGTGATTTTCAGCCAATATCGGTATATGATACTAATATTTGCATCTCTGAAATGAGGTTTTTATAAAATAATATTTATTAAATCTGGTTTTTGCAACATTCATGCTATGCTCTTTCAACAATATTTGGTAACAAATATAAAACTTAATTAAGAAAATAAAATTTAATTCAAGGTTGTATCCTTGCCCTCCCTCTTTCTTTTCAATTATCCATCTAATCATTTTAGTTAATTTAAAATTTTAATACTTTAAATGTTCACTCCAATCTTTCCACCTAATCAGTTTTGCATAATTTAAATTTTAATAATCAAAAAATATTTAATTACTGGTAGTTAATTTAACTTTTATGGTAAATTTATGTATCAAAATTTTTCAGTACTTTCAAGATATTAAACTTAAAGATATAAATATTATTTCATTTGGCACATTTAATTTCATGAATAGTGTAGTTATTGTTTTACCTCATACCTATGTGGTGATTTGGTTGTTACTGTTGATTGTGTTGAACAACATTTAATACCACTGTGATATCTATACTTATATTTTATATAGAATTTACAATAAATTTCCTTGCATTAGTATTTCATTCTTTTATTTATAATCTGTCCATTGCAGGAATTAGAAGGTTTTGGGAAGCTACATTACAAGTTAACTTAAGTATTGTGTCTTAGCGTACATTAGTATCTATCTTGTTTTTTCTTTTCTGCTCAACCATCTTTGGCCACTCTAGGCCTGGCGCCCACAATATTGTTTAAATTATTTGAACTCACGCCCTAACGCCTCCGAAATAAAAGAATCTGAGCACCGAGTAAAACAAAAGTAAAATAAAAAAAAATAAAATAAAAAGAAGGTTGTATGTGTCAAATATTTTTTTAAATATCACTTAACCGACAAAAGTTTAGAACTTAATTTTATATTCAAGTTAAAATACTGCTTTTATACATCCCTTGGTTATTTTAATATTAGAAATTTTAAAAAAATCCGTTTTTATTTAATATTTCGGAAACGATATATAAATCAAAATTTGTTGTGCGATGTTATGACGTGAAAGAAAGAATTGAACCCCACTGCTTTTCTTCAGAGTAAATAACTTTTTCTTAATTGGCAATCTGTTCTAAAGGAAAAAGAGCTCTTTATGTTTTTTTCGTCTGATGTGTAGTTTTGGAGTTATTAAAATACTGGTTTAATACATACATATCCTTATGCTATTATTTCAAATAATTTGTTGGCGTTGAAATTTCAAAGTGAATTCATGAGTTGTAGATTGACTTGAAATACTTAGGTTCACTTTGATATATTATTAATATAATAATGATCGCATTTTAAAAAAAAAATAATTTCACCCTGTATTTTGCGAATCTATAAATATATAATATTTTTTATTTATTTTGACCTCCTAAACATATCCTTAGAATATTTCTCTTTCCTCCCATAACACCCTGTATATACAGGGTGGTCCAGTAATAGAGGACGACGGCTGTAGCTCGGGAACCTTTAAACAAAAAATTATTTATCGGTAAGTCGGCCAAGAGAAATCGCTAAAAGTTATTTCTTTATAAGTTGGAAAGTTGGTCGGTAAAGGGCGTAACAGCAACACAAAAAATAAATAACAATTTTCTCTTAAATTGCCAATTTTCACTTAAATTTTCATGATTGAGGTATGTTGAAAATATAAGCATTGTATTAGTCAACCAATTATGCACTTTTTTGCTTTAAATCATTTTTGTCAATTTTCAAAAATGAAGTGGTGGGAGAAGGTCAAACATTTTTGCTTTCAAATGCAGATAAATATCTCTGTTTTAGATGAACAGGTTTTATTCAACTTGGTTTCGAAAAAAAGTGCCCTTTGTTGCTCTACTCGTGGAGTAATAAACTGTAATGACTTTGTTAGTTGTCACTAGATGGTGTTATTTCAGAATTATCCAAGTTATGCTAATTTTCTCTAAAAAATCAAATCATACGTATGACTTTTATGTCACAATGTATGTGGTACTTATAAAGAGAATTGAATAGTGAAATAAAAAATCTAGGTCCGCATTTAAATTGAGAAAGTTGGTGATGATTAGATTTACCACCTTGTAAATATTTAGGACAAATTTTTTGTAGTTTAAAAGAAGACTCTTAAAAGGTGGCAAATTAGAAAAAAATTCTGTACAGAGTGTTTGGTTATAATTTAAACGGTATCCTAGAAAGTTTATTGTATAAATTATCAAAAACTTTAAATACAAAAGTCTTTCGGTTTTATTTAAACCTTTAAAAAATTTGAGATAAAAAATACTTTCCTTTTACGAGGGAAGTAAAAATCGTTATCAAATCCTATCACATCAAAAAACAAGCGTTAAAGTGCTGGTCTTATCAAACGTTTCGAAGAAGATGATAGGGACTTGATAAGGCGAAAAGCTTAACCCATCTGAAATGAGCAACGCTTTATATTCTCTAAAACAACGGCTCATTAACACATATCGCACATTTGACAAAAAGCAAGTACAGGGTGTTCCAGCGAGGACTAAACAGGGACCTATTTTCGACCTTCCTTGTATTTTGGAAAAATTCAAAATAGCCAATCGATGTATTTTTTCTTGTAGAATCCAAAAATATTATCGAAAAAATATTTGAACCAGAAACAAAAGAGTTACGCTATGCATCAGGTGTTTTTTAAATGGAATGTATCGTTTTTTATACGATTTTTGGAAAGAGTGATTTTTTTATGTCCGTTCTGATTAAAAGATTTGATTTTGCGATAGCTGTTTATATTACATTTTAATTTGACTCTGATCGAAATGAAATACTCTTTGGACGAGAGACTACAGATTGTTATGCTATTTTACAAGTGCCAAGAAAATGCAAGAGAAGCAAGAAGAAGATTTATTGCAAATTTTCATAGAAATATATCCATCAATACAATTCTAAGGATAAAAAACCTATTTGAGGAAAATAAAACTTTACATGATAGAAAAAGAAATATACAAAGAAGAAATCGAGACCAGGCCATTATAAATTATTTTCAAGTTAATCCAACCAAATCTATTTCGGATGCAGTTCGGGAAGTTCAGTACGGTGGCGGTGTAAGGCGCAGAAGAGTTACCCGAGGGACTGTTCACAGGACTCTGAAAATTCATAAATTTAGGCCTTTTCGTATCCTTCCACTTCAGCACCTAACACCGGCACAAAAAGAACTTCGATTCCAATTTGTTACTCAAATGGTAATTCGGCAAGAAAACGAAGGCCCTGATTTATTCAAAAATATTGTGTGGACCGACGAAGCTACTTTCACAACATCGGGAATATTCAACAGTCATAATAGTCACCACTGGGCCGTTGAAAATCCAAAATAGTTCCAGACTATTAAATTTCAAGGGAGGAATTCTATTCATGCTTGGTGTGGGATAAAAAACAATAAAATTTTGGGACCAATATTTTTTAACGGGACTTTAAATGGGCACAGATATTATGAGTTTTTAGAAAACGAAATTGAAAATTTTTTGGAAGACTTACCATTGGCAGAATATCAGAATTTAATTTGGCAACATGATGGGGCGCCTCCTCATGCCGTGCATGATGTGGTTCAATTTTTAAATAACGCCATAACGAATGGATAGGGCGAAATGGAACATATGCTTGGCCGCCCAATAGCCCCGACCTCTCAGTTTTGGATACATTTCTTTGGGGCCATTTGAAGCACGTCGTATACAGACAACGAAACGAAAATATTCAAGAGATCATGGGAAAAATTGTCGATGAAATAAACCGCCTTAACCAGGAAAATCATATTGTAACAGCAAGTTTAGAAAGGCTACAAAGGGGTTATCGATGTTGTTTCGAGAAAAACGGCGGTCACATTGAAAACTTATGTTATTAGTAGTTTTATTTTATTATTTAATAATTATTTTTGCATATTTTATTTTTTTTCCAGAAAGTACCCATTTGTAATATTACATTTCAAAAATAAAAATTGCGGGATATGCAAGAGTTTTCCTAAAAAAAATTAATTAAAAGTCACACTCGGTCACAATTTGACAGCCTTAAAACGAAAAATTTAGCAATGTTGCCAGATTTTAGATTTACCAATTTGTTAGAGGAAATGAAATGACCAATTGAAAATTATTTGGACAACAGAATTGTAATTATTTATTGTTATTATTATAGTTTTAATGAAGGTTTTATTGACGAACCTGGGCTAACCTAACATTAGCGGGACAGATCCACCTAACAATATAGTTTTTGTTACAGAAACATCCCGCTTTCAATATAGACTCGGAATTCGGTTGGCGCGCTACCGCGCGCTTTCTTTACAGAAAACCTAACTAATCCTAACCTAACCTAATCCGCATTTTTATTAATTATAAGTTTTGTTATAAAAAAAAATTGTTTTACGTGTATCATAACTTATAGGTATTATTTAATTATGAATATGGCAACGTCGCACATCAAATTAAAAACAAGTATGGCGATGCGAACATTCGGAAAGATGTTTGAAATCAAAATTACCTTCGATTTATATAATAAATACATCTTAAAGTAAATTTTGAGTGCTGATGAGAGTTTTCCACACATTTTCTCAATTTGGACTGCTAGAATGGTAGATAAAAACAAAAAGAAACAAAAATAAACGAGATTTAAGAGTGTCAACATAGTTTACCGAAACCTTATTTTTTATTGAATTTCTTTTTCTATCATGTAAAGTTTTATTTTCCTCAAATAAGTTTTTTATCCTTAGAATTGTATTGATGGATATATTTCTATGAAAATTTGCAATAAATCTTCTTCTTGCTTCTCTTGCATTTTCTTGGCACTTGTAAAATAGCATAACAATCTGTAGTCTCTCGTCCAAAGAGTATTTCATTTCGATCAGAGTCAAATATATATTTTTTAGGTGAAGACTTCGACAATAATTAAAATAATGTCAATTTTTATTGACAAAGCAGTCAAACGTCATTTTACCTTGATCACCTATACCAACCTATCGTATATTTTAAACAGGTGAAGCTAAAATTTTAGTTTGTAAAACATTAAAATGTAATATAAACAGCTATCGCAAAATCAAATCTTTTAATCAGAACGGACATAAAAAAAAATCACTCTTTCCAAAAATCGTATAAAAAACGATACATTCCATTTAAAAACACCTGATGCATAGAGTAACTCTTTTGTTTCTGGTTCAAATATTTTTTCGATGACATTTTTGGATTCTACAAGAAAAAATACATCGATTGGCTATTTTGAATTTTTCCAAAATACAAGGAAGGTCGAAAATAGGTCCCTGTTCAGTCCTCGCTGGAACACCCTGTACTTACGGAAACCCAGCAATACCTCGAGAGACATGATTTGACACGGACAAAGCACCATCGAAAGGTCTGTCCTATTTTTCTGCTAGGTATAAAACAAAAGCTTCATCAAATAAAGGGAAAAGGATAACTATTTTACATGCCAGGCTAGCGAACGGTTGGGTTCCAATTGCCTTGTGCCTTTCTGCAAAGAATAATTATGTCCAGAAATTAATTTAGGATTTAAGTAAGAAGAAGTTAAGAAGTTATAAAAATTGATTGTTACAGTTTTATATTTATTAAACGTCAGTTACAATTGCCTTATCAAATTCAGTGAAGCTGTCATTTTACCTCCGATGCAAGAACGTGGTTTTTAAACTTTATAATTTATTATTTATTAAAATAAGCTTATAAACTTGAGTCTCTGAGATCACGTATGAGATTATCTAGTTCGGCGAATGCAAAAAATTCGCGAGACCCAAGCAAAACTGAAAGATGTCCTAAATGTTCTCTCGGAGGAATGAAATAAGCAATTTTAACGAACTTTATAGAAACCATTTCAGCGGGTGTCAAGACAGGCTATTAACTTTTAATTACTAATTAAGTTTTATTACGTTCGCTGCTATGTGGTTTATGAGCTGTTTTCGCTATTATATGCTTTTGCCATTTATCTTTAAAAATAAAACTTACTTACAATATTTTTCTAACAAATTATCTCTATTTTTTCTGTTTAGTCTCAATTTCTGTGACATTTTATCGACGACGTCACAAGAAATTAACAACATTTGGGACATTTCCCCAAAAATTTTCATCGTTATTTGCAGACCCTAGATTATAAACTAAAAATAAAATTTGAGTTTGAGATCTGAACTTCTAGTTCACCAAGGAGTAACGTTTCATTGAGGTAATTCCTTACAGTAATGCTGCATTAACCAAAGCTCTCATCTCACATTTAAAGATAATGTTCTCTATATGTCCCCATATATCGTTCTATAAAAACCGAAACTAGCTTCGACCGTTTAGTGTTTGAGGAAGTCGAAATTTGTCCCGCAATTGAAATATTCAAAATGCCACACTAAACATTTATCAAAAGTTCATATTCAAACTGGAAGGCTCTTCTTAAATAAGGATTTTTAATACCATAACTGTGGTTTTTAATGTGAACGCGCGTCTATAAATCTTTAAAATTCTATGAATTGTTGACTTACTAATATTTGTGGCTATAGAAATCTTGTGGATACTTGTTTCAGGATCATCAGCAACTCGGAGTAAGACCTCTCTCTCTCGTTCAGGTAAAATCAGCATATACGGGGTGGCCACGAAATTGCTAACAAGGCTGTAACTTTTTTAAAATAAGTACTATTAACATGAAATTTTTCAGTGATATATGGTTACTTATGAGGAAGATTTTCGTTGTATAAACAATCGACTTAAATGGAACACCCTGTATATTGATTTATTTTTGAATTCTACACATAAAACGTGTATCATATCCTATGTCAATTCCTGATAGTTTTCGAGAAAATGGTGAAAGAAAAAATGTCAATGAATAATTCCTATTTTTGGATCAACAAATATATTAAAGTTGATAGCATGTCCGGTTAAACCGAAGACGGCAGTCGATTGTTTATACAACGAAAATCTTCCTCACAAGTAACCATATACCACTGCAAAATTTTAAGTTAATAGTACTTATCTTTAAAAAATTACAGCCTTCTTAGTAATTTCATGGTCACCCGGTATATTCTATAATGACGCTTTAAGGTGAAATAATCTGTTTCTCCCAGTCGAAACAAATAAGTGTTGAGACAACTTACGATTAGGTAGTTTTCAGTTGCGACGTGGCATGTTTTATTTTTAATAGAAACAGTTAAGTGTAGTAGTTTAGTAACAAAACGTATACATATACTATCTTTTCAAACAATTTTATTGGGCGACATTTTTTTCCACCATATTCGATTCGCACCAATATTTTAACGGTTTCTACCTATGCCACACCAAATTAAATAAGTATTTTTTCCCCTGATTTTTTAAGACTGCCATTTTGATCCATTATGGTGAATTCGTAGGAGATTATTCTTATATCACATTATATAATTATAATTAAGTAAGATTTTTTAATTTTTGTTCGGTTATTTTGAATTTATACCAGACTTTTACTAGTTTATTTCTATATCGCACATAAATTTGAAATTAATCTAATAAGCAGTTTTTATAAAGATATCCGTAAAAAAAATTTGGCAAATGGTTTTCAAATTTTGCCGAGTTTATTTGAAGAGGTTTTTAAAAATAAATGATACTTTCTCATAGCCACTTTTCCCCCTCTACAAGATGGCGTTATTTTCGTCTTTGGGCCACCCTTATAAATTTTTTTTTTAAATACGACCCTTGTTTCCCGATATAAAATTCGGGAAGTCCTTTTAATTCTGAATTCAACGGTGTGTCACAAATTGTAGTTTAATTAGGTTTTAGACCTTTTTAGTATTATTAAATGTTTTCGTGCTTTGTAATACATTATTACCAGGAACTATTTCAGTTTATTAAAAAAAAACTAGGGCCTACTTGATTTAATTATTTTATTACCGTTTAAAATGAATTAAACAACAACAATAAACAACATGGGTAAGAGTAGAGTGCAGAAGTAGAATCTACGTCGGAAAGAGATGTGGAAAATGATTTGCCTCATTTTCTCATATAGCATATGCTCATATATAGCATCACGTTGCTGTGGATTCTAACACATTATTGAGGATTACTGGTGTTATACTCTCAAAAGCCTCGAGCAACATTTCAAAATTGTTTTTATAAACGTAGATTTCGACATACCCCCAAAGAAAGAAATATAAGGGATTAATGTGGAATGAACGTGGTTGCTATGGCGTTCTGGAATATGTACTGATAAGTCGTCTTGGAAATCTAGTTGATAGATATTTATTACCTGCTTTGGCATTAAAACTTATGATTTCGAATTTCTGCAAGAGGCAAATTATCTAATGCTTCTTCTAAGTCTTTTTGAAGCAGATTAAGGTAACGCTCAGAATTCAAATTATGGTAGTCGGATTTGAAATTTAATAACGTCATCTTGTAGAGGGAGAAAAGTGGCTATAAGAAAGTGTCATTTATTTTTAAAAACCTCTTGAAATAAACTATTCAAAAAATGAAAAAACAGTTTGGCCAAAATTCGTTTTTTTACGGATATCTTCGGAACCAATTGGAATTTTTTAGATTTCAAAGTGACGTATTATTAAGCACTAAAAGCCGCAACTTTCTTCCCATTTAAATCTATATTGATATTTAAATGCTGACAATAATCGACTTTCTATTTCGGAGATCCCTATACTGACTTTTAGATTACTCGTTAATAAGTACTACTATACTTTCTATTTGCTATGGATGGTTGTTTTTGTATTAAAAAATACCCTAATTAAATTAAACAGTTCGCTTGCTACTTGCTGGTTAATTTTGACTTTTATTTCTCGGGGTAGATAGTTGGAGAGGGGACTTGAAAATCCTATGGTAATTACTAATTATTTTATCTACCTTAAGTCAAACTTCCGAAAAATATCCAATTTGAAAAGTGTCAAATATTTGAATAATTTATGAATCTCAGAAATTTAATTATCTGGGCAGATGTAGAGGAAGCTTAGACCACGCCTTCCTATTCTCCACGACCTTATCCATTTCTGCTAGCATCATAATGACAAACACCACGGCCTGAAAATGTAAGGTGTATTAAATTAAATAACAAAACTTGCAATAAACCTGTGTATAGGGTTGTCCAACGAAGGGTAAACACCTTTATAATTTCTTTATTTTACAAGATATTGAAAAATGGTAAAAACAAAAGTTGTAGGGATTTTAGAGAGGAATAAGGATAATTTATGATAAAAACAATTGAACATCAAATAAAAAAATTACGCGAAAAAATTATGGTTATTTTGCTTATTTTAAATGGAACACCCTGTATATTATTGCATTTTTGGATTCTCCCGAAAATTCTAAACACTTTTTATATAAGATATTACACCTTTAAGCCTAATAGTTTCGGAGCTATGAACAGTTGAAAATCAGTATTTTGGCTAATTTGCATTATTGTAAAACCTATCTAATGAAATAGGTACCATGAGTATACGAAAGTTGGTACTTCAGCTTGTACCATAGTAAGCACCACTATTAATTAAAGTGGCCAAGAGGCCGCTTTTTACTTGTTTTTAGCTTAAAAACATATGAATTTAGGAATAACGAAGTGGCAACGTATCTGCAATAACTAAACGAGTAGATATTAAATAACGACGGAACAATATTTATTATAAACCAAATCTATAATAACTTAACGAATATGTATTAAATAACGACGGAACAATATGTATTATAAACAAAATCTATAATAACTAAACAAATAGGTATCAAAGAACAAGGAAACAAAACTTATGAGAAAAAAATCTAGTTTTCAAAAATGCCTCCTTCAGCGGCTAAGCACATTTGCATGCGTTCTATAAAGTTTTCTTGAGTGTTACGTAACATTTCGTTGTTAACGGCTCTAAAGGCCTCTTGTATTCTCTCCTTCATTTCGTTTGGACCTTCACAAGGCGTAGCATTTACAAAATTGTCGACGAATCCCCATAAAAAGTAATCCAAAGGACTGAGGTCCGGAGACCTAGGGGGCCATAGAATCGGTCCTTCGGCTTCATTATTTACGTACCATGGATTCCCCCTATTACCTATCCAATTCGATCCATGACGTTCAGTTAAAAAGTATGTGACATCACGTGTGCCATGCGGTGGCGCCCCATCATGTTGAAACCACATATTGTTTCTAACTTGAATGTTCACATTTTCTAATAAAATCGGCAGTGACTCCCTTAAAAAGTTTAAATATATGTTATCAGTTAAATTACCCTGGAAAAAATATGGTCCAATAACATAATCGTTTACAATGCCACCCCACACGTTCACGGACCATCTTCCTTGTTTCATAATTTCCCCTCTCCAATTAGGATTTTGTTGACTGTAGTACCTTATATTATGTCGGTTCATAGTACGGTCACTCCTAAACGTAGACTCATCTGTGAATAACACATTTCTAAAAAAGTCAGGGTTTTGGTAAGTTTTCTCTATAGCCCAAGAACAAAAATCTACTCTTTTTTCTATATCTCCAGGTAGTAACTTTTGGTGATATGAAATACGATAGGGATGGACTTTGTGATTTTGTAAAATTCTCTTCACAGATGTGTAAGACATACCAAGTGCTTCGCTCCGAGAATTGGTACTTTGAATTGGATTTTCATAAATGGAAAGCAGAACTCTTAGCTGATTTTCCTCATTGAGAACAGGCTTGTTAACAACGACTCTCTTCTTATAATCCACGTTTCCGCTCTCGCGGAATCTAACTCCTAATTTTTTTAATGTTCCTAAACTTGGTTGTCGTCTATCGGGATATCTGTCCAGATACTCTCGTTTGGACGGTCTTAACTGATAACCATTCCTCGCCAATATATTTAACAAATCTATCATTTCGGCTTTGGAATAACGTGTGACGTTTCTGTTCATCTTTAACAACTAACAACTTCACTAAAATAATATTCTTTAAAAAGTAAACTACCGAAAGTTTGACAAATCTTTGATTAACTTGTTGCCCGGCAACCAAACGACAGTATTTGCACAGGTATCTCGATAGAGGATAACCAAGTTTAAACACGTTAAAGAAATTAGGAGTTAGATTCTGCAGCGAGCCCGGGAATGCGGATTATAAGAAGAGAGTTGTTAACAAGCCTTTTTTTAATGAGGAAAATCAGCCACGAGTTTTTTTTTGAAACATATATTTTGTTTATAATAAATATTGTTCCGTCGTTATTTAATATCTTACTCGTTTAGTTATTGCAGATATGTTGCCACTTCGTTATTCCTAAATTTATATGTTTTTAAGCTAAAAACAAGTAAAAAGCGGCCTCTTGGCCACTTTAATTAATAGTGGTGCTTACTATGGTACAAGCTGAAGTACCAACTTTCGTATACTCATGGTACCTATTTCATTAGATAGGTTTTACAATAATGCAAATTAGCCAAAATACTGATTTTCAACTGTTCATAGCTCCGAAACTATTAGGCTTAAAGGTGTAATATCTTATATAAAAAGTGTTTAGAATTTTTGGGAGAATCCAAAAATGCAATAATATACAGGGTGTTCCATTTAAAATAAGCAAAATAACCATAATTTTTTCGCGTAAATTTTTTATTTGATGTTCAATTGTTTTTATCATAAATTATCCTTATTCCTCTATAAAATCCCTACAACTTTTGTTTTTACCATTTTTCAATATCTTGTAAAATAAAGAAATTATAAAGGTGTTTACCCTTCATTGGACAACCCTGTACATATTTATCAACATATTTTTTCAATAGCTTAAAAAACACGTAAAAGTAACGTTACGCTAGCAATACCGCTCCCTAAGTAATTTGTTACACATTTTATGTAAAACAGTTTTTTTTTATCGGCCGATAAATAAAGATTAAATTAATTCCACTATCACCAAAATGTATCTGGGTCGCGCCGGTAGATCAACACCCATGATGAAAAGAAAATTACAATCAGTTTATTTGGTAACAACATATCGGTTGTAATGATCAATTCGATATTTTGATTGTCGCCGATCACAATACATACCAACTGCCAATTTCGTAACAGATTCAGATCAGGTGAATTTTTTAGAAGATGGGATCCATACTATTACGCAAACTTGACTAAAAAACAGATAATAGTTATTTATTAGGTAAGTGAATTGTGTTATATATTAGTGAGCCCGTGAATTTCGATGAATATACAGGGTTTTCATTTTTATTTTACCTACACTTAACTAGAGCTTAACTGTATGAGTTACAAAAAAAATTTAAATACAAAAGTTTAGGGATGTTTCTAATATCATGTTTTAAGAATATTAAAAAAAATTAGAAACCATTAAAAAGTTGGGGGCGTATTCTAAAATATGACACTTACTAAAAGAGTTGGATATGATATGGCACAAATTCAGGGGCGTGCGGTGAAATTTTAAGAAAGGGAAGCAATTCTTAGAAACTTACCTATTTGTAATGTAATTCGATTCTTCGATCATTTTCGTCAATGACGTCATCATAAAAACGTCGATGCTCCGACATATTTTGGAGAAGTTTATTTTCAATGGACAACAGCGATGTATTCGAAAGTCTCTCCTGCCCCGTTGAATTTCTCTCAAATTTTTTATACTTTTAAGTGTTGAAAAATTGCGTTCTACTGATGAACTTGTGGCAGGTATTGTCAATACTAATTCACACAATTTCGACACTTCGGTGTACGCATCTTCCAGCTCCTTGTCGTTTAAAAATTGCGTTAGTTTCTTAGCGTTATTTTTTGCGCTAATGTCATCAATTTCGTAAATCACTTTTAGTTCAGATCGCAGTAACACTCGTTCGAAAAATGACCATAATGAAGAAGAAGAGATTTAAACGCATCTTCTGGAAAAGTTTTTCCTTTAAATGAATTTAAATTGCAGAGCACGAGGAATTTAAATTCATTTAAACCGTTAAATCTATAGTTTATTTGTTGCTGAATTTGATTCATTATTTCGTAAAAGAGGCGATGGTGTATGATGTTTGAAAATCTTCGACCTTGTCTGTTCGAAGACGCTTGTCATCTCTTTTTGGGCTTAACATGGGCTTAAAATCATCCACTTTTTTTAGGCAAAAAGCAATATCATTTGTTTTAGTTTGTAATATATTAAAAACGTTGTCCGAGAATGGAGATATTTCTGAAAATATGTTCAACAAATAATTAAAATTAAAATCTCATTTCAAACAGTCCAAAAACCCCCTCGAACTATTTATTGCTTCTGAGTCCCACGTTTCATTATTTTCTATTATATTCTCAAATAGTTCAATCAGTGATTCAGGATTTTCAGATACTGTTAACACAAGTCTTCCATTATAGTTCCACCTAGTAGGAGCTACTTTGGGCAATCGTTTGTGGACAATGGAGTCCAAAGCTTGTGTACGTTTTGTTGAGTTGGAAAAAAAAGCAGCCATGCCACTTAAAGTAACAAAAAATACTTTACATTCTTTAATGTGATCGATGAACTGGGATAAAACTAAATTTAATTTATGAGCAAAACAATGAACCAACACAGCATTTAGGAAAGTTTCTCGAACTTTAGCTTGCCGACCCACTAATTGTCCTGCCATCACTGCAGTTCCATCATAGCTTTGAGCAACTAATTTTTTCTCTCCATTAATTTCTTTAGTAACGTTACAAACACGGTATATATTGCATCTGCTGTACGATTTTCAGACACATTCTTAAAACCTAAAAATCGCTCTTGAATACTTCCGTCTGTTTTAACGTACCGTATTACTATAGATGATTGGCTAAAATTAGTGATATCAGTTGTTTCGTCTAGAACTATAGCAATGATCCGCGCCTCGCCAATCTCCTGCTTAATTCTTTTTAGAATAATGGTTGCAACAGCGGAAATTAAATCATTCTGGATTCGATTCGACGTTCCGCGAAAAACGCCAGATTGCTTTAAATGATTTTTTAAGCAATCATCATATTTATCCATTAAACTAGGTAAATCTTGAAAATGTCCTCTATTTGAAGAAACCCTTGTTTCGTCAGGACCTCTAAATCCCAATTCGTGCTGTCCGAGAAAACAAACAACATCGACAAGTCTTCTTAATATTTGCCTATTTTTATCGAATAGTGCATTCTGTTGGCGGTGACTAATTTCCAACTGTTTATTAATGGTGTGTTCAATTCTGGTTTTGCCGAAGACTTTTTCTTTTATGACGGCCTGCAAATGCGCTTTGGACATAATGTGTCTTTTTACAGCTTTATGGAAATTGTTTAAATCGGAAAAACCAGTTCTATTTCAGAGACCTTTTTCATTTTCAAAAAGTAAACATGGCTAACAAAATAATTTACTTATATTTTCATACCCTGTTAGCCATTTAAATTGTTCGTATTGTTTTTCCGGATAAAAATGTCTAATACAGTTTTTCATTTTTGTGGTTAAATTTTTCATAGGTGGTTTTGTCTTTCGTTTGGAAATTATTTGAACTCAGCGAAGTTTAATGTTGAAAATCCCTTTATTATTAAGACACACACCACACATTCACACACACTTTTCTTACTAAGTTCTCCAACATTTTCAACGTTATTACTGACAGCCGAAGTTGACGGTATTTGCATATCCAAGTCCGTATTATTGTCTTCCATATCGCACCATGCACGACGCGACGTACGTATCACACAACACACGGATAGCTGTTCAAACTCCAACGATAGCTTCCGCCCCCACTTAAACCCCCCCACTAAAACACGCCACTGAAATGCAAAAATTGCAAACAGCCGGGGGAAAGTGCAATAACCTTTGGCTCGATTCACAGGAAATCAAGCATACAGGACTTGGCTGCAGAGAAGCTAGCGGCCCGCATAGGGTCGGAGTCAAGGCCGCATTTATAATGGGCTTGATAATTAAGATAATATTTTAGCATTTTTAATATAAACTAAATTAATGGCTTCCTATTTCAAAAATTACATTTTAGAAGATGTTTTGTAATTTTTTTTGGGGAAGCACTGCTTCCCTTGCTTTCATGGACTGCACGCCCCTGCACAAATTCCCTATGAACTTACCAATGCAAGCGAAAGGCAGTCATTCTTCTCTCGGAGAGCTGTGTTGGCTGCAGGTTCTCGAAAACACCTTTAGAAATTACAGGGGGAGCCACTTAATTGACTGTGACTCAATTAGGTAGAAATCTGTATCAATAAAACACTCTATAAAGTGCAGAGTGTCAATTTTTAATGATCTCCTTTTTTATGTTTTATTAAAAGTTGTTTTACACAATAATTTTAAAATGTCATAGAAGTTATTATATCAACCTGTGAACATCTGGCAAAATGTTATGACACAAATATGTAAATATAAAAATTAAATTAAATAGCGCACAGGGAAGTCAAAAATTCATGAATTTTTTCTTTCAACACTCTGGCGCAAAAAAAAATTATAAAAATATATAAGCTCTCGTGAAGACTGTTTTACAAAAGAAAAAAATGGGTTACATATATTGATTTCTGCTACCTTATGTAAAATGTATAAATAAAAACTTAAAAATTAAATCCTCGGTCACTTGAAACTATACCTGGAGACCCATCAAACGACTGTTTGTCTTAAAATAAAATCGATACGGAAAGTGGAAAAACAAGTTATTTACAACAAAACTATTCAGAAGACATTGCCTTACCTCTAGTCACCTAGAGGGCTCCTTCGACGTCACCGATCATCAACAAAACGAATTTTCAGGCATCTAGAAAGGCTTCTCGAGGAAACGACAGCCAAAACAAAATTCAGGACGCCATTCTGTTTATAAAAGATAATTGCGAATTAGCTCACAGCAAGAAACTAATTTGAAAATGGACTTACCACGAGGTTGATCAAACAGAAAACAAAGACAAGACTAAAACCAGGGCTATGTCCATAGGATTAAGGTTTTTAATGGCACTGCACTTTAAAAAAATTAGGACATACTTTGAGTTTGAAAGGATCGGTTTATTAAGGCACTTTTATAACGCCGGAGACATATTGTACCACCAAGAACATCCAAGAAAAAGATGCTAGAGAATCATCTTCAGAAAATTTTAAGTTTGACTTTCCCCCTCCCTTCAGAAGGAACTTATGCCAGCCTAACGCCATAAAGTTATAATTACGTTGGTGTTCACTGTTGGCGCCACTATTACAAAACAAAAACAAAATTCTTTTATCTTAATTTAGAGAAGCTAAACATACTTTACAAAATGTAATCCAATGAATTATAAATCAAACATATTGAGTGAGGTATGTGAGATACAATCTCCATAAAAATATTGATATTTTAAACGTTATATTAACTGCAATGTTACAAGGTTCCGTTTCATTTTAGATTACTAATGGGCTTAAAATATTAAAAAACTATCTGCAAAATGTCCTATTAACATTCCATATAAAGCAAACATAAAAGAAAACAACTTTAATAAATGATAACGAAGTGCTATGTTAGCTGAAACTTTCTACTAGTTCAAATGTTCTCTAATTGTTAGGTTGATATTTTTACAAGAAAGAAGAGAATAAATGTGTTTATCATAATTCATCTGAGTAAAATGAAGCCAAAGAAACATAACAAAAACAAAATATTGTAATTGAAAATGGATTTGGAATAAATATTCTCTAAAAATGGATAAAACTTTCTGCAGATCTGGCAGGACTAAGAAGTTTGAAGTAAATTTAAAAGACAAGTTTATCGAAATATTTTAAACATGAAAAAAAATTATAATAAGAATGGGGTTATAGTCTATATCATAAGTGGACTCCAATTCTAACCTCGTGCATTTAATGTAAAACGTCGGAATGTAATTTTGTTTTGTCACGGTCTAATAGAAACACAATAAACCCTACAATGCATCAAGAGTTCATAAAAAGTACTTTATGCATAAACGAAAATCACTTTAAAGACGGTTTAGCAATGGGCTCCCCCATAAGCACATTGGTAGCAAAAATTGTTATGGCGCATTTTAAAGAAAATGTTTTAAATACACCCTTTGTAAAGGATATCTTATTTTGTTATAGGTATGTGGATGATGTACTGGTCTGCTTCACAGGAAATAAAGAACAACTACACACAGTTTTAAAACGACTTAATTCAATCCATAACAAAATTAAATTTACACTCGAAATGGCAGAAAACAATTCAACACATTTTCTAGACATCACATTAAAAAGATCGCTTAATAAATTAAACGTTAATAAAGAAAACGTAAACTTTTAACTATCCAACAAATACATTCTAAGGTCAAACATTCCCATATAAAATATACAACAATTACATATTTTGGACCAATATCTAAGAAAATTGCAAATATTTTAAAAAGAAATAAACTACTTTTCGACCGTCACAAAATCTCTCTAATTTGATTTTTAACGTCAAAACAAAAATAATTTATAGGTTTAAATTCGACGAATATAATAGCTTCTATATAGAGTAAACAGGGAGAAATTTCGATGTAAAATTCAAAGAGCATAACGCCTTATACAGCTTAAAAAAACAAAACCCCCATTTCGTCAACCATTTACTACATCAACTACATTACGAGCAAAAAAGTCGCAAATTGAATTGTTTAGAAGCAATAGAAATTTATACACCCAAGTCCCAAATGTTAACATTCTAAATTCACAAACAGATGTTATAAATACCACCCTATCAAAGTTTTTTGACCATAAAAAATGTACAATTGGTTTTCCCTTATCATACTCTTAAGAATTTTTGTCTGTATATATATATATATATATATATATATATATATATATATATATATATAACTTGATCAGAAAAATATTTTTATTCGGGAAAAAAATTAAACATATCTATTCAAAAACTAATCAACCTACCAAAAGTTTTATTCTAACCTAACATAACTTTTAATGTAGATTCAAACTTTGAACTAAGTAACGCAACATAATTAACTCATGTCAAAAAATTAAATTCTTAAACTGCATTCTTCTTCCCCTCTCTCGCATAGAGCGTTTTCTGTATTTTGTTTTTCGTCGCCTTCTAGAACAAACTTATAAAAGTTTAATCTAGGGTTGCTTTTTACTCTTCTCCATAGTGTATAGGAAGAAGCTTATTGACATCAACTTTTTTGTTTTCGCCTACTGCGTTCCTTTTGTCAATTATGGTTGGATTCATATTAACGATATTCCTACTTTTTTTTGTAATGAGTCTTCCAATCCCTAGGTCTATACCTTGGGTAATACCTGATTCTTTTGACAGTCAAAGGAGAAAATTTCCACGCCATCCTCTCTTTCTCTATAATAGGCTTGAGCCCTCTTTTTGTGTACTCTCTTCTTGGTCATTAGGTTAGTCTTAACATTTTCGTCACTGCAGCATTTAATTTTTTCCGTCAGCTGTAGACATGTAGAACACATGTCAGTGCCAGGGGTTCCAAAACTCAAGTTATATTGTGTATTAAAAATATGCCTAAAGTAACTTTTCTTCACTGGTTGCTCATTGTTATCATTTTGATACATGGTCCACATTTTTGTAATGTTTAAATTTGAATCAAGATACTGCCGTTCACTTTGTCCCCTTCAGTAATGGCTCTCAATTGCCCTAAATTTGTTTATAAAATTAATAACAGATTCTTTTTTGCCGCGATATTTTTCCGACTTTGTATCAGCTTTATTTTAAAATACTGCCAGCTTGGCAGTAGTTGGACTATAGCTAAATTTACCTAAGGCATTTTCCGTTGTTTTTCTTCCATTCTGTAGGATTTCTTTTTCTCTTTCGAGCCTTTTCCTCACTTACAGGCGTTACGTTAACTTTCATCTTTTGAAATATATATTATTTAAACACTTTAACGCAAATATTGAGATATAAACACAACGCACAAAAGCTAAAGGACTTATCTGTTAAAACGCAAATCGAATACTGAAAGAAAAAGCGAGTTATAACCTATAAAAACAACCAGTAAACAGTTGATTTTAGTGCGGACGTATATCGCACATTTTGCAAATTTCATACAATTGTGTATTGAATTTGCATTGGAGATTGTACGTTTTGCCTTAATTGACAATTTAGGAGATTGTACGGTTTGGAACTAAATTATTTTTGGAGATTGTATATTATGCCTTTATGGATTAATAATATGGTTCGTGTTTATTGGACTGAAGCAAATTAATATATTATATAACTTATTAAAAACAATAAAACACAAATATTAATTTAGATATCAGCTATATTTTTGAAAAAATAGAAAATTGGAAATTAAATTTTATTTATGCTGCTTTAGTTGTATCCGTTCTTTATTAAAGTTTTAAATAACACCTTTTTTGCTATTACAATAAAATATAATAGGTCTGTCGTCAGATCTGCGTTTATTCTATATTTATATATAATAAACTTAATTCTATATAGTAATTGATAAAAATTCAGACAGGGAAAGTTACTGAGACTTCAACAGTCGAATAAACCACCAGTTCATCAAGTTTTATGGAAAATGATAGATTTTGACGATTATTGCTGTTCGTAACAGTTTTATTCTTTTGATTTATTGATAATTAATATAATTTAATTTGGATAATCTCAAAATGGAAGAACTGTAGGTAATACCTGTATGTATATTTTTTTTGTATATATTATTACAGATTAGTCATTATTTGGGCGCCGACGTCAAAATGTATATATAATAAATAAAATATTATTTATTACTAAGCTCCAGTTTTCAAAATATCACACATAGCCTTAATATCTCGTAATCGACTGTAATTTTAATTAATAACTTATATTTATTTTTGACGAGGAATCAAATAATGGACAAAAACACAGGGTGTATTTTTAAAATTTTATAGTTGATATCGTCCCAGCAAAATTGGGATACCCTGTATACATGAACACATCATATTTTAAACAAAACTTCAAATTTAAAGAAACTTTGTATAAAACTTCTTTTCGTATCTATTATGGATGTCCAGATAGTAAAGTGGGTACTTTTAGGTAGAACACGGTGTAATTTAGTAAATACCTACAAATTTAGAGTAAATTCAATTTTTTTCCCAACAGTGGCGTAGCATGTACAGGGTTTTCCTGTATATTTTTCCAACCACCTAGAGAGTTTATTCGAATAGATACGGAAATGTCGTAAATGCAAAAGTTGTTGGGTTTTTTATGAAGATTTAGAATATTATATCATTAGTGCGAAAATTTTATTGGAAATGTCAAATCTTGACAGGTTGTCAGTTTTTTTAAATGAAACACATTGTATATTAAACCATATTCTTAAAGATCTTTTTTTTTCTAATTTCAAATATATATCCTTTTAATATATTCTGTCAATTAGTTTTGGATATATAAGCGCTTAAACATTAAAGAAATAGTAAGGTAATTTGCGCTAAAACATAGTGAGCCATGGTCAAGACAATTGCAATGAACGACGCCTTTTTGACGTTTACCGGTCGGAAGTATCTATTTACAAGCATTTTTAATATCTAACACGTTGGACGATGGGTTATTCGGAAAAAGAGAAACTCGACATGATAGAATTATTTTATTTACATGGTAAAAATGCGATAGCTCTTAACGAATATCATAGACGGTTTCCAGATAGACCAACACCGACTCGTAGCATAATATTAAACGTCGTTAAACAATTGAATGAAAGAAAAAAGTTAGAATAGTCGAAAGAAACAATACCATAAAAAATCAATAATATTAAGTAGGTAAATAATAATATTAGCCTAAAGAACTAAGTTTTGGTTTTCTAAATAGCCTCCTTGGTTTATAATGCATTTCTGAATATTTCTTCTAAATTTTCTGTGTATTGATGCGTAGATAAAATGAGGTGATTGGGTGTTTAAATCGTCGATTGTTTGGACTATATTTTGCTCTAAAGCTTGGATGGTTCTTGGCCTATTGTAGTATATCTTGTTTTTCAGATAACCCCACAAAAATATGTCCAATGGAGAGAGATCGGGACTGTTTGCTGACCATCTTAATGGTCCATGTCTTCCAATCCAAAATGGATACCTGTCATTTAAAAAATTGGTGACCGGCTGGACATTATGAGGAGGGGCACCATCTTGTTGCCATATCAAATTAAGATATGAATTAATCGGTAGTTGTTCTAAATGCCCCTCGATTTCGTTTTCTAATAGCTCCTGATACCTTTGTCCGGTTAAATTCCCGTTTAAAAATATAGGTCCAATAACATGATTGTTAAGAAGGCCAC
The DNA here is from genome assembly GCA_030620095.1 of Kuschelorhynchus macadamiae. Lineage (NCBI taxonomy): Eukaryota > Metazoa > Arthropoda > Insecta > Coleoptera > Curculionidae > Kuschelorhynchus > Kuschelorhynchus macadamiae. The sequence goes on from JAUTXW010001615.1 coordinate 1,305,906, forward strand.
ACCAAACATGTAGGGATCTTCTTCCCTGAATTTTAACCGCCTGAAGAGCTCGCGGTTTTTTTTTTTTTGATCAAAAATGCTTATTTTTCCGGTTAAACATGCCTCCAGTGGTAAATGTTGCCTCGTCAGTGAAAATTATGTTTGACCGATTTAGTTGGTTCATCATAACACGTCTTTCTATTTCTTGGCAGAAGTGTAATCGGTTTATTTTATTTTGATCGGTTAATTCTTGAGTAGGTAAAAACTTATATGGCTTATATTTGTAATGTTTTAGAACTGAGTGGATTTTATGCCACGATTTGTTAAAAAAGTGGCTGCATCGGGAATTGAGCGCTCAGGTTTTTCTAAAACAAGAATAAATAAGATAAATAAATTATTTTAATACAAAAGTTTCGAATTTACCTTCAAAATACAATAAAATATTTAAATCTTCTTCAGCATTTCTTTCCACTCTTCTAACTATTCGCTTAAGTGTTTTTCTTTCATTAAATTGTTTAGCGATGTTTAATATTGTCCTACAAGTCGGTGCTGGTCTATCTGGAAACCGTCTAAGATATTCGTTACGAGCTATCGATGCGTTTTTACCATGTAAATAAAATAATTCTATCATGTCGAGTTTCTCTTCTTACGAATAACCCATCGTCCAACGTATTAGATATTAAAAATGCTCGTAAATAATTACTTCTGACCGGTAAACGTCAAAAAGGAGTCGTTCATTGCAATTGTCTTAACCATGGCTCACTATGTTTTAGGGCAAATTACCCTACCATTTCTTTAATGTTTAAACGCTTATATATCCAAAACTAATTGACAGAATATATCAAAAGTATATATATTTGAAATTAGAAAAAAAAGATCTTCAAGAATATGATTTAATATACAGGGTGTTTCATTTAAAAAAACTGACAACCTGTCAAAATTTGACATTTCCAATAATACTTTTGCACTTATGATATAATATTCTAAATCTTCATAAAAAACCCAACAACTTTTGTATTTCAAATAAACTCTCTAGGTGGGTGGAAAAATATACGGGAGAACCCTGTACGTTTTCTTCATTTAACTTAGAATGCCAATGATTTATCATCATTTTACACATCTCCCAACAATATGCTATGAAAAGGCTCACTTGATTTTTATACCTAATACTGACCTAATCTTGAAAAAATCTATATTCATTTCAAAGTTAATGAAAATATGAGGTAAAGGGTCTGATTTACCTGTTTGTCAATAATGTAAAAAATAAATAACTTAACTAAAGCTGAAATGGTCCAGATGCATTTCATTTATGGTCTGGCAAATGGAAATGCTGAAGAAGTTCCACGAATTTATCAGGAACGTTACTCAAACAGAGTACCGCCACGTGCCAAAACATTTAGACAGCTATATGCAAGAGTAAGTGAGAATGGGAATTTTAAACGTACTCCGGAACTTCCTGGCAGACCTGCAACAATAACCACGCCTGCGTTGGAAGAGGTTATATCTTGAGGAATAGAAGATGATCCTTCATCTAGTACCAGAAAGATAGGAGTGCATCTTCAAACAACTGTCTCAAGTGTTTCGAGGGCTTTGAAACTTTATCAGCTATACCGATACCATATACAACTTGAATCACATAATAACATTTTTTACCGAACATTTTATTTACTGATTAATTTTTATAACGACTGGACGGACGAAAATATTTTTTATTAAAATATCCTGACGAATGAAGCCCTAAAATTACATATCGTACTTATAAAATACCCTGTATATAAACTTGCCAGATACTAGTGGCGTGCACACAGTAAAAAAGCATTGCCTACCCTATGAAAATGGTTGGGTAATCTATTTTCCTTTTGTCAGAATTCTCTTCATAATTTTAAATTATTAAGGCCATTTTTCCGTAGATTTAATATAAAAACCACAATTTAGCATCACCTAAAATTATTCCTCCACAAAAGCATCCCTTAAGAGCCAATAGGCAAGGCAGTGCTTTTGTACGAATGCGACAAAGATATTAAAAGAATCGTTGGCATTGAATAGAAAGAAATGCACGAGCGGCAATCTGTCGTAATATTGATTATAATCGGCATGCTCTCGAGTCTCAATATGGGTTATTTTAGCACATTTAAGTCTTTGTTTCTGGCCCTGTTATGTACAGGGTTTTCGTTTATATTCTAAATGGGGTCTACACGCTTTGTTCTTAGGTAGAAAAAAATGTTAAATTCGATAGTTATTGGGTTCTGTCTGAACCGCCAGATTTTGCTAAAAATGATAATTGCTAATTAAAAAAATGAGCAGCGACTTTGTTATTTTAAATGAGACTCCCTGTATATTTTTAATTCGTTGGAAAGAACATTTTTTTCTGATTTCAAAAATATATACTTTGTCTTTGTTCAGACTCATGGCAGTGGTGGCTCGCGGATGAAAAAGTAAGTGAAGTGCAAATGAAGCAAGAAAATATCGCAATAATTTTTTTTCCAGAATTTTTTATAAATAAATTATAAATAAATAAATAAATAAAGAAATTTAATGACATTGCTGGATATTATGCAAATAACGCCAGAATTATTTAAAGTTACACTGAATTATCAGATAATGAGAAATACTGCGATTATATGTTCATATTATCAGATCGCGGATAACTCCTCGGTCAATGTCTACTCCTATGCAAAAACTTATTAATAGTGGCGGCTCGCTGGTGAAAAAGTAAGTGAAGTGCAAATGAAGCAAGAAAATATCGCTATAATTTTTTTTCCAGAATTTTTTTTATATGTGGAAGAAATAGAATATTTTTTTAAGATTTACCTAAATTTTGTATACTAAATCAATTCTCCTATCCTTCATAGCAGCAAATTTATTTATAACATCCTCATAAAATGGATGAGTTGCCCTAATCTCCTCCAGACATTCCTTTTGAATTCAAATATTGCCTAGAGAAGTAAGTCTTTTTTGAGATATTGTATTTCTTAAATAAGTTTTTACACGTTTGAGGCAAGAAAAACTTCTTTCCACTGAAGCACTTTTCGAAGGTATTGTCAAAATAAGGGAAAACACTTTATATGCTTTGGTTAAAATATCTTTATTTTCATTAATTTTTTTTCACTTGCTCTTGCAGCGATATATTCCAATTACTGTCATTGGCAAAAATAAGACCAAGCTCATTTTTAGGTCGTTGACTTTTTGAAAATATTTTCCCATATAACTGTAACACAATTTCATTTCCATTAAAATATGGTGCAATATTTTATAAAAAAAGGTTCTATACTTAGCCCTAATTTCTTCAGGTGAAAGCTTAGCAAGCTCACGTTTGTAATAACTTATTTCTGCAATAGAATTTGCTTTATCAAACATGGTATTAAAAAAAATGTTCATTTCTTCTTTTACAGAGCGCCTCACGACAGCGTTTTATATTGGATATGCAAAAATGAATGCCAAACGATTTTTTTTGAAGAGCGCAACTTGAATAATCACATTTCCTAACTTCGAATTTAAAGACCAACGAGTTACTGTAATTGTTAGTATACGCTTCCTAGATGCAGATGTAAGAGCCTACGTTCGTTTGGCTGAGTGATGAAAAAATGAGGGAATACTACTAAGGCTTGCAAAAAAATTCGACATTTAGAAATATTTTTGAACTTTGCTGCATCTGGACAAATAGAGCCTGGGCGCTTTTTTTTTAAAGGCCTTTTAGATGGCCCAACATCACACTTGCGCCATCGTAACATTACTCTATTAATTTATGTTTATAGTCCAAAATTTGATCCAACAGAGAATTAAAGTTCTCCGACGTTCTATCAGAGCTGACATTATAAAATCCTAAGAATCTCTCGACTACTGAACCTTCTGAATTAACGTATCTTAAAATTATGGAGTACTGGGAGATTTGCGTAATATCAGTCGTGTCATTCACATGCACAGAAAAAAACTGTGTGTTCATTACTTCATTTTTTACATGATCATTTAAATCATTTTTAATGTTTTTGTGATGATCTTCTAGTTCTTGGGAACTCGATATTAATAAACCTAAAAGCTTCTTAAAATTTCCCCTATTTATTGACTCGCTCTTGTTTTGCAAGGTACAAAACTGCATCAATTTTTGAATATAGTTTAGCATTTTCTTTTAAAGTGTCATTTATAGTGCTTTGATTTTTTACAAATGTTTTTAGCATTAATTCTCATTTTAAATGCTTCGCCGAGTCTTCATGTTTATGTAAAGACCTTCATATATTTAACATACCTGCAAATCCTTCCTTATTCCACATTGAATATTTATTGGAAACTAGTAAACAAGGCCAGAAAAACAATTTTTGTAATATTTGACTACTACATAACCATTTGTACGCCGAAAATCAGGATGACGATTAAAACTCTGATATTGTTCCTTCCATCGATTAAATGGACTTTCCAAAAAAATGTAAACCACATCCGTGATCGGATTCATCAATAATGTAAATTAATAAACCCGACACCAAAAAAAGTTGTAACAACAGCATAAATAAATATGACACAAAACAGTCAAGTAAACTGCAAAGGAATTAACCGGTTGTAGCGAAATCCGCGAAAATAAAAGTAAACAATCACCCCAAACGACACGTGGGTGTAGTGTACTGCGTTAGCAATCCACCGAGAGCGTTGTATGGCGCTGGTTAACATTATTCTTTCATGTGCTCGACGTCATCGCGAACGCGTTGTCATGGCAACGTAGTAGGAAAATCGTAAACTAAACATAGCACCTCCAGCAAATTATTATAATAAAGTTCGATTGAAAGTTTTAAAAAGATATGCCGCCAACGGTCAAGTAAAATATTTATTCGAGATGTACAGTTTATTTTTTGCCAATTAGGTGAACAAATGAATGTAAAAACTCAAATTTTAAGAGATATATAATAAATATAGTTAGATGTTTGCTTGTTTATTTTTCCTGGTGAAGTAACACTTCACCTACTTACTCTGAATAGCCGCCACTGACTAACGGTTATCGCATAAAGTTGATCTGAAACTTGGAAAAATCAAGTGCTCTGGCTCATAGTAAACTTAACATAGGCGGCTTTGATTTCAATTAATTTTATTTTCACATGGCCATTTTGTCACTGGTTTTTGGAACCTGATTTACTTAATTTCTTAATTATGCGGTATTCTGACTAAGAAAAAGCAAATATTTTGAAAATGTACTTTCGGGTAAATAATTACCGTGAAACACGAAACCAATATAGAATGGCGTATCCTAATTAGTTGCTAAATCAACATCTGCAATCTATTATATTGTGAGAAATTTTGAAAACAGAAAGACTATGACAAGAAAGAAGCGAACAGTCACTGGAAATGAAGAAAGAGATATGCAAATATTGTTATATTTTTAAGGTAATTTTTAATTATTATTAATTTTAAAGTAAGTTTATATTAAAAGTATATTCGATAGAGGATCCAGAACCATGAATCCCAGACGCTGTATTAAATTTGAATGAGAAAATATGGAAAGTTCGCGAAACTCTAAAGAGATTACGAGTATAGATTATAGAGATTATAAGTTTAGGTCGGTTCATCAACTTAATGTAAACAAAATACAGAGGGTTGCGTTTTGCCGGGAAATGTTGCGAATGAAAATTTCGACAAGAAAATTATTTTTACAGATGAAGCTATATTTTTTACGGCAGGGATGTTCAATAGGAGAAATAAACATTTTTGGACAACCACCAATCCTCAGAAGAAACAAATTGTAAAAGTTCAGGGCCGAAGGTCTATTTTGGTTTGGTGCGGCATTATAGAAAACAAAGTTTTGCGGTCTAGAGTCATACATGGTTCTTTAAATGGCCAAAGATATTTAAATTTATTACGAAATGAGATAGAACAAGCTCTGGAAGAATTACCTCTCCAGCTTTATAATAATATTATTTTTCACCACGATGGAGCCCCTTGTCATAATATTATTAAAGTTACAATTACTTAATAATAAATATGATTTATGGATAGGGAGACACGGTGTCATAACATGGCCTGCGAATATCCCAGACCTTTCGCCTCTGGATTTATTTCTTTGGGGATACCTTAAAAATAAAGTTTACCGTAATAGACCACCAACGATTCGGGAATTGACTTTAAAATTTCAAGGCGAAATAAATAGTTTAAACGAAACTCATAGGTAGATTTAGAGATATCTTAGAAGAATGTCTCAGCAATAACGGGTGTTGGATAGACTAAATAAAATCTATTCCATAAATAATATTATTTTTGTTTATTCATTGTTACTTCATATTTAATATGCTTGTTTCAAAATGTTTAAATAAAATGTAGCTTCATTTTCTTCCCGGTATCAATATTAAAACATCTATTATTATTCAGATAATTATTTATACATTTTAAATAATTTAATATTTGTAAGTAGATCCCGGACAAAATAAACAGTAAATATGTGTTAAAATAAACATTTAGAAATGATTTTTAAAGATCCTATTATTGTCATTTATAAATATTTTCTTATTCGTGGGTTAGGAGGTGGCTCAAAAAACACACTAATTAATTCCTGTGCGACGTTTCGTATCTTTATTGATGCTTTTTCAAGCACTGAATTGTTACTGTCGTTGTGTCCGCACTTTGCCCATAATTCCTAGATGTGACGTGAAGGAAAACATTTCACAACAAAAACACACACACACGAGAAACAGTTCTCTAATCAAAACGTAATAAGGCTACGTGTGGTCAATAAAGTACTCAAAGAAATATAATATAATAAGAAAATATTTTCAGATTAGTTGAAGAACGAAACTGTTTAAGAAAATTGTTATTTATTATTAAATAAATTAAATTACGTCAATGCAGTAAAATAATTGCTTTTTCTTTGTCAAAATACCCTATTTTAAGACATTAACTAAATCAGGTGACCAAAACCAGGGACAAAATGGCCATGTTAAAATAAAATCAATTGAAACCAAAGCCGCCTATGTTAAATTTACTATGAGCCCAGAGCACTTGATTTTTGCAGGTTTTAGACCAAATTTATGCGAGAACCGTTAGTCTGAACATAGAAAAAAGTATACACTTTTTAAATTATAAAAAAAATGTTCTTTCCAACGGATTAAAAATATGCAGGATGTCTCATCTAAAATAACAAAGACGATGCTCAGTTTTTTAATTTGCTATTGTTATTTATTAATGTTTTTAGCAAATTCTGGCGGTACAGACAGACCCCAACAAGTTTCGAATTTAACATTAAGATCGTTTTTTTGTTTAACAATAAGTTGCACTTTTTTGCTAAACACATATTTAAAAAATTTACCTATTAGTGTTACATGACTTAAAAAAATAGCCGCATTATTAGACTGTTATTTTTACAAAGAACTAATGCTTTTTTTGGGACAAAAAAATGTTGTTCTTTTGAGAGCGCAAGACAGAGGCACTTTTAAGGGGTAAGTAATTTTAAAAACAGTAATTTATTATCGCCTACCCTGTTTCAAAAGGCACTGCACGCCACTGCCAAACACCAGCAAACTAACATGTTTTGCCGTTGCTAAAACATTTTTTTTAATTTAAAATGCTAGAACGGAACTTGTAATTCCTGGTTTATTATTGCACGTGGGCAGTTAACTGTTAAACACAGGCCCGGTCTGAATGATGTCTACTTTCAAACGAACCATATACTGACTTAATTTCTCCCCATAGATCTCCCGTTAGCTTTTCGTACTTCAAAACACGTATCTCTTTGAGTGCACTTTCGATTACATAAACGAGAGCATGCGTCGAACAAACAAAACAACCTGCATTTAAAGAAATCCGATATTATCTCCTCGGATGCGCCGCTTATAATTGTTATTGTATAATGCACCGGCCAGAGTACAAAAAAAATCACCATTAGGAAGTACTACTAGTGCCCCACTATACCATAACGGCAAAGAGTTAGAAGAAAGTAAACCCATCATTGTGCGTTCTCCTTCGGCACACTATGGCTGAGGTAAGGGGGGACCGCAATGCAAAATATGATTATCACTCGGTATAAAGGTACTGCCTTTATACTTGTCTTCTCAGTAAATCAACAGCGTTTACGTGCCCACCACCCCCCAAATTTGGGGTTGATTCCTTGTCAATATGCAGTGGCTCTCACTTCTGGTTAGTGCTTTTTTTTGGATTTAGTGCATGTTTTGGTTTATTAGTGATTTCGGTGACCTTTGACCCGATTTTGGATTACCTGCTTTATTTTTGGGGTGAAATCTAGACATTCGTCAAATGCTTATTATATTAATTTAAATTGTTTTATACAGAAATTATTTAGACCAAAATAAGTAACGCATCAACTTAATTAAAATATATTTAAACTTGATATAAATTTGAATAATTCGAAATAGTTTACTGCATAAAGTAATTAAATAAAATTAAAAAATAATTTTCTGAAAAACATTTCTAATTTTTTGTTCTATAAGCATTTAAAAACTGTTAATATCGAACTAGTAATGTGTAAAAATTGAAAGTAATTTTCCAATATTTCAATAAGTAATGCTATTTAATATAGATCATCTCTTTAAAATAAAAAATACTTTGGACACATTCATTAAAAATAGCGTTTAACTAGATACAGAATATTATGAATAGAGTATAAATATAAAAGCATTCAAAAAGGCCTCTTTTTTTTAAACCGAAATACAAATCAACTCATATATCCTTCACAATTTATATTTCGAAAGATTACATATGTGAAAAATTTAATTTTTCAAACCCCTATTGATTTTTTTGTCATTTAATGATATTTCTTTTAGGAGCTAAATGACCCATCTCACTTAAGATGAGAGTTTTTTGTAATTTTTTTTATTGTGGTAATTACTTCAACATTTTTCAGACAGATAAAATAAATTAATTTCTCACCGTGTTTCTACAAACAAGAGGTACACATTTTTTAAAACTTAAAATATTTTTGATTATATAAATCTGTTGTTAAAACAACAGTTTCTTAAAGTTATATTAATGCAAATAAATATAAATATTTTTAACATTAATATCACTATTGGTAACTAACACTTGAAAGTATTTTTAATGCAGTTTATTAATAGTTGTTAATATTACTTCTTAAAATGTCTGATAAAAGAATGAAACAAATAAAATATGAGTATAGAAAAATAAAATAAAAGATAAAAAGCGAAAAAAAAATTAAAAAAAAATAACTTCGACTTCTAAGAAGAAACTTAAAAATAAATGTTTTAAAGCAAATTAACAAATTTGACTTAGAAAGGCGGTGTCAAACTACTAGGTACGAAAGAAAGCTATGTGTTTTACATTAGTTGCGTGCCTTTAAAATGTTTTTATTTTTATTTTCGTATCCAAACTTATTTTTTTGTGCAAACTTGTATTTTAATTGTCTCTTTTATTTTGACTTTTAATTTCCAGAAATAAATAGATACCTACAATTTTATGTATATTCTGCGCTATTTCTTAAGTATATTTGTTTTTATTTCAATTGCGAAAATTCTTTTGTATGTATATATTATATGCTCACTAACACAAAATTGTTATATATTATCGTCAGGAGCATTTGTCTTACAAATATTGAACTTTTTGTCAGAATTTCACGTCGTTCCTGTATATTTATAATATTGGTAGCCTTTTCCTGTGATGCCATCAAACTGCAATGTTGCTTTAAAGCATGGTGAAAACCCTCATTAATTTTGTTAAGTAATTTTAAAGAAAATTGCGTTCATACCCACATACAAGTTGAATACAAAACCTCCACTGCCATAGTTTTTAAAAATTATTTTTGTTAATGAATTGTAAAAAAGACACGAATGAACAAAACATCTCAATAAACACAAGTACTTTTCTCCAAAATAGTACCAAATTACAATTTTTTTAAAGAGTTAGAAGTAAACCTGTCATTGTGGTTTTTCTATTCGGCATACTATGGCTGAAGTAATGGGGACCCGCAATGCCAAATATAATTATCACTGGGTATAAAGGTACTGCCTTTGTACTTGTCTTCTCAGTAAATCAAAAGCATTTACGTGCCCACCACCTCCCTAATTTGGGCTTGATTCCTTGTCAAAATGCAGAGAGTCTTACTTCTGGTTAGTGAATTTTTTAGATTTAGTGCTTTGGTTTATTAGTGATTTCAGTGACCTTCGACACTCCTATGATTTTGGATTATCTACATTATTTTTGGGGCAGAATATAACTTGAAACACCTCAAATGCTTGTAACATTACATTAGTTTGAGAAATTATTTACTAGTATAATAAATAAACAAACTATTTTCGTTTAGTAATTTCCACTAATTAACTCGATAAATCAATTATTATTTAGACCGGATAAATATATGCATAAATTCAATTAATTTAAATCGAATAAAATTTAAATTTTTTTATATAAACTGCTGGACAATAATTGCTTTCGATTAAGGAAAATTTTTGTGAAAAAAACTGCTGTTTTAAAATTTTTCTGTCAATTTTTTTAATACAGGTAGTTAAAAAAGTTCATGATTTTTATCTCAATTTTGAATGTGTGTAACTTTCCGAGAAAATTTCATTTTTATGCGCCGTTTTAATCAATAATCTTCTGCAAAAAAACTAATTTCTCAAAATGTTTATACCTGCCTTAGTTTTAAAAATATCGATTTTTTTTCAAGATCCTCCAGTTTGTTTCGACTTTTAAGCACCTAAACCATTCTATACATTAATTCTTGCATCTTTTGCTGCTGTTTGGTTGGAAATTGGTTTCTTAATAATATGTCAATGATTCAAGTGAAGTAAACAAATAAAACTTTAAAAGATTATTTTTAAAATTCTGCTCCTTTGAACGTGAAGATCGGTGAGCCATTAATACATTATTCCGAAAATAGGCGATAATTAGTACGCCACTGGAAACCACCTTAGGGGAGAGTGTGGGAATATCGACTACTTAAGCGCAACTAAGTTTTTTAAATAAAAGTATTAGTACAAATGTATCTAAAACCGTAAAATGGCTTCGTTACTTCATTTGTTAAAATTTTTCTATTGGTTTTGCAAATAAAAAAATGTTTTTTTTCCTTAAAATGCATTTTTGTAAACAGGTAAAAAAATCGGGTAATTTCGACTGATGGGATAATATCGACCACAAGGTAGGGTAAAATCGACCGAGTAGTAATATTTTGGAATTTATTTTATTTCAACATTTTAACACTAATATTACATTGAGCAAAAGTCACAAATATATACTGAAGCTTTTTCTGCACTAGTACAGTCAGCATGAGCCCAGGTTGCACAAGAACGGCACCGCCACCAAACCTCATTGTATCCAAATTGTTCACAAATAGGACAGATTTCATCAATTTCTCTTTCCTGTTCAACCTGAGTTTCCACTTTACCCATAATTTTTTTTGTGACCTTCTTAATCTTTTCATTTCCCTTTTCTCTGTCTGCAATTTTTCTTGTAATCTTTTTTAATTTTTCATTTTCTTCCTTTTTTTGTTTTTTCAATGTCTTATTTTCGAGCTCTTCTTTTAATGGGGTAGATGTTAATATTTGAGAATGTTGCCTTTTTCGCTGTGAAGTCCTTGGTTGAAACATTGGAAGTGGACATAGGTCTTGGAAAGAAGTATTTTCTGTTTTTTCTTTAATTTTTAAGGTTTTATCACCATCATCACTTAGGCTATCTTCCACAACTTCTTCCAAACTGAATTCAGAATCAGACGAATTTGATGACAATCTGGTATTACGTAAGCTCTTGAGTCTTCCTGGAACAGTTCCACTCAATCCACTTGGCCCTGGTTCTGGAGAAGGAGTCTTTTGTCTGGGTTCAACAAATTCTAAGATATTCTAAGATGTATTTCCCTGCAATGGTAAATCTGCTGGAGCCGTTGTATTTGGCAGATCTGTATTATCTTTATGAATAGGTACAAAGTCTTCTTCACAGAACACATCACGATTGATGGGAAATATTCCTGTGGTCTTAAATCCGTTAATTGCCTTCTCTATTGTGGTCGTCCTATTGTAAGCATTCCCAAAAAGTTCGGCAATATCAGTCTCTTTGATTTTTTCATAATTTCTACTTTTTATGTACTTATCACATTCTTGGTGGTAAGCAGTTTTCAAGGACTTAAAGAAAGTAACGTCCAGAGGCTGTGTCCTGTGAGATGTGTGGGGGGGAAGTGATAGTAAATGAATGCCAGAATTTGTACAAAAAGTGTAAGAAGCCAAAGAAGAATGAGTTGAATGGTTATCCAGTACTAGAAGAATAGGTTGCTCTGGAGAAGCATTAGCACATTTCGCAAAATGTTGCAACCATTCGGTAAACAATTCTTCGGTAATCCATCCAGATTTTGAACATTTGTATATCGCACCTGCCGGTCCATTTTTTTCCAAACCATCTTTCATTCTCATTCTCTTAAAAATAAACATGGGCGGGATATATTGCCCAGACGCACTAAAACAGCATACAATTGTAGTGGTTTGACCCCTTTCTCCGCTTCTTATCACGCCGACTTGTTTCTCTCCCTTTCTTGCCAATATACGACTCGGATTGTGGACATTGGAAATACCCGTTTCGTCAACGTTATAAATGCGATGAACTTCAAAATGGTATTTTTCAAAAAGCATTTCAAGATTATTAAAAAAAAATTCCATTTCGCCTTTGTTAAATGCGGTAACTCTGCTTAGGCTAGTAGCTTCCGGTTTACGAAAACTAAGCTGCGGATAACGTCGCATAAATGAGTAGATCCAATCCTTGCCACACATCCCGCTCTCCTTATTAAAAGGATGTGTAATTTTATTTGTCTCTGCATATTTAAAAACCAATGTTCTTATGCTTTGAGCTGTCAATCCATAAAATAATTTGGACAATTTTAAAATGGTTTCAACAATTTCTTTTGCCTGATTTTCGGAAAAGACAGGTTTTCTTCCCAACGTAAGTTTTTTTGGTTGAAATCTACCTTTTAGTCTATCTTGAAGAGTACCATATGGGATATTAAACATTTGTGCGGCGCCCCTAATGGATAATGTCTTTTCTCCCACGGCCTTTATTGCTCTTTTCATAGACTCCTCCGTCCACGAAGAACGTCCAGTTTTTCGAACATATGTTCGCGGCATCTGAAATGAAATGCTGACATGTACCTTATGCTTGCATTTATTGCGCACTTTCTTTAGAATAGATAATGATTAGACCACAAATATTAAGTAGGGTAATATCGATCACTGCAGGGTAATATCGACCAGCATGATCGATTTTACCCGAACCGGTAAACTTAACCCTAAATTTGTTTTTACTAAAAATATGTATTAAAAGTGCATCAAATTGGACCTAAATTACGGAAGAATATCCGCAGTATCCTATTAAGATAAAATGCAGAACATTTAGAATGTATAAGGATTTCCCTACCTTAATAATAGCAGCACAGTTTTAATAAAAACAGATTAAACACGAGTACAACTATCGACATGGATACACGGAAACGTTATGGCTTCAAATTAATCGCATAAATCAGGCACATACGAAGAATTGGTCAGTTTAAGCCCATATGGCGCCAAGTTTAGAAGATTTGAAAGTGGTCGATTTTCCCGACGGTCGATATTCCCCCACTCTCCCCTACTTGTTTTTTTTTATTGAAAAGAAACCAGGATATCGTAGGATATATCAAACAGCAGCAAAAGATGCAAGAATTAATGTATAGAATGGTTTAGATGCTTAAAAGTTGAAAAAAACTGGAGGATATGGAAAAAAATCAATATTTTTAAAACTAAGGCAGTTATAAACATTTCGCAGAAGATTATTGATTAAAACGGCACATAAAAATGAAATTTTCTCGGAAAGTTACACACATTCAAAAATGAGATAAAAACCACAAATGCTTGTAACATTACATTAGTTTGAGAAATGATTTACTAGTATAATAAATAAACAAACTATTTTCGTTTAGTAATTTCCACTAATTAACTCGATAAATCAATTATTATTTAGACCGGATAAATATATGCATAAATTCAATTAATTTAAATCGAATAAAATTTAAATTTTTTTATATAAACTGCTGGACAATAATTGCTTTCGATTAAGGAAAATTTTTGTGAAAAAAACTGCTGTTTTAAAATTTTTCTGTCAATTTTTTTAATACAGATAGTTAAAAAAGTTCATGATTTTTATCTCAATTTTGAATGTGTGTAACTTTCCGAGAAAATTTCATTTTTATGCGCCGTTTTAATCAATAATCTTCTGCAAAAAAAGTGATTTCTCAAAATGTTTATACCTACCTTAGTTTTAAAAATATCGATTTTTTTTCCAGATCCTCCAGTTTTTTTCGACTTTTAAGCACCTAAACCATTCTATACATTAATTCTTGCATCTTTTGCTGCTGTTTGGTTGGAAATTGGTTTCTTAATAATATGTCAATGATTCAAGTGAAGTAAACAAATAAAACTTTAAAAGATTATTTTTAAAATTCTGCTCCTTCGAACGTGAAGATCGGTGAGCCATTAATACATTATTCCGAAAATAGGCGATAATTAGTACGCCACTGGACACCACATTACTTGTTTTTTTTTATTGAAAATAAACCAGGATATCGTAGGATATATCAAACAGCAGCAAAAGATGCAAGAATTAATGTATAGGATGGTTTTGATGCTTAAAAGTTGAAAAAAACGGGAGGATATGGAAAAAAATTAATATTTTTAAAACTAAGGCAGTATAAACATTTCGCAGAAGATTATTGATTAAAACGGCACATAAAAATGAAATTTTCTCGGAAAGTTACACACATTCAAAAATGAGATAAAAACCACAAATGCTTGTAACATTACATTAGTTTGAGAAATGATTTACTAGTATAATAAATAAACAAACTATTTTCGTTTAGTAATTTCCACTAATTAACTCGATAAATCAATTATTATTTAGACCGGATAAATATATGCATAAATTCAATTAATTTAAATCGAATAAAATTTTAATTTTTTTATATAAACTGCTGGACAATAATTGCTTTCGATTAAGAAAAATTTTTGAGAAAAAAACTGCTGTTTTAAAATTTTTCTAACTGTCAATTTTTTTAATACAGGTAGTTAAAAAAGTTCATGATTTTTATCTCAATTTTGAATGTGTGTAACTTTCCGAGAAAATTTCATTTTTATGCGCCGTTTTAATCAATAATCTTCTGCAAAAAAAGTAATTTTTTAAAATGTTTATACCTGCCTTAGTTTTAAAAATATCAATTTTTTTTCGGCTTTTAAGCACCTAAACCATTCTATACATTAATTCTTGCATCTTTTGCTGCTGTTTGGTTGGAAATTGGTTTCTTAATAATATGTCAATGATTCAAGTGAAGTAAACAAATAAAACTTTAAAAGATTATTTTTAAAATTCTGCTCCTTTGAACGTGAAGATCGGTGAGCCATTAATACATTATTCCGAAAATAGGCGATAATTAGTACGCCACTGGAAACCACCTTACTTGTTTTTTTTTTATTGAAAATAAACCAGGATATCGTAGGATATATCAAACAGCAGCAAAAGATGCAAGAATTAATGTATAGAATGGTTTAGATGCTTAAAAGTTGAAAAAAACTGGAGAATATGGAAAAAAATCAATATTTTTAAAACTAAGGCAGTTATAAACATTTCGCAGAAGATTATTGATTAAAACGGCACATAAAAATGAAATTTTCTCGGAAAGTTACACACATTCAAAAATGAGATAAAAACCACAAATGCTTGTAACATTACATTAGTTTGAGAAATGATTTACTAGTATAATAAATAAACAAACTATTTTCGTTTAGTGATTTCCACTAATTAACTCGATAAATCAATTATTATTTAGACCGGATAAATATATGCATCAATTCAACTAATTTAAATCGAATAAAATTTAAATATTTTTATATAAACTGCTGGACAATTGCTTTTGAACAAGGAAAATTTCGCCTAACTTTCAAGCTCAATATTTTTGGAACCAGACCAAATAACGCCCTCCGGTTTTCACGGGCTGACAGATTGACTTTTTGTGAAAAAAACTGCTATTTTAAAATTTTTCTAATTGTCAATTTTTTTTAATACAGGGTGTTAAAAAAGTTCATGATTTTTATCTCAATTTGGAATATGTGTAACTTTCCGAGAAAATTTCATTTTTATGCGCCATTTTAATCAATAATCTTCTGGAAAAAAAGTAATTTCTCAAAATTTTTATACCTGCCTTTAGTTTAATAGTTTTAAAAATATCGATTTTTTTCCATATCCTCCAGTTTTTTCAACTTTTAAACACCTAAACCATTTTATTCAATAATTCTTGGATCTTTTGCTGCTGTTTGATATATCCTACGATATCCTGGTTTATTTCCAATAAAAAAAAACAAGTAATGTAGTGTCCAGTGGCGCACTAATTATCGCCTATTTTCGGAATAATTTATTAATGGCTCACCGAACTTTACGTTCAAAAGTGCAAAATTTTAAAAATAATCTTTTAAAGTTTCATTGGTTTACTTCACTTTAATCATTGACATATTATTAAGAAACCAATTTCTCAAAATTTTGATATTTACCTTTGTTTTAAAAATATCGTTTATTTTACAAATAACCTAACCTAACCTATCACTATACCAGTTGCCCATTCAGTTGCAATGAAAGAAAATTATGAAAATATGCGCACGATTTTGGATAAAATAAACTACAATAGGTATAAATGGCAGATATGTCAGGACTTAAAAGTTATAGGGATTTTAGTGGGACTTCAGGAGGGAGTTACAAAATATTGCTCTTTGTTTATGGGGCAGTCGTGCAATAAATCAGCATTATGTAACAAAAATTTGGCAAGAAAGAAGCGAATTTCAACCGGGATCTCAAAATGTTAAAATTTATACCTCTTGTTGATCCCAAAAATGTCCTTTTGCCTCTTCTTCACATTAAACTTGGGCTGATGAAAAACTTTGTGAAGGCTTTGAATAAAGATGGTGATGGATTTAAATACCAAGACAAGTATTTCCCCAGTTAAGTGATGCCAAATTAAAAGAAGGCATTTTTATTGGGCCACAAATCAGAAAATTGCTGGACGATGTCAATTTTACGGAAGAGCTTACCAGGCAAGAACTCCGAGCTTGGAATTCATTTGTTATTGTAGTAAGAGGATTTTTAGGCAACAAAATTGAGGAACTTAAAAGATTTCGATTCCGATGTGGTCAGAGATAAACCGATTTTTTTATCACCTGCTGATTTTCTTTGTAGCTTTATTTTTAAAGGTAACTTAAAACAAAACACACGACAAAACACAAAAAGGGTTTCTAAATATTCTTTTTTTATTAAATTAAAAAACAAACAAAAGTTAGGTAGATACCTAAGTAAAATGAATCAACATAAGTGAACTAACTAACGAAAGTGAACTAAAAAACATAAAAAATTAAAATTAAACAACAACAATAAAGTAAACTAAAAAGTAAGTAAAACTGAAAAAATTATTAAAAAATGACTGACAATTAAAGTTATTTAATTAGTAACGGGTAGGCCCTCCCCTCACATTCACAACCTCTTGGCATCGCCGTGGCATGGTGTCAACCAAGGACTGAAGGATATTGTGCCACTCTTCTTCTATGAAAAGGCCAGCTCGTCCAGCGTTTAGAGAGCATTTTCGCGTGATGGTACCAGTGACTTAAGCCGAGACCATACATGCTCAATTATATTAAAATTAGGAGATTTTGGGGGCAGGTGTAACTGTTGTATGTTATGTTCCCCCAAAAATGTATGAACGATTCTCGCTCTGTGTGGTTTCGCATTATCATCCTATGATGAAATGCTCCCCAAAATTTCCTACATATGGAATTACAATATCATTTATTATATTGTTCCGATAAGTGACGTCGTTAACGGTGCCCTGCGAAATGTATAATTCGGATCTGCCGTTATAGATCACTATGACCCAACCATTTAACCCTCCTTCTCCAAAGGCTTCCTGAGGAGCCATGTTCTCCTCTTCAAATTGCTCCCCAGGTTGCCTGTATACTAACATTCTACCATCGGAGTGTATCAGAATAAACCGTCACAAAGAAACAATTGCGCCACTCGTCTTGCCAAACCAATTTATCGGTGGCTAATTCGACACGGTGTCCTCTATGATTTGGCAAAATGCAAACACATTTTGGTTTAACACCAAAAAAAGAATAATTTTTTAGTGTCAACAGATAATTAATTCCAATTCTAACGGTCCTGTTAGACGCCACTATACCATTTTGTCTTCTTAGGCTATCATGTAAAAGTCAATCTGTCAGCCCTTGGAAACCGGAGGGCGATATTTGGTCTGGTTCCAAAAATATCGAGCTTGAAAGTTAAACAAAAATTTCCTTGCTCGAAAGCAATTGTCCAGCAGTTTGGTTTAATGTATAATGTAATCAGACTATAATGCGATTTATATGTTTTTTTTAAGGAAAAACACTTTCGGCACATTTAGTAAGAGTATCATAAAATTAATCTGACAAATATACAATAAGAAAAAATAAAAAAACAATAGAAACAATTAACAATATTTACCTTTATTTTGAAGCCTGATATGTAAAAAACGTATTTCTGCAAATATTTATTAAATAATTTTCCTTTCATCGCTTGTTAATAATCCTTTTAGGAAAAAGATGAAAAATTGTTTAAATATTTTTTCATTTCCCTTAAATATGGGCCATTTAGAGAAAATTGAAAAATGGACCATTTAGGGAAATGAAAAAAATCCCTTTAAATGTTAGTTTATTTGTTATTTAAAATAAACACATTCAATTTCTGTGTATTGGTAAGTTTTTCAATATAATTTTTCTTGTTTCATTAGGGGTCTCATACACCGCACTGTTAATGGCAGATGAAATAAAATGAATGTCCTTATTTCTAAAACGCTAAAAAAAATTACACGTTTAAATATTTGTTAAAAAAATTTAAATTCTTATCGGTGCAAAATTTTAAGGACACCGTTTATTAGAAATAGATTATGTTTTGTAACATTAATATAACTAGTTGGTGGTTGAAGCAGTAGTAGTAGTAAAATGGGGGGACAAGCCCAGCAATTAAGCCTAAAATCCCACGGTTCCACCCACAGTGAAGATGTAATTCTTCCTTGGAGAAGGACTCAAAGTATTCCAGCGTAGTCTTGCCTACCCTTCACACGTGTCAACAAGATGATAGGGAGCCTCCTCCTCTGTCCCACAGTTAGGACAACAAGGGTTGTCCGCTAACCCCAGCTGGTACATGTGCCTTGTTAGTTTACAGTGTCCTGTCAAAATGACAATCACCTGTAGACTCCTTGACATCATCCAAACTTCATTAGATCCATATGGGTTGGGTAACATTCTTTACTTGTCTACAGTAGTTCGTCTTTGACCTTTCTCCTTTGTCTTTTCCCAGACCCATCTATTCAGGGTCTGCAAGCAGTATTGTTTAAACATAGCCAAGCAGGGTTCTAGTGAATGCAACTAGAACGTATCTTTAATTGCTTGGTTTTTGAAATACAGGCTGCTTAAAACTGTAGTGTAACTAAAATATTTATGGTAAACAATTAGGGTATTAGTTCGTAAAATTGTTCTCAAAAGAAACAAAAAAAACATTAAATAGTCATTGAAAAGGTTTTTGAAAATTATTGAATATTATTGTTTAAATAATATAAATAAATGGGTAGGACGTTACACTTGATTATCATGTATGTGACTAATTTATTCAATTATGTTATTTAATAAATACGTACCATTATACAATGAATTATAACCTTTTACCTACATTATCAATGGTACATACGTAAGTTATTCAATAATTCAATATGTACTTAGAACTGGTATTTACATTGCAATATATCTAATAGAACGAAAATATATGTTGTAATATCCTTAAAATATTCAAAGTGCTTGCCTTATGTAAATATCTCTAAATGAAAAAAGAAGAAAGATTGTATGCTGAAAGTGGCAGTGTAATTTCTACAAATTTCTCTAACTGAAATGCTCAAGGGGCAAATTTTTACAGAAATTGAAATTTTATTTGTACATTTATGGTTAAAAATTACAATCAAAAAGCATAAAAAAACCTTGTTAGTCTCAAATAAGTGTAAACAAAATAAAAACGACAGGTTTCAAAGCTATTATGACCAGAAGTTTGATTACAGTTAAACAAAAAATTGTCAATATTTTATAAGTAATGAAAAACGAAATGTTGACCTTTCGGTACAAACCATCATATTCTTTTACATACGTTTACCTAACATATTTGGAAAAGTAAATACAAACTTAAGATTTTAGCGTCCTAAAAAATATTTATACAGTATGTCCTTAGATCGGGTTTTATCATAAACGTCCGTTAGTTAAACGAAATAAGAATACGAAGGTTTAGCTATGTTAAAAGAAGCAAAAAAATATTTATAAAGAATATGTTAGGGAAAATAGTTTATAAGATTTCTTTATGTGTTCTTTGCTTTACTTATCTATTTCAAGCAAGGATATTATGTTCATGAAAAGTCATCCTTTGAAAATATTTGTTTCATTTTGAATCATGTTCTCCCTGGTTTAATAAAACGATAGTTCGTATCAAAGTGTTTGGCGGTTTTTTATTATATTTTTCTTCAAATAGGATTTTAGCTGCATTATTTTTTAAGAATATTTTTTCTTAAATAATTTAAACGTTGAAGAACATACATAAACTATATCTTTGAAATGTTAAACCCTGTATACCATGTTTTCGTTAAATGGGTCTCATCTTACCAATTATGAACATACCAGATTGATACTTTTATCTTTAAAGGCAGCCAAGAATATTATTAAAATTTTTGTATATTTTTCAACGATTTTTAAAATCCTACAACATCCCTATTTTAAGTTTTTTTCTCTATTTCTCTATGTACAGGGTGTCCAAATTTCGATGCTTTTACGGGGTATCTTGGCTATTTGAAAAGATAGGGACTTGCGGCTTTTGCAACACAGTGTCCGATTTTTGTGAAACTAAAGATGCCATAAATAAAAATTTTCCAGCCCGCTTCGTTTTTGAGATACAGGATGATTTTCAAAATACTGCATTTTGGGACCCCCCTCGTAACTCGCTTACCGTTTGAGATATCAAAAAGGTAAATACTGCTTAGTACGCAGTTTTTTTTGTCACCTACCATTTTTGAGTTATTTACCAATATTATGTTTTTTTTCTTAATGGTACACGCTGTATATTGGTTGACAGTTCCATAGGGTTTTTTTTAGCTTTTCAAATATATAATTTGTGGTATTTATTTAAAAAAAACCCAATTTTTACATTTTAAGGAAATTTAAACAGAAATCAAAGTGGCCATGGATAAACAATTAAATAAACAATTGTATATGAATTGTTTATTTCCTGTCAAGTTTTGATAAGTAACACCTTACTGTTGAGTTTTTACCTCGTTATCTTACATATTTTAATATTTATTTATTTATTTCCCATTTATATTTTCTTGATTGCTACAAATGGCTGAAAGGCGAAGTTTTGAAAAGTATGATATATTAGTTTGTTACAAACAGTCAAATGAAAATAATGTTGAGGCTGCCGCCCTTTATTATAACAGGTATGTGGGTATCTACCAGATAGTGGCATCAGGAAAATAAACTAAGCATAAAAAAAGCAACAAGGTCGATTTGCACTTAGTATTGCATGCTACGTTTTGGGCACACAACTCGTTTATCGAATATATGAAGGAGGTCTCTCAGGGGTTCGTTACCTAGAAATATTGGAGGAGGTAATGCCGGAGTTGTTGAATAACGTTCCTCTGGCGCATTTAGATAATATCTTCTTTCAGCAAGATGGCGCACCTGCACGTAATTCTAATCTAGTACGCCCGTTTTTGGAAAATCAATTTCCTCAAAAGTGGATAATCACTAATGGACCAATAAGGTGGCCAGCGCGGTCTCCCGATCTTCCGGTGCTGGATTTTTTTTGTATGGGACTATATACAATGTAAGGTCTTTAAAACCCGCCACCGAACAATGGAAGAACTGCGCGAAGCTACCAAAACGGCATTTCGAGATTTGCAAGGGCGATCAATCATATTATTGAATGCTCTTAATCGAATTTTAAAACTGACTCAATTATGTGTTAGAGAAAACGGAAATCATTTTCAGCATAAATAAGAAGTAAACTAAATCATTAAGTATTTGTTTTGCTAAAGCTATTACAGCTGTATTTTAAAAAGTTTATGTTGAATTGTTAAATTATTGAGTTGTTATGTTAAAACTGTTCAATTTAAATTGTTAAATTGTTGAAATGTTATGTCGAAATTGTTAAATTTAAATAGTTGAAATGTTGAATTGAATTGTTATATACTTGTTACTTGTTTTTGATGTTTTCTTAAAATTGTTATTGATGTTTGGTAATATATTTATATTACTTAAAAATTTAGTATAAAATCTTAATTGAAACTTCAATTTAAGGTATTTATCTAAGTAGATCTAGGTAGTGGAATAGATAGAGCAAATGTTTTTCATACCTATCTGGAATATTTTAGAAAAAAATATTTAAAAATGTAAATTTTAGGCCAACGAATACAGATAAATGCCACAAATTATATATTTGAAAAGCTAAAAAACCCTATCCAACTGTCAACCAATATACAGGGTGTACCATTTAAAAAAACATAATATTGGTAAATAACTCAAAAATGGTAGATGATAAAAAATCTGACTAAGCCACTGGATTTTGCGTAAAAAACTGCGTCATAAGCAGTTTTTACCTTTTTGATATCTCATACGGTAAGCGAGCTACGAGGGGGGTCTCAAAATGCAGTATTTTAAAAATCACACTGTATCTCAGAAACGAAGCGGGCTGGGAATTTTTTGTTTACGGCATCTTTAGTTTCACAAAAATCGAGCACAGTGTTGCGAAAACCGCAAGTCTCTATCTTTTCAAATAGCCGAGATACCCCGTAAAAGTATCGAAATTTGGACACCCTGTACTATTAACCCTCTACCTGAAGAGCAAAATCTAAAAGAAAACCCTGTACAATTTACACGATATTGCCAAATAAATATTAAAACACTGCTTCGATACTCCTGTATATTATTTTTTAAATTTTTATTAATAAAATAAATTTTACATGTTTTGCTATTTTTCGAAACATAACGTACTTTATTTTTTGACATATACAATCGAAAAAAAATCAAGTATCTACGCCAATGACTGCCACAATTTTTCAATATCAGAACATTTACCTTAACTATTTCTCAAAATAATAATTTTTTACATTTTCATTCCCTTTAAAACTATCGAAGATCCTCACCCATGACAACCAAAATCTAATCCTCGTCAGACACTGACCTGGACTAGTGTTGGTGCAAATTTTAAACGAATTAGTTTGGTCGTTCTACGATAAAACTTTCCCCTTCTATTATACATGTTATAGAACATCGTGCAGAATTACAAAACGTTTCATCTTGCATCAAATTTTGAAAAAGGTTTTTTTTTCATCGTAGTATTCGTTAATTATGTATTTTTTGTATGTATGAGCATCGATTACTCCGCGATGGTTAGACCAATTTAGATAAAATTTTCAGGGATTATTCAGAATGTTATCGGACTGTACACATAGAAATAATAATTAAAAAATATAAAAAATTGTGAAATGACGCCATTTTCAATTATTTAGACGAGCGCCGGAACCAATATATATTGCGTTCACCATATCATCAAGTATGTTAATATCGTGTTACCTATGGTTTTTTTAATTCAATTTTACTCATCTTTTTAACTTCTGACAATTATTATAATATTAATACAGTACTTCTATAAAAATTACATATGTAATGGACCCAGTAGCTACTTATTTATTTTATTAGGAACTTTCAAAATTTCAACCTAAGGCTTTAAAATTTAAACCTTTGTATAAATACAATTAAAATTGATTAGATAATTTTTTTTATAAAAAATTAGAACCGATTTAAAAAAAAGGAATTAAAAGTAGAATATAATATTTTATTTGATTTATACAGAGCGTGTCTATTTAATGTGATACATATGTAGACAATATACAGGGTGTTGTTTAAGTACGTATCCAAACTTCAAGGGGAGAATCTTTGAGAGATTTTAAGACAAAAGGTTTATAATAACACGTGTCCGGAAATACTTCGTTTTCAAGATTCACGGAAAAAAAAATTTATGAAAAATGAAGGCCTTCAAAGATAAAAGATAAGCAACACTGACACTGGTGGCTATGGCTTAAAATACTATAAATAAATAATACCAAGAGTAAGAAAAAATATAACATATAACCAACATTTATACAGTATAAACTAATACTATAAACCAGTAAAAAAGTCAGTATTGTTAGATCACTAAAACATGAGAACAAAAAAATTTAAAAATGATGTCATAAATAAATATGTTTAAGCTGAGAAAAAAGAAAGCAGAAATAATATATTCTTTCTTTTTTCTTTCTCTTTCTTTACCTGGAAGTATCAGTCTGTTATTGTAGTATTCTACAAGGGTGTAGTAAGCCTTATTACCCACTGCATTCGAAACAGATCTTCTGAATAATTTAAAATTTGTGATATTCCTATGAAGCAAAGGCAGATGATTATAAATTTGTATACTTTCATAAATCAATGAATATTTTGTAAAGAACTTTTTAGTCTCAAGGGAAAATGCAACAACTATAATTTTTGCTACTACTTATTTTTTTAATTGGCCTTACTTAAATTTGTCTATACAAAGAAAACATATTTCATGCTAATGGTTTTAAATTGGCATATTATGTAAATTCCTAAAATACTAATAGAAATTATTGTTACTGGAAGAATCCTATGTTTTCGAAAAACCACCCCAAGGAGGAGCTAAGAAATGCGCCGAACATTGTCCAGTTCGCTTTTTTGAAAAGTTTGTCAGTAAACGACCGATCAGTGTTCAAACAGAAAGGTTATTTTTTACTCCAAAACCCGTTTTTCATGAAAGTTCAGCAATGGTAACAATAATGAACAACAATTAATCAAAATAACAGGACATTTCAACACGAATTTAGTAAAACCGTATCTATCCATGACTATCCAACACCACTCACAAATTAAAAAAAATCTTGGCAAAAAGAGCATCGAAGACGACGCAACGCAAAAACCTAAATCATGTTTGTTGCTAGAAATATCTCAAGTTGCCCCAAAGGACAGCGTCCCACTAAATGACGTTCCTTTTAACTTGATGTCAGATGTATCTAAGGAAATACAGAATGAAAATACTCCCAATCCATATCAAATATGTACATTTCATATTAATGACGTTTTTGAATACGTGATTTTTTCAATCGATATGCACTCATGCTTTTATATAAAATAGGCCGAAATTTTTTATGCCCTTGTGATATTTCTACTGAAAAAATACTTCTAGCTAGGCTTTTTTGCCACTTAAAAATTAACGGTAACCGTGGAAATTTTCCATTGTGAAATGCACAAGGTAGATACTCATTTAAAAAATCATTACTTCCATAGTTGACATAATGGAAAAACTGGAAAAAGTGTATTCTGAAAACATTTTATATAATTAATTATAACTATAATTTTTAAGACCAACCTCGTAGCTCCGCCAATTAACAATATGAAATACCTCTATGAAATAAATCATATTAGAAATTATCGCTCCGATAGGTAATTCGAGTTGAAGAAATATAAACAATAACGTATTGCTTATTGCTTATTGCAGCGAAAGTTGCATATGACAACTATTAATTAAATATTGCAAATAGAAAAACTCGAATAAATTTCCCTATCATTCTTCATTCTTATATTTTAATTAATTTATTATGATGGTTTCTCTGCAAATATGTAAATACATGTTCGGCAAGAGATAAATTACCTGACTACATATTTTTTTGCAACTTGCTTAATTTAATGGCCTTCTATAAATAGAATTTGAATTCTAATTTTAGCCGACTAGACTATTGAAGATGCATATGAAATTTGCTATAGCTCCGTTCTTTAGATTTGAATCACAAAATGCTAATTACGAATAGAACTTTCATTGGCCAGTTTCGGGTTAATTTGTATTCATTGCATACAATCTGACGTAAAACATTTTGGATTTCTAGCGATTTTGTATAACTTAATTTAAATTTAGAGGACATTAAACTTCAGATTTATTTGCGAATTTATATTTGGCGAATCAAGATGAGATAGTGACTGAGCCAACATTAGAGAATTTATACCAAGAGAAGACAAAACAAGCTAATGCTAAAATTTTACCATATAAAGAAACAAGAAAAACGGTAAATTCTTTTACCCGGAAGTTCCCTCGTTGTGAATCTTTCCCTATATTAGGAATAGTAAATATATAAGAAATATATACAGTGTAGTCCATTTTGATCTTTCATGTACTGGGATCTTAGAAATTATAAGAGTTACAAATTCGGTTAAATGGAGAAAGTTGTAGGGCATCATTAAGCTAACTCAAAACGGTTTGCTTTTATGCGCCATAACTTTTTTACTTTTTGAAAATCATAATCCTGAAAACACTTTATCACAGCAGTTTTTCCGAAGAATACGAGGATGCCATTAGGTTTTTGATTAGAAGTTTCGATATTTTTTAATCATCATCAGATTTTGTTTTTTCTTATGGACGCTATATTGGATTTTCACGTAATTAGAGAGAGTTTATTTTTTGCTTTCTAACGATATTCCAGTTGTGTGCAAAAAAATTAGAACTAACTCAAAAAATAAATGATTTTTTATTTTTTTTTGAGAAATATGGCATCAAGGTAAGACTATTTTTTACCCCTGTGTAAGAACACTATTAGATACTAATAAAATCTACTAATTAACTAAAAAATCACACTCTACTAATGGACTTTAAATTAAAGTTCAAAACTGTAATCCATTTTCATTAACATATCGCTGACATTAGTTACTTTTGAAATTGTGTTTTGGTTAATACTAGATAAAACGTCTCTCGCTCTTTCTTTTAAAATCTTTTAAAACTGTCTCAGGAGGTTTAAACGCGTAGTCTTTATTCTTCAAAAAGACCCATAAATAAAAAGCCATCAGCGTAAGGTCTGGTGACCAAGCTGGCCAATCTAGTGGGCCAACGTTGGAAATTATTCGGTCTCCAAAACGTTCATACAAATATATTGTCACCTCTCTCGTCCTGTGTGCAGGATAACCGTGTTCTTGAAACCAGACTTGGTCAAACTTATTCTTATTCATGATTAAATAAGGTTTCTTACCGGAAATACCACACCAGGTTAAAACTGAACCGCCTTTGAAATCTTCTGGCAGTTCGATTTCTTGGAATTTCATTAACTCAGAAAAGATTATTGTGTTTATTAAACACCCCAAGTGACTCGTCGGTGCAAATAATATTTTTATATTTGACTGAAATATTTAGCCAAATATTTCAATCAATGATAGGAAGTAGTATTGTTAACAGGAACACAAATTCATTAGTAACTAACTCTGTTTGCACAAAAAATGTCCGCAATTAATTAGTAGATTTTAGTATAATATTAGTATCTAGTAGTGTACTTACACAGGGGTAAAAAATAATCTTACCTTGATGCTATATTTCTCGAAAAAAATAAAAAACGTTTAGTTTTTGGGTTAGTTCTAATTTTTTACATACAAGTGGTGCATGGTTAGAAAGCAAAAAATAAGCCATTTCTAACTCCGTAAAAGTACAATATGGCGTCCTTAAGAAAAAAAACAAACCTGATGATGGTTAAAAAAATATCGAAACGTCGAATCTAAAATATAATAGCACCCTTGCATTCTTCCTCTGATAGCTCAAAAATTAAAAAATTATAGCTCATAATAAAAAATTCAGCTTTCAAATTTTCAAAATAATCTAAAAAACTAGAGTTCTAATTAAAACAGTTTTGAGTTAGTCTAATGATGCCTTACAACTTTCCCTTTTAAAATATTCTATAAGGCCGTCATTTTGTTTTGCTATCTTATGTTCGTACCAAAATCTTGCCAGTTCATTCCTATGTAACAATTGATTTTTGTGCAAAAAATGTAAGGTAAATTAGATAATTAGTTTTCTTAGTAATTAATTTTTGAACGTTTCACTAGGACGCTATCTTGTTCCGGCTTACTAGATATTTACCAAAATATTACCAGGTCATCCCCATATGACCCTTAATTTTTTATTAAGATGTGAATTTGTAGTTTTTAAGCTATATCGCGAACTGGCAGACAGACAGACAGACGAACCGAGGGAATTGATAAAACATATTTGTTGGTAACTAGGAACGTTAAAAGGCAAATATGTAAAACCTGAGAAGATGATTTTTTTTCACGATTACAAACATTTGATTAAACCGCCATTTTGTTCCGCCAATCCTATCAATCAAGTCGTCCATAACTCAATATAAATAATCGGCTATAATTGCCTTTACGTATTGCCAAAAATAATAATATGACGAATTTATAACTGTTTCCGGGATATTGTAGGTTACCGTATTATAACTTTGTTCGTCTTTTAAACTAATTATATATTTTTTTGCCAGTTATCTTCCTAACTTAAAATTTTGTCCAAAAGACCGAAGCAGGAAATTTTTCAAAAAGATAACACTGTATTTTTTTTGAGTGAACCTTATAGGTAAAGATGCCCATGTACGTTCAGATATTTTTGAATTATTTAGTAGGTTGTTTTCATAGTGAATCAGTTATTAAATATTTTGATGAAATTATGCGTATCTACTTTAGATATATAATATACCTATACATGTAGGAAATCTGCAAATGTATTTTAAAATTGAACACAATAATAACTGAACTGGTATGGCCACCATTAAATAAAACCTCAAGGTTAAAAGAAAATATTCAAATTCTTAAAAGTTCTGTGTTTATGTAAGTTTAATTACTTTTTACTTTTCAGTTCATAGTTTATAAATTAAATATTTTTTTTATATTCTATTACATTTTCATATTTTTATTTATTATGGCTAGTATTATTTTAATTTGTGTGCAAATTTTGTTTAATTTTTGAATGGAATGTAAAGATCTTAAAGAAAACATTAGTTGCAAATAAACACCCGAATCGTTGCTGTTACTTGGTAGAAAAAAAAAACTAAAGATCCAACCATACAATTTTTAAGAGTTTGGATAAGAATTAGAGTCGACTCAAGCAAATTGTGGGGTGGATTTTTCTTAAAACATAAAAATGACGTCTCCTGGCTGGCAGAATTTTATTAGATTCATCAAGGAGAAGAAGCACAAAAGGGGAGGGTCTAGGGCTGGTAGCCTATGAAGATTTCCAGCACCAATATAGATTGAGTAAAGTAAAGTAACCAGATTACACGAAGATCACCAAGACTAAACATCACCTGTACTGTTTTATTTACTTGAATGTTGCTGCTAATTTTTGAAGTGTAAAGGGTATCCATAAGTAAGGAAAAGTTTTCTTGAGACAGAAGAAGAAAACTCAGTTTCTTAAGTACATTTAGTTTTTGTTTTGGGAAGTAAAAAATTAGCAATCACTGTGTTATTAATTGGGTCTTTTTTTGTTGATTATAAATATACTAGGTTTGATAGACTTATCTTTGAAGAAAATTGACAAAACCTCTTCCCCAAGAGGCAGTGTATTTTTAACAAGCAAAAAAAGAACAAAAAAACATAGCGCAGTAACGTTTTCGTCACGGCTCATCCAATAACAGCTAACAGCAAACACATGTGATATGCGCTGTGACCTTGAAGCGACCAATAACATCAGTTAACTGATGGTTATTAAGTTGAAAGTATAAGTTATTTTTAGCTTTGGCAACGTTGCGGAATCTTAATCAACGTTGCCAATATTGCATTAATTTTCCATAACTTCCTTATATTTTTTAGGTTATATGAATGTTTCCACTTAAATATTATTCAAGTGAGAAATACTATTAAAAATATGTATAATTGATAAATTATAACAAATTGTGACAACGATTCTATCTATGAAGAAAGCAATAAAGTTTAAATACCAAAAATTAAATGAAATCTTAATTCTTACTCTAAGGGTTTCCACGTGTGATGTTTAGTATAACCCATATCTCTATTAAAATTGTTAGAATGCTCATCAATTTCAGAAAATTTTCTAATTTTGCGTTTATAGAATCCTGAGGCGCAAGAACTTCTTTTACATTTTTGACATGTCCAGTGGCATGTCGGTATTCAGATACAGCAGATTGTACAATTTGTTTCTTTCTGATACATCGTTCATGTTCCTTAAGCCTAGTTGATATGGATCGTCTAGTTTCTCCAATATAGATATCACCACAGGAACAACAAAATGTCCTTTGGAGATGGCAAAAATTTTCCAACTTTCTTGTGATTGCTGAATATTGTATGTAACTTGGACCGGCGAAGTAACTTTAGAATCTCCTCTGTGGTCTGATCTTTTGGCCGCAGATTGCGAAGACTTCATAAGCCAAGTAATTAATAACTAATAAATAAAATTCTTTTTTCATGTGGTTTTTGTTGTTTTATACGTTATGTATTGGACTTAAATGTCTGAATCCAGCGGAGATTTGTCGGTAATTTGAAAACAAAGATTTTTTTTTTCTAACTGGTCCAAATATGTATTCGTTAAAAACAAAATTGTCAAAATCAAAAGTAAATAAATGGTTTCAGGTCGTTGTGCGATGCAGAAACTAAGGGTTACTTCGTTTATTTTCCCACTGACAAGGAAACACTTCTTTTGTTATAGACATTTTCAGTAGATTAAGTCAACAAAAGTGTATTTGTTCAGTTATATAAGAATAAGCTACAAAAAAATAGTTGTTATAAGTATAAAAAAAATAGTCTCACTGTGCCGTGACCAGGATTCGAACCTGGGTTACTACGGCCACAACGTAGGGTCCTAACCACTAGACGATCACGGCTACCGAAGACTTGATAAAATATCTATAATAATTTGTAGAATTCCTCTAAATTGCGTAAATCTAAAACGTCATAGTACTGCTTCAGTAAACACGCTTTAAAATACCAATTTTAATGGTATCAGTGACTATGCGTATTTTGACATTGCCTCAGCAAATAAGAAGCAACATACCAAAGATGTAAAAGATACGTAGTTGTGGAAAAAATTAAAATCGATAAAATTTCTTTACCCGGAACTTCCCTCGTTATGAATATTTTTTTTATTATTAATAGTAAAGTGTGACCCAATTTAGTTCTGCACATGTACCGGGTGGTCGAAATTGGTCTGTTTTAACAGAGAAAACCTATTTCCTGACTAGATAGAGCAAAACTGACTTAGGTGTCATGGGCTCGATTTCTGAGAAATGTTTAATGGCAAAAACCGCCTGCCGATATTTTCACTGCCAACTGAGATATAGGGCGTTTTTCAATTTTCGGCCATTTTGAAAATTGTCCATAACTTTTTTATTTTGCGGAATATTAACATTCTGCAAAGACATTCTAAAGGCACTTTTTTATGTGCAATCCAGTGGCGTACTCAGATTTTTTCTATAGTTGTCCGTTTTATCATAAATAGGCAAAACTTTTTTTTTTCAAATGGAAATCATAGTTGGCTATAAATTATAAAAAATGCTCGCGTTTAGCCCTTTTCAGTGATATAAAGTTGTAGGTACTTATTTTCAAAAATAACGAAAATATTAGGTGTTTTTGGTTTACATCGAAGTAGGCCTTGGAATAATGACGCGCGTTCAATATTTTGAATATATTGCTGTCAGATTACTGTAGTCTGGTGTAATTATTGCGTTTTGGTGTTATCTTTATAAAGTTGTGTTAAGTTGCTGACAAAATATGTTTGAGAATTATGAAAAGTATGATATGTTAAAATGTTACATATTATCTAACGAAGTTCCTGAAGCAGCTAGTGAATTATATTTTAATACATTTCCCGAGCGACGTCAACCGGATAACCGAATTTATCAAACATTAAAAAGTAATTTAGTAAATTACGGAAGTTTTAAAAAGTTAAGAACAAGACATTATGAACTAAAGGAAGAAAAGGAAATCCAGCAGCTAAATATAATTGGTGAGGTATTAGATCATCCTGGCACCTCCTCTCGAACATTGGCTAATATAACGAATGTTCCAAAGACCACCGTTTTAAAAATACTCAAAAAACATAAATTCAAACCGTACAGAACGAGAAGAGTTCATCAACTCCGTGAAGGGGACGCCGCTAGAAGATTGAGATTTTGTCAGTGGTATGAGCAAAAATTCATGGAGAATGAGAATTTTCCATTAAATATTATTTGGAGTGATGAATCCAGAGTAGATACTTCTGGTATATTTAATAGATATAATTCATATCACTGGTCCACTGAAAATCCACACGTAGTTGTGCAACAAGACCGGCAAGGTCGGTGTGGATTCAATATATGGGTGGGGATATTCCGAGGAAGATTTGTGGGACCTTATTTTTACGATGGAAATTTAACTGCAGATGATTATGTAAATATTTTGCGCACATATATTGTCCCTTTGTTGGAAGACATACCTTTAGCTGATGCCAGAAATATCTACTATCAACAAGATGGTTGTCCCCCGCACAATGCAAGGATCACAACTGATCTTTTAAACTTCGAATTTCGAGAAAATTGGATTGGTACGTGGGGCCCCATACCTTGGCCTGCTAGGTCCTGTGACTTAACTCCCTTAGATTTTTTTTTGTCGGGAAGATTGAAGGACTTGATATTTAAAGGAAGAACCTTTCACACAAAAGAAGAATTGCAAGAGGCCACTAGGCAAGCTTTTGCATCTATTAGCCCAGTTGAACTAATAAATAGTTGCAACTCGGTACGCAAAAGATGCTTAGTTTGTATTCAACAGGGAGGGGCTCAATTTGAACAACTTCTCTAAATATATTTATCAGAAACCTATCTAACTAAATACCTAGATTTTCATAATTATTTTTTATTTTCACTTGTAGCTGTAAATAGTAGTTTAGTTTGTTAATTTTGTTCAACTTTGCTATGTAAACAAAAAAAAAATAAAAAAAATTAATAATAAATAATTAAAATAACGTTAGCTAGTGTTATTTAAAGTTGTGTTTAAGTTGCTAACAAACTATAAATCTTAACAATACATAATTGAGATATTGTCATCACAAATCAAAGCCTACTTCGATGTAAACCAAAAACACCTAATATTTTCGTTATTTTTGAAAATAAGTACCTACAACTTTATATCACTGAAAAGGGCTAAACGCGAGCATTTTTTATAATTTATAGCCAACTATGATTTCCATTTGAAAAAAAAAAGTTTTGCCTATTTATGATAAAACGGACAACTATAGAAAAAATCTGAGTATGCCACTGGATTGCACATAAAAAAGTGCCTTTAGAATGTCTTTGCAGAATGTTAATATTCCGCAAAATAAAAAAGTTATGGACAATTTTCAAAATGGCCGAAAATTGAAAAACGCCCTATATCTCAGTTGGCAGTGAAAATATCGGCAGGCGGTTTTTGCCATTAAACATTTCTCAGAAATCGAGCCCATGACACCTAAGTCAGTTTTGCTCTATCTAGTCAGGAAATAGATTTTCTCTGTTAAAACAGACCAATTTCGACCACCCTGTACATGTACTGTCTTTTGAAACATGTTTATTGAATCATATTGGTTTGTACCATTATTTTACCAGTTTGTACCAATACACACTTGATTCTTGGACATAATTTAAAATATATTACACAAATAGTTTTTACACTGATTGTTTTAAGACCGCCATTTTGTTCTGACATGTTGAATTCGTGCCAATTTATGCCTATATTACATTTAATTTTCGTGGAAAATATGAAGTTAATTGAGCAAGAAAAAATTTTTTACAATGATTTTTTAAACAATATATTTACCGAAATGTTACCAAGTCATTCTTATAAGACCTTTAATTTTTAACCAACATTTGAAGTCATTCGGGTAAATAGTTTTTTAGGTATGCCGTAAAATGACAGACAAACCGTCGGAATTGAGAATGAGAATTGAGAGCATGTTTTTGAACATCCAAAAACGCTAAAATTTGAAGCTATATAAATTATATTTTATCAGTTCATCTCTATATCAGACTGAATTCTTGCTTAAAATTTAAAATCAGTCTACTGAGTCGTTTTTTCATACTTTAAAAGTCGCCATTTTGTTTCTTTCTCTTGGATTCGTTCAAACTTTCTACATAATATTTGATTTTTGTGTAAAATTTAAAGTAAATTGGTTAACTAATTTTTTAGTAATCGTTTTTTAAACATTTACTAGGCAGCCATTTTATTTTGCCACCTTCGATTCGTACCAAATACTTGATTTCTGTACAAAATTTCAGGCCGTTATTTTGTTCTGATATAATTGACTTCGACCTTTCTAGCGTCTAGCGCTGTTGTCAAAACCTAAAACTGAAAATGAAATTGAAAAGAACTATAAAATGGGAAGACTTTTTCAAAGAAACCTTGATTTGATCGATTTCCAAAACGCCTTAAGGAGTCTTTAACTAAAACGTAAATAAATATTTGCCTTGAATAATTCGCAATAAATTACTTGTCGAAACAAAATCTGACAAGCGAATTTTACAAAATCATATTTTTGTTCGTTTTTTCATTGAAGCTTTCTCTGGACAGTATTGTTAATTTCAAAATATTTAAATAACGTTTTTTTGTATGTAACTTTTAAATTTAAATTAATTTTGAAATTTGAACCAAAGTTTAAGAAAGTATTTATATTTGTTTTGAGAAGGTCTAATAAATTTTTATCCAAACTCAATAGGGTAGACAATCATTGACCCTCCACCACCACCCGGTATACGATTAAGTGCTCAAACAAAACCAATACCAAGATCATAGTGTAAGTCGGTAAGACCGAGACGAAAACCGACAGTACAAAATGGAGATCGAAACTACGATGGTCTTGATCTTACTCATCACTACTTACATTTTTAAACATGTTTTATTTTTTTTACGTGCCTCGTACATTTTTAAAGATATTTAATGTAAATTTGTCACACGATAAACCGTAATTCAGGTCAAAAAAAAAATAGGTAAATTTCCTTTACCAGGAAATTACCCCGTTATGAATATGAATCTTTCCCTTTATTAGGAATAGAGAAATATAACCCCATTTAGCTTAGAAAATATTCATTTTGTTGCTTTTTATTGGGCGCTATTTTGTTCCACCATTTTGGATTCCTGCCAAAATTTTACAAGTTTCTAACTATGCCAAACTTAACTTTTGGGCATAATTTAAAATAAATTGAATAAGTAGCTTTACAGTGACACATTTTTTTTTTCGCAGTCTTGAATTCGTACCACAAATTTACTAGTTTAGAGATAAACTACAGATACCACACCGAATGCTTGGACAAAATTTGATATTAATTCAGTAACTAGTTTTTTTCTTGTTGGTTTTTTTAAATATTTTATTTAGCCGCTATTGGTAAGTAGTTTTTTAGCAGATCGACAGACCGACGGAATTGAAAAAACATGTTCGGCAACTAGAAACCCTGAGACGTAAAGATCCGAAAAAATCTTGGAGAGTGATTTTTCCTACTAATCACCGAATTCATACCAGTTTATCTCCATATAATATTTAATTTTTCTGCAAAACTTAAAATCGATTGAATAAGAAGATTTTTGCCTTGATTTTTTAAACATTTTATTTGGCCGCCATTTTCTTCGCCATCTTCTATTCGTATCACAACTTTACCAGCTTATCTCTGTATCACACTAAATGCTCGCACAAAATTTCAAATTAATCTAGTAGCCGGTTTTTTCACATTGTTTTTTAAATATTTTATTAGGCCGCCATTTTGAATTGCTATCTTGTATTCATACCAAAATATTACAAGTTTATTCCTATATAACACTTGATTTTCGTGCAAAATTTGAGGTAAATTAGATAACTAGATTTTATCAGTAATAATTTTTTACTAGGCCATCATCTTGTTGCGTCATATTAAATTTTTACCAAAATATTACCAGCTCATCGCCATATAACCATTCATTTTTGACCAAAATTTGAAGTAAATTGTGTAAATAGATGTACGGCGCGACTGACGAAATGAATAAAACATAATATTTGGCATTTAGGAAGGTTAAAACATGAAGATATGTAAAAGAGTGATTTTTTTCATTATTACGAACGTTTTATTTAGCCGATATTTTAAGAACGCGCTCATTTGAAAGATATAGTAATCCAACTCCGCCAAAGGAGAATGATAAATAGCCACTATTGGGTAGTGTTGTTCTACTCTACATACATCGCAGTACAGACAAAATAGGACGATTACTTCGACGGTCCAACATACGTACAATCTTCAACACCTATAAGAGGGTTGGACAATGCTTGCGATCCCCGAAAGATATTGTACCCTTCCAAACAGAAGGAGTATATAAAATTCCTTGCTCTTGTGGAGAAGTGTATGTGAGAGAAACAGGACGCTCAATATCAACTAGACTTAAGGAACATGAACGATGTAATAAAAAGAAAAAAACTGTTCAATCTGCAGCAGCTGAACACCAGCATAAAACTGGCCATATTACAAATGTAAAGGAAACCAGGGTTCTAGCATCGGTTCCAGGATGTTATAAAAGAAAAATTAGAGAATCTATTGAAATATTTAAACATACATAAAATTTCAATAGAGATATGGGTTACGGTCTACATCACACGTGGAAACCGATCTTAACACAGGGTTACGGTTCAGATCTCGTGGAGTAAAGATCCCTGAAGATGCGTCGTGCAATCGAAAGCGAAACGTCGGATAGTAATTTCAATTTGTCACGGTCTAATCCCAAGAACTATTATTTCTTAAGTGACCACAGCCGTGAAAGCTTCCGTTCTATGTTAGCCGATATTTTGTTCCGCCATTTTGAATTGGTACCTCAATTATACCTGTTCATCTCTATACCACCATTAGTAATTATTGCACAAAATTTAAAATCAATCCATTAAATAGTTTTTGAGGCAAAATTTTTAAAATCTTAATTAAGCCGTCATTTTGTTTCGCCATCTTATATGCGTACTAAAATTTTAATTCCTACACCAAAATGTTATTAGGTCAACCCCACATAGCCCTTAATTTTTGACCAAAATTTGAAGTTAATTGGACAGACCGACGGAATTGCAAAAACATTTTCGGCAACTAGAAACCCTGAGACGTAAAGATCCGAAAAAATCTTGGAGAGTGATTTTTCCTACTAATCACCGAATTCATACCAGTTTATCTCCATATAATATTTAATTTTTCTGCAAAACTTAAAATCGATTGAGTAAGAAGATTTTTGCCTTGATTTTTTTTGGCCGCCATTTTCTTCGCCATCTTCTATTCGTATCACAACTTTATTAGCTTATCTCTGTATCACACTGAATGCTTGCACAAAATTTCAATTTAATCTAGTAACCAGTTTTTTCATATCGCTTTTTTAAATATTTTATTAGGCCGCCATTTTGTATTGCTGTCTTGTATTCATACCAAAATATTACAAGTTTATTCCTATATAACACTTGATTTTCGTGCAAAATTTGAGGTAAATTAGATAACTAGATTTTATCAGTAATAATCTAGGCCATCATCTTGTTGCGTCATTAAATTTTTACCAAAATATTACCAGCTCATCGCCATATAACCATTAATTTTTGACCAAAATTTGAAGTAAATTCTATAAGCAGTTATATGCCACGAACTGACAGACAGACAGACCGACGAAATTAATAAAACATAATATTTGACATTCAGGAACATATGTAAAAGAGTGATTTTTTTCATAGCCGATATTTTAAGAACGCGCTCATTTGAAAGATATAGTAATCCAGCCCCGCCAAAGGAGATTGATAAAGAGCCAGTGTTAGGTAGTGTCGTTCTTCCCTATATACATGGCACTACAGACAAAATAGGATGATTACTTCGGCGGTCCAACATACGTACAATCTGTTTTCGGCATCTAGAGACCCTAAAACGCAAAAATTTGAAAAATTCTCGGAGGATGATTTTTTACGATTACAATAATTCCATTTCAGGATGAAGTAAAAAATCTATACTACAAAACTAAAATGTTAATTCAGAACGGTGAAGGATATCAAAAAGGCCCAAAGGGACAAAATTTATAAGATAAATTAGGAAGGCACACAAAAAATTTCACCTTGTATATTTTTCTAAAATGTATTATGGTTATTTTATAGACATTAATTACCTCTTATCATGTATCAAATTTGAATTGATTATCTCTTGAAATATTTAAAATTTTAACACTCGGTCAGCCGGTTGCACAGAAATTAATTGCTGTTTAAAATATTTAACCGAACTTTCGGATTTGACAAGCTGCTTATAGAAATCTAGGAACTCACTGTCAAATTTACCATTCCGTTAAACATTCTAAACTTTAATTAAGCTTTCTGCAACCGGCCGTCAGTCTCTGAGCGTTTTCTGACCCATATTCATAGGAACTTTTTTATAATTTTTATGCAGAATCCCACGTTACAATTTATTATAGTTTTTTTACACCCTATATAAATGAGACTGCACGAAAAAAAATTCGATGTAATTATTGTCAATGGAATATGATAAAAGAATTTCAGTTGAATTTTTTTTTTATAATTTGCTGCACGTAATAAAACAGGTCTTTTTTAATTTCAGGTGATCGGATGCTTTCTAGCCATCCCGTCTCGCTCTAGTCCTGTTAGTCTCTCGCGCTCAAAACGATCCTTCCATGAACCTGAAGGGTACTGGAGTAAAAAGCTAGTCTGGAAAACTGAATGGGTCAAAGTCTGGAAAACCGAGAAGAAACTAGAATGGAAACCCGATTGGAAAAAGATCCAAGTACCGGCTTGGAAAGAAATTCAAGTTCCAATTTGGAAAGAAATTCAGGTGCCTGACTGGAAGACTATTACAAAACCCATATGGATAGAAAAACAAGTGCCGGCTTGGAAGGAGATACAGGTACCGGACTGGGTAGAAAAACAAGTACCGGCCTGGAAAGAAATACAAGTTCCTGACTGGAAGGAAATTCAAGTACCAGATTGGAAAGAAATTCAGGTTCCAGACTGGAAGGAAATCCAAGTCCCCGCCTGGAAGCAAATCTGGAAACCGGTCTGGGTAGAAATCCAGGTTCCAGCATGGAAAGAGATTCAAGTACCTGAATGGAAGAAACAATTCGTACCTGAGTGGGTCAAGGAAGGAATTCATGGAGAGCACTATTTGGGTAAAGACGAGCACGGAGCTGAATACACTGCACATGACCTTTGGAAGAAAAAACTCATTTGGAAACCCGTATGGAAGAAGATTTGGCGAACGGAGAAGAAGCAAATCTGGGTTCCACAGAAAAAGATGGAATGGAAAGCTGAGTGGGTTAAAGTGTGGAAGACTGAGAAAAAACAAATCTGGAGAACTGAAAAGAAACAAATCTGGAGGACAGAAAAGAAACAAATATGGAGAACAGAAAAGAAGCAAATCTGGATCCCGAAGAAAGTCCAAATATGGAGGACGGAGAAAAAACAAATATGGGTACCTTCAAAGCAGCTAGTGTGGAAACAAGAAAAAGTACAAATATGGAGGACAGAAAAAGTGCAAAAATGGGTGACGGAAAAGAAACAAATTTGGGTGGACCAGTGGAAGAAAATCTGGGTACCAGTATGGAAATCTATCCAAGTGCCCGCGTGGAAGAAAATATCCGTGCCCATTTGGGAGAAAGTGTGGGTGAAAGTACACAAACATCATGGATGGGACTGACCTAGTCTTTATTGATTATTATTGATTCTTGGTTTCTGTACATAATGCTCTTTCTCTGTCTCTCTACTAGTTAGCTTTAAGTACTTTTTGTATATATACATACCTCTTTTAGTCACAGAATTGATATTTCGGAAAAATTATGGAGTTTTAGTACTTAGCGAATGTTTTATAATTGACGGGTATTTTTGTTTTACAAATGCAGTGCTAATTATTAATCAATCACCGAATGTTAGATTAACCCAACATAGAACTCAATGATTAAAAACACTTTTTTATTGATACAATTTCTCACTTTGTACAAAAAAAATATTTTTTTTTAATAAGAGCTAAGGTAATTATTCTTCAATAGATGGTCTTATTTTATAGGAACAAGGTGTCATAAAATAATAGCTCTCCTTAATACATTTTTCTTTTACACGATATTATAATACGAGTTTGGATGTTTTGCATTTTTTACCATCACAACGTTGCTATATTTTACTGGAATCCAGAACTTCTGCCGGTAACTTTTAATTCGTAAACGACATTAGGTAATATCAAATGGGAAACATTTCTTAATTACGAAATCACGAATTATCATCATTAATCTGTCAAAATGCAGCTACTTAACGACGTTGTGCCTTTAAATGCACAGAATATTTTCAAGAATCTTTACTGCCCCTAGCTTATTATAGGAAAACGGGAAGTGCAAAACAAAATATGGACAGAAAATATTAAATGAGTTTCACTTATGTAAAAAAAATCAGGGTTTTCAAAAAGGCGGTTGTGACGTCATTGATTTTTTTCCAGGAGTATACTTATTTTTCTACATACATATTTGAAAAGCTCTTATTTTTTTGGGTAACTTTTATTTGAAAAAAAATCTCTTACTCTTTTTATTCAAAAGTTATAAAACAACATTTTTGAAAATATGCGAATGTGTTTAAGAAATTTTGGTTAAT
Organism: Kuschelorhynchus macadamiae; assembly: GCA_030620095.1. Taxonomy (NCBI): domain Eukaryota; kingdom Metazoa; phylum Arthropoda; class Insecta; order Coleoptera; family Curculionidae; genus Kuschelorhynchus; species Kuschelorhynchus macadamiae. The sequence continues at coordinate 1,346,367 of JAUTXW010001615.1, forward strand.
CAAAAATCGAAATGGAAACCATGGAAACAAAGTGCCGTTATGACAATTAGTGCTGCTGAACTTATGTCAGAAACTGTTATTCCTCTTCGTTTGGATACTCACTCTTCAATTTGTAATTTTTAAAAATGATTACGCAAAAAAGTGGATTTTTTAAAATATTTGCAAGAGTGGAAATAATCTTGCCACAAAACCAAGAAGCGTTTTCTTCCTGAAAAAGATAAGAAAACAGAAAAAGGTTCTGTGCTGATCATGCAGTAGCTGCACATCCTGGAAATTCAATTTGGTACGCCTGTTTTTGTTGCACAAATAATGATACTTTTAATAACTGCTCATCAGCTTTTTAATCAAATCCTTTAAACTGGCAAAACCAGATATAGAACATTTGAAACAAAACATCAGGAATTTATGTTATGGTTTAATCAGAGACAGATTCAGAAAGGCCTTAATAAGAAAAGTCAGAAAACGTCTAGAAAAATGTTGTTTGATTGTTTTTTTTTACTCAGTTATCAACTGTTATTGAGTAATAAATTATTACTTGTTTGTTAGTTTTATGTATGACTTGGCATGCCAGTTCTGTCCCATGCAAAGGCATTTATCCCTTCCTTCCTATGAAGAAGAGGATAACAGAAAGTCAGTTAAATATGAACAGAATTAAGCTCAAAACGGCAATAGGCCTATACCCTGGTCATTGTGGTCTAAGACATCACATGCACAGGATGGGAATAAAGACGAATCCGAGTGGCGCCTATGTATGCAGGATGACGAGACAGCCAGCCATGTGCTGTGTGAATGCCCGGCAGCTGTCAGGATCAGATTCCTGCTGCCCAAGGAGTTGAACAATACCTCCCCAAATGCTATAATAAGACTCATTGAGGATTTGGAGTTGCTTGTGGAAGGGTAATCATAGGTGTGAGCTACAATAGACCAGGTCGGTTTGATCCACTTACTTTTAACTTAACCTAACCTTAAAAGTTAAAACTTCAAACGAAGAACAATAGGTAAAACAATTTCAACATAAGTTCAGTTTCATTAACTGACAATGAAAATACGTTTCCATGGTTTCCATGGACTACTCGATTTTTGGTAAATAAAATTTTTTTTTATATTTTCGTATAATTTCAAAAATTTGATTTAAAATTTTTGTTTAGAGATGGAGAAATTTTTTTCAGATAAAATTACTAAAAAAATATGAGCTTTTCAAATATAGAAAATAGGTATGCTGAAAAAAATACTTGACGTCACAACCGTCATTTTAAAAACTTTTTTGAATGAAATTTTCTTTTACATTAAAAATATACCCTCTATTCATATTTTGATTTGCATACGTTTTCCCACAATAAACCAGGAGCATCGAGTTGGGGTCATTTTCAGTATTTTGGTTTTGATTGCACGAAATGAATAATCATGGTATCCCTATATACGTGTCATATTTTAATTAATTATGACATTCTTTTGTTAAAAGTTTAGGCTCTTATGATGCTGTGGCTGACTAGATATCGGATATCAGTGTTGTTGTTTCACCTTATTGAGGATATATGACAAAAGCTGCATGTGTATTATTAATTATTATTCAAAAAAAAATATTCCATTTGCTCTACACGCCTTTTCCGTTGTGACAAAACCATTCCTTTTATTTGACATTTAAATATTTATAAAATAAGTTTAAACCGGAAAAAAATTCAGTCTAGTTGAATGTAAATTATTCGTTTTGCTAAATTTAAATAACAAAATGAAAAAAGCTTTGTATGTCAAAATTTTATAAATAAAACAAAATTTTCAGCAGAAATTCATAATTTAAACAAGATTCTGCTACAACATTGGTAAAAAAGGCAAATTAATTTCCTATTTAAATAACTAAAATTACATTTTATTTAAAGAATTAGTTATGTAAAGCACTATTTTTTGGTATCTGGTATATCAAAAATATTATCCAAACAATGTAAATGCGCTAGCTAAATGAAAATCGACACTTTCCGTTATATCAACTCTTGTGGGAACGAACGCATAATCAGACGTTGTAAATATATTTTAGCGTAACTGGAAAATTCGGTGGAAATTTCGTTTCAGTATCATTTTTCTGATCTCTTCTACAGTTAAGCAACTAGCAGCTGTAAACGTCTGTAGTAAAAGTAGACCAAGTGAGTTGTTTTCTTTGATTACGAGTATGAATTCGCCTTGTATAGTTATTGTTATTATTGTTAAACGTATACAATAAATACTTTTTTTATTATTCTTAATTTTATTTTCCCCCCAACCTCCAACATCATTTTAAACTAATAGCTAGAACATAGCTGGAGGCTATTTTATATCTCCCTTTTGCCGCCAAATAAAATAAAAAAATTGCATTGTAAATAAAATATGTTGCATATGTAAGATTGTAACAAAATATACAAAAAATAACTCTAAATATCTGGCTATAAAATACATCGATATGCGTTTAATGTCAACAAACAAATTGCTGCTGCTAAAATTTTACACTGGCGTTTTTTTGATACAACCAGCAGAGTTGCAGCACTGGTCAAAAATTTCAAAAACTTTTAATTAATTATTAATTTTAATTCAGCCTTTTTGTCTAAGTTGTCTCGTCAACCCTGGAGAAGCGCTTATACAATACTACAGAATATATGCAACTTCCCTCTTAAATTCGCTCTTCGACGGATACTACGTTAGGCAGCCGTTATCACATTTCGCAGTAACGTTTTCGTCACGCCTCATCCAATAACAGCTAACAGCAAACACATGTGATATGCGCTGTGACCTTGAAGCGACCAATAACATTAGTTAACTGATGGTTATTAAGCTGAAAGTATAAGTTATTTTCAGCTTTGGCAACGTTGTGGAATCTTAAGCAACGTTGCCAATATTGCATTAATTTTCCATAACTTCCTTATATTTTTTAGGTTACATGAATTTTTCCACCTAAATATTACTCAAGTGAGAAATACTATTACAAATATGTATAATTGATAAATTATAACAAATTGTGACAACGATTCTATCTATGAAGAACACAATAAGGTTTAAATACCAAAAATTAAATGAAACCTTAATTCTTACTCTAAGGGTTTCCACGTGTGATGTTTAGTATAGCCCATTTCCACTTCTTTTACATTTTTGACATGTCCAGTGGCATATCGGTATTCAGATACAGCAGATTGTACAATTTGTTTCTTTCTGATACATCGTTCATGTTTCTTAAGCCTAGTTGATATGGATCGTCTAGTTTCTCCAATATAGACATCACCACAGGAACAACAAAATGTCCTTTGGCGATGGCAAAAATTTTCCAACTTTCTTTTGATTGCTGAATATTGTATGTAACTTGGACCGGCGAAGTAACTTTAGAATCTTGTCTGTGGTCTGGTCTTTTGGCCGCAGATTGCGAAGACTTCATAAGCCAAATAATTAATAACTAATAAATAAAATTCTTTTTTCATGTGGTTTTTGTTGTTTTATACATTATGTATTGGACTTAAATGTCTGAATCCAGCGGAGATTTGTCGGTAATTTGAAAACAAAGATTTTTTTGTTCCAAGTGGTCCAAATATGTATTCGTTAAAAACAAAATTGTCAAAATCAAAAGTAAATAAATGGTTTCAGGTCGTTGTGCGATGCAGAAACTAAGGATTACTTCGTTTGTTTTCCCACTAACAAAGAAACACTTCTTTTGTTATAGACATTTTCAGTAGATTAAGTCCACAAAAGTGTATTGTTCAGTTATATAAGAATAAGCTACAAAAAAATAGTTGTTATAAGTATAAAAAAAATAGTCTCACTGTGCCGTGACCAGGATTCGAACCTGGGTTACTACGGCCACAACGTAGGGTCCTAACCACTAGACGATCACGGCTACTGAAGACATGATAAAATATCTATAACAATTTCTAAAATTTCTCTAAATTACATAAATCTGTAACTTCATAGTACTACTTCAGTAAACATGCATTAAAATACCAAATTTAATTGCCACAATGACTAAGCGTATTTGGAGAGTACTTCTGCAAGTAAGCTGTAGCAAACCGAAGATGTAAAAGATAAGCAATTATCAAAACGACAAAACCGAGGCAAAACATTATTCAAGGGCAAGGACCAGAACATAGAATAAAATTCTGATACGGATGTTTAGAAAAAGCGATGATAAAGGTAACGTAAAACAAACTCTTAAACAAAAACTAGAAACTAAAGCGATATATATATATATATATATATATATATATATATATATATATATATATATATATATATATATATATATATATATATATATATATATATATATATATATATATATATATATATATATATATATATATATATATATATATATATATATATATATATATATATATATATATATATATATATAATATATATATATATATATATATATATATATATATATATATATATATATATATATATATATATATATATATATATATATATATATATATATATATATATATATATATATATATATATATATATATATATATATATATATATATATATATATATATATATATATATATATATATATATATATATATATATATATATATATATATATATATATATATATATATATATATATATATATATATATATATATATATATATATATATATATATATATATATATATATATATATATATATATATATATATATATATATATATATATATATATATATATATATATATATATATATATATATATATATATATATATATATATATGTATATTTACATATATATATATATATATATATATATATATATATATATATATATATATATATATATATATATATATATATATATATATATATATATATATATATATATATATATATATATATATATATATATATATATATATATATATATATATATATATATATATATATATATATATATATATATATATATATATATATATATATATATATATATATATATATATATATATATATATATATATATATATATATATATATATATATATATATATATATATATATATATATATATATATATATATATATATATATATATATATATATATATATATATATATATATATATATATATATATATATATATATATATATATATATATATATATATATATATATATATATATATATATATATATATATATATATATATATATATATATATATATATATATATATATATATATATATATATATATATATATATATATATATATATATATATATATATATATATATATATATATATATATATATATATATATATATATATATGTATGTATATATATATATATATATATATATATTTATGTACATATACATATATATATATATATATACATCCGTTCACTACTGTCGTTCTGAAAAAACAGTTTTGCTGACGTTTCGCTAAAATCACATTTGGCATTTTCGAGGCTTTCTTTCTCGCGTCCGAATAGAGACTGAAGTGTTGGTGACTGCGACGCTTCCTTTTTATACCCACACCCGTGACCGAGGTTATATCTGCGCATCGAATACCCCTCGAAATTTATTTTATGGGCAGTTTCCTGTTGATGTAGGAATAAAACTGAGGTTGTTTGTTTGTTTCTGATGCTGAGTTTATGCTCTTCCACTCTTGCTGATATTCGGCTGTTAGTCTGCCCAACGTACAACTTTTCACAGTCCTGGCACGGAATGCTGTATACTCCGTGGTTTTCCAGTTTGATTTTATCTTTTAGATTTCCAAGTAGTTTACCTATAGTTGTTTGTGGTTTGTGTATTGTTTGTATGTTGTATTTCCTAAGAATTCTTCCATTTCTGTCTGTTGTGCCTTTTACATATGGTAAGACTACTTGTTCCTTTCCCGGTTCATAATTTTTGTTAATCGTTGTTCGGGAACCCTGTGCATTAATAGCTCTCTATATGGTGCGATTTGCGTAGCCATTTTTCTTTAAAGCACTAGATATTACCTTAAGTTCGTTTTGTCTTGTCTGTGTTTCAGTTAATCGCACGAATCTGGATATTTGACACAGCTTGAATTTGTGCTGGGTGATGAGGTGATTTTGCATTTAAATATCTGTTTGTATGTGTTGGTTTTCTGTACACGGTGTATTCGAAATGTCCGTTATGCAGTTTTGTGACCAGAACATCTAAAAATGGCAGTTCGTTATTTTCCTCTAACTCTAGAGTAAATTGTATTCTGGGGTGGATTGAATTTACGTGAGTCAGAAAATTTTCGAGCCTGCATGACCATGTTGCCATATAATAAATATGTCATCCACATAACGAATCCATAATTTGGGCTTTAAACTTGCTTTCTCGAGAGCTTCTTTCTCGAAGTATATCATAAATAAATTCGCGACTACTGGTGATAGCGAGGACCCCATTGGAGCGCCATCCATTTGTTTATACATTTGCCCGTTGAATGAAAAATAAGTATTTTTAAGGCAATGCTCCGAGAGTTGTATTATATGTGCCTGGAAATACTCGTTCATAGCAATCTTTTCCACGGCTTCGTCGATGGGAATACTGGGATATAACGATTTGACATCTAGGCTTGCTATGATATCGTCTTGTTCAAGAACGATATCTCGTATAATTCGAGTGAAATGCTCCGAGTTTTTTACAAATGAATCAGCTTTTTCTACAGCTGGTTGCATAATTTCAGAAAGGTATTTCTCCAGATTTTGTAGCGGCGAATTAACAGCACTAACAATGGGTCTGATGGGAGCCCCTGGTTTGTGAATTTTTGGTAAACCATAGAGTTTAGGACATCTGCTCGACTTTTCTCGTGGTATGATTTTTTGTGGAATTTCGGGCTTTATTGGTGAACTTTTTATTTTATTTTTAGTTGTTTTTTCTAGATACGTTGTCCGGTCCCTTGGAACAGGCCTATAACAATTGTCTTGTAGAATATCCTGCATTTTTGTATGTAATCCTGGGTATTCATAACCACAGTTGCGTTTCCTTTATCTGCTGGAAGGATTATGATGTCTTTATTTTTTACTATTTAGATATTATTTAGATATATTTATTACATAGAAATTGAAAAACAAGGTGATTTGAATAAAAGAGACGAATCATTAAAACTACCAACAGTATGGAAGACAATAATCGACAAACCTAAAATCGCAAAAACGCAAGTGCAATTCGCGCAACAACACCACCATCCAGAAAACATAAATAACGACCAACGGCTGCGCAAACATAACCTTCGGCCCTTGGTGGACGTATAAAAAGGAAGCGTCGCTCTCACCAACACTTCAGTCTCTATTCGGACGCGAGAAAGAAAGCTTCGAAAATGCCAAATGTGATTTTGGCGAAACGTCAGCAAAACTGTTCTTTTCAGAACGACAGTAGTGAACGGATGTACACCCGGAATGAAAACGTATTGTATTTTTCCATCCGTGAAGGACTAAGAATCAATCACAACATATATATATATATATATATATATATATATATATATATATATATATATATATATATATATATATATATATATATATATATGTATATATACTGTTAATGAAATGAAAATTTGGGCACCTTGAAATTGTTGAGATAAATTTCAAAAGATTCTCTCTTCGTTTAGAGCATCCCGAAACGACGCAAAAACTTGGGCTTCTTTTACAATTGTGACATGTCCAGTGGACGCGAGAAAGAAAGCTTCGAAAATGCCAAATGTGATTTTGGCGAAACGTCAGCAAAACTGTTCTTTTCAGAACGACAGTAGTGAACGGATGTACACCCGGAATGAAAACGTATTGTATTTTTCCATCCGTGAAGGACTAAGAATCAATCACAACAATATATATATATATATATATATATATATATATATATATATATATATATATATATATATATATATATATATATATATATATATATATACTGTTAATGAAATGAAAATTTGGGCACCTTGAAATTGTTGAGATAAATTTCAAAAGATTCTCTCTTCGTTTAGAGCATCCCGAAACGACGCAAAAACTTGGGCTTCTTTTACAATTGTGACATGGCCAGTGGACGCGAGAAAGAAAGCTTCGAAAATGCCAAATGTGATTTTGGCGAAACGTCAGCAAAACTGTTCTTTTCAGAACGACAGTAGTGAACGGATGTACACCCGGAATGAAAACGTATTGTATTTTTCCATCCGTGAAGGACTAAGAATCAATCACACATATATATATATATATATATATATATATATATATATATATATATATTTTATATATGTATATATATATATATATATATATATATATATATATATATATATATGTATATATACTGTTAATGAAATGAAAATTTGGGCACCTTGAAATTGTTGAGATAAATTTCAAAAGATTCTCTCTTCGTTTAGAGCATCCCGAAACGACGCAAAAACTTGGGCTTCTTTTACAATTGTGACATGTCCAGTGGAATGTTTTGATCAGATACTAAAATAAACGATTTTTTAAAGAATAGGCAACTCATAATACAGTAAATATTTCAATAAATCTTTATATATATTGAATTTAAATATTTATTTTCCAATAATTTATGTTAAATATTTTTTATATTTTCTTCTGATTTTTACGTAAGCCTCGCTCTTAATAATTAACTTTAAAATTTTAGGTTTTTAATAAATAAGGAAAGTGGTCGGACGGAATTATTTGGGTTTTAAGCGTACATGAAAAAGAGATGTTGGACTCGCCGCAGTAAAACGTCAAATTTCATTGTGCACTCCAACGATCTGTCAGTTGAACGTCACCGATCAGCTGTTTTATTGGACCGCCCAATTAGTTGTCATTTGAGATGACCCAAATTGTAAAACGAAAATAAACAATATGCTTTTTAAACCAAACATTAGAAAGATTAATTAAATAACACAAACCCTTGTTTAATTAATCTCTGACATGTGTTTACAGAAAATCAACAATATAGGTGACATTTTTTAACCTATATTTTATCAAAAGGCAAGTATTTAATGAACTGAACGTCATTTTGAAAGGCAATAACGTATTATTAAACCAAATTGGTGGTATATAAAATGTTTCTAATTTATTTAGCATTACCAGGCTACAATGAAGATATGTGGAAATATCTGGTTTAGTTTGTAATACATCAGCTCATGCCTAACCATGTTTTTTATAATGGACTTGTTTCTGAACAAAAATATATTAAGGTAAGATAATTGGACAATCATGTGTTAATGAACATCTAATATGAAATTCTTATAAAAATATGGTCCTTTTATATGGTGAGTATTAAAGAAAGCTTCAACAACCAGACCCTCATCATCTGTACAATTAAAACATATGTACATGACATACCAAGTTGTCGGTTGCGTACAATATTAAGTACTTATTTTAAATAGTAATGAAAAATAGGACTCGTAAAATAATATTTCAAATCAAACAATCTAGATAACTCCCAAAATTTAGTCCCTGACATCTTGGTGAATGACAAAATATAAATATAGCACCATAGCAATATCATAATTAGACTTATAAATTTATCCTATTTTGTTACCATAAAAGTGTAACGTTACACTTTAAACCTAATAATTAATAATGAATAAATAGAATTCTATTGTCATGTAGTTTTTGTTATTTTCCACGTTATGTATCGGATATCCGAATCCAGCCCAGTTTTGTCGGAAATTTGAAAAGAATGCATTTTTTTTTGTTCCGATTCGACCAAAGACTACTTATATATATTTTTACTAAAGTAAAAAAAATGGCTTTCGGTGGTTGTACGATGTTCCATATATCTTAGTTTTGGATTTTCACCAAGTATCGGCCGAATCAACGCAGTTTTTGAAAGAACGCTTCCTTTTTCACGAACAATGTCGGTGGATTCTATGCACTAAACCGTATTTATTAAATTAAATAAGAAAAAGGGACGCAAAAATAGTTGCTATAGGCAACCAAAAAAAAAACACAAAAAATTGTCTCACTATGCCGTGACCAGGATTCGAACCTGGGTTACTACGGCCACAACGTAGGGTCCTAACCACTAGACGATCACGGCTACTGAAGACTTACTACAATATCTTTAACAATTTGTAAAATTTCACTAAATTATATAAATCTGGTAACTTCATGGTACTACTTCAGTAAACACGCATTGAAATACCAGTTTTAATTGCATCAATGACTAAGCGAATTTACACAGTACTTCTGCATGTAAGGTGTCACCAAACATGAAAATGAAGAAGATATGCAGTTGTCAAAACAATAAAAATAGTAAAGTTCCTTTACTGATTTACGCACATATAAAATGCAATTTTTTCCAATTTGAAAACAGCCGTTAAAATAGTTTATTTACCTTAATTTTTTTAACATTTTATTTAGCCACCATTTTGTTCCAACAACTTGAATTTGTACAAGTTTTTGAGTAAACTGGATATGTAGTTTTTTAGCAATTTTTTAACTTTTTCTAAGGCGGCTATTTTGTTCCGCCATATTGGATCTTTATCAAAATATTACCATATTATCTCCGTGTGACCTTTAAGACAGACCGATGGAATCGAAAAAACATGTTTTTCGGCATCTAGGGACCCTGAAACATGAATATTTAAAAAATCTCAGAAGGTAATTTTTTTCACAATTGCAATACTTTCCTTTGCGAGAAAAGTAAAAAGTAAATTTCATCTTAATAAATTGCACCTTGTACAAGAACCTAATTAAGATGACCCAGATCGCAGACTACAGTTTGGGGAAGAAATGTTACATTTAATTAACACGCAACTAAATTATTATGTTTTAACGATGAAGCAACTTTTTTCTGAACGGCACAGCTAATAGACATAATTGTTGTTACTGGAGTGATGAAAATCTTCACTGGTTTGAAGAGGCTCATACAAAGCATCCTAATTAAACTCTTCAGGACCAGCATCGTAGACGGATCTTAATCCACTTGATATTTTCCTTTAGGGTTACTTAAAAGAGCGAGTATTTCTTACAAAGCCCAATAATTTACAAGTACTCTGAATTTCAACAAAAAAATTACAGATGTTTAGCTTAGTATAAAATACTCCAAAGCGTTAGAAGGGAATTTGTAAGTACATTTTATTATTGCCAAGAAATTAACGGTGGTTATTTTGATTCTCCTTATCTGACTTTCACCAAAATGTTAGCAGGCTTTCACCATACGACCGTTAACTTTTTCCAAAATTTCAAGTCAATCGGACACTTGCGGACGTTGCTGCATCTAAAGACCCTAAAACGTAAAGATCTGTAAAACATGCGAGAATGATTATTGTTACTTTTGTTGTTATGATAAAACAACAGATTTAACTCTACGACTAAATTTCTTAATTAAATAACACACAATTCGAAAACAGGTCGGGACGCATGGTTGCATTTGAACTTTAAGAGTTCTAACCCCTCACGTCATGTCCAGAAGTGGTGAAAAAAGATTAAACATCCACAATTATTACAACATTTTACATCTATCTAAATTTCCATTACCCGGAACTTCCCTCGTTATGGATCTTTCCTTTTATTAGGAATAGTCATGTCTTATCCAGTTTAGTTCAGAACATCAGGGGCGGCGTGCGGTGAAATTTTAAGAAAGGGAAGCAATTTTTAGAAACTTTCCTATTTGTAATGTAATGTGATTCTTCGATCATTTTTTGCAAATTCGTCAATGACATCATCATAAAAACGTCGATGCATATTCTGGAGAAGTTTATTTTCAATGGACAACAGCGATGTATGCGAAAGTCTCTCCTGCCCCGTTGAATTTCTCACGAAATTTTTAATACGTTTAAGTGTTGAAAAATTGCGTTCTACTGATGAACTTGAGGCAGGTATTGTCAATACTAATTCAGACAATTTCGACACTTCAATGTAGGCATCTTCCAGCTCCTTGTCTTTTAAAAATTGCATTAGTTCCTTAGCGTTATTTTTTGCGCTAATGTCATCAGTTTCGTAAATCACTTTTAGTTCAGATGGCAATAATACTCGGTCGAAGAACTGGCCATAATGAAGAAGAAGAGATTTAAACGCATCTTCTGGAAAAAAAACCTTTAATAAATGCAGAGCTCAAGGAATTTAAAATCATTTAAACCGTTAAATCTATAGTTTATTTGTTGCTGAATTTGGTCGATTATTTCATAAAAGAGGCGTCTGTATGATGTTTGAACATCTCCCACCTTGTCTGTTCGAAGACGCTTGGCTTGTGGCTCTACATTTAACTTCATCGTTTTCTCCCAAAATATGTCAAAGTCATCTCTTTTTTGGCTTAACATGGACTTAAAATCATCCACTTTTTTTAGGCAAAAAGCAGTACCATTTGTTTTAGTTTGTAACATATTAAAAACATTGTCCGAGAATGGAAATATTTCTGAAAATATGTTCAACAAATAATTAAAATTAAAATCTCGTTTCAAACAGTCCAAAAACCCCCTCGAACTATTTATTGCTTCTGAGTCCCAGGTTTCATTATTTTTTATTATATTCTCAAATAGTTCAATCAGTGATTCACGATTTTCAGGTACTGTTAACACAAGTCTTCCATTATAGTTCTAGATAGTAGGATCTACTTTGCGCCATCGTTTGTGAACAATGGAGTCCAAAGCTTGTGTACGTTTTGTTGACTTGGAAAAAAAGTAGCCATGCCACTTAAAGTATCGAAAAATACTTTTTACACTCTTTAATGTGCTTGATGGACTGGGATAAAACTAAATATAATTTATGAGCGAAACAATGGACAAACACGGCACTTGGGAAGGTTTCTCGAACTTTAGCTTGCAGACCCCCCAATTGTCCTGCCATCACTGCAGCTCCATCATAGCTTTGAGCAACTAATTTTTTCTCTCCATTAATATCTTTAGTAACGTTATAAACTACGGTATATAATGCATCTGCTGTACGATTTTCGGACACATTCTTAAAACCTAAAAATCGCTCTTGAATACTTCCGTCTGTTTTAACGTAACGTATTCCTATAGATAATTGGCTAAAATTAGTGTTATCAGTTGTTTCGTCCAGAACAATAGCAATGAACCGCGCCTCGCCAATCTCCTGCTTAATTCTTTTTAGAATAATGGTTGCAACAGCGGAAATTAAATCATTCTGGATTCGATTCGACGTTTCGCGAAAAACGCTAGACTGCTCTGAATGATTTTTTAAGCAATCATAATATTTAGCCATTAAACTAAGTAATTCTTGAAAATTTCCTCGAATTTGAAGAAACCCTTGTTTCGTCATGACCTCTAAATCCCGTGCTCTCCGAGGAAATAAACAACATCGATAAATCTTCTTAATATTTGCCTATTTTTATCGACTAGTTCATTATGTTGGCGGTGACTAATTTCCAACTGTTTATTAAGGGCGTGTTCAATTCTGGTTTTGCCGAAGACTTTTTCTTTTATGACAGCCTGCAAATATGCTTTGGACATTTTCAAAAAGCAAACATGGCCAGCAGAATAATTTACTTATATTTTCACACCTGTTAGACATTTAAATTGTTGGTATTGTTAAATGTCTAATACAGTTTTTCATTTTTGTGGTTAAATTTTCATAGGCGGTTTTGTTCTTCCTTTGAAAATTATTTGAAGCTTATCAGCGAAGTTTAATGTTGAAAATCCCTTTATTCTTAAGACACACACCACACATTCACACACACTCTTCTTACTAAATTCTCCCAACATTTTCAACGTTATTACCGACAGCCGAAGTTGACGGTATTTGCATATCCACGTCCGTATTATTGTCTTCCGTATCGCACCATGCACGACGCGACGTACGTATCACACAACACACGGATAGCCGTTCAAACAAAGAACCTACTCCAACGATAGCTTCAGTCACCACTTAAAGCACGCGAATGAAATGCAAAAATTGCAAACAGCCGGTGGAAAGGTCAATAACCTCTGGCTGGATTCACAGGAAATCAAGCATACAGGACTTGGCTGCAGAGAAGCTAGCGGCTCGCATAGGTTCTATTCGATTTTCTATTGTGGAGTCAAGGCCGCATTTATTATGGGCTTGATAATTAAGATAATATTTTAGCATTTTTAATATAAACTAAATTAACGATTTCCTATTTCAAAAATTACATTTTAGAAGAAGTTTTGTAACTTTTTTTGGAGAACACTGCTTACCTTGCTTCCATGGACTGCACGCAGTACATAGTATCTCTATATCACATTTAATTTAGCTGAAAATTTAAAATAAGTTTTTTTTACGTTTATTGTTTTAAATTTTTATATGGTGGCAATTTTGTTCCACCATCTTGAATTCGTAACACAACTTTACCAATTTATCTTTATATTACACTTACTACTTGCACAAAATTTGAAATTAATCTGATAAGTAAGGTTTCAGGCTGATTTTTTAAATATTTTATTAGGCCGCCATTTTGGTTGGCTCTTATAATTATACCAAAATATTACCAGTTTATTCCTATCTAACATTTGATTTACGTGGAAAACTTGAGATAAATTAGAGCTTTAGTTTTTTACTAAGACATTTTTTCACTCTATCGTGTTCCGGATATAAACCAAAATATTACCAGGTAATCCCTGCATGCCCCGTAATTACTGACTGAAATTTGTTGTCAATTTGATAAGTAGTTTTTAAACTATGTCGCGACCTGGCAGACCGACAGACCCCGGCTTTATTGTTTGAGATAAAATCTTGTTACAAAACCAAAGGTAGAAATATGTAAACCAACAAGCAGTAAAAAAAATATAAGTAAAAGTAGAGAAATATACAGACAAAAAAAAACCCAACAGAAGCACTAATAAAATAAATATAAATACACACTTAAATATAAAGAACATTAAATAGAGACTTGGAATGAAGAAGTCTATCGAGTGTCATAACACATAACATATTGACAAAACACATTTTTTCGCATCAAGGGACGCTAAAACGTGAAGATATTGAATCCTGAGAGAGTGATTTTTTAACGATTATAAACATTTTATATAGCCGCCATTTTGATCCAACATCTTGAATTATTATTACAGTTTAACTAGTTCAACCCTGTATCATAGCTAGTTATTTAAATATATTTCATTAAGTAACTTTTAAATCTTTTATTTTACCAATTCCTACATAATGCATTTTTGTGCAAAATTTGAGATAAATTGGCAAAGTGGTTTTTAACAATACTTTTACGAGGGAAGTAAAAATAATTATCAAAAATGAAATACTTAAATTATTTTATCAATTTATTTATCAGGGGAAATTTTATTTTTCTTTGCAAACCCCCCCTGAAAACCCCTATATTTAACCTTGATCTTTACTTACCTATATACTAACTCCTATTTATGATAAAGAATTAGAGCCGCCACTGATAGGACCATTCGTGCTTTCCCCGTTGCCCAATCAAACACGGAGATGATATTATAAAACAATATACCTAGAAGTTATTTTAGAAATTGCTATGTTATTTACCTCTAAATTCATTATTTAGCCTTCGTAAGTGTCGAGAAAGTTTCAGCGGTGATCGAACAAAGGTTAGCAATTTTGCAACAGGTCTGCCATTCACCTTTTGACCTCCCAGCAAGGCTGAAATGTTCAGTTGTGGTTTATGAAATTAAATAACAAATAAAATTAGAAATTGCTGTGATTTTACGATGACGGTGCATATATCATTTTTGTTAATCGAATCGAATCGAAAATTGTTCAGCAATATGATAAACATATTTGTTTCTAAATATCTGACTGAAATTCAGTTGTATCGCAAAATATTAGCATTTTTACAGAGTCGAAGATAATTATTTCTTGGCGAGACAGCAATCACTGATGACAATCTAAATAAACCGCAAATAAATCAAGATAAATGATTAATTGCATTAGAATAAAATAATTTCCGAGCCTAATAACGATACTCTACTACAATAGGTGAATTACTTAAATAAGATATTTGAAGGACTTTTAAGCATTACTTAAATATAATAACAACATTAAAAAGAAACGGATATACCGGGAATTTCCGTATATTTTTGAAAGGGTTTATTTTTAAAAACAGAAAAAATTTTAAATACAAAAGTCGTAGGGTTTTTCTTTGACCGCCAAAATTTAATTTCTAATCAAACAAATGAATATTGCAATGCTGTCAAAAGTACCATACTCTGATTTTTTGAATATATATATATATATATATATATATATATATATATATATATATATATATATATATATATATAAATATATATATATATAACAACATTAAAAAGAAACGGATGTACCGGGTATTTCCATATATTTTTGAAAGGGTTTATTTTTGAAAACAGAAAAAATTTTAAATAAAAAAGTCGTAGGGTTTTTCTTTGACCGCCAAAATTTAATTTCTAATCAAACAAATGAATATTGCAATGCTGTCAAAAGTACCATAGTCCGATTTTTTGAATAGGATACCCCATATATATATATATATATATATATATATATATATATATATATATATATATATATATATATATATATATATATATATTGATTTTTACTCCTTCACGGATGGAAAAATACAATGTGTTTTCATTCCGGGTGTACATCCGTTCACTACTGTCGTTCTGAAAAGAACAGTTTTGCTGACGTTTCGCCAAAATCACATTTGGCATTTTCGAAGCTTTCTTTCTCGCGTCCGAATAGAGACTGAAGTGTTGGTGACTGCGACGCTTCCTTTTATACCCCCACTCGGGGCCGAAGGTTATATCTGCGCAGGCGTTGGTCGTTATTTATGTTTTCCGGATGGAGCTGTTGTTGCGCTAATTGCGCTTGAGTTTTTGCGATTTTAGATTTGTCGATTATTGTCTTCCATACTGTTGGTAGTTTTAATGATTCGTCCCTTTTGTTTAAATCACCTTGCTTTTCAATTTCTATGGCTTCTCGGATTATTCTGGTCTTATAATGTTCTATATTGGCAATCTCCCTACACCCATCGAAATTTATTTTATAGCCGGTTTCCTGATGATGTAGGAATAAAGCTGAGGTTGTTTGTTTATTTCTGATGCTGAGTTTATGCTCTTCCACTCTTGCTGATATTCGCCTGTTAGTTTGCCCTACGTACAACTTTTCACAGTCCTGGCACGGAATACTGTACACTCCGTGGTTTTCCAGTTTGATTTTATCTTTTGGGTTTCCGAGTAGTTTACCTATAGTTGTTTGTGGCTTGTGTATTGTTTGTATGTTGTGTTTCCTCAGAATTCTTCCGATTCTGTCTGTTGTGCCTTTTACATATGGTAAGACTACTCGTTGCTTTCCTGGTTCATATTTTTTGTTGTTCGTTGTTCGGGAAACTTGTGCATTAATAGCTTTCTCTATGGTGCGATTTGTGTAGCCATTTTTCTTTAAAGCACTAGATATTACCTTAAGTTCGTTTTGTCTCGTCTGTGTTTCAGTTAGTCGCACGGATCTAGATATTAGAGTATTTGCCACAGCTTGAATTTGTGCTGGGTGATGATGTGATTTTGCATTTAAATATCTGTCTGTATGTGTTGGTTTTCTATACACGGTGTATTCGAAATGTCCGTTATGTAGTTTTGTGACCAAAACATCTAAAAATGGTAGTTTGTTGTTGTCCTCTAACTCTAGAGTAAATTGTATTCTGGGGTGGATTGAATTTACGTGAGTCAGAAATTTTTCTAGCTCTGCATGACCATGTTGCCATATAATAAATTTCGGACGCGAGAAAGAAAGCTTGGAAAATGCCAAATGTGATTTTAGCGAAACGTCAGCAAAACTGTTCTTTTCAGAACGACAATAGTGAACGGATGTACACCCGGAACGAAAACACATATATATATATATATATGTAATAGGATATATATATATATATATATATATATATATATATATATATATATATATATATATATATATATATATATATATATATATATATATATATATATATATATATATATATATATATATATATATATATATATATATATATATATATATATATATATATATATATATATATATATATATATATATATATATATATATATATATATATATATATATATATATATATATATATATATATATATATATATATATATATATATATATATATATGTATATATATATATATATATATATATATATATATATATATATATATATATATATATATATATATATATATATATATATATATATATATATATATATATATATATATATATATGGGGTATCCTATTCAAAAAATCGGAGTATGGTACTTTTGACAGCATTGCAATATTCATTTGTTTGATTAGAAATTAAATTTTGGCGGTCAAAGAAAAACCCTACGACTTTTGTATTTAAAATTTTTTCTGTTTTCAAAAATAAACCCTTTCAAAAATATATGGAAATACCCGGTACATCCGTTTCTTTTTAATGTTGTTATTATATTTAAGTAATGCTTAAAAGTCCTTCAAATATCTTCATCTACTATCAGAGTAGCATTTCCAAATAATGATGTTAAATTCATTTATTGTATTTGATATAAATTGGTTCTCTTCTGTGTTTAACACTAGTATGCCTTCTGCTATTCGAACATATATTTTCCTTAATATGACCCCACAAAAATAAAGTCTAACGGCGTTAGATCCGGGCTCTTCGGTGGCCATCGGATGGGGCCATGTTTGCCTAAAAAGTCCGTCACTATTTCGATATTGTATGGGGGCGCTCTATTTTGTTGCCAAATTAAACTGTGTTGATTTGGCAGAATGTTCAAAATGTGTTGTATTTCTTTATTCAAGAAGTAATAATAATTTTGTCCTGTTAAACCCCCACCAAACATAATTGGTTCCAATACTTCATTTTCCAGAAAGCCACACCAAACCTTAACAAATTTTCTGCCAGAAATTTTCACTTCGTGATACTGATGGGATTTTCTCGCGATCAGTATCTTCTATTCTGTTGACTAACCATACCTGCTGTCGAGAAATTCGCCTCATCAGTAAAAACATCCAATTCACAGGGAGACTGATTGGCAGACGTGGTGCATTAGAATGGCCACCTCGATTCCTTGATATGGCTCCACTGGACTTCTTCTTGTGGCATTTGAAGAATCGTCTGAACAAAGATCGTCCAAAAAATTTAGACGAACTCTGTCAAAGAATTCGCACTGAAGTTGAACTTATAACACCGAATATGTTTATCCACACTGTGAGAGTTTTATGACCGACTTAGGTGTTGCCTGGCTAATAATGGCAACCACTTTCAATATTTAATTAAAAATTAGTGTCGTTAAAATTAGTATTCTGTCAAGTTACAGTTGTTTTTGTCCGTAGAATTTGATCTCCTTCTTATCTTAGCGTCATTGGTGTTTTGTCCTTGGTGTTTCACCTCTGGCCTTTTAAATACGCTTTAAATATCTGCCACTGATAGAACTTAGACCAGTCTCAAGCCTGGATAAAGCGTATAACGAAATAAACAGTCATTTCGTTATAATTGGATTGCATTTATAAATTAAAAAGATATTTTAAGATGGGTATCGCCATCTCTCGGTCGATCTGGTAACTGACGCTTTTGTACCAATTATAGATTGTCGATTTTCGACATAGAACTCTATTATCTAGTTATAATTTCGCAGTTACCGACTTTTAAATCGGAATCAAATTAAAGATTTCTTTAATATGTTAAATTGTAAAACAACGTACTTTACCGGGATTAAAACATCAATTTTTGACGATAGAAGTGGACAAGTTGACCGAAAAGGTACAGCCACTTCAGCTGGGTCCGCCATAGTGGTTAGGTGAGTGTTTTAATTTCTTAAAAATTTCACCCATGAAAATGTAAGTAATCCTTTCGAATTTTATCATATGTTCAATATCACTGATATACCTTAATATCAGGAGTTGGTTTAGCTAAATATTTTCATATTTGATTGAAAGATGATGATTTAAACTTGCATTTTCATACATATTTTTTTTTAAACTGAGTAATATCCCAAAGGAAATTTAATATTGAGTTCTCTAAGTTTTTTTTAGGCGTTTGCCACAATATTTTGGAGGCTTAACCTCAATATTCCATAAATTATTATTCTAGTTTTTCATATTTTTATAATTTTATCGAAACACTCACCACATCTATGGTCGCTGAAAGTCATTTTTATTGTTAATTTCATATCTATGTTATATTGATATTTACCTGTACTGGCTAAGGCCATATGGATTATATTTTTTTAAAATATTTTGTAATTAGAGTACAAAATATTGTTTTTTATTCTTACTTTTAAATTTATTTTGATTTTATCCCTCTCACCTGATTTGATTTTTAGTGCATAGATATACTTTTTCTTTTGTGATTTTGTTCTTGAGTAACAGGAAAATTAAAATTTGTTACCAATTTTAAATTTTAGTTTATTCTATTTGATATGGTATTTAACTTCACTATAACATAGTTATTTTTAAGGATTTAATTGTCATAAAAAAGTTTGTAATTATTTCTGAAGTTGAAAGTCACTATTCTGGTCTAAAACTTTAAATCATCTTTACATGTAATCACTGAGGCTGACAGATTACCACGCCAAGCAGTTCTGTGGTTGAGTCCTCCGAGATACCATTGAAGTCCTGAAGACAGAAGAGGCTAACCAAGGGACAATCCAAAGCCTACAGGCGAAGAGGTTCCGGAGAGGCTAATACACAGTTCAGGCAGTTAAGTAGTCAGTTGTCAGCAGATGTAAAGACCAGAGTACAAAAAAAAACTAATAAAATCCTTAAACTTTTAAAATCTATTTATAGCTTTTAGTATAATTTTTATTAAACTGTTTATATATTTTTTAGTAGTTTTTATTTGCTGTGAGATGGCGCCATATAAATTTTGGCCAATAAAATAAG
The DNA here is from genome assembly GCA_030620095.1 of Kuschelorhynchus macadamiae. Classification (NCBI taxonomy): domain Eukaryota; kingdom Metazoa; phylum Arthropoda; class Insecta; order Coleoptera; family Curculionidae; genus Kuschelorhynchus; species Kuschelorhynchus macadamiae. The sequence goes on from JAUTXW010001615.1 coordinate 1,367,148, forward strand.
AGGTAATCCACACTAGCCGAGCTAACTTTAAAACTTTTTGACCAGCTCCAACTTGGTCATTGCTCTCCAAAAAGTAACAAAAAAAAAACTTTCTCCAATAAAGTAATTTTTGCGTTACAAGCGTAAGGGAATGCCGCCAATATCACTTAATAAAAAATAACCTTCATAATTCAAAAGTCATTCATTTCAATAAAAATAAATGAGGCATTCTATTTAAGATAAGAAAATGATTATGTGTAGCGCAAAACTGGGAATCTGGCAACAATGCCGATACGATAATATTATAAAAAATTGAGATCCTACTAAATTCAATGCAATAAAAGTAAACGGGGCATTTCATTGTTTTTCAATTTCCAGGCTTCTCGGATTATTTTCGTCTCATAATGATCTATATTGACAATGTTCATACCCATAGAAATTTATTTTCGGTTTCCTGATAATGTAGGAATAGAGGTGAGGTTGTTTGTGTGTTTCTGATGCTGAGTTTAAGCTCTTCTACTCTTGCTGATATTCGCTTGTGAGTTTGCCATCTTTTCACAGTCCTGGCAGGGAATGCTGTATACTGCATGATCTTACAATTTGATTTTGTCATTTGGGTTTCCAAAGGGTTTCCCTAAAGTTGTTTGTGGCTTATGTATTATTTGTATGTTGTGTTTTCTAACAATTCTTCCTATCCTATCTGTTGCGCCTTTGCATATGGTAAGATTACTGTTGCCTTTTCGGTTCATAATGTTTGTTGTTCGTAATTCGGGAACCCAGTGCATTAGTAACTTTCTCCATGGTGCGATTTGTGTTTAAAATTTTTCTTTAAATCACTAGGTATTATATTAAGTGCGCTTTGTCTCGTCTGTGTTTCAGTTAATCGCATGGATCTAGGTATGGGTATTGGCGATAGCTTGAATTTGTGCTGGGTGATAATGCGATCTTGCATTTAATCTGTCGGTATGTGTTGGTTTTCTATATACGGTGCCCGTTATGCAATTTTGTAACCAGAACATCTAAAAAAGAAAGTTTGTTGTTTTGGTCTAACTCTACAGTAAATTGTATGGCTATGTTGCCTTATAATAAATATGTCATCCACATAACGAATCCATAATTTGAGCTTCAAACTTTCTTCCTCAAGAGCTTCTTTCTCGAAGTATATAATAAATATAACTACTGATGATAACGAGGACCCCACTGGAGCAACATCTTTTTGTTTATACATTTGCCCGTTAAATGAAAAACAAGTATTTTTAAGGCAATGCTCAGAGAGTTGTATTATATGTGCCTGGAAATCCTCGTTCATAGAAACCATGTCCAATGCTTCGTCGATGGAAATACTGGGATAAAACGACTTGAGATATAGGCTTGCTATGATATCGTCTTTTTCAAGAACGGTGTCTCGTATAATTCGAGTCAAATGCTCCGAGTTTTTTACAAATGACTCAGCTTTTTCGACAGGTGGTTGCATAATGTTAGCAAAATATTTTTCCAGTTTTTGGAGTAGCGAATTAACAGCACTAATAAGAGGTCTGATGGGCGTGTCTGGTTTGTGTATTTTTGGTAAACCATGGGACATCTGCTCGACTTTCCCCGTGGTATATTTTATGTTGTATTTAAGGGTTTATTGGTGAACTTTTTATTTTCGTTTTTAGTACTTTTTTTTAGATACGCTGTCGGGATACAATGCTTGTCTTGTAGGATTTCCTGCATTTTTTGTATGTAGTCTTGGGTATTCATAACTACTGTTGGAAGGATTGTGATGTCTTTATTTTTTCGAAGGTTTGTTAACCTCCTGTTCAGTGCCATTTCTTGTCGAATCTCTCTGTCTCTAGGATATATCGCAAAATAAAAACCCTTACTTAGTACGGATTTTTCGCTTTCTGAGAGATTGTAGCACAATATATTGTGCACTACTTTATTGACGTCTACGGATGGGACTTGTGGCTAACTCGATTTTTTTTTTTTTAGGAGAATGTCATACTTTTTCGAAAGTTTGTCAGTTTTAATATTCTTATTTGATTCGTCAAAAAGCCAAAGTTTTTATGCGATTCTACAATAAAGGGTAAATGCTGTTTGTCAGCTTAAGGTGTAACATTAAAAGTTCTTTCTATGTCTCGGTTTGTTTTCTAGTTTGATAGATTTGTTTTCTTAATAAGGCTTTACTAGCATTTCGAATTATGAACAAGAATCAACATATATATATATATATATATATATATATATATATATACAAAAGGGCTCAAATAAGATAGGAAAAAATGTTTCTGTTTCTTATTTGTATATTGATTGAGTAAGATTTTAAAATTATTTCAAAAAAGGTAAAAATGAAAATAAAAAATGTAGTGTTCACTGCTATGCAATTAAATATAGATAATTTCTTGCGAAAAACTAACATATAACTTAACAACATTGATTATTTACATATTTACAACATACTGTACGGAATTCCTATTCTCGAAGCTATTTTTATGCATTAAAAACGAAACAAATAACATTTTATGTAATTGTAAGATTTATTTATAGTATTTTTGGTTAAATTTGCAAAAAGTAATTTTAAAATTTCTAAAAAGTTGTTTAAGTTGAGATCCGTATACTGGCTTATTGACTCCCAAATTTTTGCCAATGTATTGTTAAAAAGAGATATGACATCTAAGCTTATTAAAACATAATTATTTGGAATTTGATTTTCATTTATAAATCCGAAAATTGGAAGGAGTCTATGACATAGTATTCATAGTTTTTATTGTAAGCATTGGTTAAAATATCTGTAAGAAACTTAGTTAGTTTACTATTGGGTGTATTGAGAGAAGAAATTGTTGGTCTCTAGGATAGTTCTGGTTTATTAATCTTAGGTAACCCATACAATTCTTGTCGAGGTTTAAGGGAATTGAAATTCATGGCAGCTTATTACAAATTATATTATATTATTCTTGATTCAAGTTAACTGTGGATTTCTTCTGTTTTTTTTAAGGAACTTCAGTAAGTAATATGTACCTCAAAGGCGTTTTATGACTACCTGTAACAGGTTTGTTTACATTCGATCTCTCATAAACATTCTGAAGGGGATATCCAGCGTTTAGAGATCGGCCAGCAGATCATATCGTAAAACAAAAGTAATTACACACGGAATTCGCGAGCTATTTATATCTTGATTTAACGCTACAAGGTAAAATAAACCAATAAAATAAATATATATGGCCGTACGGAACATTCATAGAAAGTGCTCGACCGTAAAATTTTTAATGGCTGGGCGGCTAAAATATTGATCCTTGATCTTGCATGTCTATAGAGGCCAATTGCCACTACAGAATGCAAATGGCCAGTGAAAGCCATTTTGCGTAAGTGTGCGTATTACTGTCAGTGTATGAACGCTGCTGCCTCGATTAAAGTATATAATTATTGAAATTGAGATGTTCGTTGAAACTGTCGAAATTGAATCACACACGCAAACCGTATGTTGCGTACTTAACCTAATTACTCAAGTAATTTACAGGGTTTATCATGATGTATGATGTGTGTAGCGTGGTTTTCCATATATTTACCTGTAGATTATATAATTATTCAAAAAATAATATCATACAGGAACTGACATTTAAAAATAAAGTTTAGGGGTTTCCAGCACGTTTATTTATAAATTATCTCACTTACAGTATACCGGGTGTTCCTCAGAAGTGACTTACCCTTATTACTTTTTTGTTTTTTGAGGTAACTTTTTGAAATTTGATATGCGTAAAAGTAAAGATCCATTTTAGCTTACGCCATAGATGACTTGTATAAATGGAACGACTTAAATCGGTCAGGAGACATCAATGCTCGTCGAAACTATATTATTTCGAGCGGTAACCCTCGACTCGCGAACGAGAACGATACGCGGCGTTTCCATTCACTAAATGTTAGAAGAGATCTTTTAGTTAAAAGAGGAGTATTGAATTTGACTGTGAATTTTTTGGGTTGAAATTTGATACAGGTTAGCTTGAAATAAAGTTTCTAGAAGTAAGCGTACGTTTTAATAGAAAACAAACTTATTCCTACAAAAACCTGAACAACTAAATGAAAGAAACAACACTAAATATTATTTTAATCAAAAAGCAGTTTTAAACCTATTAACTTATACAGGAAGATGAAGAGCAAGAAGTGAGATATTCGTATATACGGGGTGAATTATTATATTATGGTCCCATTTACAGGGTTATTTATTAACAAAAATCGAGCAAAAGTGTAGGGTAAAAAATAAGTTTTTAATGGGATACTCTGTATATTGTTTATTTACATGAAAGGCCATTCTCTACTGATTTCAAAATTAAAATATATATATATATATATATATATATATATATATATATATATATATATATATATATATATATATATATATATATATATATATATATATATATATATATATATATATATATATATATATATATATATATATATATATATATATATATACAGCAATAAAAAATTATAAAAATGCAGGGTGTTCCATTTAGAAAAACGTAATTCGTTACAATTTTTACGGCATATAGGTAGGTATGCGATAGTTGTTAGTTTTTTTTATAATGGATTCTACCGATTTAAAAAAAAACCTTAAAGTTTTGATATTTACATGTTTCTTCGTTAATAAACCCTGTAGGTAGGTGTCAAAATATAATGACTCAGCCTGTACAAAAAGTAATTGTAACTTTTTTAAACTAAAACTTTAAACTTTTAAAAACTAGGTAATCAAAAAGTAGCTAAATAATTTCTTATTACTAAACAAATTATTTCATAATCAACAAAATTTGGTGGAAACAACATAAATAGCAAAATACAAACATGAAAAAAAGTTAGGGATAATGAAAAAAAGGTTATTTTTGCAATCAACCTATATTATTTATAGTCGGAATAATTAAAATTTGCCTTTATAGCCCAAAATTATATTATTTCAAAAATGATTTCATGATAATAATACAAAATAAAATTGACTACTGAATAAAATACAGGGTTAAGTCAAGGCATATGTTTTTTAGTAAATTTTTGAACCATCCTGTAGCATAAACTGTCTGCAACTTTTAAACTGTATATCGCCATCTTTGAAGCCTGCTTCTTTAAAAACATTTTGATATTTGGATGATCAACTTATCTTTCTTTTTAAAGAAAATACAGCAATATTAGTATGATGATGTTTTACCCGTATTTCTCTTACCCACCCATAAAAATGTAAATATTAAAAATTCCATTCGAAATGGGGTTACTGACTTTTTTTCAAAATGGTAAAAACATCATTTAGCACAGATTATTGTTCATATGGAAAGAAGTTATTGATGTTGAAGTTAAGTTAAAAAAACATCTCTTTTACAAATTTCTTCATGGTAGGTAGTAATAAAGAAAATTTATAAATTAGTCAACAAAACTAAAAAAAGTGAGATCAACTTAATGGAAAAAAGAAAAACATAAAAAACTAATATTCTATATGAAGACCGTTGTTTTCTATCACTGCTTGAATACCTCTAGGCATACTTCTTATGCAATTATCAATAGCGTCTTGCGGTAGCTGATCCCATATAACAAGTAAAACGTTTCGTAATTCTTGTAGAGCGTTCGGCGGGTGATGGTGGAAAATCCCAGACATTTCGCATCACATTAAGATATAGTGATCTTGCTCTATGCGGGCGAGCGTTGTCATCCAGAAATATAAAATTAGGTTCGAAATTGTACCTGCGTTCTTCAACGATATCATTACCGTCGGATAAGTACAATTCAGTACGACAACCCTAAAAAATCCCAGCCCAAACCATTATTCCTCCACCTCCATAAGGATGAACCTCTTGTACTAGACCAGGTCGAACGCATCCTCCAGTGTCTCTCCAAATCCTCAATCGCCTTGTATCACTAAGCGAGCACACTCTGGTTTCCAGGGGCACACAGACGGGCAAAATTGAAAAAACCTGGCCAAAACTTAAACGATGATATGTAGTAATAAAATTTCCTTAATGTGTTTATGAGAAATAATATTGTAAAAACTAATTAACATATTTGTCAATTGGCTACTAATCTGGTGGAAAATTTAATAATATAATAAATAAATACTTGACAAAAACATAATTATGTGTATAAAACCGAATTTAAATTGTTTTAAAAAATACTGCCTACATTTTACTGTTTTTATATTATTTAAAGTCATCAACGGCGTAAAATTAATAATTAATAAACTAATAACAGCATCATTTATTCTCAGAAATAATGTCGCATAACTAATTATTGTTTTTAATCCCCTCACCCGGAGTCTGAGTCACTTGAGCTATTAATTTCTGAGTCTTCATTAGTAGTATTAGTGGCAGATCCCTCTGGACGGGGGCTAATAATAAATCTAAGACTTCTTTTTCGAATGACTTGGACTTTCGCCTTGGAAGTTTTCGCATGCTTAATATGACTGGATCAGACGATATAAGCAGTCTCCAAGTTTTGTTGCCTTGAACACTTTCGGGAAAATCCTTCTCTATACTTCTTAATGTCTTTATTTAATGCCTCCTGGGCCTCGTCAGATAATTGTCCTATAGGCAATAAAAAAGATTCAATAATATCTGACGAGTTAATTAAAATTTTGTGGACCGTATTAGGCATGTTGTATCAAGGATATTTTTGTACAAGTATCCTAGCTGTTGTTAAAGCATAATCTTTAAATTTTTGTATATTTATACGGTATCCACTAGATATAGTTTGCAAAAATATTATTATTATCAGTGGTATGATAGCTCAATTGGTTAGGGCGATGCGCTAGACACGCAGAGGTGCGGGTTCGATTCCCGCTTGTACCATAACTTTTGCTACTGATCATATTTTTCTAAAAAAAATCACTATTTTCACAGTTTAAAAAACTGATTAAAATACTTCTACTTAACATCTATGTTGTTGAAAGACTTGGAAGAAGCCCCACATATATAACACTTTTTCGTGGATGTCGTAGATGAAGCAGCATTGCACATTTTGCCATCTACCATTGTAAAAAGTAAATTGTGTTCAATGTCCTTGTGCCTACACTAATGGAAGTAGGTGTAAGGTTTTCTATTTCATTCTGCATGGTATTTATTTCTTGAAGTGTTAAATCAGTGGTCTCATGTATAAATTGAATTCTGATTGGACGAAAAGCGGGGTGAGCCTGGACGTGGATTTTGCCAAACTATTTTGTTTGTAGATTTATTTGGATCGTCGCATGTTAATAGAAGTGGCACAAAGGATGTTAAAAATATACTGGCATCCGAACGTTCATCGCTGTCAAAATTTTGCTTGTATTGGCTATACCTAAGTGTCAAACAAGCAAGTTGAGGTTCTGTTAATGTTTCCAATACATCTTTTTGCACCTCCACTATACGATGGGCAGTATGGTTTAGTAAGGCTTGTAATTTTACTTCAGCTTTTTGCCCCGTGATTGTAACTGCATCCCGATTTGGGTAACAGCGCCCCTTGGCCTCCTGAATCTTCTTATACGATGGAAAACGTTTTTTATCTTCACTCCTTATGATCTGATATTGGTGTCTATTTGCTTTAACAAATACTGACAATGCTTTATCACCAAATAGCTGATCAACTTTTTCAGCTCTCTCTTTATATGCCTTTCTATAGTTCTGGGCCCTTTTTGGGGTTGAAAATTGTACATCTTTTATAACAGCTGCAGCATCTATACTTCCTTCAGCGCGCAGACTCATTTGAGCAGCATACACAGGCTCTGAGGAACTCATTGTTGATCCAACATATTCGGTTTGTCTTCGTTTTGTTCGTTCGCTACTAGTCTGGAAATTAACAGCAGGGCGACCACCTAAACTCGCCGTAGGTGATTGCACAAAAAAATGAAATTTTAAATTTGTTTCCAACCAAGTTTTGTTTTGGGCAAAATATCTTTCTTGTATTGGGCAGTCTTATATTTTAATTTAAAATCAGAAAGAAAATGTGAAAGCTTTTGTTTAATTACATTAGATAATACTTCAGGGCAATTAGCTTCAATTTTTGTTGAATTGCATGTCAGTATTACTTCAGAAAGCGTTCTCATACTTAAAACAACATTTTCATCCGGATCTACGTCCCTTGATCCTGAAATAAATAAAAATAATTAGCCCTAAACGATTTGAAAGCGATAAATTGGGGAAAATTCCAAGTGACACAAAACAAAGTTGATTAAGTTATCTCAAAAAGGCAGACAAAAGCGGAAAATATTTTTTCTCCATTTACTATTTAAAGTATTCAGCTACACAACTTTCCAGAAAGTTAAGCCCGGAAGATCCCGGAAGTTTACTAAAATATTAACAATAAAGTTAAAACTATAATTTTGCACTACTCCAGAAAATTATTTCTGTATAAAATACACATAATTAAAAAATATTATTATTTTATATAAATAGTATAGCTAAAGGTACTACTTACCACCAGGAGTACAATCCATTTTACTTTGAGCACTATAATGTCTACAATATGTACACAAAAACAGCCAATATTTTTTCGCAAAAACACTTACGCGAACAACATTTAACATTCAACTATTGTCACCGTATTCAACGAAGAGCGCCATCTACGGAATTTCTAATTTTAAAAAGCCCAATGATCTATTAAAGCCCCTAGACGCGTAAAAGTGTGAAATGGCAATCTTCCCGAATTGGGGTTCTGGCCAGCTTTTTGAAATTTTGCCCGTCTGTGGGGCATGCAGTCCATGGAAGCAAGGGAAGCAGTGCTTCCCCAAAAAAAATTACAAAACATCTTCTAAAATGTAATTTTTGAAATAGGAAACCATTGATTTAGTTTATATTAAAAATGCTAAAATATTATCTTAATTATCAAGCCCACAATAAATGCGACCTTAACTCCGACCCAGCCACAATAGAATTTCGAATAGAACCTATGCGGGCCGCTAGCTTCTCTGCAGCCAAGTCCTGTATGCTTGACTTCCTGTAAATCGAGCCAGAGGTTATTGAACTTTCCACCGTCTCTTTGCAATTTTTGCATTTCAGTCGCGTGCTTTAAGTGGTGGCGGAAGCTATCATTGGAGTAGGTTCTTTGTTTGAACGGCTATACGTGTGTTGTGTGATACATACGTCGCGTTGTGCATGGTGCGATATGGAAGACAATAATACGAACGTGGATATGCAAATACGGTCAACTTCGGCTATCGGTAATAATGTTGGAGAGTTTAGTAAGAAGAGTGTGTGTGAATGTGTGGTGTGTGTCTTAATAATAAAGGGATTTTCAACACTAAACTTCACTGATAAGCTTCAAATAATTTCGAAAGGAAGAACAAATCCGCCTATGAAAAATTTAACCACAAAAATGAAAAACTGTATTAGACATTTTTATCCGGAAAAACAATACGAACAATTTAAACGGCTAACAGGGTGTGAAAATATAAGTAAATTATTTTATTGGCCATGTTTTATTGCACTTTGCTTATGAATTCAGATAAAACCTTTCGTGAACCGACCATTGAAGGCGCACCATCTGTGCACACTCCAACTAATTTACTCCAATTTACTCAAAAGTACTTTGCACTCCGGCAAAAATATCTTTTCCAGTAGTAGTCCCTTGTAGTGGAGGTAAAGTCAGTAATGCCTTTGTCTCTACATATTCTTCTACACCTCGTATAAAATAGCTTACTGGGCTGTGTCGGATAAAGCGGTACTCTCAACCAAAACAATCGAAAATACTTGAAAACAAGCAAATCTACCAGTCAGTGTTTTTTGATATCACTAGCCATCATATCTATACCGCTTCAGTATGTATAAGGATGGCCAGTATGTGTAAGATCAAATTCATACAATGTTATGCCCCAACGACAAGCCATACGGATGAAGAAATGGAACTTTTCTATGAAGACTTAAGAATGCTACTTAACAAGGAGGTGACAACGCACACTTTTTGTAATGGGAGATTTCAACTCTAAATTAGGAAAAAACAGGAGAAAAATGAGGAATATGTAGGAAACTTCAGCTTTGACAACTGAAACGAAAGGGGAGCTACGCTTCTAGGCTTCATAACTAAACACAGATTATAAGCAATAAATTCTTTCTTTAATAAAAAATAACAAAGAAAATGGACATGGCTGAGCCCAGGTGCAAAAACTAAGAATGAAATAGACTACTTTCTCTCCAGTAACAAAGCTATAGTTGAAGACGTTACCGTTTTGAATTGTTGCAATATTGGCAGTGATCACAGACTGCTACGGGCTCAGATATCCTTCGAAAGTAAATCGGAGAGGTCAAAACTATTTAAACCTAAAAAACAATCAATAGATCTATCGCTATTGGCTAGAAATTCTTTCAGATAAGAAGAAAGACTAAGCGAAGGAATAAGAAAAACTGAAGAAATCCAAGACATGGGAAACTTAGATAACACCAGCAACATACTAGTAACGACAATAACTGAAACAGCAAAATAAATCGCCCCTAGAACAATAACAAAAAAGACAAACTTAGCCCAAAAAAAAAAAAGAAAAATCGGTGAGAAAAGACAGTTATTCAGAGAAGGGTGTTATGAGGAATTTAGAAAACTGGCTAAGGAAACAAGGCAAATGGTAAGACATGATCTGAACAGATTCTACGAACTCGAAACTGAAAAATTACTGGAGAGCAATAGAGGGATGAAAAGAGTAAGAAAGAATAACCATAGGAAACATATAATAGCACCGAAAGACCAACTTGGGAATGAAATAAGAGAATAAGATGAAATACTTTACATAACGGAGAGATTCTATGGGAATTTGTACAGCTCAAAAGTTCAGCAAAATGGAAACCAACGACCTTCAAAACACGTATTAAATGTAGGATCGGAAGATCTCCCAGAAATCATAAAAAGTGAGATTAGTCATGCTCTAGATAATATGAAGAGCAACAAAGCTCTGGGTTGTGACCAAGTATTGATAGAGACGCTTAAATATGGTGAAAGTGTGCTGTTAACAAGGTTGTGCGATTTGTTCAATGAATACATGTACCAAGGAAAAATTCCTAACAACTGGAACAATGCCGTTGTAATACTTTTACACAAAAAAGGTGATAGGACTGACTTAAAAAATTACCGACCGATTTTCCTTTTATCGCAAGTATATAAATTATTCACAAAGATCATCATCAATAGACTCACAAATAAACTAAATCAGTATCAACCCAAGGAAAAAGCTGGCTTTAGAACACAATACGGTATATGTGATCATCTCCTGACAATGAGAATTTTAACAGAAAAAACGATAGAATACAACCTAGATATCTGCATGGCATTTGTTGACTTTCAAAAAGCGTTTGACACCGTTGAGCACTGGGCAATAATGGAGTCACTCTCCAACGCCAGAATAGATAGCCGCTATACCCAAATTCTTAAATATATATACCTGAACGCCACCTCCACAATAGAGCTTAACAACAAAATAACAAATCCAATCAAAATAGAAAGAGGTATAAGACAAGGGGATACTCTATCGCCAAAACTATTCACCCTGGCTTTAGAGGACATATTTAAGGAGTTGCATTGGCAAAATGGGGAATGTCAATAAATGGTAGGAGATTGAACTATGTGAGATATGCAGATGATACTGTTTTGATTTCTGAAAATAAAGAAGAACTTGGTGAAATGCTAGTAGAATTGGAAGAAAAGTCAGCTAAAATCGGACTCCGAATGAACTTGAATAAAACCAAAGTAATGTGTAGAGAAGATCCTCGTATATTCATAAAGAATCAAGTTTTAGAAAATGTACCAAACTATGTCTACCTAGGTCACATAACATCACTGGGAAAAGAAAATCAAACATAGGAGATACAAAGAAGAAAAAAATTAGCATGGCCAGCATTCGGAAAGTTGAAAGACACAATGACGAATAAGAATATTCCAATGTGTCTCCGGTCCCGTTTGTTCGACCAGTGTATACTCCCTGTAATGACTTATGGCTGTCAAACCTGGACAATAACGAAGAAATCAATGGATATGCTCAGAAAGACACAACGAGCTATGGAGAGACAGATGCTAGGGATATCTTTAAGTCAGAGAAGAATAAACGAAGTTATACGAGGGATAACGAAAATAAGGGACGTCCGGAAAGCTATTGCTGAACTCAAATGAGGCTTCGCAGGACATATTGCAAGGTGCCAAGATGAACGATGGAACAAAGTCTTACTGCAATGGCGACCCTATTTAGGAAAAAGATCCAGAGGACGACCACCAATGCGCTAGACGGATGACATCAAGAAAACCGCAGAACTACCTTAGATAAGGGTGGCACAGAACCAAGACAACTGGAAGCGAATGAGGGAGGCCTATGTCTAGAAATGGACCGACACGGGTTAGAGATGTTGATGATGATATCTATATGTCGAACAACAGTTCGTCGCGATAAGCTCACTTTCTCAAACCCTTTCTTCTTTTCTAGGAACAACAGTTCTGCAACACCTACTAGACACTTTTTTCATTAACAAACTCTCTCTCAGAAAGTGACTTTGATATTTTCGCTATTTTGGAACTAACTATAAAACTAGTTTTAACAACACTACCTAAATTTAATCTTTGTGAATGAAACATTTGCTGCTATTTCCCTAAATCGGTAATGAGTTTTTTAATTTTATCCTTTCTTAACTGGCCCGTAAGTAAATTATATTGAGCGAAATGCTTGCTGGAGTAATGCCGCTTCATATCTGTAACCAGACATCTTGATAGATTTTTTCTTCTGAGCTGAATTTGCTTGAATATTTCCCGCGTCTTTTCTTATCAGTTGTTAAGAAGTAATGAGTTGACACGCGCACTGAGTAGCTTATATATTACCCGCAATAAGCAACTAGAATATTCTCGAATCGCGAGTCTCGATCGTACGCGAATATGCGATGCGAGTGGGCAGAGCAAACTGTTATTCATAACGCATCGCTCGGAGCGCTTCATGGTCATCGGGCGGCTTTCCGAATGTATATCTGTTTGTCTCTTTCTATCGATATTAGTCTTTATGATTTGAAGAATACAGTTTTAGGTTGGTTGACAGTAAGTACAAATAAATTATGTGTGCTAAATCTTTAATTTTTTTGCGCGTTATTTGAAATTTCTGAATCTCTCGCGGACTGGATTGGAACTGGTGGAGGGCCGGATCCGGCGAGAGGTCCGCAGATAACCGAGATACGAGGGGGTCCCAAAATGCAATTTTTTTTTCAATTTCTGCCTGTATCTCGAAAACGAAGCGGGCTATGCAAATTTTATTTATACCATCATTCATTTCACAAAAAAGTATCACAAGTAAGATGTACACGCTGTAATTAATGTTATATGAACTCATCTTAATTTACATTTGCTGGCTGAAATTGGATCGTTGCTTCGAGATTATTTTAGCCGAAAATATTCGAATACAACCGTCAAACTGTAGCGGTTAAATGCGCCTAGTCGCTGAAATAATTAAAATTTTAATCTTTAAGGCGTGTTTAATGGAGCACAGAAACCGCGTTTCGTTATAGATTTATGTAATTGAAAGATTAAAACGGATATAGATAGTTTATCAAGTCCTCAGTAGCCGTGATCGTCTAGTGGTTAGGACCCTACGTTGTGGCCGTAGTAACCCAGGTTCGAATCCTGGTCACGGCAAGTGGGACACATTTTTTTAATACATCGCAATAATTCTTTTATGTCTTTTTAAAAGTACCGCCTAGAAGATACTTTGATGAAAATATTGGTATTAAGAGAAATGCCTGTTTTGTGTAAACGGTATTTGGCTTCAAAAAAATAGATGTCATTTACGTCCTTCCCACCAAACAATTTATTTCCTTTGGAAAATAAAAAAATATTTTTCACTAGAAAGTAGTTACATTATTAGAACAACACTAATTATTGAATCTTAAGACTACACACTTACACACAACACAACTAATTTAATTTACTCTATTTTAATTTTACGTGGGATATCTACATATCATCTTCAGGTCTACATATCAGCTTCAGGGTTGTCCAACAAAGTAATTTTTTTATTTTAAAAGATATTGAAAATGGTAGAAATCAAAGGTTTGGGGATTTTAAAGAGGAATAAGGGCAATTTATATAAAAACGAACATCAAATAAAAAAACTGCTGACAAAATTATGGTTATTTTGCTTACTTTAAGTGGAACATCCTGTATATTATTGCATTTTTGGATTCTCCCAATAATTCTAACGGCCGGTTGCAGAAAGCTCCATTAAAATTTAGAATGTTTAAGGAATCTCAAATTTGACAGCGAGTTCCTAGATTTCTGTAAGCAGTTTGTCAAATCCGAAAGTTTGGTTAAATATTCTAAACAGCAATTAAGTTTTGTGCAACCGGCTGTAACACTTTTAATACCATAGTAAGCACCACCATTAATTAAAGTGGCTAAACAGCAATTAAGCTGTAACAGCCGGTTGCACAAAGGATTGAAATTTTTTAGATTTCATTTGAATGCCGTCGTCGTAAGTAAGAAATTGAGGGGCTCCATAAATGAGGCAAATACGATCTTCAACAAATTTTACCAAAGGCTTCGCCATAGCAGATCTGCAAGGAAAAAGTTCGATAAACTTGCTGAAATAGTCTGTCAGCACTAAAATATGAGTATTGTCTTTTTTTGAACGAGGCAATGGCCCAATATAATCAAGGGTGATGGATTGCCAAGGATCCTTGATTCCCCACTAAACCTGCAGGGGGTTTTTGCTCTATTTTATACTGAGCAAAAACTCCACAGGAACGAACATATTTAGTCACATCACACAAAACTTAATTGTTGTTTAAAATATTACAATCTAGGAATTCGATGTCAAATTTGCCATTCATTCCGTTAAACATTCTAAAATTTAATTGAACGTTCTGCAACTGGTCGTAAGAGGCCGATTTTTAATTTGTTTTTAGCCTAAAAACATGTTAATTTAATAACAACGCAGCGGTAACACATCTGAAGAAAACTTATGATAAACAAAACTTAGGTTTCAAAAATGCCTTCTTCAGCGGCTAAGCAGATTTGCATGGGTTCTATAAAGTTTTGGTAAGTTTTCTCTATAGCCCAATAGCAAAAATCCACTACATTCTCTTTTTTCTTTATCATTGGTAAGAACTTTTGGTGATATGAAATTCGATAGGGATGCACTTTGTACGATTCTCTTCACTGATGTGTAAGACATACGGCTTCTCTCCGACAATTGGTACTTTGAATTGGTCCTAACACTGGAACCTGTGGTGGAAGATAGATCAAAATACAAGAGTTCTAACCACACTACACCACAACTTGTTACGTTCTGGACGCGCGTTTCGCTAACCAAGTTAGCATCATCAGGAGATGATATAAACTAAAGTAACTTATCCTAACCGATACTATTTATAGGTAAATGTGATCACACTTGGTTGCACCCGACTGAACCGTTGTCAAGTAAACAATAGAGGGGACTATAGGGAATAGGCCCTCTGTCTTTATTTAGTGCTTTCTTACCACATTTAACTATTTCTATACTCTCAAATGCATCCAATAATCTATTATTAGATACATTTTTAATCAACTTAAGATTATTTATTCCTATTCGGTGATTGCTTTCCAAAGCATGTTGGGCAACGCTTGACTTTTCTGTTCTTCCGTATCTTAAATGTGCCATGTGTTCTTTAAAACGAATGTTTATGGAGCGTTTAGTTTGCCCAACATATTTTAGATCACAGTCATTACAGCTAATTTCATAGATGCCACTCCTCTCCCTCAAGTCGACTTTGTCTTTGGGGTTTCCAAGGAGATTTTTCAAACTATTCTCCGTTTTGTAGGCTACTCTAAAACCTACGTTTTTAAATACTTTTTCTAGACCTCTCGTATATCTGGGATCATATGGGATTACTATGAATTTATTGGAAGCCTCAGGTATTTGAAGAGTAGTGGCATCTTTTAACATTTTCTTATGCTTATGTCTATTTACTAGTTTATGTAAAAAATTATTATTATATCCATTACTTTTAGCTATATTTTTAATCCGATTCATTTCATTGTTAAAACGTTCTTTACTTAGTGGAAAATTGACTAACCTGTGAGTTAAGAAATGGAATGCTGCCATTTTGTGTTGACGACAATGAAATGAGTCGGATGTTATATATCTATCAGTATTAGTAAATTTCCTATAAATATCAAATTCTAATTTGTCGTTATTTCTAATAACTAACGTATCGAGAAGGTAACTGCCCATTGTTCTCCTTTTCGTACGTAAAATTAATGGAAGGATATTTATTGTTTAATGTTTCTAAGAAAGTGTCCAAATTTTCTGTTTTAGTATCAAAAATAGCAAATATATCGTCTACGTATCTATACCACACCCTTGGGAAATACTTGAGTTCTTTTTTGAATTGGGTTTCTAATCTGCCCATAAACAAATTTGCAAGGAACGGAGATAAGCAATTGCCCATCGCAGTTCCCTCTAGTTGTTTATAATATTTATTGTTGTACTGTAAATACTCATCAATAATTTCTTTCTTCAAATTATTGATTTCAAGTAGTTCCTTTAGGTACTCTAAAGCTAGTGGTATGGGTACACTAGGAAACAATGAGCTTACATCAAAAGATATTAAAATTTCACCTTCTTTTAAGTGAACATTCTTAATTTTATCTAAGAATTCTAACGAGTTAGTAACCTCAAAGTTATCATACGAGATATTTAATTTGCCGAATTCTTCTACTAACCATTTTGAAATTTTGATATTTCACTTGAGGGAGAGGAGTGGCATCTATGAAATTAGCTGTAATGACTGTGATCTAAAATATGTTGGGCAAACTAAACGCTCTATAAACATTCGTTTTAAAGAACACATGGCACATTTAAGATACGGAAGAACAGAAAAGTCAAGCGTTGCCCAACATGCTTTGGAAAACAATCACCGAATAGGAATAAATAATCTTAAGTTGATTAAAAATGTATCTAATAATAGATTATTGGATGCATTTGAGAGTATAGAAATAGTTAAATGTGGTAAGCAAGCACTAAATAAAGACAGAGGGCCTATTCCCTATAGTCCCCTCTATTGTTTACTTGACAACGGTGCAGTCGGGTGCAACCAAGTGTGACCACATTTACCTATAAATAGTCTCGGTTAGGATAAGTTACTTTAGTTTATATCGTCTGCTGATGATGCTAACTTGGTTAGCGAAACGCGCGTCCAGAACGTAACAAGTTGTGGTATAGTGTGGTTAGAACTCTTGTATTTTGAACTTTGAATTGGGTTTTCATAAACAGAAATTTCGTAATTAGTTGCTATAAATGAACAGAAACGTCGCACGTTATTCAAAAGGCGAAATGATGGATATGTTAAATACATTGGCGAGGAATGGTTATCAGTTAAGACTATATAAATGACAGTATCTGGACACGTATCCCGATGGACGACAACCAAGTTTAAGAATGCTATATAAAATAAAGTAAGGTTAGTTTCACAGGCGACGCAAAACGCAAACGTTTTCAATCTATAACTCGGGCTAAGAACCAGCGTAAACACTTAGCTCAAACGGACGACGCAAAATGCAAACTTGGGTGCAACGGTTTAGAGGTACAGGCTCTCTGGAGAGAATCAAGCGACCTGACAATCGATCAGCCGTACTACTGAACGTCTTAGCTTCTAGGGAAATTTTAAGTGATAATAATCATAAAATATCTATTCGTAAAATAGCCAGCACATTGATGATGTCGAAAAGCAAAGTAGAGCGACTTTTAAAGATAATTAAATTTTAGGCATACAAACTTTAAACATTTCAACGAATTATACCCCACGTTTACGAACAAAGATACTACACATGTGAAACAATTCTAGATCTAACGAGACAATTTCATAATGTGCAAATGATAATGTCAGACGAAGCAACATTTCATTTAAACGGGAAAGTTAATAAACATAATTACCGCATATGAGGAGAGGAAAATCCGCGAGAATTTGTCGAATTTGAAAGGGATTCGCCAAAAGTAAACGACTGGTGTTCGGTGTCGTCCACCAAGGTGTACAATCCTTTTTTCTTTATGTAAAATACCGTCTTTGGAGCTAGCTACACCGATATTTTCTTTTATCCGCAACTTTAAGAAGGAATAATTAATGACATATATTTCCAACAAGATGGCGCCACAGCGCAATATTCAAACATTGCGAGAAATTCATTGGATCGGGTTTTTCCAAACAGGTGGATAGGCAGGGGAGGTCCTATACCGTGGGCTCCATATTCCCCAGATCTGACGATCCCAGACTTTTTTCTGTGGGGTTATGTGAAGGAAGCGTGCTACAATCCTCTACCACGAAATTTGGAAAAACCTAAAATGAACATAAGAAATGTTATAGCATTAATTCCACAGGAAATGTTTCAAAAGTCATATAGACATTTTCTCTATAGATTGACTAAGTGTGTGGAAGTTAATGGAGATCACACACACCAATTATTATAGTTTTTATTGATCTTCACGAAAATAAAACTTTTTAACTTTTGTTATTTTACTAAATTGTATTTGTAGCAATAAAGAAATTTGAAATTAGGTTCAAAGCAAAAATTTACAAACTTAATTTTAAAATCTAAGAACTTAAAATAAATATCTCCAAACTATGTATTTTTGAAAAGAAGAAGTGTTAGGCTATCCAAGACCATAAAAATATATAGGGTGTCCCATTTAAAATAAAAAGTAATTTAGTCCCAAAAAATAGGTATTTCTCCGCGATATTAGGATAAATGGGAAAATTTGGCAACATTCACAAGATAAAACTCGGAGCAAATTTAAGCCATTCGGTGAAAACCGCAGTTCGATATCATTTTTCGTTTTCGAGCTGTTAAGTCGCGAAATGTGTTACTTTTCCGTAGGACACCCTGTAGATAGGCAAAAATCTCTGAAACAATAACATACTAATATTTTAGGATATTCTAAAGTTTTATTCACCCCCTTTTGTTCCTACCAATTTCTGAATTGAAATGTCAAATAAAGTACAACCTATTTTTGTATTTAAATGAAAAAAATTAACATGTAAAACTTTAGATTTGGTTTTGGATGCACAAGATTCGTTATTTAATTAATTATGCTTATTTAAGTCAGAATTAACGAATCTGTATCCCTAAAATATCTGAAAAAATTGTTTGTTCGCCGGAAGCATTTAAAAATATGTGTGTATACCCAGAAATCCATAATAAAAATGTTTTGTCATTTCATGCTCCTTTTAAATTTTTCGTCTAAATTGATTACGCCTAAAATCAGTTCGGTTAACTCGAGAGCTAATAGACACACCGAGATTTTCTTTGATAAAAATTGGTTTTTACACGTTGTGAGAAACTTAAGACATTTAAGACGATATTGGTAAATAAAAACAATATTTTTGCAGATGCAGAAGCAATATTGCTTACATATAGTCAAAAGCAGTGTTATCGTGCGGGTCATACGATTTATCAACGACAAACTTTTTAAGTTTGTTTTTCTTTTATTACGTGTAATCATATCCTCCGCATAAAATCCGGAAGATGAATTAGATAGACCTATGATATTTTCATATGAAAAAAGAGGATAAACATATAAATACCAGCAGTTGCAAAAATCTTTGAGCGATGTCACTTCAAAGTCAGATTGACATGTCAGTTGACAAAATGAATAATAGAAAACAATTTTCGGGTTTTTTGCATCCACAAGCGAAAAAAATGGTATTAAATCTAATAAAATAACACGAAAATGAAAATGCACTAGTCAATATCCAAGAGACAGTATCAAAAGCTCTGGGAATCGGTATAACGACTGTGCGGAAAATTGTGCATGAAAAAAATATGTACACGAAAAAAGCCAAAGACAGAAGACTTAAGTGACAATGTAAAAATGGATGTTCGTAATGCAATTCACGATTTATACACATCAAAAACTAATATAACCCTTTAAGTTTTAAAAAAATCGAGGTATATTGGAAATTGGACTAAAATCGTCAAAAAAAATAAAAATGTTGGGTTTTCGATATAAAAAAGACTGGAATCGAAGATTTTTATGCGAGTTGCCACATACATATAGCAAGTCATTGTATCTAGTTTTCAAGGAAATTCATGGAAAATGTTAATTCAAAATTTAGAAAAGTGTTATTTTTAGATGAGACTTGGATATTTTCTAATGGAAGTGGTTCGAAATCTTGACAGGACGAGTCTGTAAAAAGTGTCAAGAGAAAAAAGGGATGTGGGACGGGAAAACGGATCATCATTTTGCATGCAGATTTAACATACGGAGAAATTAATATGGGATTGGTGGAATCGAGAACGGGTTCTAGATGTCGAAATAGCACCAATGATCATTGCGCCATTAGGACGACTCAGAAGATGAGGACTTTTTAAGTGATGATGATATTTTTTAGTCTATAATATTAAACAGTTTCTGAAGGATTATATTAGTCTTTGACGTGTATAAATCATAAATTTCATTATGAATATCCATTTCTGCATTGTAACTTAAGTCTTTTGCCTTTGGATTTTTTCGTGTATAATTCTTAATCTTCTTCGGAAGTAAATTATACTTTTTTTTGTCATGCACAAGTTTCTGTACATTCCTTATATCGATTCTCAGAGCTTTTGCCACTGGCTCCTGGATATTAGCCAGTGAATTTTAATTTAAAAATTTTTTTATTAGATTTGACACCATTTTTTTGCTTACTTTTTTAGTACATTTGTAATTTTGTAGGCAATAAATAAATAATTATAGAATACTTGTTACAATTTTAAAGCGTGTTTAAAATAAGTAGATTTTTTTATTAATTACAAAATTTGATATATAAAAATCGGTAAAACCGCTTTACCAGAAACTCGGGGTTAACGGAAAATACAGGTTATATATATATATATATATATATATATATATATATATATATATATATATATATATATATAGCCTGTATTTTTCACATGCATGGCCCTTAATTTTAGACTGAAATTTGAAGAAATCGGATAAGTAGTTTTTTAGCTATACCGCGAACATACAGACTGACGGACAGACATACCTACAGACAGACGGAATTGAGAAAACATGTTTTCCTGCATCTAGGGACCCTTAAATGTAAAGATCTGAGAAAATCTCAAGATGGAAGTAATAACTAATTATCTTGTGTTTTTAACAAAAGTGTATAATATTTTTGCAAAATAAAATTCTTTTGTTATCACAATACAAAAAAAACAAGTTTTCTTTGCACAGGGGTGGCCCGCATTTAAATAAGTGACACTGTATAAGTGGTTAGATTTTTAGGTCAAGCGGGGCTCATAATTTTTGGTGATTGATAAAAAAATCTCACTTTCATTAAGTGGCTGTATAAACAGAACATATCCTGCTTGTTCCACTGATTCGAACGGCCTTCCAACTTTATTAAGGCGCTTGCCATTTTGTGTATTTTTGTTTTTGCCAACCAAAAAATTTTAACCAAATACATATTTAGCGAATTTTCTTATTTAGTCGCTCGGCATTTAATATATAAAATAATATTAAGTGGCTATCTTAATAATATTGCGTAATTTAATAAAAAAACTATTTTCTTTCTCCCTGTATATTTGTAAATAGCCCATCAAGATTTAATAGTTCGATAAAGGAAACACACAACATTTTGGTATTCACTGTGTAGTCTGTTGATCTGTGTTGTTGATAAAATGTTTGTACAATATTCCGTTTTCACGTAATTTTTCACCCAATGATCAAACAGTATTTTTTACTTTATTGTGTGCATATATTTTCCTAAATATATCCGTAGGCGCCAGTGATCGCGGGACGCGAGAATAATGTGACATAAATGGGGATTTGCCAAGGAGTGGACCTACTAGTTTATTTCTACTATGATACTGAGTAAATTCCAATGTCCATAGCAAAGGAAAATAAACCACAGTCGTACGGTTGTTGTTGCACCCTGGTGCTCTCTCGCTTTAACTATGACCGAATATGTTAAAAATTACAGTCATCGGCAGATTTCAGTGTAAGTATAGATAAAAAATTAAGTTTTGGTTATTAAAACTGCGACTGTAGATAAAGTTATGTGTGTTTTTCGAGAGCAAAGTAACATTTCCGTTTTCGAAAAATCATCAAGGAGGACAACGTTCTTTCTCAAGAGGTAATCCATTACTTTGCCCTCCAAATACACAAATAACTATTAGCTTAGACCGTTTCATTGCACTGCCTTAAAAGCGTATTTCGTAAATGAAGCTCCTCCAAATGCATTTATATAAACATATATCTGAAATGGGCATGTCATTAGATAACGCTTTATATACTGCTCAGGTCAGCGCAAAAAATTATGCGGGACAACATTACGTACAAAATATGTACAAATTAGTTATCACCCGTATAAAAAAATTGTTCATAATTAGCTTTTTTATTTTAATTTCTGCTCGGAACATTTCCTTGTTCGATAATTTAATATTTTATGAAATACATGGGGATTTTATGTACGGTGAAAGCTGCTAAAAAGCAATAACTATAATATACTTCAGACTTCAGTCTTACGTATATATTTTATTATACCTACGAAATTTGAGGCAAATTTTAATGTATTTCTTGATTAACATATAAAAGATACACCCACTAGTTGAATTTTTCAAAGTTTCGTTTTATTGTTGTTCGTCCGAATCTGATATACAGGGTTGGACCCTGAAACGTAAAGATCTGAAAAAATCGGTAAATTTCCTTTAACCGGAACTTCCCTGGTTATGAATATTTCCTTTTATTAGGAATACTGAAGAGTGGCCTAATTTAGTTGAGTACCTACATAGTCATTTACATCATATATACTGTCAACATTCTTATTCGTTAATTTGCCACATTTGACACCTATGCCCCACTTGATTTTTTGGACATAATTTAAATTAAATTCAATAAGTAGTTTTTATATTAACACACACCTTTATTTTGTTACGTCATATTCATCTCGTACCAGTTTATCCCTATATCACATTTAATTTTTCTGTAAAATTTAAAGTCAATTCAATAATGTTTTTCTTACGTTGATTTTTTAAAAAATTTATTTGGACGCCATTTTGTTCCGCTATATTGAATTCATACCACAACCTTACGAGTTTATCTCTATATCACACTTAATGCTTGCATAAAATATGAAATTAATCTCATAAGTCGTGGTTTCAGGCTGATTTTTTAAATAACTTTAAAAGCCGCCATTTTGTTTTGCTATCTTATATTCATACCAAAATGTTACCAGTTCATTCCTCTATAACACTTGATTTTTGTGCAAAATATGAAGTAAATTATATAATTAGTTTTTCGGTAATAATTTTTTAACTATTAGCTAGGCTAACTATTGGAATTTTACCAAAATATTACCAGGTCATCCCCATATGACTCTTAATTTTTGCTCAAAATTTGAAGTCAATCGCCTAAGTAATTTTTAAACTATGCCATGAACTGTCAGACAGACAGAAAAATCCAGGGGTTTTTCGAGGGCTTATAAATTTTGTTAAGGAGTTGGGCCAAGATAGACTATCCGCTTTAGCAATGTTAAGTATGGAGAAATCGTTTATAAAAGGAATGTGCGTGCAATTTTAACGAACGTGTCATTCAGCATTTTTCCAATTCTAAAGAACGAAGAGTAGACCTGAACTTCGAGAGAATTTAAAACTCAAATTAAAAATAAGATATTTATTTGTATTTTAAGTATGCTTATTTTTAAATTTGTTATTGACCTCTCAATATAATTCACCACGAGTTGCCACATTATAATTGAAGACCATAATGCAAAAAGGTGTTAACCAATGACGTCAAAAAGAAATAGACCCCGCATTTCATTCATTAAAATGAAATAAATAGAATCTAACATCAATTTGTTGTTGTGTATGAGGCTTACCAGTGGCGTAGCTATTTTTGAGATAATGTATTATTTGATATATTTTTTTGAGCCCAAATATTAGTATGGTGGATACGACAGTTTTTTTGTTCTAAGATGAACAGGAACGACTTCACATTGCAAAAGTGAGAGTTTTAATAATAACTTGAAAATAGTTAATTTAGATATTATGTCGTGGAAAAGTCTGCACTAAATGGGAAACTTTTTTATTATCAATTTCTCGAAAAACTTTCTTCTTGATAAAACTTGTGTGTTTATCGAAAAAATAGTTTTCACAATATTCAACTTTAAGTCAGATATACAGGGCATTCAAAAAATACGAAAAAGTGTATTTCAAAAATTAAAATTTTTGTGACTGCCGCGGCCGTAAAATATCGTAAATAAAGGTTTAGTATTAGTTATGTCATATTAGTAATAGCTAAGGAAAGATTTAAATAGAAAAATGTGTTTTTGCTGTTTGACCTTAAATATCTCCATAACTATAATATAAAAAATTGTACTCAGCTTATATTTACGATGTTTTATGGCCCTTAAAACTACCGTCAGAAATTTTTTTTTTTGAAATTGTTAGTGAAATCCACTTTTTTGAACATCCTGATCTAAAGTTTATTACTATCAAAAATATTTTTTTGAACCACCAACTTTTATCAAAAAATCAGTAATAAAAAAAGTTAATAAATGCCTTAAAATGCAAGATGTTTAAAAACAAAATCATCGAATCGAAACTTTTTGGTGCTTTTGAAGCACCCTGTATAATATTTTACACTATATTTGAAACTTAATTTTTTTGTATAAAAATTCAAATAACAAGGTTGAAAGTGGTGCTGCACTTTATAAATTTTCACCCGGACACGTGGTTTATAAAAATAAAACAAAGTTTAAAAGTTTGCTATAATTTATTTATAAACGGTTTGATATAATAACAAACAACTATTATTGTCGACACAAAAAAAAGTAACAGCATATTAATTTAATATTTTATTATTTATATAATAATTAAACTCGTCTATTACATATTTAATGATTCAGTGACAATTTTCAAAATCGGAAATTTTATATAGCTTTATATATATATATAGTTTTAGAATTTCGAGAAAGTACTAAAAAGAAAGATGAATACATTTATTATTAAAGAAATCCAGATTTTTAATGTAGCAATATGGTTCCAGACCCTCTATGGAAGATAACACCACATTAACCTCGATATTAACAAAGTGACTAAGCTTTTATTTATTAAAATACTATTAAATATATAAAACCTAAAAATATTAAGCAAAAGTCGCCAACGTCCTATTTGCTCAAGATATACCTATAATTTTTTACATTTTCATAATTGCTCTACCTGCAATGTTTTAATAGATATTGGCAAATAACTAGTTTTTTGCAACTTTTTTTCATATGTTGTTGCACTTGCAGGGGGACTAGCAACAAGTGAAAAAAAAAGCATTCTTCTTAATAATTTTTTTGTCATTGAATTGGTTTTGACAGGGTTGGATCCTCCTAGAACTGAAATCCTGGCTATGTGCCTGCAAAAGATGTAACGGTTAATATAGGAATATTTATTATTAGCAATAAGCTTAGTCATTAAAGAACAAGCATTTCCATGACAAAATACAACCAATAACAGGGTGAGTTCTTATTACTATTGTTACTAAAGATGAAGATAAAACTAAATTTTGTTACATGGACCCACTTTGTGTTTTGATCTCTATACCAAGAGTATAATGCTTATTTAATACCTTTCTTTATCAGCTTATCACCGACTTCATAGGAAATATGTAATAAAATATAATTTATCACTTTTTAATACAACCTATTTTTTGAAATCGGGTTCGTTTTTCAAAGCATTTTGATTTCACCCTTTTTCCAACACATTTTAGTTCTATTTACGCGAAGTTAGGTAAAAATTTGGGTCCACTACTTTTAGTAACTTAGTAATATTATATAAAAATGCACCACCTTTACATGTATTGGATCTATTCATATTTACAGAAAATCAGCAATCCATATTTACAGAAAATCAGCAATAAACGTGGCCCAATATTAATATGAATACAAAATTGAACTTCGTGTCCCTAAAAACCACAAAAACCATATTATGAAAAACAATATCTTTACAGTATTTATCCCTCAATTTACCCCCTTTTTTCCCCACCATCCACCTTCCTCGCTATACATTTCACTTATTGACAATATAAATATTTTGTGCCAAGATGTTTATATTTTTAACATTCATTATAATATATTTTATTATTATTTATATTACCGAAATCACCTGATAAAAACAGACTCTCTCAGTTGGGATAATGTACCTCAGGATGGTATTTATTTACTTTTTTGATTACTTATTTTTTAAAACCAAATTTTTAGGCAATAAAATAAAGCATTTCAAATTCATTAAAGAAAATCTATATTAAATGAAAAATTGAAAAGTAACGCTATTTTAATTTTTTTGTATATGCTTGCTATATGAGAACGACACTGCCCTAAATATTCCTTGAAAATTTCATCCAAAATGCAAACCATCTTGGAGTAATTAATGACAACATAAAATAGTGGGTCTTACAGCTTACTCAATTAAAATTTAGTACCTACGCTTTAACAAATAGTATATTTATGTTGTTTATTAACCTCTCAAAAAAGGTGGTTTGATAAATTTTAGAGGAATATTTGAGACTTTTCACAAATACATAAATTAGCAAAACGCTGTACTCCGTTTATCACCAGTGTCTTCGACTTTATAGATAAGATAAGTTATAAAAAATTAATTTAAGCCCAACGGAAATATGCAATACAAAAACAATACTTCATTTGTAAATATAAGAACGCTATTAGACGGTGATTTTACCCTTCAACTACAGCACTGGTATGACATAACCTTACTTACCTTCGAAAACAAACTTCTGGGTTTAAATCGTTTCTTTCTCTGCAAATAAAGTAAGCGCACCATTTTCTTAAAGTTTTTTAAACAGATTCTTGAAAATAGCCACACAAAACACTTGGATTTCTGAAAAACACGTATTTCACCAATTAGAACAATTACAACGTCGAGCATCAAATAGGTCGAAATCATGAATGACTACGACCGTCTTCGGCGTCTTCCGAATGATCCCGAAAGAAATCTGTAGTATACTCGAAAAAGGTAGAATTCCGACGTTGCCGATTTTTCTGGGCTTTATTTCTTGAAATAAGGAACAATAATTACAGAAGATTTAAATTACATTTAAAACAGATTCGGTTTGAGTTATTTATAATAAGCTATTTAATTATCAGTTTTAAAATATTCTATATGGAAATTTATACCGGAAATTTCTGGAATTCCTTGCTTATTTAGGTAATAGTATAAAGGATGATATCCGTTATAATCTCGCCACAGTAACGGTTTGGCAAACCAGGGTTAATGTTGGATTCCTCCAAAATGTAAACAACTGGGTCTATGTTATTTCCATGTCGTTGGTGTTAACTCACTTTTTTCATTTTTTTATTGCAAATAGGTGTAAACTCGGTTCTTTGTCGATTAGTAAATCTTCTGGGTCATAGATAGCGCTCAATTCGCCTAGACAACCTGTTAACTCATATACTTTAGGCAAAGAGGTGTTAACTCTTGAGTTGACACCTTTTTGCATTAGTGTTCATATTTTGTTTACATCTAAACACATGTGTCGGCTAGTGCAGTTTTTGTTTTATTATTTATTATTATTTCTGTTCCTGGCGATATTTTAAGTGTTTTAAAGGTAAGAAACTATTTCATATTGTAGTTAATGTATTAAGAGAACCCTTTATTTTCGGTGTAGCTATATTCTAGAAAAGATATTAAATAATTTCTTTGAAACCTAACCTAAAAAAATTACAAACATGTGATAATATAGTGTGGATATGCAATCTGAAGTTTGGTCGTTAAATGAACTCTTATATTCGCGAATAATTACATTTAAAGTTCTTTGGGATTGGCTTTAATAATATTGTTTTAGATCCGAGATAGAACAAAGAAAATATTTGCTCAACTTGACCAACTAGTCAATGAATTCGAAGATTCAGGATCTGAATATTCTCCGACAGAAGATGGCACGCACATTATTATTTTTGTTATTGGCTTGGTTTTGGGGTTTCAAATAATATTTTTATGTTATTTTTAATTTCAGGCGTTGAGAGTACTGATGATAATGAAGAAATACAATCTAAGCAAAAAGGCAAGATTCCCAAAATATCAAAAAGTCGTTTGGCACAAGAAATTCCAACAACTAGCTGTATCCAAACTATATTCCCTCCAAGAAATTTAACAGAAAATATGAGTAACTCATCAGGCAAGTGCGGCTTTATAATATTTATTTTTCTTTTTTATATCTGGATAATAATTAGGTTTGGCAACTTCCAAGCAAATTTTAGTAACGTAAATAATTCATAAAAATTTCTTGTGCTGCTTTTTAGATTCAGATGATGAGCCACTTAATATTAAAAAAACTAAACTCGAGATGATTCCAACTAACGAGCCAGTTCCAGGAACTAGCGGTATCCAGACTATATTCCCTTCAAGAAATTTAACAGGAAATATGGGTAGCTCATCAGGCAAGTGCTGCTTTATAATATTTTTTTACGTACTTCCCTTTATTAAAAAACTACAAAAATTTTTATTAAATTAGAGCAAATTTTCATAACGCAAAATTATTAATAAAAGTTTCTTGTATGGCTTTTTAGATTCAGATGATGAGCCACTTAATAATAAAAGAGCTAAACTTCAGCAGATTCCAACTAATAAGCCAGTTCCAGAAACTAGCGGTATCCAGGCTATTTTCCCTCCAAGACTTACAGAGGCAAATAGTGATAACTCAATAAGTAAGTACAGTTTTATGCTTTTTTTCACTTAGAGGGAATGAAGTATTTTAATTGTGAAAAAATTACCCTCCGAGATTTTTACAGATCTTTGCGTTTTAAGGTCCCCGGACCCAAAAAAACATGTTTTCCCATTTCCGTCAGTCCGGCAGATGTACGCGGCAAAGATACAAAAAAAGCTACGTATCCGATTGACTTCAAATTTTGGTCAAAAATCAAGGGTCATATGGGGATGGCATAGAAACATTTTTGCAAAACTCAAATGAGGCGAACCAAATGACGGCCTCACCAAATGTAAAAAAAAATAATTTTTAAGAAACCACTTATCGGATAGACTTTTAAATTTACCCAAAATTAAAGTATAGTGGGAATGGGAATAATCTAGTACAATTCTTAAATAAAGCCGTTATGGCGGAACAAAATGGCGGCCTAATCAAATATTTAAAAATTTAGTACCAAAAGACTATTTATCCAATTGACTTGAAATGTTTAACAGAAATGAAGTGGAAAACGAGTATATGGTGGTAAAATTTTCGTGTGTATCCAAAATGTCAAAACAATATGGCG
Organism: Kuschelorhynchus macadamiae; assembly: GCA_030620095.1. Lineage (NCBI taxonomy): Eukaryota > Metazoa > Arthropoda > Insecta > Coleoptera > Curculionidae > Kuschelorhynchus > Kuschelorhynchus macadamiae. The sequence continues at coordinate 1,396,301 of JAUTXW010001615.1, forward strand.
GCCTAAGAAAATATTTAGATCTTCTATAAAACTTCATTTCCTGGAATAAAACTTTTTATGGAGGAAAATAAGGACATAATAATAATTATTTATTTCTTGTAGACTATATAAGTACGGCTATGAAAAATATAATAATTCTAATAACAACAAAAAAAAACATTATTAAAATGTTAAAAAAAAAATAAATTATAGTTTATAGGATTTGTATAAAGTTATTACGGACTAATATGTACATGCATATATAAACTCAGTTATACGTACGTAGTGAAATTATTCTGTACGAGGGAAGCTCTGGGTAAAAGTGAATTTACTGATTTTTTAGATTTGAATACTTTTGACATCTTAGAACCGAATATAATCCCAGTTACCTATAACAGTTTTTTTGTGCGCCTTTTAGGTGATTCAGATGATGAGCCACTTCAGATTAAAAAATGCAGACTTCAGCAAACCATCGAGCCAAGTAAAATATTGGAATGTGAAAACCAAGATTCTACGATTGAAGATGTTGCAGTTGCGTATGATAGCGAGGAGAAGGAGAAGAACAAGTCCAGAAAAAGAAAGTATTTTCCTAAAAGCTAGAAACGTAACAAAATGAAGCATGAGAAAAACAGTGGCAAGTCATACATAACATACAAAGGGGTACAGGTTCCAGCAAAACTTCCTTGTACAGAAAATCGTCTTTGCAGGGAAAAGTGCCGTTTATAATGCGATGGAAAGTTTTGCAATGAAAGTAGAATACGTTTGTGCGAAGAATATTATTTGTGAGAAGCAAATGAAAAAAATTCTTACCTTTTTGGAATTTTAGAGCCGTTTGCTGTCAAGCAGCAATCTGGTGTTCAAAAACTTCGTCAAAAATCTTTTAGGTATTTTTTTACGGTAGGAGGTGAACGCCGACAAGTGTATAAGGAAGCTGTGATATCAGTGCTAAGCATTGGGCGTAAGAAGATCGATTTAATCCGAAATCAAATATCTATCGGAAGATCAACTCCCAAGCAAGATGAGAGGGGGCGCCATCATAATAGACCTAATCAGACTTCTGAAGAAAAGCTAAATTTTGTAGCCAAGCATATTAAATCTTTTCCCTCTGAGATGTCCCATTATTCTAGAAATGAAAATCCAAGTCGATTGTACCTTTCACCCTGGTTATTCATAAGAAAGATGTACGTGTTGTATAAAGAAAAGTGTGGGGACCAAAACGCTGTTCCTGTTTCTTTTGCCATATACAGTAATATTTTTGCAAATGATTTTAATTTTGGCTTTGGGTCTCCCAAAACCGATTCTTGCAAAGTATGCGATGTGAAAGTCAATGGTGCCAAATTTAAGAAAGCTTTTGAACAACAAAAAATGGATCGCTAAACTGCAAAAAATATTGAAAATAACCTATACCTTACTTTCGATTTACAGAAAACACTTCCTTTGCCAAAAATTTCCACTGGTAAAGCTTTTTACTTGCGACAGGTATGGCTTTATATTCTAGGAGTTCATTCAGTTTCAATACATCAGCAGAATGGCAAAGGGTATTTTCATATTTGGACTGAAGATCAAGGATCTCGTAGGCCTGAAGAAGTAGGTAGTTCAATATTGGCATTTCTCGAAAATATAAAGGAAGAAAATAAAAGTTTTGATCACCTAATAGCATGGAGTGACTCGGCGGGAGGTCAAAACAAAAACTTTTACATTGTATGCTTATGGCATTATTTAATAAAATGTGGCACATTTAAGAGAATTGATCACAAATTTCCTAAGGTAGGACGTACTTTTATGGGCTCAGATAGAGATTTTGCTACTGTAGAAAATGCGATCAGAAAACATCAGAATATTTATACTATTGATCAATACCTGTCAATCACCACAGAAGCTAGAAGAACGACGCTCTTCAACATAACAAGAATGGCAGATACATTTATTGACATTAAAGAATTGCCACGAAAACTAGGAGTTATAAATCGAACAAAAGTGAAAAGAATGAAAAAGTATTATTTAGGGATGTTCGCTGTACTCGGGTTGAAGACTTTGGGATAACCAAATATAGATATTCATTTGCTGAGACCGAGGATTGGACTATTGTAGACATAAGGAAAACCAGGTAGAATAATAAGTCTCAAGCGGGAACTGATAATTTGTTAGTTAACATTGACAAATCCAAAGCTATCGCAGCAAAAAAATATGAACAGATTCCTTTCATCCAAGAAAACCTCAGAGGTTTCTATTATAATTTGAAAAGAGAAGAAAATTAAAAATAAGTGTTCATGTATTTTTTTTTTGTTAAAATGGGTCAATAAATAAAAAAAAAATTTGCTGAATAAAAAGTTTTTGCAAATATAACACTCTTTTCATTTACAGATAAATATGGCTCTTCATGAATAATAGTTCTGAGAAAGGTGTTATCTCAATTTTTTCATATTTTTTTGTAATTTCTGACATTACAGATATATTTCTTTAAAGTTGATATACTACAAGATTTTTCAATGTGTCTTTATATATTATGCCATCTAACACTATTAAAAAATAGATCATACAAAAAGTTGCAGGCTTTAAACTTTAACTCAAATTATTTCAAAACTAAGAAAAACGTGTTAAGACCTTTTTGCATTATGGTCTTCAATTATTGATCACAAATAGTATGAATCTTATTTCAAGTACTTCCTACTTTCTACTTCCGTGTAATGAATTTATATGGACTTTGTGCGCTAAATTTTTTATCATGCAATTATATACCTATACTCAAAAAATGCTTTATGTCCTATTTATTATTTATATTATACTTTCTAATACTGAAAACATAAAAATTCATAAATTATACTTTTAATTAAATTAATAAATATTTACTGGAACACTTGCACCCTTATATACCTCCTGATATTGATTTTTGGTCGAATCTGCACAAATGACAAGATTCGTCCTTCACGTTGACTGTACCATTTTGAAACGCTCAGAGACATCCAAGTTAAGACGAGCATACAAGCTCAAAAATTTGTCTGATATATCTACCTCTATTCATCTCGCAGAATTTACTGTATCTTCGTCTTTGTCTCTCATCTTGGGAAGCTATCATAGACGTAGCTGTAATAGCTCTCAGCACTATTCCCAAACTGTATCTTTTTTTCTTTAAAGTTCATTTTCCGTCTTGCTTACTTTTGTTTGTCCCTAATCTGCGATTTCGCGATAAATAATATTCAAAATTACGCGTTTATTTCATTGAATTAAGTGTAGAACATTTTAGAATGCAGAAAAGAAAAGAAAAGCGTTTTGAATTTCACGAGCAACGTCAATATAGCGCCTTCTGCTTGCACTTTCTCTGGAAATAGAGTGACAACACGAAGTAGCTATCTCTCTCTTAGATGCTTTATTTACATTGGTTTGAGCTTCTCAACTGTATTATCTCTGGCATGCTGATCTAATCTTAATTTCCACTCTTGGATCAAGATATACCGATTTTCAGTCAAATCAGACCACCACTTAATATGTATATTTATATTTAATACACATTAAGTAGAAAATAAGGCTCACCCAACTTTTTCTTTCATAGAATGAGAAGAATGTAAATTTTCTATTTTACTTATATTAAAAAATTGTAAAATTCTATAGGACTTTTTGTTCAAAAGACCCGAATTTAAAGGGAAAAGTTTTCGACTTATTTTCATAAATATTTCAGAGAAAAGTTTGCGAACCTTTTCGTAGAATCGTAGGTGGGAAATTCGCCATCACTACCAGTGGCGGCTCGTGGATTTAAGAAAGGGTGAAACGTAGCATAGGTAGGTGCACAGCCCCGTAGGTAAAAATAGCGCCGCAGGGGAAAAATTTTCGGTTCGCCACGCCCAAAATAGCTATTTTTTACATTTTTATTATGTTAATTATTCATAGCTTCGGAGCGTTTTTTAATACTTAGGGGAAATAATATGAATTTATCAGATTTTAAATATATTTTTTTGTTCTTAGAAAACAGTTATATACCACGATACACGACACGATGCAAAACTGCTTCCGCCTCCGATGATCCGAATGCACTAATTTACATTATTTCTATAATAAGCGAACAAGCGCCTGCAGCGTGCAGCAACAGTTTTATGCCACTCCCATCTCTATTTGACTTACGGATATTCACCATTGCATTGCCATAACAAATTCCGTAAAAAAATCTAAGCGCGAAAGACGGCATGCGGGGTAGTCTGAAGTGGAATTTGTTAACTGCTGATTGTGATTCTTCAACGGGTCGCTCTTATGAAAAGATGTTCAGCGCGCTACGTTTTTAAGTCATTATTATTTTTTGAATATATAATGCTCTAGTTTTGATAGAAAATACTATAAATAAATAAATAAATGAATAAATAGTCGACTTTATATTACAGAAATGCATATTTACATAGACAGTGTAATATTATTCAAAAAAAAAGTGGCACCACAATGAGGCGAAGTCTAGCACAAGTCGGCTACTCTACTTAACCTCTGAAAGTAATGCAGAAAATGTATCAGTATTGCCAGGTCAAAAATTTTAATTTCTCTAGCAAAATCTCAAAAAATTCCCTAGAATTTCCCTAGATCCTTCAGTTCCGAAATTCCCTAGAATTTCTCTAAAAAAACGGGATTTTCCCTAAAATTTCACAAAAAAGAATTTTGTTGTTTGCTTTATAATTTTTATATAATATTTATGAAATAATTTTGTTGGGACTTTGAATAAAACAGGGAATGATCTAACAAAGACAATGCAGTCTGTATGTTATGTTATGTATTATATTCTTCAATCAAACTAAAATACAGAGTATAATAAAAGATATAGATACAAAAATCTAAATCATAAAATATAAGTATAAACATTTAAATTATGGTTTAAAAATGTGAGAAAACTAAAGCCCAATATTATAGAGCACGCAAGAACAGAATTAATTATTGTAAATATTTTCATTTAGTTTTGCAACTAAATCCTGATCTATTTGAAAGTCAAAGCAATTACTACTTTTTGTTAATTTTTTTGTGTACATGATGCCACTTAGGGTTTTTGTTGATAGCCGATTTCTAATTTTTGTTTTATTTAAATTGATTTGCGAAAATATCCTTTCCACCGTTGCACTGGAATGTGGTAAACAAAACAGTTGGAACACAAAATCGCAAATATTTGGATATAGGAATGAGTCGTCACCTGCTTTTAATTTGCTCATTTTTACCCAAAATTCTGAAATATTTCTATCTTGAAATTCACTAAAATCAATGTTTTGTATTTCACGCCACTCTCGATCTACGTCGTTAAGTTTTTCTTGTTTTACCAAATTAGGAAATAGTATGGCCAAAGGTGCAATAGAATTGTGTTTCTTTTGTACAACTGAAGTAGGATCAAGTAAATTTATTTGTTTTAAAATTTTCTGCGACGAATCTTTAAAATTAAACCGTTTGCTAATTTGTAGACAGCCTTCGATAAAAAATTCTAAACATCGTTTCCGAAAGTCTAATGATTCGTCATTATTTAGGTTGTGCATGTTGTTTTGAATTTTCCCCTCCACTATTGCCCCTAGATAAATATTTTCAATTTGTAAGATGTTACGTGGATTTTGAAATTCAATATTGTCAATAGCGGTTGAATCAATATAGTCCTCTTTCATATAACAACGCAACATGGTTTTCAAAATATTTATCACTCGTGCGTGAAGAATATGTATTTTTACATTTTCCGATTGCATTTCTAGGGTCAAGCTATTAAATAGCGGCAAAGAGAAATCTAAAAATTCTAAATAAAGGCGAAAAGATGGATCTACAAGTTTAGTAAGAATATTCTCAGCAGTTGGTATTTTATCAAGTAAGTGAGCGTTAGTGAAATATAAAACTAGCGCATTATATTGTTCTAACAATCTTTTTACTACAGCGAGTAGCGATAACCATCTAGTTTGGCTGGGATGTAAAATTTTGTGTGGTTTTATTTCAAGATAGTTTTGAAGTTCGGTTAAGTCGGACTGTCTTTTGCAGCTGTACTTTAAAAACGAATAAATATTCCTAGCGGTTTCCTCAATGGTAGAGGGTAGTTTTTCGCAAGCATAATTTGCACATAAAGCAAACGAGTGGCATATGCACTTCATAACGAATAAATTTGGAATGTCTTTTTTTAGCAAAACGGATAAAGAATGGCGCACACCCATCATTACACTTGCTCCATCGGCCGCAAAACCAATCATATTATTTTTATAAGGAATATTATTTTCTGAAAAAAATGTTTGTATACCCGTGTAAAGAGCCTCAGCTGTTGCTGAAGGCACCTGTAATAAGCCTAGAAACAAATCTACAACCTTGTATGTTTCATTGTCAAATGTCCTAGCTACCATTGCCAAATGTTTAATATCCCCTTTATCTGTAGATTCATCCACTATAAGTGAAAATTTGCTTTTACGTAACAAAGTTAATACCTTTTCAAAGTTATATTTTCCGGTTACATTTTTGACAATTGCTGTGGCTTTAGTTCTCCCGCAAGTTACATTTTTGGCAATTTCAGAATCACTATAAATTTCTCTATTTAATTTTGACAGATGATCTAGACAACTAAATGAAATATTATGTTCTACTGCAAAAGTAGCTAATCGTATTTCTGCTTCTTTCACTTTTCGCTGAGTTGGCTGCTGGTTGCTGCATTGTGGGCATATCAATTAATGTTTGTTGTCGACTTATTCCCTTTGCATTGGAAATATGCTTTTTTCCCTTGGAATGCTTTTCAATTTCAGACTTACCGCATAAGAAGTCCTTATTGCAAGCTTTACAATAACAGTAGGTTTCGCCTTTCTTGCTTTTTGTTAGCCATCCTTTAAATGTGGTATCTTGCTCCCACTTTGAGTTGTACTTTTGAACATAGCTTCTTTTCCTTTTCCCCAAACTTTGCGGTTCTTCGGCCTCTTCAGAGCTTGATGATGACTGTGATTTAGAAGACGTTGAACTTGAAGCCATGTTGTTTTATCTACAAAGATATATAATTTTAGTCTAGCAAATATCTAGTTAAATACTCCCGATAGATTCAAAGTTTTCGAAAATAGGGAAAATTATTTCCGATAAAATAAAAATACATACCTACGTTTTTTAAGTTTCAGCCTATAAGATAATATGTAACTCTAGATGTCTTTAATACTTAATTGATAGGTAACTGTAACTAATAAAGCCAATTGCATCAGCGTACGGATCTTTTACACAACACCCTAATATCGACTAACGCCTCAACTAACGCCTAACGTAGCATCGAGTCGAAAACAACAGACACATTCACTGCATACACATAAACATAAAATAAACTAAAACTCAGTATTTCCCAGAAACCTGAAACTCTCTCGGTACCGGTATTTCTCCGAAACCATTTATGTCGACTTTCAATTACAAAAACCGGGGAATTACAGAACTTACAACATCCCATTAAAAGGAATCTACGGTAACTAATCCATTCTGTAAACAAAACTTTCGTGTGGTTATCATAGATGGCAGCATCTTAAAGGTAAATAGGTAAATGTACAGTGGCACAGAAAAACATAAATTTAAACAGTGGCTTAATATATTATATTAAGCGACTGTAGGTAAAATTATAAATGCATGATTATTGATTATTTACTTGTGTTTAAAAAACGAACTATTGGCATTGATTTAAGTAAAGTGAATGAAGCTTTTACCTCAAAAATTATTCAAACAAGGTTTTCAAAAAATTCCCTAAATTACTAAAAAACTCCCTTTTTCCCTACAGGTTCCATTTTTTCCCTAGATATAGGGAAATTTCCCTGCCAATGGCAACACTGAAATGTATAAGTATATAAATAAAAGAAAATCTAATATATAACAAATATAGATAGAATCAATATATCCAAAATAATTCACAAGTAATTGCATAGTTATGATTTAAAATATAAGAAAATTATGGAGAAATTTGAAATTGTGACGCTAGACTTTAAGTACTTTGAAGTGTCAATAAAAAAATTTTAAATTGTTTTTTGAACTGAGTTACATTAAGTGAGATAAGGTTATGTTGCAAATAGTTATATGTTTTAACGGCATTATACGCAAATGACCTCTGAAACATAGTTTTGCGACCTTCCATTGGTCAGGAAAGTAGCCATTTTCTATGCGGAGATTAATAATATGAACAAGATATAATATCAATAAAAGGGCTGCTATATTGCAGCATAGATGCCTTAATGCTATCTACACCCGCAGCATCATTTTAAATATTCTTTAACACTAAATGTACCTCTTCAACTGTTGTCAACTTAAAAGAAAAACTAATATCATTTTTAAAAAGATAATTACTATAGCACTTAATTTTATTATCACAATTTAATACATTCTGCAAAAAAGTCCAAAATAATCACTAATTAAATTGGGATTCTGCAAATTTTCGGGGATGGTTTTATTGTTTTGATTACAGACATTTAAATCTTTTAATGCCCTCCAAATTTTACAGTGGTTTTGATCAGCAAACAGTGAATCAAGATACTTTTTTTTTTCACGTCTCACTACCGATAGTGCGAAATTTCTTAACCTTTTATAATTTTCAAGTAAATTGATTGGAAAACGTAGGTGAAGAGGCGCTTCACCCGCGTCTCCTGGCGAGCCGCCACCGAATTCACTAGAAATTTCATAAAAAGTGAAAGTGTACTGATACCTTTGTTTATGCTGAAATTTATTTTCTTTCACCGAATTGTCAAGAATTAGTGACGAGTTAATGTAACTAAATGTTTTTATTATTATAACAAAGAACCATATAACAATGGGAATCGTTACGTAAAATAAAGGATGGCGGATGTCCCTTGCCTGGATTTTGATCAACATTGTGCACTTATCACTAAATTTTTATACTAAAGGGCACCGTAATCCTTTATTTCCACATTGTAAATCAATACAAAAAAGAAGTTGAAAAACAAAGTAGAGTTCATTGACGACATTAGTATCATTTTATATTATTTTACTATATTTTTTTATTATTATACAAAATGTAAGTCAAAAATATAAATAGGCAAGATACATCTGTCATAACAAATCACTTACTATACTAAATTATTAATATTCTAAACGAATACATTATTACTGCTACAACAAAGATCAAACAGTTATTGTTTAAATGATTTTTTATGAACTAGGAAAGTTCATATCGCCATTCTGTCAAGAAATTAATAGTTTTTAACAAAACCATGTTCTACATTTAAACGAAAATTTATTTTAAATAAACACACAACCTGTAGGGGTCGTAGATTACTGATCAACCAGACATAACACCTCGTATTGTTAGAAATGGCTAATTATTTCTAAGGATTAAAGTATAATCAGAAACTTTTGTAGGCGTTAATATTTTCAGCAACAATTTCTATTATTAAATTTACGTTCACCATTCCGTCATGTAACTCCGAAACTAAAAATATTTAGATATAGGTATGCTTCTTCCTAATGTTCCTAAGATTTAACTGTTTGGACCCCCCAAAATTAACTTCTAGTTTGCCTATGGGTCACAGTAGCGGGTTAACTTGAGGTTATTAAAACTACCCGTAAAACCATAAGTATTATGTGTTATACAAGAAACAAATATTAATGATAGAGGCAAGAGTGAAGAACAGTTCAGTCTCTTTAATCCGAACAAATAACAGCAAAGGGTTTGTCGCATTAGCGATATGTCCGGGTTACTGGATTATTATTTTTACTAAAAATGTAATACCGAACAAAAAGTTTACATACGTTCTTCAAAAGTAATAAACCTTTTTAGATTTTAAGATCTAACAACTGATGAAACCACAGTGTTTTCGTTTACTTAGTTAAAATGGATGTGCATCGAGTAACTTCTAGTGGTGTTCTATATTTAAAACTTTTTGAAACTATTAAATTAACTAAAATTATAATCATTTAATCCCGACGATGATATTAATGGCCTGTCCTCTAGGAGGGCTAAGGCGGAGAGGTTAGAAAACGTGCTTTTGGCCGAACTGTACAAAAATATATTATTTTCATATTAGGTATTTGGACAAACTGGGAAAAAATTTCATCATATGCGCAAACTGATCGCAAATGCGCAAACGAAAGCAATGAAGAAAATAACATTTTATTAATATAAAAGAGTAACGCATTTATCACAACAACAGAGTTTTTTACAATTAGCTTCATTATTTATATTACATTGTTCTACATGCCTTCCTTTATTTTTTATACACCCTTTGTATACCCTTCTTACACACTGTTTCGAAGCTCATTCATCGCCCTTCCTATTATTATTCTAAGCACCTCCTATATTAGCAGGCAGTTTTATAAACTAAAGCTTTTATGTGCCCCAGAAAAACAGGTCCATCACAGTTAAATCGTGGCTATTCGGTGGCCAATAAATTGTTCCAAACTTCCCGATCCATCCATTATAGCGACCACTCAGACAATGGAGAGAGTGGAGATTCCCCATCTTCTTGCCAAATAACTTTTCTATACACGCCCACTGGCGAATCCTCCAGCGTAACGTTAATATTGTTTCTTAAGAAATTATGGGATTTAATACAGTTTCCGGGCCATACCGCACCAAAAACTTAAAGATTGTCTTCCTTGATATTGGATTTTTTCAGTCTGTCTTGGGTTTTGATTAGACCAAAAATGGGTGTTACCCCTGTGACATCCCTTGCTCGCAGTTTATTCCTTGCCAATATAGAACTTAAAACGTTTATGGAAGTCCTTGTTCTCTTAATCTTTGAAGCCTTATAAATTTGTAAGGTGTCATTTATATTTTCTTAACATTTTCCTGTTGGACCCTATACTAATACCAGTTAGTATAGCGCTTCTCTAGCTAAATCCCTTATTGATTTATTTGGAAAAAACGTCGATACTCCGACATATTTTGGAGAAGTTTATTTTCAATGGACAACAGCGATGTATGCGAAAGTTTCTCCCGCCCCGTTCAATTTCTAACGAAATTTTGTATACGTTTAGATGTTGAAAAATTGCGTTCTACTGATGAACTTGTGGCAGGTATTGTCGGTACTAATTCACACAATTTCGACACTTCGGTGTAGGCATCTTCCAGCTCCTTGTCTTTTAAAAATTGCATTAGTTCCTTAGCGTTATTTTTTGCGCTAATGTCATCAGTTTCGTAAATCACTTTTAGTTTAGATCGCAGTAACACTCCGTCGAAGAACGAAGAAGAAGAGATTTAAACGCATCTTCTGGAAAAGTTTTTCCTTTAAATGCATCAAAATTGCAGAGCTCGAGGAATTTAAAATCATTTAAACCGTTAAATCTATAGTTTATTTGTTGCTGAGTTTGATCGATTATTTCATAAAAGAGGCGTCTGTATGATGTTTGAACATCTCCGACCTTGTTTGTTCGAAGACGCTTGGCTTGTGGCTCTACATTTAACGTCATCGTTTTCTCCCAAAATAGGTCAAAGTCATCTCTTTTTTGGCTTAACATGGACTTAAAATCATCCACTTTTTTTAGGCAAAAAACAATAGCATTTGTTTTAGTTTGTAATATATTAAAAACATTGTCAGAGAATGGAAATATTTCTGAAAATATGTTCAACAAATAATTAAAATTAAAATCTCGTTTCAAACACCCCCTCGAACTATTTATTGCTTCTGAGTCCCACGTTTCATTATTTTCTATTATATTCTCAAATAGTTCAATCAGTGATTCACGATTTTCAGATACTGTTAACACAAGTCTTCCATTATAGTTCCACCTAGTAGAAGCTACTTTGGGTAATCAGTTGTGGACAATGGAGTCCAAAGCTTGTGTACGTTTTGTTGACTTGGAAAAATAAAGCAGCCATGCCACTTAAAGTAACGAAAAATACTTTACACTCTTTAATGTGATTGATGGACTGGGATAAAACTAAATTTAATTTATGAGCAAACCAATGGACAAACACAGTACTTGGGAAAGTTTCTCGAACTTTAGCTTGCACACCCCCTAATTGCCCTGCCATCACTGCAGCGTCATCATCGCTTTGAGCAACTAATTTTTTCTTTCCATTAATTTCTTTAGTAACGTTATAAACTACGGTATATAATGCATCTATTGTACGATTTTCGGACACGTTCTTAAAACCTAAAAATCGCTCTTGAATACTTCCGTCTGTTTTAACATAGCGTATTACTATAGATAACTGGCTAAAATTAGTGATATCAGTTTCGTCCAGAACAACAGCAATGAACCGCGCCTCGCTAATCTCCTGGTTAACTCTTTTTAGAATAATGGTTGCAACAGCGGAAATTAAATTATTCTGGATTCGATTCGAGGTTCCGCGAAAAACGCTAGACTGCTCTAAATGACTTTTTAAGCAATCATCATATTAGCCATTAAACTAAGTAAATCTCGAAAATTTCCCTTGTTTTCTCATGACCTCTAAATCCCAATTCGAGCTGTCCGTGAAAACAAACAACATCGACAAGTCTTCTTAATATATGCCTATATTTATCGACTAGTTCATTGTGTTGCCGGTGACTAATTTTCAACTGTTTATTAAGGGTGTGTTCAATTTTGGTTTTGCCGAAGACTTTTTCTTTTATGACGGCCTGCAAATGCGCTTTGGACATAATGTGTCTTTTTACAGCTTTATGGAAATCGTTTAAATCGGAAAAACCAGTTTTATTCCAGAGACCTTTTTCATTTTTAAAAAGGAAACTTGGCCAACAAAATATTTTACTTGTATTTTCACACCCTGTTAGCCATTTAAATTGTTCATATTGTTTTTCCGGATAAAAATGTCTAATACAGTTTTTCATTTTTGTGGTTAAATTTTTCATAGGCGGTTTTGCCCTTCGTTTGGAAATTATTTTAAGCGTATCAGCGAAGTTTAATGTTGAAAATCCCTTTATTATTAAGACACACCCCAAACACGCTCTTCTTAGTAAATTCTCCAACATTTTCAACGTTATTACCGACAGCCGAAGTTGACGGTATTTGCATATCCACGTCCGTAATGTTGTCTTCCATATCGCACCATGCACGACGCGACATACTTATCACACAACACACGGATAGCCGTTCAAATAAAGAACCTACTCCAACGATAGCTTCCGCCCCCACTTAAAGTACGCGACTGAAATGCGAAAATTGCAAACAGCTGGTGGAGTTCAATAACCTCTGGCTCGATTCACAGGAAATCAAGCATACAGGACTTGACTGCAGAGAAGCTAGCGACCCGCATAGGTTCTATTCAATTTCTATTGTGGCTCGGCCGCATTTATTATGGGCTTGATAATTAAGATAATATTTTAGCATTTTTAGTATAAACTAAATTAATGGGTTCTTATTTCAAAAATTACATTTTAGAAGATGTTTTGTAATTTTTTTTTGGGGAAGCACTGCTTCCCTTTCTTCCATGCGCTGCACGCCCCTGTCCATTTCCTCGGTCCATTTCCTTGTTCTCATCAATTTTTTTTCGTTATAGAACCAGCTGCAATTCTTTCAAACAACCGTTGAAAAGTATAACGCTGAGGAATCCGCCTACCTGGAAATCTTGGCCTGTATTCTCTTATTGCTGCCACTGGACTTGTCGCAGCAATAATAAGCATTGTTTTTTATATATATCATTAACATATCACGTCTTTCATCGTTAGTAAACATTTTTAAAAACCATTACAATAATCAGATTCTGACATAACATTGATAAATAAAACATTTGATATAATGTCACCTTAGCTATCCATGACCTAACGAGATATTTAAAAGTTCATATGAGCTTTTTTCCAATAATATGATCGATTTTCATTAATACCTTATATGGGGTGGAACAAAAAAAATGAGTTTCAAAATCAGCTATAAATAAATGTTCCTTTCAATTTAAAAAAGTTGAGGTTGTAATACTATTTCGAAAAAAATACTTTTTTCAAAAAACCACCAAATAAAACTTTAGGAAAATTGGAAATAAATGCTTTTATAATTACATTTCTAACTTAAAAATAAAGAAGATTTGGCCGTTTTAAATTGTTGCAAAATAGAAGGAACACACTGTACGTGTATTTATTTTATAGATATTGTATAAACTGTAATTATATTCTAGTTCTTTTATAAGGTAAGCTGTGGGTATTTGGATACAAAAATAGGTACAGCCCTTGTAACCGAACTCGTAATGAAATGTTTCACTTTATCGACAAAAGTGGCAGTAAAGTTTTTACCAAATAACTATATACAGTGTGTATCAGCCAAATGTTCGGAAAAACACTTGGACCCGTCGATTGGTATTTTTAGTTGCTCATTTTCTCCAATAAAAACTTTTTATACAGGGTGTGTCCTGTAACAGTGGTCAATGCCAACTTTCTTATTTCAAATGCAACACCCCGGATATTATTTAATTATTGGATTCTTTAGGAGATTCTAAACATATTTTATGTTCAATGTCCTATACCTATCTTCAACTATTTCGGCAATATTAAGTGTTTTCAAATTTATTGCAAAAATTAAGATTAAAAAAATAAAATTATTTATTTCTTCATAATGTATAAACAAAAGTAAAAAGTTAATTTAGGAACTGTTGAATATGCTCGCCGCGAACGTCTTGGCAAATTCCTAATCTTAAATAGAAATTTCTTCTAACGTTATTTAGCATCTCAGGCGTGACCGATCTAATCGCAAGCGTTATTCGTCTTCTTAAGTCAGCTAAATCGAGGGGTTTAGTTTTGTATACAACATTTTTAATATGTCCCCATAAGAAAAAGTCTAATGGCGTCAGATCAGGGGATCGCGCTGGCCATTCTATCGATCCTCGTCTCCCTATCCACCGATTTGGAAATATTACGTTGAGGTACTGCCGGACATTAATTTGGTAATGGGGCGGTGCTCCATCTTGCTGAAACCATATCATATTCGCTGGAACTTGTGGGTTTGCTGGATCCGGATACAAATTTGTCAAAGTTGGCACGACATTATTTTGGAGCAGTGCTAAATAATTATCGCCATTCAAATTGCCGTCAATGAAAAAGGGGCCTATGATATGATCCCTAATAATTCCTGCCCAAACATTAACCTTTTCAGGATATTGAGTATGTTCTTCGCTGATCCAGTGAGGATTTTCCCTAGACCAATAGCGGCAATTTTGACGATTTACATGACCGTGAAGTGTAAAGGTGCACTCATCCGAAAACAAAACATGTTCTAATTGAATAACATTGTTATCTAACATAGCCATCATTTGTTCACAAAAATAAGTTCTCCTATCATAATCGTCTTCCATGAGCTCCTGAGTTGGTATCACTTTATAGGGATGCATTTTATTTTCTTTTGCTTGTCGACTAGAAATATGTGGGTTTTCCTCAAACTCAAGCATAATATCCAATTTAGTATCATCATTTATTGAATTGGCAGCTGCTTTTTTATCTGCCTCACATGTCCAAGCTCGCGAAACTGCTTTTCTATTTTACTAATTGTCCCTTGGGATATATGCGGCAAATTTGGAAATTTTTCATGAAATAAGCGAGCAACTTCCACTTGTGTTCGTGTGTTATCTCCATAACCAATCATTTGTAGAATTGTTATTTTATGCATGTCTGTTAAATGAACCATTTTTCTGATATTAGGTATTATGCAGTTAACGAAATTCAAAAGACTATGACACTGACACTGACAACTACTGTCTTGCAAAGAGAAAGGCCAGGCATTTTACACAAAAGTAAACAAAACTTAAAAGTAAACAAAACTGGCTCTTTTTGTTCCATATCAATAAAAAGGAACGCTAAAATGGTTTTTGCTTACATTCTTAATATGAAGACCTAAATGGTAAATAAGTATTGAGTGTTTTTTAGCGAATTTTTGTAATCAAATAAATAGTTCAGTAACCAGAGCCACTTTCATGAATAATAATAAATTCGAAATAAATAAAATAAAAATAAATTTGAAAACACTTAATATTGCCGAAATAGTTGAAGATAGGTATAGAACATTGAACATAAAATATGTTCAGAATCTTCTAAAGAATCCAAAAATTAAATAATATCCGGGGTGTTGCATTTGAAATAAGAAAGTTGGCATTGACCACTGTTACAGGACATACCCTGTATAAAAAGTTTTTATTGGAGAAAATAAGCAACTAAAAATACCAATCGACGGGTCCAAGCGTTTTTCCGAACACGCCCCCATTTATTTATTATCGAGTTTATTCCATTTGGCTGATACACACTGTATGTATATAAAAACAGTTTTATATATGTGTTGTGAAGTTCGTGATGAGGAATATTCCGGGTAAAAGCCAGTTTGCCGAATTAAATCAAAGAAAAAGTTGTTTTGTTTTATGCATGTTAAAAAATAGAAGACTTTTTATTAGTATAGTGTTTAGTCACAAGTATTTTTATTTATATGTTTTCGCAAAATTTATTAAAAACACAACTACAAAATGTGACGAATTGCTGCTAGTTCTGATGTTAATGTAAAAATAGGATATAATTCATTCGGCCGAGAGGGAGGTATGCCTAAAACTATTGCTTTGTTTTTAAAATTATCCAATCCAGAACAATATACCGGCCAGTGCTTTAGAACGTCTTCTGCATCACATCACTATACAAGTTTAGTGTATGGCGGTGGGTGGGGTAGGGAAGGAGAAAAGTACTAAAGTTCAAACATACAACTAATCGGTATTAGAGATTCACCCTCTAAAACTATCTGATGTGGAAATAGAAGACCAAAAGGAAAACCTTTAAAATTTGATTAAAGCAGGCCCCAACTAATTAGGCTGCTATATAACGTATTTAAACTGATCTCTCTAACTTCCCTAAAAACGTTAATTAAGTAATTTGTATGAATTAAAATGAGTCACATGTAATTAGGTATTCACTGAATATATTACACATGTATTCTATATTTGTATCTAATTACATACGATTATATTACATACGATTTGATTTTGCATACTTAGTCTGCCATAGCGAATAATTCTAATATGATTTTAATACTACTGCCATAATTATTCATCAAAAATAAGGTTTAAAAAATCTCACATACAATTTTGTTAAAATATTTTTTTTACTTATCCGACTGTGAGAAAAGAAAATATTTAAAACTGATTAATTTTATATAAGGCTGTTTAACATGGTGCTTGTTGCCAGTTTTAACCAATTCATATGATGTTCTCAAATCGCCAGTACTTTGGGTTTTTTTATATATGAAATGACGTCATTGGTGGAGACGTAACTTAATTTAAAAAAATCGTTATCCTTTTTACGTAACAGATCTTCCCTTTACTAGAAAAAAAAATAAAAGAAATACGATGTATTTTATGTTAAAATAAAAAATTAAAATATTCAAAGAATAAAAAAATAACTATTTTTTTTTTGTAACGGAAAAAAAAATTGACATTTAACCCCTCTTGACAGGTAACATAATATCACTTTTTATGAAATTACCTTTTTCGGGGAAAAAAATGGGAACTTTTTTTCCCGGACGTATATACACATGAGTAAAGGTACATAATTAATTTTAGAATATTTTATTATACATAAGTTACATTTCTTTTGCATCAAAAGTACAATTATTAAATGTACACTGCATGGATGACATGTTCCTTGAACTATTCGGTATAACAGTCAAATTTTCTTGTGTTGAAATTAAATTCATTCAACATACCCTTCAGCGACCGTTGATGACTTCCAACCGCTATGTTTCTTTAGTGTCATCAAGTCTTCCCCAGATTCAACGAAAAGTGTAGCATTTTCAAGTTGAAGAAAATTAGCTACTGTTTGAGGTTTTAAGAATGTGTCCGAAAATCGTACAGCAGATGCATTATATACCGTAGTTTATAACGTTACTAAAGAAATTAATGGAGGGAAAAAATTAGTTGCTCAAAGCTGTGATGGAGCTACAGTGATGGCAGGACAATTAGGGGATCTGCAAGCTAAAGTTCGAGAAACTTTCCCAAGTACTGTGTTTGTCCATTGTTTTGCTCATAAATTAAATTTAGTTTTATCACAGTCCATCAATCACATTAAAGAGTGTAAAGTATTTTTCGTTACTTTAAGTGGCATGGCTGCTTTTTTTTCTAAGTCAACAAAACGTACACAAGCTTTGGACTCCATTGTCCACAAACGATTGCCCAAAGTAGCTCCTACTAGGTGGAACTATAATGGAAGACTTGTGTTAACAGTATCTGAAAATCGTGAATCACTGATTGAACTATTTGAAAATATAATAGAAAATAATGAAAAGTGTGACTCAGAAGCAATAAATAGTTCGAGGGGGTTTTTGGACTGTTTGAAACGAGATTTTAATTTTAATTATTTGTTGAACATATTTTCCGAAATATTTCCATTCTCGGACAATGTTTTTAATATATTACAAATAAAAAAAATGATATTGCTTTTTGCCTAAAAAAAGTGGATGATTTTAAGTCCATGTTAAGCCAAAAAGAGATGACTTTGACCTATTTTGGGAGAAAACGATGACGTTAAATGAATACCTGCCCCGAACAAGGTTGTAACCAACAATATTTCAAAAACGGTGCTAAACATGGAATAAGGTTGTAACCAACATTTATAGGGCTTTTAAGCCTTAATAAGCCTTATAATTCGTATTATTAGGGATCATTTTCGATTGCAAACTTTGCCTCGGCTAGAACAAGGTTGTAAACATCAAGTGGTCTGTGGTGTCGCTTTGTCGTAACATGGCGTCGAGTGTGGTGCGTCTTACTGTTTCCGCCGAAAAGCAGCTAAATAAAGGCAGAAAACGAAAAATAAAAATTGCAGAATGGAAAGACATTAAAAGAAAAAGCTTAAAGGATAGTGGACAGCCATACATATCAAAAAGAAACGTTCCCGTGCCTGGGAAAATCGCTGTTGATGATGTAAGTAGAATAACGTTGTAACCATCGACATGTTTGTTTTTTCAGAGACACGTTTTTTAAAATGCTTTGATTTAACTTTACTTGTATGTTAGTATGTTTGGATCAAATCTTTCAAGTAAGTTTTAAAGTAGTTCATGTTATTGTATTTTCCTGAAATTTGGTATACGTATATAAATCCGATGACAATACAATATTATGGCTTTCCAACATGAATGTCTTATATAGGGTGCATAAAAAATGCTAAAAATTCTAAATAGCACAAACCCTATGATTCTAAAATACTATGGTATGCAAAATAGTGAATATCTTATACAGGGTTTTTAAAAAATATTGTTAAAAAGTGTAAAGCTGCACCCGTTATCGGATTTGACTGAGAGTTAGTGAATACACTCGATGACAATACAATATTCAAATCGTGAATGTCTTATACAGGGTACATAAGAAATAGTAAAAGTACAAAATAAAATAAACTAACAAAATATTAAAAAAAGCTTTAATGTGTAAACTATTTCACTGAAATTTAAAAAATAATCTAACTTACAAAAAAGTTTGAGTTGTAATACATCATTATACTTAAAATAAAGCTTCAAGTTTTTAGAAAAATATTCAAAAATTTAAAAAGTTCTGTGCCTGTGTGAGTTTTTTTTTAATTTTCAGTTTAATAGTTTACAAATACAAGCTTTTTTTATTTTTTTACTGGTCGGTTGAAATATTGTTTTGTTGTTTCAGGCTCGAGTGTGTCGCTGTAAATATGAATGTCAAATTGTAACTTTTGCTGACAAACAAAAACCATTCCAAGATTTTTACAAATTAAGCTACGATGGTGTATGGATATTGTTAATATTAAGCGCAGATATGTAGAGGAAAATGTTTCCAGGAGACACTGTAGTGTAAAATATTATTTACCCGTTGAAAATCAGGAAATATCTAAAGTACAAGTATGTCAAAAAACATTATGTTACGTATTAAAAATTACACCAAGGCGTTTACAAAAACTTCAAGAAAAAATAAAATTTAACGAGCCACTAGAAGACAAAAGAGGTAGACATTCCAACAGGCCTACGGCTATACCAAATACTACTAAAGATATAGTTAAAGCACATATCGAGACATTTCCTAAACAAGAAAGTCACTATGCAAGAGGTCGTACGGAAAAAATATGTCTTAGTCCCGATTTGACGTTAAAGCAGATGTATATTTTATTTAAGGACAAACATCCAACTGTTAAATGCAGTGAGAAGCTATACAGAGATATATTCAGATCTGAATTTAATTTAAGGTTCGGTATACCCAGATCTGATACTTGCCAGTATTGTGACAAGTTCTATGCTAAACTCGTTGATGAAGAATCAGAAGACGAAAAAACCAAAATTTTCAATGAAAGTGAAATTCACCATAGGCGGGCAGAGAAGGCATATTCCGCATTGAGTGATGACATTCAGCTGGCAAAGGAAAATGAAAATATTATAGTATTATGTACTGATCTACAGCAAGTTCTTTTCAGTCCAACTTTAAAGCATTCTGCCGTTTTTTATCAAAGACAGTACTCATGCTATAATCAAGCTATTCACAATATGGGCACAAATGATGTTTTCATGTGTTTTTGGCATGAGAGCATAGCTAAAAGAGGATCTGCTGAAATAGCATCATGTTTACTTAAATATGTTACGACTCATTTTAAGCCTATAGAAAATAATGCAACGGACAGAAAACTCATTGTGTGGTCTGACAGATGTGTTGGACAAAATAATAATTGGAAAATTATATCCCTTTACCAGTATTTTGTAACTATGAAGTATTTCTCATCTGTTGAGCAAAAGTTTTTAGTAAGCGGGCACAGTTTTTTGCCATGTGACCGCGATTTTGCCTTGATCGAGAGGAAAAAAAAACGGCTACGATTTACCATCCAAGACAGTGGATAGAAATCATCGCAAATGCACGACCTTCAAATCCTTTTCTTGTATGCTATATGCAAAATATTGATTTTAAGGATATTTCTCAAATTGAATCTTCATTGAAAAAGGACCCATTATTTAAAATAACAGAAGTCGTATGGCTCCAAATTACAAGAGATGACCCTAAAACAATACGTGCTAGAGTAAGTCACAATATTTTGCAACCTTGGAATAGTTATTCTATGTCAAAGAAAATGAAAGGTGTGCGAAATAGATGCCTCCCTCCAGTGACATTGGATCTTCAAAGGCTTCCAAAGTTGTACAACTCTGTTCTTCCGATCAAAAAAGAGAAGAAAGAAAATTTGTTAGATATGTGCAAATTCATTCCGTTGGAATATAGAGAATTTTACAATAATTTGCCAAGTGAATAGGTTATAATTTCTTTGTTAATAATGCGTTATGTAAACAATATTAATAAAATTTGATTTAAAAAAATTATGTTTTTACTATATTATTAAAAATATAAACAAATATATGCGAGAGCACCCACCCCCCAATCTCAAACATAAATAATCAACACTTGGAAGGCAGGTGTTGATACACAGTTGCACTTGAACAAGGTTGTAACCAGCCTTTTACAACCTTGTTCTATGATGTTACAACCTTGTTTCCCCCAACGTCTCCATTTTGTGGTTATTTCTTCTCTGTTCTGTATTAGAATGATTATTCTGGTCCATATAATCATTATATATAAGTAAATGTGACCTAATAATTGTTTTAACTCATTATATTTCGATAGGTATTATCAGTACTTTAAAAAAATGATTCATGTAAAATTTGTCTTTTGGTGGTTACAACCTTGTTCGGGGCAGGTATTCAAATGTAGAGCCACGAGCCAAGCGTCTTCGAACAGACAAGGTGGGAGATGTTCAAACATCATACGGACGCCTATTTTATGAAATAATCGATCAAATTCAGCAACAAATAAACTATAGATTTAACGGTTTAAATGATTTTAAATTCCTCGAGCTCTGCAATCTTGATGCATTTAAAGGAAAAACTATTCCAGAATACGCGTTTAAATCTCTTCTTCTTCATTATGACCAGTTCTTCGACCGAGTGTTTCTGCGATCTGTACTAAAAGTGATTTACGAAACTGATGACATTGGCGCAAAAAATAACGCTAAGAAACTAAGGCAATTTTTAAAAGACAAGGAGCTGGAAGATGCCTACACCGAAGTGTCGAAATTGTGTGAATTAGTATTGACAATACCTGCCACAAGTTCATCAGTAGAACGCAATATTTAAACACTTAAACGTATAAAAAATTTCGTGAGAAATTCAACGGGGCAGGAGAGACTTTCGCATACATCGCTGTTGTTCATTGAAAATAAACCTCTCCAAAATATGTCGGAACATCGACGTTTTTATGATGACGTCATTGACGAATTTGCAAAAAATGATCGAAGAATCGAATTACATTACAAATAGGTAAGTTTCTAAAAATTGCTTCCCTTTCTCAAAATTTAACCGCACGCCCCTGGTAATGTGATAGGGTTGCCTGCTATATTTCAAATAAATAAATAAATTTTACATATTATACATTCTCTGCTCTATAAACCTGTTACAGTGGTATTTTAGCTATGCCGCGGACAGGCATACCGACAGATAGACCGACGGAATCGAAGAAACATGCTTTCCGACATCTAGAGACCCAGAAACGTAAATATCTAAAAAAAGTGATTTTTTTCACGACTAAAATTCTTTCCTTTAGCGAAGGAAGTAAAAAATTTTAACTAATAATAACGCTTCCATTCTTCAGCTTTATTGGACGGACACAACATGGATCTAATGCCTATTATATCATCTGCGGATAAACATTTTTTTTTATTTAAGCAAATAAGGAAGCAAAAAATATCAAATCCAACATTGATGAAATAAATGACAGAATCCAAAAGGCCGATAATCCTTCAGTCACAGTAACTCCAAACCAACCAAGCAATTTTGAACCCACACTAATTGAAATGAAAGAAAGAGAGTCCAGAGCATCTAATGCACTGATATTTGGAGCTGAAGAAGCTAAGTCGGCTAAAATAGAGGAACGTAAGGAGCACGATGAGCAAATAGTTAAGGACATACTAAACTCTGTTTGTGAAGACACCTTAATAAAACCACTACACATCATCCGACTAGGTCCATATAACCAACAGAAGAAGGGGCCTATGAAGGTTATTTTTGGCTCCAAAGAGGAGGCTCGCAAAGTGCTTCAAAGCAAAAATAAGCTCCCTAAACTCAATGGTAAATACATTAAATATGATCAGACTAGTATGCAGCGTACTTACATTAAAAATCTCCTAGCTGAAATGCAAAGAAGAATACACCTCGGGGAAGCTAACCTAAAGATAAAATACTTTAATGGATTGCCAAGGATTATTAAGCCTAGACTTCCGACGGCCCAGAACGCGACCCCTAAGGACTCAAAAAACTAAACACTCAGACATGCATCTCCATAACATTCTGTACACTAACCTTTGCTCAATAAGTGCCAAATTTGATGAATTTTTATTGGAAATCCAAGACAGGAAGCTGGACTTCATTCTTATTTCTGAAACATGGTTAACTACCAACATACCGGATGCTCTGATCTCTATTCCCGGCTATGTTTTGTTTAGAGAGGACCGGTCAACTACAAATGAGCAGGTTGTTGTACGGCGGGGTGGAGGAGTATTTGTGAACAATAAAATTCTGGAGATGCTTGCCGAATTAAGTGATACTAATATTACAACAATAGTTTTTGAGGATCTAAACTATCCTGAGATAGACTGGACCCTGGGTCAAGTGACAAAACATCCCTCTGCTGAAGAGTTTCTTTGGGCTTACCAAAAATCGGTGCTGTACCAGTTGGTAAATTTGTACACGCGGTTTAGAGAGGGTACTGACCCATCCCTTCTTGACATATGTTTGGTGTCTAATGAGAGACTTATGACAGGGGTGGAGGCTGCTCCTCCAATTGGTAAAAGTGATCATGTGACCATATTAGCCACCGCTCAGCTTATGTTAACACCACTTACAAGGAAACTACAACTACGCAAAAGCTATTGGAAGGCCGCTTATAACACAATAAATAACTTCATATCGCAATGGATGCCTGATAGCAGTATCTCACATTTTCAAAACTGCGAAAGCCTCTTAACTGAGATCTCAGATACATACATCCCCTTGAAGCATCCTAAGAAGACATAACAAACCATGGATCTCAAAGACACACATTAAACTGATAAATCGAAAAAGACGACTTTGGCATAGGTATCGAAACACTAACAGGGCGTGTGACTACGAACTGTACAAAGCTTCAAAAAACGAAGTCTCTATAGCGTTGAGAAGGGCTAGAAATACATATGAGAGTAGTCTCCTAGAGCAAGGCCCAAGAAGATTTTACCAGTACATAAACAGCTGCCTTGACTCCAGAGTCCAGAACATAGTTTTAAAGGAGGGCGGCCAACTTGTGTCCGAGCCGCTCCAGGTAGCTGAGGTTTTCGCTATACAGTTTGACAAAGTATTTATTCATGAGGACACCTCAAATATTCCACAACGTCCAGCGACCAGTTACTCTATACCATCAATTGAGCCCATTGTTTTTACTCCAGAAAAAGTGGGAAAGGTATTGAACGACCTTAAAAGCTCTGCCAGTCCTGGACCTGATAATGTGTCTCCCGTTCTGCTTAAAAACTGCCGAGCAACTTTATGCAGCATCCTTGCTGATTCGATGACTGAGTCTTTCAATCGTGGCAGGGTGCCAGAGATTTGGAAGGGTGCTGTGGTAATCCCCATATATAAAAAAGGAGACAAGCATCTGGCTGAAAACTACAGACCCATTAGTTTAACATCAATACCGGGCAAGTGTATGGAGAAGATCATTGCTAATGAAATCACAGAATTCCTTCAGATGCACCATGAGGGACTTGTGCTTAACCAACATGGTTTTCTTAAGGGAAAGTCCATCCAATCTGTTGTCTAACTTGGAACTATGGACCAAGGCTTTAGAGGATCACTTCCCAATAGACGTGATTTATCTCGATTTTGCTAAAGCATTTGACACCGTTTTCTTAAATAGACTTCTATGTAAGCTTAACCATTTTGGCATCCGAGGTCCATTGCTCTCCTGGATTAGGGATTATCTGTCAGATAGGTATTATCAAGTCAGAATAAATGGCAAGCTCTCTGGAAGGCATACAGTTATTGGTGGTGTTCCGCAGGGATCTGTGCTGGGTCCTCTCCTTTTTATAGTATATGTATCCGACCTAGCAATAGACATAATAATGGCAGTTAATCGGTTACAACCGCCTACTGTCTAATAACCATAATAATAATAAAAGCTACTATTGGGAAATACAATTATGAATTAAATAATGAAACATGTAACTAATAAAAAATTAATTCTGGATTTATTTTAATTGTGGATTTTGATTATGTCAGAGTTAGTGTATATACTATTCTTATATTTATCAGTATTATACATGTATGAAAAATGCTTTAAAATAATAACCAAACCCCATTATCTCAGATATTGGCTTAAGCACAACTTCTTTTTTGTAAATCGAAAACCTAGATAGAATATAATATTTAAAAATTTTCTTGATTCTGTAATTTTTTCTGATATAGTTTTGGCTGAGTTGGTCAATGACCTTTTTTTTGGGTTGTCGGTTATAGTTGCTAGCAATACAAAGTGCGGACCCTTTTCCTTAATTCTTGATTATGTTTTTCTTACTTATCCTCCCCCTCCCAATATTTTCTCTTTGGGGTGTTCCTGTAAACAACATTTCCTCACTTATATTTTTTAAAAAATTTTAGTACAAATGGGTAACTTAGACATTTGACTTTCATCTTCTTCATCTGTCCATAGATAGAAAAACTAAAATTAGAA
This sequence comes from Kuschelorhynchus macadamiae, assembly GCA_030620095.1. Lineage (NCBI taxonomy): Eukaryota > Metazoa > Arthropoda > Insecta > Coleoptera > Curculionidae > Kuschelorhynchus > Kuschelorhynchus macadamiae. Next base: position 1,421,865 of record JAUTXW010001615.1, read on the forward strand.
CTCAATTTTTTGACAATTGCTATATACAGGGTGTTTCTTAATTAAGTGTCAATATTTAAGGAGGTAATTTTTGGGTCTATTTTAAGAAGAAAACTTCATGTAAACATATGTGTTAAACGGTGTAAATTTTGAGATAACGGGTGTTAAACTTGCTCAAAAATGAATGGGAATTTCAAAAATAATTATTATTTAAAAAAATCAGTGGCGTACCATCAATGTCTGGGAAAATATGCAGGTCGGATACCGTACGGACGCCACTTGTGGAAATAAAAAAAAATGTTCTACATCAAAAAATTCCACTAGATGCATAGTACCTCTATACCAAATTTCATTACAATATCTAGAGTGGTATTCGAGATATTATCGAAAAATTATGAAATTATTAAAAGTTTAACACCCTGTATCTCAAAATTTACACCGTTTAGGACATATGTTTATATGAAGTTTTCTTCCTAAAATAGACCCAAAAAACACCTCCTTAAATATTGACACTCAATTAAGAAACACCCCGTATAGAGCAAATTATCTGAGGAAAAACTGCGAATTTCCCTAATATATAAAAGAAAAGCGAAAGTTGTTTATTTGCTTATTCAAGATCTTTTTACTGTTTCAGATAAACGTTCTTGTATAACTTTAAAAGGATTATACCGCCATGTTACTGTATGTACTACATAAACTTCGCTTAAAAAATTTAGTCCAAGATCATGCCAAGCACGAAATGATTCGAATTTCTTTAGTCTTCAGGTGGGTTCATGTAACATGACTTTTTGTAACTTTAGTTATAAATTTTTCCATGATCGCTGAACGTGTTCACGTTAAATTAATATTATTTTTAATAATGTGACAGCTAAATCTATAAAATTGAAATGTAAAATAAGAAGTCAAAAGCTAGAGATTTGTTTATTTTACAGTACTTGTTTTGCATGAACAAACAGTAGCAAATAAGTTAACATGATGATGGTAAAAAAGTTGTGAAATTGTGAATTCGTAAATTTTTACACCCGTGCTCACTAAAGAGGTTTAAATTTAGACAAGATCTAACTTGACAGCTAGCCCTGGCTAGCTCTTAGTACTCCTTAAACTCTGGTGGTCCACCTTGTCCATGTCTTTTGTTAGTCACCCTGATAGACCCCAGGGTGTGAAACGTGTGTCCCTGTTTTTATGTACAATGTGTTTAGAACGCATGTGGAATGTTTACGTTACCATTACATTTAACTTACAAGTTAAATTATTAAGACGACACTATTATGAAATATTTTTTTTACAACTAATCGTTGTTATATTTAACGATAGCTCGTAAGGTCAAAAAATTTTATTGAAACGGAATTTAGCGCTTATCCGTAAAAAATAAATTAACTTTATAGCTAACGCTTAGAGTTTCGCATTAAAACCAAAGTTAAAATATATTCGTGAACGCTTGTATTCAGAAATTTAAATTTAACTTGTCTTTATTATTAAAGTAATAACTAGGAAGAAAAAGAAAAAGTGAAAAGCGCAACTATGGTGATAAATACAATATAAATTAATATGATTGTATTAGTGCAATAAAAAATTTGAAAGACGTTTTAAAAATCATCTCGCCAATTTTCTTTCCTAAAATTATATCATCTCAAAGAAAGTGTTTGGTTTTACTCAAGGCCTTAGTGCTAGAAATGCTGTCAATGAATTGGCGAATTTTGTAACACATAACTTTAATAACGACAAAAAATTGCAAGCAGTTTTTCTTGATCTTGCAGAGGCATTCGACACGATGATGAGTATCATTCGACCCTGCCCAGTTACCAAATTTGTTGGATCTCTGAAGCCAGTTTTGTGTTATCCAACAGCACGATGTCGGGTTGGTTATTCGTCACCTGTCTATCAGTGACAAAAGCCTAATCATAGAGACTAAGAGTCGTTGTCCAATACCGAAGCAGATTAGTATTTGTAATATATACATAGGTGCTTAGCCCATATGTATTAGTTAATTTTTGATGTACGATTTTATATACTTGGTTTAGCCTCTGCGAATATTTTGTGTATTGTTATTAAAATTTTATATGGTATGTTAATTTTTTCGAGGTAGCCAGCAAATATCTTAGCAGAAATCACCAGCGGAATCACATGTACAGCTTTCAAAGTAAGTATCTTTCGGTATTCTTCCGAAAAATCTAAATATTTATTGACTTTTTTTGAACTTTTTCTCCATTGGGTAGGGCTACATCACCATTAATGACTTTCTCTTTATCGGTATTTAAGGCCTTACGTTTTTCCATTTCAAATTCCATATGGATGTCTTTCGAGGAGGTGTATGTCACGTCAATAAGCTTTTTTAGTTGGTTATGGTTTCCACCTTAGAGCTAAATATCATTCATATACAAAAGGTGGGATATTGTTCGGGAATCGTCTCTATTGGCTTTGTCGTTGAAGCCATGTCTTTATTTTTGAGCAACGTGGAGAGGCGGTTCATCAAACACATCAGGCCGATTATTCGTCACTCGTCTCTCGGTGATAATTGCCCGGTCCTAGTAAAGTTTGAAGGCATTATTTTTCTAGCACTGAATTTGGTTAGTATTTATAATAGGACACAAAGGTGTTCAGGAGCCCGTATTTATTGGCAAGCTTTTGGCGTATGATGTTACACACCTGGTTATATCACTCGAGGTAGTCCGTGTTTGCTAGGTAAGTGCAGCCAGATGTTATATGCTCTATAGTCTCTGATCTCTCACTACATTTTCGACACTTATCGGATTTAACGGACCGGTCACTGATGTTGAATTTCATGTAATTCCGTGTGTTAATAACTTGATCCTGTATTGCCATAACAAATCCTTCTGTCTCTGGGAATAGTTGTCCATCCTTCAGCCACCTATTGGATGCTTCTTTATCCATGTGTGGCTGATTCAAGTCATTGTGATGTCGGCCGTGCAGTACCATTTGAGCCCACTGTTCTTGTTTGTCGGGGTCTGAAAGTAACTTTAGAATGATGTTGTCACTTGCGAGATTAAGTGGAGAGTATGAGTAGTTGTTTAGACTCACTATTCGGTGGAGGTTTGATGTTTGTGCCTTGTTGGTGAAGAACTCTGTTCTGCAGCTGTCGGGATGGTAAGATCATTCGGAGAGTTGATGACCTTGGTTGGTGTGACTTGTACTTGGTCATCATTACGCGGGTAGTTTGTTGTAGTACTTCAAGCTCCGTGTTAGCCCATTTCAAGATTCCGAAACTGTAGGTCAGCACGGGAACAGCATAGGTATTAATTGCTGTAATGAGATTCCCGGCTTTCAATTCTGTCTTTAGAAGAGCTTGCACTCTTTGAACGTACTCATCTTTAAACTTGATCTTTTCTTGCTTATCTTGGAGCAATCTAGTTTGTTGGAACTGTTTGAGGCTTTACATGTTTCCATCCCAAATTCCATATGGATGTCTTTCGAGAAAGTGTATATCAGGTCAATAAGCTTTTCTAGTTAGTTATGGTTTCCACCATAGAGCTTAATATCATCCATATACAGAAGGTGGGATATTGTTGGGGAACCGTGTCTATTGGCTTTGATGTTGAAGCCATGTTCTGTATTATGGAGAAACGTGGATAGGGGGTTCATCGCTAAGCAGAACCAAAGTGGACTTAATGAGTCTCCTTGGTAAATTCCCACATTGATAGGTATCTCATCGGTAGTAAGAGATTGATCGCCATTATAGGTCCTCAACTTCGTTCTCCACTGGTGCTTGACAGTTGCCAGGAAATTGATGGTCATAGGGTGAATTTTGTATAATCCTAATACGTCTATGAGCCAGGAATGTGGTACACTGTCAAACGCCTTTTTATAGTCTATAAAAGCAGTGTGTATGTTGGGTTGTTTTTTCTGTGCCTGCTTAGGTACCACAGAGTCGATGATAAGTTGTTCTTTGCATACTTGATGGCCTCGAATGCATCCCTTCTGTTTCTCGGCTAATAGGTTATGACTGTCAATATGGTGATAGATACAATTTGGAATGCATCCTGTTAGGATCTTGTACGTGGTGGGCAAACAGGTGATGGGGCTGTACTGGGACAGGTCTTCTTTACTTCTTCCTGTAGTCTTAATTATTATTATTAATATTATTATAACTTGTCTCATAGTATTCCTTTGTTTGTATTTTATACTGACAGGATTATACCAAGTCATTACAAAAAATAAAAATAAAAAAAAGGAAATAAAAAAAAAACAACTATTGTGTATTAAGAAATGATCTAATGATGCTACATGTTTTCAAAATGACCGATTTTTGGATGTTCCTGTGAATGTCTGTATTAAGTCCTAATTGAGCCAAATGCGGTGTAAATGTTGTTGGGGTGAGACCTGTTACTGATATGACGAGAGGAACAATGATGACTTTTTCATGTTTCCACAGCCTTTTTACTTCCATTGCCAAGTCGGTGTATTTGGCGATCTTCTCACTGTATTTCGCTTGGATGTTCTCGTCGTTGGGGACAGCCATGTCAATTAAGTAAGTGATTTTTTCTTTTTTGGATTGAAAGGTGATATCGGGTCTGTTTGCGGGGATTGTTTTATCTGTGTGGATGTCAATGTCCCAATAGAGCTTGTAGTCTTCGTTTTCAAGTATGGATGTTGGTGTATAATGGTAGTAAGGGTCTGTGTTCTCCGTTAGTTTATATGTTGTGGCTAATGCTTGATGAACGACCTTCGCTACTGAGTTGTGTCTCGCGGTGTATTCAGTTCCGGCCATTATTCTACATCCACTCGTTATGTGATCGATCGTTTCTCTCTGCTGGTGACATCTCCTACACCTCTCGTCTTCAGTGGTTGTGTCCTTGATGATATGCTTTCGGTAGTTTTTGGTTGCTATGACTTTGTCTGTTTCGGGGAACAGCTGCCCTTCTTGTAACCACGTATATGAAAGCTTTTTATGTAAGTGTTTTTTGAGACCAGGTGTTCATCTTTTCTAGTCGTGATTGGATGTGACTGTGTGCGTCTGCTGCGTCGCTCGTTTGAGACAGGTCGAGCGATGTATAATTCTTATCTGCCTTCACTATTGCCTGTTGGAAGTTAGTTTGTTTGTTGTAGAAGAAGTTCGTAAATTTGTTTTTTATTTAGCGATTGTATATCTATAATTCCCCTCCCTCCATCTTTTCTCTCGATGGTGAGTCTTTCCTTGCATGCGTTGGGATGTAACTTCCTGTGTTTAGTAAATTCAGAGCGTATGAGAATGTGAATGTTTTCTATGTCTGTGTGTGACCATTTAATGATACCAAACGAATACGTAAGAATAGGTATGGCGAAGGTGTTAATAGCTTTCGTTACATTTCTGGAATTCAGTTTTGTTTATAGTAGCTTTGTGAGTCGGGTTTTAAATTCCGTCTTGAGCTCTGATTTGATATAAGGGTGGTTAATTTTGGTGCTTTGATGGAAGCCTAGGTATCTGTATGTTTCTTCTTTGAGCATGTTATCTATAGTTTCATTGTTGATTGTTTCCCTCGTAGGGTGGTCTTTCCACTGTCCCTTGTTGATATGAAGTAGCTTGCATTTACTTATACCAAATTCCATGTTGATGTCCAGTAAACGTTTCTGTGATTTTAAGGAGTTCCTTTAGCTGTGCCTTTGTGCTTGCATATAATTTTGTGTCATCCATGTACAAGAGATGGTTTATCTTATATAGGTTATTTTTTTGGTGTATAATTTGGAATCCGAAGTTTGTGTTATTCAGTATGTTTGAGAGTGGATTGAGACAGAGGCAGAACCACAAAGCGCTGAGTGAATCCCCTGAAATATACCTCGTCTGATGTAGATCTCTTCTGTTTCGATGTGCTCTTTTTGTGTTCTCAGGTTGATTTTAGTTTTCCATGTACTCATGATTTGCGTAAGAAATTGCCTGATGTTTTTATTGACTTTATATAATTCTAGCACTCTGATTATCACACTGTGGGGTATCGAATCAAAGGCTTTTTTATAATCTATGTAACCAGTATGAAGGGTTCTATAATTTTTCCTGGTTTGTTCCATGATGACGCTGTCTATAATTAGCTGCTCCTTGCATCCTCGTCTGTTTTTGCTGCACCCTTTTTGCTCTTCCGTTAGAATGTTTTTGTGTGCTAAATGTTGTTCTATTCTCCTGGTAATTGTGGCTGTGATGATCTTATATAAGGTTGGAAGGCACGTAATAGGTCGGTAATTTGACGGGTCCTTATTGTCTGAATTTTTGGGTTTAAGGTATTGGGAGAGAAAACTGGGGAGTGTGCTAGGTTTTAAAATAATTTCATTAATTTAGCGAGTGAGAGCTTTATGTGTGGAGGTAAACTGATTGTACCAGAAGTTATGAATGTTATCTATTCCAGCACATCTCCAGTTATGCGTGTATTTGATTGTTTATGCAACTTCTTGTGTTGTCATTGCAAAGTCCTCTTGTTCCTCCAAGCACTCGTTTCTGTCTTCTTCCGCTTTAATCCATAAAACGTTATTATTGTGTAGTTTCGGTTCTGACCAAATACTTTTCCAGTATTCTGTGATCCCTTGTTTGGTCGGTGGTTCTATTACTCGTGCCTCCTCATTGCTCATGATTTTTTGATAGAACTGTTTTTCGCTTCTTCGAAACAGGTTGATAGCGTCTTTTCTTTCATTTGATTCTTTGTATCTTCGGAGTCTTGCGGCATACACGGCTAGTTTTTGCTTCAGAGTGTCAAGGATTTCTGTAAGCGTGTGATTAGGAGATGCAGATTTGATTTTCTCTACACTTTGTGTGATACGTTTTGACTTGTTGTCGTTCATGGATTGGGTAAGATGTCCCAATTCTTTTCTAATTTTGTTTTCGATCCTTATCTGCCATTTGAATTTTGGTTTTATGTTGTTGGTGTTTCTATGTCGTGGCGGGAGTTTCTGATTGTTCTGTGTTATCGTGGTTATAGCTGCTGCGTAGATCACTGTATGAATGTCCTCAATTGTGCCCGCATTCGTTACGTACTCGGGAATTATGTGTTCGTTGATGGTCTTTAGGATTTTATGTGTGTCTCGTTTGATTTGATTGCTTGTGTGAGAGACGGTCTGAGGTGTAGTATGGTGCTTTGGGCGAATGATTTACTTGTCCTGTGCGTTGTATGGTGCTTGTCATCTGTCGCGGGTTGTTGCTGGGAGTTTTGCCCCTACTGAGCATTGAGTGAGTTTGCAGATCCCCTTGCACAAAGTTGGGCTGGTTTGTACGTGGAATCGGTTCGGCATCTGCCCCACTGTCCTCAACAGCTTTGATGTTTTGCAATGCGAGTGGGGTGAGCTTACTGTTCTTAGTGAGGACTCTTTTTTGATCTGTTACTCTCTGTTCTGTAATAAGTGATTTGTATTCTGGATATTGTGCTATGAAAAGTGTATGCAGTTTATGTCCGTATTCTGATGAAATTGTCTCAAGTTTACTAGCGGTGTAGTAGGAATGCATCACCGTTCGATTCATCTCATCTGTCCATTTTAACCTCTTCCTTGGTTTACCTGCCTTGGTAGTTACAGTTAGTCGTTGCGATATATCCGCTATTGTAATGGGCTCAAGTTGTTGTGTTTGGTTAGCATCTGTGTCAGATTTATTTGTGTATCTATTTGGGCAGCGCATGATCGGTTCGCTCGATTCTGTAATGCGGCTCATGCGTTGCCCTGCCTTTCCCGCTTTAGTGGGTGCCAGCTTAGCCGGCAAAACACTTTCCGTGGATCTTTTTTTCTTTGCCTGGTCGTGATCGTTTCGGTCGAGCTGTCTTTTCCCGCAGCGTCCTCGACCGTTACACTGCTCGCCCGATGCTTTATTGTTTGGATTGATGTTTTGTGGTGTTAGAAGCTCAAAGTGTGCCGACACTGGATCGCCTGTTAGTAGAAGGTAGATCATTTTATTGTGTGTTTGTTTGCCTATTATTGTTGGTCTCTCTTTAATGCACATCTGTTTTGTTCTTGTTCTTGGTTTTGAGAAAATATGGAAGATGTGCTTCTGGGTTTCCGAGAGAGCAAATATACAGTTGTCGAAGTCCTTCATGTCGTCGTCGTGAAATAACGAAAATATCTGAAGTTCCGACCAGTTTTGTCGTAGTATTTCAATGCGTCTTCTCGAAGTTTGGCGTGGTTGTTTTGATGGCCGTATGTGTGCAAGCTAACTGATCGGAACAGACAACTTCCGTCTCCAACAGTGTCGGCTTTGATGAAATTCTCGGTAATAGGTTCGGCTGTAGCAGTTTTTTCGGCAAAGGCCCGCCTGTTCAGCCTTTCGCCGCCACCGTCCCGCATGCTGTCACCTTCAGCAGTGGCTCCAAAGGTGCCCTGGCGATTATTATTATTAATATTATTATTATTACTACTACTATTATTCTGTACTGTTTCTCAGTTATAACTGGTAGATTTTCCATTCCAGGGTAGTTTCTTCGATGGACAAACTCACTTACACTCACTCCATTAAGGAATCTTCAGACTATATGCAAAGAAAATAATAGTTCAAAGAAAATTAGTTATTATTGCTTTGCTATATGCCATGTAGACAGTATTACAGCTTTAATTAAATATTAACTTTAATATTAGGGCTTTAATTATTAATGGGAGGTTTAACTCAGGTAGCGGTTTCGTTAAGGACTGTGGTGTTATTACAGTAGCTGAAATAATGAGGGGATGGCTTTTTGTTGTTTTTACTTTCCACCTTTGTATTACTTCTGCGGCCTATCACCTATGTATTTGTAACTGTAGTGGGGTTTTGAGCAATCACTTCAACGATATGCCAACTTCCAGGGATAATCAGATTTTTCCTTAGTATTCTAATGCAACCGACTTCTGCATTAATGTTATTACAGTTTTATCTGGTATAATAATTTCAAGGTAACCAGCTTATCATAAATCACCAGCGGATTCACATATAGAGCCTTCAAACTAAGTATCTTTCGGTATTCTTCCGAAAAGTCAGAACATTAATTGACTTTCTCCCTCTTTTCTCTCTAAGCTATGATCGGAAGGGTGAAATATCAATGAAATATGAAACCTTACTTGATATTACGCTTGTAGATAACAAGCGTAGGTTACATACAGGGTGTCCCGAATTGCAGTGTCCAAACTTTAACAACGCATTCTGCATTCAAAATAAGCCCTAATTTTCTATATAAACATATATCGGCAAATGTTTCGTTTTCGAAATACAGGGTGTTAAAGTTTTTAGAAAAAAATTGTTTTTTAGTCATAACTTTTTTATTACTTGAGATATTGTTATTAAATTTGGTAAACAGCCTTGGAGTAACAAAAGGCATTTTTTGATTTGAAATATTTTTTAATTTTTCATCAGTGGCGTCCGTACGGAATTTTTTATTGAATATTCTTGAAGAAAAAATGGTACTCTACTGTTTTTTCTGAAAACAAAAATCATTCCTAAAATCCCCACTCAATTTGGAGCAAATTTGATCCCTTGTCTTTTTTTCGTGCGGTGTAAGGATTTCGAGTAAAAAACTAAAAACCATTTTTATGTATGGCATAGTTAAAATTTCCATTATTGTTAATTTCAGTAGCAAAACCTTTAAGGTGGGATTGTAACAGCAAGTTTTTAAAATTATTTGGTTTCCGATATTTATTTCATGCATTCCGGGTGAGTTCATAATTTCTGAACAACGTATGTAGGGTTTCTAAAATAAAAGCTTGTCTGACAACTAAGGAGAGATGACGTCATCGACCCGTTGTAATGGAGATTTGCATTATGTTTGGGTTATCAGGGTGACATCGCAGAACTTAGCAGGCAACCTATTAAAATCTAATGTCCTTGGTACTTACCATCATTCCTTCATTGTCGACTCTTGGTATGCCATGATTGCATTTTTGTGATAATTGAACAATTGCTAGGTTCGTCTTTAAAGTATGACAGATGAGTTTATAATTCTAAAATCGTTTTGTAAAACGGTAATTAGAATTAATTCAATTTTGAAGATGATACTTTATTTTACAGAAACTACTCTTTATTAACTAAGTTCGTAATTAATTTTACAAAAACTAGAATTCATAACTTTTATTAACTTAGATCGTGAAAAAAATTTATAGAGCACTTTAAATATCATTAAGGATTAATGTGGGCCTTAAAATTCACAATAATTGCTCAAAATGAGCTCCTCTAACTTCGACACATTTTCGGCATCTGCTCTTAACTGTGTCAGTGGCATGGCGTATAAAATTCGTCTTGGCTCGCAAAGTTTCACAGGCTTGCTCTGTCCTTAGAATCAGTTCTTCTCTTGTATGAACTGGTCTGGAATAAACTAAATTTTTCAAATAACCCCACACAAAGAAGTCGACAGGTGTGAGGTCAGGGGAACGTGGTGGCCAGGCTGTAGCTCCTAATCGTCCAATCCACCGTTCTGGATAATTATTATTTAACCACTCGCGATTTACAAGTGCAAAATGCGCGGGAGCCCCGTCCATTTGAATCCAGAATTCGTTTCTAAGATTTAGAGGAATATTTTCTAGATATTGAAATAACTCTTTTTGCTGAAAATCATTAAATAACTGTCTATCTAGGCGTGGTGGTAGAATATGGGGCCCGCAAAAATTTCATTTATTACACCACACCAAACATTAACAGAAAATTCTTGCTGAAATGCTCTAGTTCGTACAACACGTGGATTGTCATGGCTCCAAATTCGTAAATTATGGAAATTTACTAAGCCACTTCGGGTAAATGTGGCTTCATCAGTCCATAAAAATTTTTTTGAGAAGTTCTCGTCTTCCTCTATTTGGCGCAAAAACCAATTGCAAAAACTGACACGTTTTTCGGCATCACCAGGTTGTAAGTTTTGAACTGGCTGCATCTGAAATGGCTTCCTGTGATCCTTCCTCAAAACGCGATGAACCTTATTTTTAGAAACAAAAACTGCTTTGGCTTGTAAATTATGAGCTGTTCTTCGTAGGCTTAATGTCGTATCGTTGTCAAACTTATTTAAAAATACGTTTCGATATGTTCATTTCTCCTATCTTCGTTTCTCGGATTCTTTTTGAGTCCAAAATTCTTAAACGTTAAATGCGTTTGCGCAGCAGCAGTTGTTTGCAAGGTAATCTTCTATTTGGAAATCTTCGTTGGTATTCCCGTACTGCTGCATTTGCATTTCCATTACAGAAACCATAAACGAAATGAATATCAGCATATTCAAAGTTACTGAATAACACCATTTTGAAATCACTAGTTAGACTGATAATTACCTTTTTGTATAAACTGTAACGTACCTGACATTTATTTACTCTAAAAACTCAAATGTCACACTTTAAAGACGATACTAGCAATTGTTCAATTGTCACATAAACGCAATCATGGCATACCAAGATGTTAAAGGTTTTGCCACTGAAATAATTAACAATAATGGAAATTTTAACTACGCCATACATAAAAATAGTTTTTAGTTTTTAACTCGACATCCTTGCATCGCACGAAAAAAAGGCAAGGGATCAAATTTGCTCCAAACTGAGTGGGGATATTAGGAATGATTTTTGTTTTCAGAAAAAGCAGTAGCGTACTATTTTTTCTTCAAGAATATTCAATAAAAAATCCTGTACGGACGCCACTGATAAAGAATTAAAAAATATTTCAAATCAAAAAATGCCTTTTGTTACTCAAATGCTGTTTACCAAATTTAATAACAATATCTCAAGTACTAAAAAAGTTATGACTAAATAACAATTTTTTTGTTAAAACTTTAACACCCTGTATTTCGAAAACGAAGCATTTGCCGATATATGTTTATATAGAAAATTAGGGCTTATTTTGAATGCAGAATGCGCTGTTAAAGTTTGGACACTCCAATTCGGGACACCCTTTATAATCGATAGCTTTTGATGTACCGGGTGGCCAACTAAGAATGGACGCTGGCCATAACTCGCTAACCGTTAATCATATAACTTGGGGGAAAAAAAATTATTAGCTAAATCGACTAAGAGAAATCGCTGGAAAATATTTTGAAGTTCCGCATATGGCCGCTAGGGGGCGCAACTGTTATGGTCAATCAGAAAAAGGGCTGTTTCTTAAAAAATATTCACGTAAAGGTATATTATAAATACTGCCATCGTAAAGAGTAGAAAAATTGTGATTTTTTTGTTAAGGATATTTTGCTCTATCTCGTAAAATGTAGTGGTGGGGGAAGGTCAAACATGTTTTTATTTAAATGTCAATAACTCCGTTATAAGTCAACGGAATTGAACAAACTAGGTCTCGTTTAAAAGAGCCCATCTTAACTAATAATCTGATGTAAAAAAAAATCCGATTTGATTTCGCCGTGGTAACTAGAGGGCGCTGATTGACATCACAACAATTATTACGCATTATTTTGAAAATTTTAAATAGCACGCTATATCTCTTTCAACACAATTTAATAGAGGAGGAAATTCTCAATAAGTCAGTGCAAATTTCAGCTTCCTAACTTTTTTCAAACCGGAAATATAAATAAAACAATTATTAGGACGCTGGGTACGCAACATCTCCCTAATCTGTATGGACATAGCCTACATCACAATAATTCAGTAATAATACCACAGATAATATTCAACGCAAATCGCTAAAAATTATACTAATGTTCTGAAATAACCACCAGGTGGCGCAGTAGACGTTAATAAGCATAGTTTTACTCGCAATTTTACTTTTCTCTATATTTTTTTGTGGTTTACTCTATTTTCAGTTAGTTAGATATTATAAGGTAATAAATAAGAAAAATCCTAATATATTCGACCGTTGCAAATCTCCGTCTTTCTTAAAATCGACAATTTATGCACAAGAATAACAATAAACTGAAAACATAGATAAATAATAATTCCTTAGCAATTTTCTGCTACATCAAGCAAAAAAAATAGTAGGCTGTGAAAACAAAATTGAAAGTAATACGTCAAAAAATAAACAATAGTTTCTTGTCAGTGCCTTTTAGTTGCTATTTATCGTTCTTGAATTTCCTAATAGTATTGCTATCATTTCGCGTTTTTGTCCGAGATTTTCGTGTTTTTTGAGTTTTTCTAGTTGCTGTTGTTCATGTTATTGTTGTAGTTCGTATTTTTCTTGTTCAAGATTTGTTATTGTTCGTGTTGCGTTGTGTTAAGAACAAAATGATTTATACAAATCAAGAACTATTCGACATGATAGGTGTTTATTTTGAATGTTTGAGAAATGCTACGGTTGCTGCAAGAGTATATGCGCAGGAATATCCGCAGAGACGCCACCCAAGTAAAAAGGTTTTTCTTCGAGTGATCCAACGTTTGCGAACCACTGGAAACGTGCATATTCCCGTATACCGCAGACAACGCAGAGGACGCACCGAAGAGAATGTAATTAATGTGCTAGCGTATATCGAGTTTAATCCTCAACTAAGTACTCGAATTATTGCGCTAGACCTAGGAGTAACGCGAACCACTGATCAAAATATACTCAAAGAGCACAGGTAAGCAACGACATTGCAAATATAAACTGGACATATTTTTTAACAAAAGTCACGTGATTCTGATGTCACATAGGTCTTTAAGCCTAGAAAACCAATAATTTCCTGGAACATCAATTAAATATCTTCATCTTGTTTTAGGTTACATCCATATCACTTAGTGCTGCATCAGGAATTGACTGCTGCAGATTTTGATCACAGACTAAACCATTGTCACTGGCTTTTGGGTGTAATGAGGGAAGATCGGCAATTTCTGAGGCGAATATTGTGGACCGATGAGGCTACCTTCCAGAGCGATGGACGTGTCAATCTTCACAATACACATTATTGGTCCAGAACAAATCCACATTGGATGCGCGAAGTCCAGCACCAAGGCCGTTGGTCTGTAAATTGTTGGGCAGGGATTTTAGGCGGACGAATTATCGGACCATTTTTTTTCGATAATCCATTGAATGGTGAGAGATATCTAAGATTTTTAAGGGAGGAATTGCCGATTTTGTTGGAGGACGTACCTCTGAACGTCCGACAACGATTGGTATACCAGCACGATGGTTGTCCAGCGCACTTCGCCGTCAACGTTCGGGAATTTTTAGATGCCCACTATCCTGGCCGATGGATAGGGCGAGGCGGCACCCTTCCATGGCCAGCTAGGTCACCCGACCTAACGTGTTTAGATTTTTATTTATGGGGTCGAGTGAAAGATTTAGTTTTTGCCACCAGACCCACTACACGGGAAAATATGATTCAGCGAATAAGAGACTGTATAAATACTATTTCAGTTGCTGAACTGGAGACTGCAGTTTTATCCACGCGAGATAGGATGCATAAGTGCATCGAAAACGATGGCCGACAATTTGAACATTTAGGGCGGCATTAATTGAATTATATTTTTATTATCGTTTCTTTCACACGTTCCATTTAAATGGCTTTCATTTCCCATTATAATGAAAATTTAATATTGCACTTATTGACTCCTCCTGCGCCAACTGGTGGTTATTTCAGAACATTAGTATAATTTTTAGCGATTTGCGTTGAATATTATCTGTGGTATTATTACTGAATTATTGTGATGTAGGCTATGTCCATACAGATTAGGGAGATGTTGCGTACCCAGCACCCTAATATTTGTTTTATTTATATTTCCGGTTTGAAAAAAGTTAGGAAGCTGAAATTTGCACTGACTTATTGAGAATTTCCTCCTCTATTAAATTGTGTTAAAAGAGATATAGCGTGCTATTTAAAATTTTCAAAATAATGCGTAATAATTGTTGTGATGTCAATCAGCGCCCTCTAGTTACCACGGCGAAATCAAATCGGATTTTTTTTTTACATCAGATTATTAGTTAAGATGGGCTCTTTTAAACGAGACCTAGTTTGTTCAATTCCGTTGACTTATAACGGAGTTATTGACATTTAAATAAAAACATGTTTGACCTTCCCCCACCACTACATTTTACGAGATAGAGCAAAATATCCTTAACAAAAAAATCACAATTTTTCTACTCTTTACGATGGCAGTATTTATAATATACCTTTACATGAATATTTTTTAAGAAACAGCCCTTTTTCTGATTGACCATAACAGTTGCGCCCCCTAGCGGCCATATGCGGAACTTCAAAATATTTTCCAGCGATTTCTCTTAGTCGATTTAGCTAATAATTTTTTTTCCCCCAAGTTATATGATTAACGGTTAGCGAGTTATGGCCGGCGTCCATTTATAGTTGGCCACCCCGTACATTGTTGGCTGTGAGGTCATCTTTTCATGTATTCTGTTGGTGTTAGAGTTTCAAATCCTGCTATAATATTCTCTATGATTTCTGACGTTCGATTGCAATTTCGACATTTATCGTTTGCTATGTGGAATTTTTCGATGTACTTTTTGTAATTCCGTTTTGCTATTACTATTATTATTTTTAATATATATAGTTCAAACTCACTCTCTAGGAATGAATACAACAGTTTTTATTTTTTTTTTTTCAGTTTCAAAAGAGTTTTTTTAAATTTAGAAACAAAATTTTATACTCTAGCAGCAGTATCCAATAACGCATAAGCATACTTACCTTTAGCGTGCTTGGCATTTTCTAAAATTAAACGAACTCTGTGCTGTCTTACTTAACAGTGAAATGGCCATGGCAGCACCGGCATAATGGAGCTTTCTTTCTAGCCTTGTTGCTTGGCCTTGTGGAAGCCGAGCTTTAATGCTTCCGTATTCAATAAATACCTGTCGGCACATTAATTGGTAGTTCATTAACCGCATTATAATGTGCAAAAATTACCGCCAGTGAAATTATTAGATGTAAATACACGATATGTTACATTTTTTAGACTATTCGGCGTATATACGGAACCAGATACGAAATGGAAAATGTATAAAACAGAATAGAAAAAGGCTATTATGTTAATTTAGATCTGAAGCAGGGAAATCAAACGTATAAAGATTAATTTGGTTTTTTATATTTATTTAAAAAGCTTGTCAAGGGATATATAAAATCACCCTAACAGTACAACTGTCATCTTCTCTTTTACATATCTCGCGATAAGCTTTTAAAATCAGATATACCAATAGCCCAAGAGGTCGTGATAAAAAACTGAAAGCTATAATTTATTATTAAGGGTATAAATGAGTCAACACCGACTGGCGAGGTTAGGTAGTGGGACTCTTGGCTGCGGCGCGCTTTGAAGTGCGTCATAATGGCTAAAAACTATAAGGTTTGGTTGCTGATCGAGCATTGCTGTCTCCGAATTTTGATTTATTTCGCTTTTTACGGCGCCATTTTATATCTTCTCGGAAATATTTTTTTACAGATCGATAGAGAGGGTTAAGATCTATCGCTCACCTAATCCATGACCTGCTACATCCATTTTTTAAGGCTCTAATGGCAAACAACTATATCACGGGAACGGTGCGGCCGATCGTCACCAAACTTTTTTTAAAATGTTTATGGCATCATCTTGCCTCAGTTTTTGCCCAAAAATGACAGTTTTGACAGGTGACAATTGATAAATTATTTTTGACAACAGGTAACATTGTTATATTATATGTGACACGTGACTAGTTAGCGTTGCCGCAGCTCTAAGTAATGCCCACGAGGACGAAAAATGTCTGACGTCAGAGATATAGAGATAAGAACCTCCACTCATGGAAGGTGATCTCAAAAGTGCTCCGCGAAGCTGCGCGCGCTTTATGTCTGCATTTCGAGCGGCTCCATTAAACTGAGGTCTGATTGTTTTTTCTTTAATTACGTACAATATGTATAATAATTAAGTAGTAAACAAATTTTCAGCCATTTAAAAAACTGTAGGATATTATCATCCCGACAACTTATGCAACATGCTGACTCTCCGCGTTCCACAACCCTATGCATAGTACAAAAACGTGAGAGAGCTGTCATTAATTATTATATATAATAAAAAAAAAAGTCAGACCTGAGTTTAATGGAACAGACGCAGTCAGCAGTCGCTCGAAGTGCCGATATAAAGAGCGCTTCTTATCTCGATATCTTGCAGATATGATGTCAGGCATTTTTTGTCGTAAGCATTATTTAAGTCAGCGCAAGCGCTAACTAGTCACGTGTCTCATGTCATCTGACAATGGCACCCGACAATGTCAAAAATC
This sequence comes from Kuschelorhynchus macadamiae, assembly GCA_030620095.1. Taxonomy (NCBI): domain Eukaryota; kingdom Metazoa; phylum Arthropoda; class Insecta; order Coleoptera; family Curculionidae; genus Kuschelorhynchus; species Kuschelorhynchus macadamiae. The sequence continues at coordinate 1,438,849 of JAUTXW010001615.1, forward strand.
ACCCTGTCAAACGTCATTTGACAAAATTGTCATCTTTAAGCAGGAACTTATGCGAGATGATAACATTTTAAAAAAGGTTTTGTGCAGATCGGCCGCTTCGTTCCTGAGATATAGTTTTTGGTTCTAGTACGATTTGATACATCTCGATTTTTGACCTTTTTTGAGTTTTATTAGGAAGCTTACCTCAAATTTACTGCATTTAAGCAAAAAAAAAAGCGTGGATGCCTTACAATTTTTCACAAATTAATACAAATTAGAATTGATTTGTCAAGACGGGCTATGGCACTTTTAACACATTTTATTTGAAATTCCGATACATTTGTGACTGTTGTGGTAAGTTAATATATGTGTATTTTGAAAGATTTGTTTATTTCTAGTATACAGGGTTATTCACGCAACCTGTTCATTAAAAGTTTTTAATGATTCCATTTAGATAAAAATTTCAAATTTTGGGATTTAGGTAAGGTCAAGGGGTACTTCTTTTTTGAAATATTTTCAACTTCCTGTCACTTCCGGTTTAACCGGAAGTTGGTATCAACTTGCTCATTTTAAATTGAACACCCTATATTTTATGATATTTTTTGATTCTACGAAGAATTTTAATTTTATTTTATGTAGCATGTCCTATACCTAGGTTCAAGCATTCTTAAGATACTTGACCTTGAACCAAAAATGAGCCTTCGGGGTACCAAATTTTAAAATCTCATATTTTTGTAAGTTTTGAAGATATAATCTTCATATTTTGCAGACGATCGGTAAATAATCTCAGGTTTCTATTTTTTTTATTGAATTTGTCTATTTTTGTACAGGGTGTCCTAAATTCAGCGGCAAACATTCACATTTTCAAAGCCGCTAAAGTCCGTTTTTTTAAATGGGACACCCTATAACTTTAGGCACTATCAAATGTAGAATTTCATTTTCTATCGAACTGTATTAAGGTTCCCTATACCTATTCGTAACCATTTTCGAAATAATTGGATTTTATAAAAATATCGTATGTATTTGCTTAAATGTTTACATGTTCCAATGGTGAGCCATGGAAAAACAATTGAGATCCAATATCCAATATGACAGATGATTAGTATGCGTTATTTATCAAAAGCTGTCAGTGATAAACTAAATCTTCTAAATCGAAATGGAAGAATACTCAAACGCTGATATTCTCAATCTATTTTATATTCATGGAGAATGTTATAAAATTTTGGAGAGAACGTGTCGTGTGTTTAATGAACGCCACCCTGATTTGCCGCCAATGAACAAGTCAAAATTCAAGAGGATTGAAACGAACTTTTTGCGTTTTGGCAAGGTTAAAGTTACAAAAAATGTTCCGAAACCAGTGACAAATGCCGAGGATAACGTAATAAACACATTAGCTTATTTCCACGCAAACCCGCAAAGTTGAATACAGTCTGCAGAAAACGATTTGGGAATTTCTTCTTCATCTGTCCAAAGAATCTTGAGCGAACATCATATGCACCCCTATTCCTTCCAAAACGTGCAAGCCTTGAGACCTGGTGATGACGCCCGACGAGTAGAATTTTGCGAATTCATGTTTTTGAAAATTCAATTCAATATTTTGGACCGATGAAGCGAAATTTTCTAGAGAAGGAATAACAAATAGAAGAAACGAACATTTCTGGGCAGCAGAAAATCCGCACGCTTTACGCGAAACGCGCTCTCAAGAGAGGTTTAGCTTCAATGTTTTTGGTAAAGTAATAAATGATCAGGTGCGGTACTGTATTTATGAAGACAATTTAAACAGTGATAAGTATTTGGAAATTCTACGAGGGACCGTTTCTGAATTTATAGAAGAAATGAGCTGCAAAATTATTGGTATCAATTAGATGGGGCACCAACACATAAATCCGCTGCAGTTTATCTCCAATTATCTCGAATTTTTGAAGATCGCTGGATTGGTCCCAATGGCTCTTGGAGATGGCCCCCGCGATCGCCTGATTTAACACCCCTTGACTTTTATTTATGGGGATTTATCAAAAGTAAAGTCTATGCTTCCCCAGTAAATAACCAACAAGATTTACTGGACAGGATACGAACAGCTTTTGCCGAATTAGAAAACGGACAAATTCAACGGGCCACAGCAACTGTACAAAGAAGAATTGAAATGTGTCTTCAAATGAACGGACAGCATATAGAGTTTGTTATAATTCAATTTTATCATTTTATTTATTTATTGTTGATTGTTAGATTGCTATAATTTTTAAGTTCACTAAAACAAGTTTAGAACAGTCTCGAACTTAGTAGATATGGATAAAAATAATGTAAACAATTTATTACATTTTTTATAACTTTAACTTTTCTGAAACGAAAAAATTTCGTTTCAATCCTCTTCAATTTTCTCTGGTTCATTGGCGATAAATGAGAATGTTTTTCATTAAAAACATGGCACGTTCTCTCCAATATTTTGTAACATTCTCCGCGAATATAAAATAAATTGAGAATATCAGCTTTTGAGTGTTATTTTATTTTAATTTAAAAGTTTCAAATCAGCTGTCATGTTGAATAGAAAAGCACAACAATTGTTTTTCCCTGGCTTACTACGGGAAGGTGTAAGCATTTAGCAAATACATATGATAGTTTAATAAAAACCTTATTATTTCGAAAATGGTTACGACTAGGTATAGGGAACCTTAATACAGTTCGATAGAAAATTAAATTCTACATTTGATAGTGCATAAAGTTATAGGGTGTCCCATTAAAAAAAAACGGACTTTAGCGGCTTTGAAAATGTGAATGTTTGCCGCTAGACAAATTCAATAAAAAAATAGAAACCTAAGATTATTTACCGATCATCTGCAAAATATGAAGATTATATCTTCAAAACTTACAAAAATATAAGATTTTAAAATTTGGTACCCCGAAGGCTCATTTTTGGTTCAAGGTCAAGTATCTTAAGAACGCTTGAACGTAGGTATAGGACATGCTACATAAAATAGCATTAAAATTCTCCGTAGAATCCAAAAATATCATAAAATACAGGGTGTTCTATTTAAAATAAGCAAGTTGATATCAACTCCCTGTTAAACCGGAAGTGACAGGAAGTTGAAAATATTTCAAAAAAAGAAGTACCCCTTGACCTTACCTTAATTCCAAAATTTGAAATTTTTATCTAAATGGCATCATCAAGAGCTTTTAATGAACGGGTTGCGTGAATAACCCTGTATATTTATTAAATAAGAAGTGTTTTTTTTTTGAAATTACAAATATGAATAATTCTCTAACATAATATCTTAACAAAGTTTGTTTGGTATCTAAACTCTGCTAACTTAACTGCATGTCATATAGTCAGCCGGTAAGCGCTGTTGCCAAAGTAAATTTTGATGTGCCAGTAATTTCATACTGGGTTAGGTTAGCACTTGGTTTCTTAATAAAACTATCGTTAAACCGTTTTGTTTAATTTTAAAATATGTAGCGTTCACCAACATTTAGGCCTCTGGCATAGGGTCGCCATGTAATAACTTTTGAACCTAGGTTTTTAAGGCTTAAATAAAACTCACGCTGGTTTTACTACAACATCGTATATTGACTGATTTATTATGCATTGTGCCCAGTAACAGTGTCTATGCCCAAACTCGGTCTTCGTATTTGCTGAGCAAACAAAAAGGATATAAAAAACATATTTGCTAACTATACAAATTGCAACATTAAATGTTATACAAAAGTAAATTCACCATATTGATATACATATTATATTTACTATATTACAATATACCAACAATGCAGCAATGCTCCCAAGGCAGATGGGATCCAGCAATATAAACGAGTCAACTTTTGCGAAAAAGTTATCTACAAAAGACTTACTATAAAAGTAGTAATTATTGATCTTTTTTTTTGGTTTGAACTTATATATAAAAATAAATAAAAATTATATACATATTTTGAGGTACCATAAAAATAACCCATTACTCAAAATAAATATGTGATGGACAATTTTGGTTATTGAATTCGTATTCAGGATGCTTTCAACTCCCCCGTACAGCGATTATAACATCATTCGGAATTTTGTATGAGCAGATATTTTTTCATAACATAATATTTTTTGTGGAAAAAAGGTAAAGGTATGAGTAATTTGAATGTAGAGGCACAAACTCCTAAGTTCATTTTTTGAAAAAAAGGCAAAAGACAAGTTTTGTGTAGAATTGAAAGGAAAAAATGAACATTTCAATAAAATATAGGTTTTTCAATACAGTCACAATTTTTAATACACCTTTATAAGAAACTAGCTGGCCCGGCAGATCTTGTTCTGTCTGTTGGAGCGATGAGTTTCAAGTGGAATTATGAGAAGATGGGGCGCATTCACCACATCGTCCAGAAATGTTATTGAAGAAAGACATATTGGTTTTATAGAAAAAAAACGGTAACAAGACGATTATTAAAAAAAAATCTTGCAAACTGGTGCGAACTTGCTGAGAAATCTGGTTTAGATTTAGTGTTGTTTTAAATATATAGATAATATGTTAATTTTGATGAGTCTCTCACATACTCAGTTTTTTAAAGTTCAGAGCAAATTCATCTAGCGCCTAAGGGACGCAGTGCTTGCATCGATGTAAACGTTTTCAAATTTAAAAGGTTGTCTCTAGCGTGGTTGAAAAAGTATACGTTTTTTGGTTAAAAAATGTATAAGAATAAAAGTTATCCATAAGAAATCCTAGAAGTTTACTGCCAAAAAATACTACATTATGATTTTTGTGCGAAAATTTTATTTTCTGCAAAAGTTATTTCAAAGAATCGAAAATAAAATTTAAAATTCAACACCCTGTATCTTGATAACGAAGCCGTTGCCTACCCATGTCTATATGAACTCTTATTCTTAAAACTAAGTAGGGAATAACATCCTGAAGTTTGTTGGCATACTTAAATATCACTCTGTATAAATTTCCTAATATAGTTGGCGCATTACCTTTCTGGAATGACGTCATTTTTGGTTATTTTTGTTTGATTTATGTTAACTGACAGTGATAAAAACATTTTGAAAAAACTCATTGTCGTTTCTTTACAACAGTCAATGCCGGTTTTGGTTATGTGTCTTTCAGAATATATTCGTCAAAATTGACATTGATTTGTGCAATCACAGCTAATAGTTTTGAATATCTTGGCTTTTTTTTTGAATTGGAAAAAGAGCAAGCTAAAAATGGAATCCTTCCGCAAACTGATAATATAATTGAACGAGCTTCAAATGCAACAAAACTTAGCCATACAACAATCATAAATATTAAGAAAAGAGGAATAACGAGCGATGAATCCTTTACCTCCAGAATGTCTCAAAAGCAAAAAGAGGTAAAAACAAAAATTACAGATTACTTAAAGAACAAAATAAGAGATACGATCTACTGCATGTATGCGAAAAATGAATATGTTACAATGCAGACTCGCTAAGAAAATACGTAAAAAGTATTGGTTTTAAGTGGAAGAAATCAAATAATAGAAAATACCTGATGGATTTGCCCCACATCGTCCACAAGAGAATCAATTTCTTGAGGGAATATGTCAAAAATCAAAATCTAGGACAAGATGCTTATACCACCGTATTTATTGATGAGACTTGGATTTTTAGTAAAGGTTCGTTTAGAAACAGCTGGCAGGGTAACACTATGTCTACAAGTTCTAAAAAAGCTAGTGAAGGTCATCGATATATTGTAGTTCACGCTGGATCAAAGGAAGGATTTATTAAGGGGGCCAGTTTAATATTTAAAAGTGGACTAAAAAGCGGAGATTATCATGACAATATGAACAAGCAAAATTTTGAAAATTGGTTTGAAAATCAGCTGGTACCAAATCTTCCTCCAAAAAGTTTGATAGTGATGGACAACGCAAGCTATCATTCCGGCCTTTTAGAGGATATTCCAAGAAAATCATGGACAAAGCAGAGATTGATTGGATGGTTAAAAGAAAAGAACATTGACTTCCCAGAGAGGGCCATGAAGGATGAAATATGGAGCATTGTAGAAAAAAATTGTAACATTGAAAAAACATTCTACCTTGACGAATATGTGAAACCTTTGGGCCACAAAATACTAAGACTTCCTCCATACCATTGTCAATTTAATGCTATTGAAATGGTATGGTCTGAGTGTAAGAGGAAATACGACCAATACATTGCTAGTCTGAAGGGGACACCATCGGAAGTTTTGGCCATGTGGGAAAAAGCGATAAATGAAGTATCTTCAGAGCATTGGAAAAATTATGTCAGCCACACAGAAAGGGTAATCCAAGAAGCTTGGAAGACAATACAGATATGTGATGCTTCAGACATTGCGCCACTTGTAATTAGTACCGACGAAGACAGCAGTGACGATGAAGAATTTAGTTCTGATTCTGAAGACAGTGAAGGGGAGTAGTTTTTATTTTTAAAGTTAGTTAGTTATACATTAATTTCTCTCTTTTAGTTTTTAAAGCAAAGTCTGCATTGTAACATATTCATTTTTTGTAACATATTCATTTTTAGCATACACGGAATAGATCATATCTCTTATTTTGTTCTTTAAGTAATCTGTGATTTTTGTTTTTACCTCTTTTTGTTTTTGAAACATTCTGGAGGTAAAGGATTCATCGTTCGTTATTCCCCTTTTCTTAATATTTTTTAAGTATTGTCTGTAATTGAGAATTAAAATAATTTTGATGAAAATGGGTAACTGGCGTCAATTTATTACATTGCAAACAAAGAATAAGACTAAGATGAAAGAATTTATATTAGTAAAGTCTTATTTGCAAAATAATTTTAGTTTTTGAAGTTATAATAGTTATTTTTGTATTAAGTGTGCAAAATGAGGGTTTTTTTATGGCAATGAGAGTGTTAATTTTTTGCCAGCCATTTTCGACAAGTTGCAGCGCTTTCTGTACAGAAAATGCCAATTTTAAATTCGCTTTAGCCAGTGCTGAACGCACCCCTCCTATCTACATCACTGCATACGTTTAGGTTAGGAATCATCGCTGAAATATAAATAATATAAGAAATACGTTATTTGAAACCAGCGTGACGTCATTCCAGAAAGGTAATGCGCCAACTATACAACATTTACGAAATCCAACTTGCATAAAACTTTTTGTAAAATTACAAAAAGCAAAATACATAATATGTGTTACGAAATAAGTCTGCAAAAAGTTGACACACATGTACAGATAAACATGCACACGCATAAATCAGTTAGACGCAGCATCATATAACATAACCTGGGTTATTTCTTGAATCTCATGAATTTTAACTAAGCAAATTCACCCACATTTTTACTAAGTCATGAAAATTAATTACGGGTGAAAATGGTTCCGCAACTCGCTAAGCAATATCCGATATATACGACCAGTATCTCGATTATTGGAATAGTTCCAATAACAAACGTGGAGTACTTTCTATGTAAAATTTCGCAAGAGATTCGGTCATACAATCAAGTCTTGCATTAAATTTAAACATTCTGTTTGCAAACAATTTGCCAATAAACGTTGAAATTCCATGAGGCCCCGATTTCCGAATAAAGAAAAATGATATCATAATCTCCAAATTGGCGACAAGATTGACATAACCATTGCGATTATCCTGATCACTAAATGTTGACAAGAAATATTAAAAGTTACTTTCTCTTTAATTTGGCTATTATAGACACCCACACCTCGTGATGTGATAAATTCCACATCAAAATTTTCTTTCTTAATATTATGCAATATGTTTTTGTTTAAGTACAACATTTCATCTATACTAAGCGTTTGTTTCTAGAGTAACAGTTTAATGAAAAACAAAAAATAATTAAATAGTGACGAGGTACTTTGCCTGTGAATAATTTTGGAAAAAGTTCCTAGGAATAATGCCAGGAACATTATCGGTAAATTTTCTTTACCCGGAAGTTCCCTCGTTATCAGTCTTTCCTTTTATTAAAAATAGCGAAGTGTCACCCGGTTCAGTACAGAACATAGTCATTTACTAACACATATATACTGTCTTGTAAAACATTTTTATTCCTCGCCATTTTGTTAGATCATATTTGATTCCTACCAGTTTCTACCTATGCCACATTTTTTGACATAATTTTAAATAGGCCAACACATATTTTGGTGCCTGCGATTTTTTAACTGTTCCTGGGTAATTTCTGGCTGCAGAATGAAAAAAAGTTCTCAGATTTTGTCTAACGGATCTAGTTTAAAAAAAAAATTGGTTATATATTTTACGTTATAATTGTTATAATATATAATATTACTATTGCCAGTTAAAAGGACACATGGATTTAAGTATTTATTGCAAAAATTTAATTTACATAATTACATTGGTCACTAATCACATAAAAATTTTCTTTTATACGACTTTCTAGAATGGAGTTTGTCTCGCTGAAGGCTCCAGCAGTAGTCCGCCATCATGTGGCTATCCCATCGTCCTTGATAACGATCTTCCGTAGTTTTAATATCCTGATGGAATCTTTCCCTCTATTCTTCACCTAAGTTTTCTGGAAAACCATCTAGTGGCTGTGGAGGCAGTGAACTTTTATACTCACGTTACAGCCGTGAATATTAAAATTTGAAAGCAAAGTTTCCACTAATTCTACTTAATTCTCTGCTTTATGATTGCCAGGAAAATTTTGTACTACTTCAACAAATGAACACCAAGCGTTAGATTCAGTCTCGTTCATTGATGTGGTGAATTGTGGATCTTTAACAAGTTGCCTTATTTGAGGACCATCAAATATACCAGCTTTTAGTTTTTGTGTGCTAATGCCAGGAAATTTACGTGACAAATACCCAAACCAATTTCTATCTCGATTTAAAGCCTTCACAAATTGCTTCATTAGGCCTAGCTCGATATGCAAGGGCGTAAGTAAGATTTTTTCTCTTGAAACCAAAGGGTCGTTGATCACATTTTGTTTTCCTTGAATCATGACATCTCTTGAAGGCCAATTTTTGTTAACCCAGTGCTCATTTTTAGCTCTGCTGTCCCAAAGGCACAAAAAACAAGGATATTTTGTATAACCACTCTGCTGTCCAAGGAGGAAGTTAACCATTTTTAAATCAACACAAATTACCCACTGATGTTCTTCGTATTTAATTTTTCTCAAAACTAATGCAATTGTTTCATATTTTTCCTTCATGGTAGTAGAATGACCAATAGGAATTGAGCCATATTTGTTACCGTTATGTAAAAGAACATATTTTAAACAAGGTCTGGAACTGTCAATAAAAAGGCGCCAATCATCTGGAGTATATTCAGGAAAACCCATTTTTTCTAAGAGCTCTTTTATATTGTTACAGAATACCAAGTCATTTCCTGAGGAAAAAAAGGCAGCAGATCCGTATCTCTTTTACGATAAAATGTAATATTAGTACCTGGACAAAGTAGATTTTTTTCTTTTAATCTGGATGCAAGTAATTCAGCGGATTCCTTTGAGAGATTCAGGCCTCTTATAAGATCGCTTAGTTCTTCTTGATTGAAACACTGCGGAGTTGCTAAATCTGCTTCAAATTCGCTGTCGTTTTCTGATTGAATTCTTTGAACTTTGTCAGACGTTGATGTTTCTGTATCATCTTTTGTCAGTTCGGGTAGACTGCTGAATGATGGAACGGGTATTTCTTCCGAATGCGCTACAGGCCTTCTTGCAGAATCTAGATCAGGATATGTCCATTTGTGTCTATTGTTTCTATTTATGCCTTTAATATTAACGAGACAAAAATAGCAGTCACCAAACTTAAGGCACTTCCTCTTTCCAGTTGTCCACTGTCGCAAATGTTTAACACATGTTTTACATATGAAATGTGGGGCCCAAGATTTATCTTGATCTCCTAAATGAACGCCAAAATAGGCAAGATAAGCTCTTTTCACAAAGTCAGAAATCGTTTTTCTGCCCTCTTTCAAAGTGTATTCACCACACACATAACAAAAAACATCGGGATGATTTACACAGGTACCTCTGCTTGTGAATGCCATTGTTTCAGTTTAGTGTCTTGATACTACAAAACGACCAAAATTTACACAAAATGATAGCACAACTTTACTTGGGAAAACTCAGTAATATACTAAATCGAGTACAGCCACAGCATGCAGGTATAGAAGGATCGGGTCATAGGCAATTACAGGTATAAAAGTAATTAAGAACAGTGTATTGAGTAGTTCCTAGTATAGGAACATTGGGTCAGGAACAATTCCAGGTATCCATTTGGTTAATTAGATTCTGGGAAATTTCTATTTTGACGATTAAGTACATATTTATCTCTTTATTTGTTGTCCTTTATCAGAAAAAAATATCAATTAACCTGTAACCTGTATTTCAAAAACTAGAGCTGATACAAAAAATATGGTGGCATTTTTGGAATCAGCACATTAAAAAGATCTAAAATGAGATGTTAGATTTCCGGCACCACATTTTTGTTTTATTTTGTTACCCTGTGTAATTTTTAATTTTTAATTTTTTCAGTAATAATTTTTTTAACGTTTCACTAGGCCACAATCTTGTTCCGGCATATCGGATTTTTACCAAAATATTACCAAGTCATCCCATCATCTTGAATTAGTACAACAGTTTAACTATTTCATCTGTATACCACAATTATTATTGTTACACAAATTGAAATCAATCCATTATGTAGTTTTTCAGGCTGAATCTTTAAGTATTTTACTAAGCCGCCATTTTGGATTCGTACCAAAAATTTACCAGTTGATTCCTAGATAATACCTGATTTTTTCAGATAAATTGGATAGGCAGTTTTTAGTAATAATTTTTTTAACATTTCACTAGACCACCATTTTGTTTTGCCATATTGGATTTTTACCAAAATGTTATCAGATCTTCCCCATATGACTATCCCCATTGATAGACCTATTTTTTGGCATCTAGGGACGCTAAAACGTGAAGATATGTAAAACGTAACCTCGTAACTCAAACCCTCTAACGGGATGAGCACGACTCCCTTATTTTGACTAGGGGTGGGTGAGGCGATACCTCATTTTGAAGATCTCATTGAATACTAACTGACAATTACAAGATATGTAAAACCTGAAAAGATGATTCTTTCACGATTACAAATATTTTATTTAGCCGCCATTTTGTTCCGCCATCTTGAATTAGTACCACAGTTTTACAAGTTCATCTGTATACTACAATTATTTATGGCACACAATTTGAAATTAGACTCCTAACTAGTTTTCCACGCTGAATTTTTAAATATGTTACTTAACCACCATTTGGTTCCGCCATCTTGGATTCGGACCAAAATTTTACCAGCGGATTCCTAGATAATGCTTGATTTTTGTGCAAAATTTGAGATAAATCGAATAAGTAGTTTTTTAGTAATATTTTTTTTTTCATTTCACTAGCCGCCATTTTGTTTTGCCATATTGGATTTTTACCAAGTCATCCCCAAATGACCCTTAATTTTTGCAGTCAATCGGGTATATAGTTTTTTTAGATACGCCGTGAACAGACAGACAGACCGACCGAATTGAGAAAACATGTTTTTCGGGATCTAGGGACTCTGAAACGTAATAATCTGAAAACATTTTGGAGGGTGAATTTTTTACGAATTAATTACTTCCTTTTACGTTGAAAGTAAAAAATGAAAAGTATTAGGAAAGTTGCTACACATCTTTTTAGATTTAAAAAGGAAAACTGGGATAAAAGAAATTTAAAATGGTTCAGTGATGTTTTTATATAATGTTGGGCTAATCATGATCCATAAGATAAAAGGGTTAAAGAAATTGCTCAGTGCTTATTCAAGCGCTTTAAAAACGAAAAGAATTTGATTTTTTTATCATTTTCATTTTTTAATCATTTATTCCTTTACATTTTTTTACCAGTGTTCAGCGTTTGTAAACAGACACCTATAGCACTTAAAAACGACAAAATTATGGTACCTACCATTGTGTTACTCCCTGTCTATACCGCCCTCTCACATTGTTTGATGCTCCATATTTATTAAAAAAATCGGTAATTTCTTTACCCAGAACATCCCTCGTTAAAATTTTTTTCCATTTGTTGGAATAGTGAAGTGTGACCCAATTTAGTTCAGTACATAGTCACACTATAAATGTGCTACATATAATGTCTTTTCATCCTTATTGGCGCCATTTTCTTCCATCATATTAGATTTTTACCAATACTTTACCATTTTCTTTCTACCTATGCCACCCTTGACTTTTGGGCATAAGAAAACAAATTTAATAAGCAGTTTTTACATTGACACATACCGCCATTTTGCTACGTCATATTAAATTCGTACCAGTTTAAGCTATTTTCACATCTAATTTTTCTGCAAAATCAATTGAACAAGACTTTTTACATTGATTTTTTAAAAATTTTATTTGCTTCGCCACGTTAAATTGAAACCCATATTATCAGTCTTTGCCTACTCCGCTGGTACGCAGTTACTTCCCAGATATATTTTTTAGATGTCTACATTTCGCAACTTTATAGTTGCATCCTCAGGACACAGATTTAATATCCTACATGAAACCCATATTATCAGTCTTTACCTACTCCGTTGGTCTGCAGATATTTCCTAATCCCAAAAAATATACCACTCTAACAACAAAAAGATCGCTAGCGAAAACCATTTAAAAACTTAATATGTAGAAAATATCTGCAACGGAGTAGGTAAAGACTGATAATATGGATTTCATGCAGGATATAAAATCTATATGTGTCCTGAGAATGTAACAATAAAGTTGCGAAACGTCGACAATTTAAAAAAAGACTTTTGTTTTTATTACTGGATCCTAACCCCAAATATTGCACCGCTCTAACATAACCACAAAAGGATCGTTAACGAAAACCATGGAAACATAATATCTGGGAAATATCTGCGAATGAACTGAGTAAGTAAAGACTGATAATATGGGGTTCATCCAGGATATAGAAACAATATGTGTCCTGAGGATGCAACAATAAAGTTGCGAAACGTCGACTACCTAAAAATAGACATTTGTTTTTTTACTGGATCTTAACCCCCAATAATACACCACTGTAACATAACAACAAGAGGTTTGTTAACGAAAACTATTTAGAAACCTAATATCTAGGAAATATCTGCGGACCTACGGAGTAGGTAAAGCTGATAATATGGGTTTCCTGCAGGATATATGATTTATATGTGGGTTCTGAGGATGCACAAATTAAGTTCCGAAACGTCGATAATTTAAAAAATAAGACTTGTTTTCTTTTCTGCATCTTAACCACAAATAATACACCACTCTAACACATTTTTTTTAACATTGTTCAGCCATATTAGATTTTTACCAAAATATTATCGGGTCATCCTCAGATGACCTTTAATTTTTGGTCAAAATTTGAAGTCATCGGGTAAATAGCATTTAAGTTATGTTGCGAACTGACAGACAGACCGACAGACACACCGACGGATTTGATAAAACATGTTTTTTGGCATCTAGGGACGTTAAAACATGATACTTTTTGGGTGGAGGATTTTAAACTTTGTAAATAATGTCCTGGTCATAGTGTCAAGATCTCTCAGGTTAGTATCAGAATATTTTGATATTCCCAAGGAGTACATGAAGACCGGTGTAGCGTAAATGTTCATTGCCGTAATCAGGTTTTTAGAGTTTAGTTTGGTGTTGAGGACTTTAGTAAGTCTATTTGTGAACTCTTGTTGGCTAGAGTGGTCGATGCGTATGCTCTACCTGATTCTTAGATATTTATAGATTTCATCTGATGTAAATTGGTGAAAGATGAAATCTTGGTCTGGCAGTTCAATGAGTTTGCCCTTTCTTACATGTAGTTCTACACTTATCTAGTCCGAAATAAATAGTTGTTTACCATTTTCAGATATCGATAGTGAGCAAGAGATCACTTACGGTTATAGTATTTCCTATATCCCAGCTCAATTTGATTCAGCAACAGAGAGGGGGTTCTATACCAGGCAGGACCATGGAGGACTTAGTGTGTGTCCCTGGTAGATTCCCTTTTTATACTTATGATTATGATTATTGTTAACTACGTCACTTCATTTACCAAATTTCAAAATTCTTTATTCCCTTAAACAAGGTTTTAGAATTTGACATCATAAAAAAGTGTATTGCCCTTTGTCGTACTGTGTGTCAAACAGCATATTCATAGTCCTGGAAAAACAAATGACTAACATTGTTTAGTTTCGATTTGCACGTGTATTCTTATTTCAGAGCTTTTTATAAAAGGTGCGGCTAAGGATTCAGCTCTAGTTTTCGATATACTATTTTTGCCCTGTCTTCACAATGAAGTTTTTCAAATCGTTTGATCATTTCAGTAGAGTAAAATCAAAAAGAAATATTAACATTCACTATAACGTTCTGGCACTGAGTGCACTGATGGATGTCGATAATTTGAGGTATTGTAATAATTAGATTCTTAGAGGTATTATCGTTGGCTCTCGTATACAAAGTTAATGGTATTGTCAAATAACGACATTCAGTTTTTTAGAAACTTTTTATTTCATGCAATTAAATCTAATTAAACAAAGAGGGAATTTGTCCTGGTGCATTTTAAAATCTATACCCCTATGCCATAAGTGAACGCTGATGCCCATGGTTCTACTAAGTGGGTCAGTAGTAAAAAAAGCTATTCATAACTCATACTAATATTATATAACCATTTCCATTACAAATGATCAAATTAGCATGGCCAAATTTGGATGCTAAATTGATTGTTTACACCTAAATGGTTTGCTGTTGGCTGTTCCGTTTTCACTTGTCGAATTTTTTGTTGTGCTAATATGATGTAACTAAGTTACTTAATAACATAATATGAGTACGTATTCATGAATACGTGAGTTTTAAAATGTTTGGCTTTACCTACATAACTACTTATTAGTATCTATAAGCCCTATACAAATTTTTCGTAAATGAAGCAACAAGTTTCAACTTAAAATCTAGCTAGCAAAATTTAAAAATTAGTTGTTTTGTTTTTTTTTGTTCCCTTCTTTATTCCCAAAGTGTCTACCTTGTTCTACATAAAATCTACTATCTAGAAATCCGAAATAGATACGATAAAAAGTTTCTTTAAATTTGAAGTTCTTTTAAAATATCATGTTTCCATGTATACAGGGTGTCACAATTTTGCTGGGGTGACATCAACTGTAATATATTAATATATATATATATATATATATATATATATATATATATACAGTGTGTATCAGCCAAATGGAATAAATTCGATAATAAATAAATGGGGGCGTGTTCGGAAAAACGCTTGGACCCGTCGATTGGTATTTTTAGTTGCTCATTTTCTCCAATAAAAACTTTTTATACAGGGTGTGTCCTGTAACAGTGGTCAATGCCAACTTTCTTATTTCAAATGCAACACCCCGGATATTATTTAATTTTTGGATTCTTTAGGAGATTCTAAACATATTTTATGTTCAATGTCCTATACCTATCTTCAACTATTTCGGCAATATTAAGTGTTTTCAAATTTATTTTTATTTTATTTATTTCGAATTTATTATTATTCATGAAAGTGGCTCTGGTTACTGAACTATTTATTTGATTACAAAAATTCGCTACAACACACTCAATACTTATTTACCATTTAGGTCTTCATATTAAGAATGTAAGCAAAAACCATTTTAGCGTTCCTTTTTATTGAAATGGAACAAAAAGAGCCAGTTTTGTTTATTTTCAAGTTTTATTTACTTTTGTGTAAAATGCCTGGCCTTTCTCTTTGCAAGACAGTAGTTGTCAGTGTCAGTGTCATAGTCTTTTGAATTTCGTTAACTGCATAATACCTAATATCAGAAAAATGGTTCATTTAACAGAAATGCATAAAATAACAATTCTACAAATGATTGGTTATGGAGATAACACACGAACACAAGTGGAAGTTGCTCGCTTATTTCATGAAAAATTTCCAAATTTGCCGCATATATTCCAAGGGACAATTAGTAAAATAGAAAAGCAGTTTCGCGAGCTTGGACATGTGAGGCAGATAAAAAAAGCAGCTGCAAATTCAATACCCACATATTTCTAGTCGACAAGCCGCCGCAATGTTCGATATTAGCCATACGTCGATTATTCGAACATTAAAAGAAAATAAAATGCATCCCTATAAAGTGATACCAACTCAGGAGCTCATGGAAGACGATTATGATAGGAGAACTAATTTTTGTGAACAAATGATGGCTATGTTAGATAACAATGTTATTCAATTAGAACATGTTTTATTTTCGGATGAGTGCACCTTTACACTTCACGGTCATGTAAATCGTCAAAATTGCCGCTATTGGTCTAGGGAAAATCCTCACTGGATCAGCGAAGAACATACTCAATATCCTGAAAAGGTTAATGTTTGGGAGGGAATTGTTAGGGATCATATCATAGGCCCCTTTTTCATTGACGGCAATTTGAATGGCGATAACTATTTAGCACTGCTCCAAAATAATGTCGTGCCAACTTTGACAAATTTGTATCCGGATCCAGCAAACCCACAAGTTCCAGCGAATATGATATGATTTCAGCAAAATGGAGCACCGCCCCATTACCAAATTAATGTCCGGCAGTACCTCAACGGAATATTTCCAAATCGGTGGATAGGGAGGCGAGGATCGATAGAATGGCCAGCGCGATCCCCTGATCTGACACCATTAGACTTTTTCTTATGGGGACATATTAAAAATGTTGTATACAAAACTAAACCCCTCGACTTAGCTGACTTAAGAAGACGAATAACGCTTGCGATTAGATCGGTCACGCCTGAGATGCTAAATAACGTTAGAAGAAATTTCTATTTAAGATTAGGAATTTGCCAAGACGTTCGCGGCGAGCATATTCAACAGTTCCTAAATTAACTTTTTACTTTTGTTTATACATTATGAAGAAATAAATAATTTTATTTTTTTAATCTTAATTTTTGCAATAAATTTGAAAACACTTAATATTGCCGAAATAGTTGAAGATAGGTGTAGGACATTGAACATAAAATATGTTTAGAATCTCCTAAAGAATCCAAAAATTAAATAATATCCGGGGTGTTGCATTTGAAATAAGAAAGTTGGCATTGACCACTGTTACAGGACACACCCTGTATAAAAAGTTTTTATTGGAGAAAATGAGCAACTAAAAATACCAATCGACGGGTCCAAGCGTTTTTCCGAACACGCCCCCATTTAATTATTATCGAATTTATTCCATTTGGCTGATACACACTGTATAATATATAATATATATATATATATATATATATATATATATATATATATATATATATATATATATATATATATATATATATATATATATATATATATATATATATATATATATATATATATATATATATATATATATATATATATATATATATATATATATATATATATATATATATATATATATATATATATATATATATATATATATATATATATATATATATATATATATATATATATGTATATACAGGATGTTAATTAATGTCGTGGACATATTTCATGAAAATGATAGTAAAAAATAGGAAAAAAAATGCCAATATATACAGGGTCAAAAACGCACCATTTTCGTTATACAGGATGTCAAAGTTTCAATTTTTTGCTCGTTTTTTGCTTTTTTTTCCAGTTCCTTCTGAGACAATTAGTTCAAATTTAGAATATGTATTATTTTTAAGAACCTCTACGATAAAATAATAAAATCGTGGATTGTAGTATACAGGGTGTTCCATTTTTTTGCACCACCTACATGTTTATCTTGCAGAACTTTTTTTTGAAGCACCCTGTATGAATTCTGATATAAAATTTAATTTTATATCAGATTTAATTTTCGACTTATTTGCGATAATTGGCATAGATGCAAATTAAGTGTAGGCTAAATAATGAAACTGGAAAAAGATAGTAGGCCGAGGCAGGTGATTTATTAATTCTGTTCTTTAATCCGACATTTTGTAAGAAATATTTTTTGTTTGACGTTTCCGTAGTTGTTTCGAATTGTTTAATGATGGTTGAATTCACAAATCAAGAATATGCAGAAATTCATTTTATTTATGGACTTGCCAACGGCAATTGTTATGAAGCCAGACTACTCTATGAACAGAAATATCCAAATCGCATGATGCCCAATAGATAAATATTTGCAAGGGTACCACATCCCAAGTGTTCAAGATCTCCCACGTGACATTCCACTCCGTTTAAATTTTTGCCAGTGGTTCTTACAAATGCTAGCTCAAAATCCGTTATTTACATGATTTTTATTTAGCGATGAGGCAAATTTTTCTAGGAATGTCATACATAATTTTCATAACAATCGTTTTTGGGCAGAAGAGAATCCGCATTCGATACACGAAAATAATTTCGAGCAACATGGATCACAGAAATTATTGAACGCATGCAGAAATTAAGAGATAAAGCCTTTCGTGATTTTAAATCTAGTAAACTGCCTAGCAAATGGGATTATTATAAACAGTTAAGGAATTTAACAAATAAATCAATTACATTAGAGAAAAAAAATTATTATAGGCATACCTTTCAAAATAGTTCCATAAAAGATAAGTGGAAAGAGCTTAATAAACTGAGGCCAGTAAACACAAAGGAAATTCCGCAGGTTTTTAAAGATACAAATAAATTTAATTCATTTTTTATAAATTCAACCAAAACAAATAATTCGGTAAATAACGATCTACTAAATTTTTATTTAAATAACACTAAAAATAATCTGATTTCCTTGTTAACTTTTAATACTGTAACGGACAATGATATTCTTCAAATTATAATGAAAATTAAAAGTAAAGCTGCGGGCACAGATGATATTAATATAACTTTAATCTCCCTGTGCTGCCTTCATATTATTGGTTTTATAACACACATTGTTAATGAATGTACTCTTCATGAGTATTTTCCTGACATTTGGAAAAAAGCTATTGTCACACCCCTTCCCAAAGTTAGTTCTCCGAAGGATTTAACACAATTTCGTTCAATAAGCATACTTCCAACGTTTTCAAAAATTTTAGAAAGAGTGCTGGAAACTCAAATATGCATACATGTTAATCTAAATAATATTTTACCAACGAAACAATCCGGATTTCGCCCTAAACATAGTTGCGCGACGGCAATGGCGGATGTTACTGACGATATCTTTTCCGCTTGAGACAATAACGAAATCACAGCATTAATTTTACTGGATTTTAGTAAAGCATTCAGTTTTTTAAATCATAAAATATTAATTTCTATGTTACACTATATAGGGTTTTCGGTAAATGCGTCAAACATTATTAAATCATTTCTCTCCAATAGATTTCAACGTGTAAAAATTTATCAAAATTATTCAGATTTTCTTAAAGTTGATTCTGGGGTTCCTCAAGGCAGCATTTTAGGACCTCTTTTATTTAGTATCTATACATGCACTTTACATGCACACTATAAATACTGTCAGTACCATCTGTACGCCGAGGATACCCAGCTGTATTTATCTTTTAAACCTTCTGACTATAATCAAGCCATTATTAAAATTAACTTCGATTTAGACCAATAGCTTAAAATATCCTCTAAACACATGCTAAATTTGAATCCGTCTAAGTCGGTTGTTCTCTTATTTGGTAATAACAATATTCTTAATGAAATAAAGCCAGATATGGCTATAAGCATAGAAAATCAACGTTTAAATGTAGTTGAAAGCGCAAAAAGTTTGGGTCTTGTTTTGTACGATTCACATCTTCGATTTAGTTCTCATATTTCTCACATTCTTAAAAAAACATACTACTCTCTGAAATCATTGTTTCCGCACAGACACTACTTTGATCAATCCACTAAAAAGGAGCTCTGTGATTCATTAATATTATCACATTTTAATCATTGCGATCATATATATGGTCCATGTTTGGATAGTTATGACTTACGAAGAATTCAATAAGTGCAGAACAGCTGTATTCCATTTATCTTTGGTATTAAGAGGAGAGACAGGGTAACCCACAAACTTAAAGAAATTTCATGGCTAAATATGTATAACCGACGTAAGTTCCTTATCTGTATAACAAAATCACTTTTCCCACGGACGCACATTATTTGAATTTACGCAGGAATACCTTAACGATTCTGCGCCATAAAACTGAAATATTTAAGAGATGCTTCTCCTATAACATTGCTTTAAATATAAATTCGTTGCCTCCAGATTTATTACAAATTTCTACGTCATTACAAAGTTATAAAAGAAACATTACTACTCAGTTACTTAATTCTCAATAGCATTTAAATTACTCTCAGCCTTACTCTTCCTTCTTGTTCTTCTTTCCTTTTCTTTCTCCCTTCTTTCCTTTCGTGTCTTCATTTTTTAATATTGTAGCATTTTTTGTTGTATTTTTATTAACTAGCTACTTGCCAGAATGTCTTAATATTAGTTTGTAGCCGCATTGGTAGAACAGAATCTGGACTTCAGAAGTCTGAAATGCGTGCTTTTGTTTGCCTTATCTTTGTGATTTTTAATTTTGTTTTTATATATGTATACATGTGATAAATAATAAACGTTATTATTGTTATTAATATTATTATTATTAATTTTCAGTAAATGTGTGGGCCCGCATTATTGGAGATTATTTGATAGGTCCATTTTTCCTGCCAGCAAGGCTAAACGGAAGATATTATCGTCAATTTCTCGACGAACACGAGAGACGAACTCTCGGTATTGCTAAAAGACGTGCCAATTCTTCTTAGAAATCAAATGTGGTTCATGCACGATGGTGCACCAGCACATTTCAGCATAGAGGTGAGGGAGTTCCTAAATAATAATTTAAACAACCGTTGAATAGGGCGAGGGGGACCTCAGCCATGGCCACCTAGATCTCCAGATCTGAATAGCCTGGATTTCTTTTTCTGGGGACACCTGAAAACATTGGTGTATCAGACCCCAATCCAGACAGAAGGAGATTTAAGAAACAGAATAATAGCTTCATGCGACATCATTCGCAATACTCCTGGAATATTTGATAGAGTCCGTCAGTCCATGAGGGGAAGACTTGATTCTAGCATTCTAGCAAGAGGCGAACATTTTCAACAACTTTTATAAGTTTGTTTTATTTTTAAATTAAATTTAAATAAAACCCGTTTACGAAAAATACGAAAGAGCTAAAGAGGTGAACAAAGAGTTTAAATTTTATATCAGAATTCATACGGGGTGCTCCAAAAAAAAATTCCGCAAGATAAAGTTGTAGGCGGTGCAAAAAATGTAACACCCTGTATACTACCATCCACGATTTTGATATTTTATCGTAGAGGTTCTTAAAAGTAATACATGTTCTAAATTTGAACTAATTGTCTCAGAAAGAACTGGAAAAAAACGCAAAAAACGAGAAAAAAATTGAAACTTCGACACCCTGTATAACGGAAATGGTGCGTTTTTGACCATGTATATATATATTGGCATTTTTTCCCTATTTTGACGAGTACTATCACCCTCTGAAATATGTACACGACATTAATTAACACCCTGTATATATATATATATATATATATATATATATATATATATATATATATATATATTATATATATATATATATTTATATATATATATATACCGGGTGACAATGAAACTACTACCCAGGGCACCATTTGACAACGGCTGGAGATAAAAATATAAAAGATGGTGGTTGATAGGGTTGAATATTATGTTTTTTGAACTCTTTTAACAATTATAAACAACTTTTGTATTACATAAGCTATGTCTAAAATGTATAGTTTTCCAAATAAAGCCACTTAACTGTACCATAATTACCACTTATTTCTATTTTTTGGAGAAACGGAGTAGGCCAGGATAAAAAAAATCACGGTTATTTACTGTTGGTTCAAGCCTTCATCCAACAAAATGTCAAAAAAGAAAATGTTTCGAGTTTTAAAAAAATGTGTTTTTCGCAAATCGATTTTTCAAGTTTTGATCAGACCCTGTATCATAACGGGTCAACTGGCTGGAACCAAACCTTCACTACACAGTCCTACTTTCTTATCCTTTATCCACATATGACAAATTCAACTTCCATAGACCGCTGCAAACATACCCTATTTTCATGTTGTTAATGCTCATCTGAAACGAAAATCAATATAATTAGCACTTATTTAATTATACCAACGGCAAAGTTGACCATGGATTCAAAATAATTTACTGTTCAAAGGAATCCTCTTTTAATTCATTTAAATTTTAAAAAAGAAACGTATATGAGAAGGTGAAAACAAATGAATTTTATTATACCTAGAGATGATTAATATTAACTCATAATAAAAGAAATAGAAAAAAGAACGTACTTAATCATAATTAAGATTTTCAAAAACACGACCTTCTTGTTCAATACGGGTCTCACATTTTTCAACAATTTTACATTTTCTTTTTGAGTTATACTAATATTATTAATAGTACTAATAATTCGATTTCTTAAAATATCCAAATTTTCAAGTTGAGTTAAATAGACTTTTTCTTTGATATAACCCCGGAAGAAAAAATCTAGAGTTGTTAAATCTGGCGAACGCGCTGGCCACTTTACAGGTCCATTCGTTCCTATCCATTGGTCCCCAAACCTGTCATTTAAATAATTTACACAAATTCGAGCAATATGGGCCGGTGCACCATTTTGTTGAAAGTAGATGTTGGGAATTTCTGCAAGAGGTAAATTGTCCAAAAAATCTGTTGTTTCTAGAAATTTCAAATAATGCTGTAAAGGGCTCATTAAAAAATATTCGACCCCAAATCTCGTACTTAAAACACCTAGCCACACATTAACACCAAAGCGTTTTTAGAAAGATACTTCTCTAAATAAATGTTGATTTTCATTTTCCCAACATCTTACGTTGTTCCTGTTGAACATTCCCAGATTCGTGAAGCGAGACTCATCCGAAAATAATATTGATCTATTAAAGTTATTATTATGCTTAGAATTTTCCATAAACGATCGGCAATATTCAACTCGCCGAAAAATGTTATTAACACCCAAGTGTTGGTGGATTTGGTCTTTGTAGGGTTGTACTTATGTTTCTTCAAAATGTTCCTTGCACTTTCTCTGTTAACTCCAACTTCACTTTCAATTTGGCGAGTAGAAATACTTAGATCAGCATTCACACATGCCAGAACGTTTATTTCAGCTTCTTCACTAATAATGAACTGTCCTTCATTTTCATTTTGGGGAACTGTTTTCAAATGTTGTACTAGTCACGGAAAATAGGCATAGCAGGGTTGGTTTCTGTCGGAGTATCGCTCTGCGTAGAGTGTTTGAGCCTGCCTTTTATTTTGCAAGCCCTCGCCATAAACGAGAAGCATATCCATTTATTCTGCCCTTGTAACTTGTCATTTTAAAGAGATTACAAAGAACTTTTAGTCTACACCAATATCGACATGAAATAAAGCACGAGAATTTACAAAAAGTGCAACAATCTACCAACCCCACAAGTAATAAAAGTTACTTGTCAAAATTCAGTTGTTTTTAAAAACCATTGCAACTTCTGCCAACTAATATATATTTTTTTAATTTTAGCAAAACTTTGTTTATAGGTGGTTATCACACTAGGCTAAGTTACCATTTACTTAACTTTCATAAACAACTGCAAAGCGAAAAACAGTCAGTTGACCCGTTATGGTATAGTGTCTGATCAAAACTTGAAAAATCGATTTGCCAAAAACACATTTTTTTTAAACTCGGGACATTTCCTTTCCAAGGTTCTAGCATCGGTTCCAGGATTTTATAAAAGAAAAATTAGGGAATCTATTGAAATTTTTAAATACGTACAAATGGAAACCGATCCTAACACAGGGTCACGGTTCGGCGAGCACAAGTCGGGTATAAAAGCCCGCCTTAATCTCTTCAAGCTCATTCAGTGTTCAGATCTCGTGGAGTAAAGATCCCTGAAGATGCCTCGCGCAATCGAATGCGAAACGTCGGATAATAATTCCAATTTGACACGGTCTAATCCCAAGAACCATGACTTCTTAATAGGTTACGTTATACAAGAGTTGTTTAGAATTATTAAGAGAGTTCAAAAAACATAAAATATACAGGGTGTTCCATTTCAAATACAAAAATTCAACCCTATCAACACACCAAATTCCATATTTTTATCTCTAGCCCTTTTCAAATGGCGCCCTAGGTAGTAGTTTCACTGTCACCCAGTATATATATATATATATATATATATATATATATATGTGTGTTAAGTGTGATGTGATATTATAAACGACCGCATAATGTGACCTGTGTTTTTTGACCACTATTTGAATAAACCAACATTTTTAAACCTTAAGAAATCAAATTATGGAAAAACTCAATGATCTTCCGGAATATATTCGTGTGGATTTGGTATCTCAACAAGATAAAGCCCCGTACCACTGTGAAGAAGATATAAGAGCATTTTTCAAAGAGCAATTTAATTTAAATAAATATAGTAACAGTGAGTTTCCATGGCCACCACGAAGTCCCGATTTGACACCCTCAGAATATTTTTTATGAGGCCCACTTAAAGATACAGTGTATAAAAATCGAAACAATTTTTCTGTAAATGAATTAAAACAAAAAATTCGTGAAGAAATTATTAGTCTTAATAATAGTGTTGCCGTCCGAAAAGCTGTGGCAAACATTCAAGTGCGATATACACTATGTATAGCAGAAAACGGCAGTATTTGGAAAATCAATTATATAGTCAATTGTTATAAATTTTGCCTGTTTTTCTATTTCCATGTAATCTGTTATTCAGATTACATGGATTCAGAAGTTTGTTTCTATTATTAATTTTCAATAATGGTTTTTTAGCAATAAAAAAATATAGAATAAAATTAGAACTATAGTTACGCATATAGAAATATTATCCATTCCATTGGCTCCTATAGTTTTTTTGAGTATGCAGCATCACAATAGTCAAGAAATAATTGCGTTTTTCTCTGTAACCATTGAATTTAGGTATAGAGCATACACAAGTAGGTATTTTTATGATTATTTACATAAATAAAAAACATAGTGGGTGTTCTTTCCCTTTAAAAAGGTGCAAGATTGATTTCGTAGTATATCCACCGTGTAGGTGTGAACAAAAATTTTATATTCCGTATATGCATTGATGCTTTATAAACTGAAAATTACCATAAAAACGCACAATTTTAGATTTTTGCTAGTTTTATAGCGATTTAAAAAATAGCTCCAGTTTTCAAAAAATCACACATAACATTAACTATCTCGGAAACTACGCAGACATCGACTATAGTTTAAATTGGTAACTTATATTTATATTTGACAAGGAAACAAATAATGGACAAAAATACAGAGTTTCCCATTCAAAATTTTATAGTTGATGTCGTACCAGCAAAATTAAGACACCCTGTGTGGAAACATTATATTTTAAACGAACTTCAAATTTAAAGAAGTTTGTGTATGAAACTTTTTTTCGTAACTATTACGGGTACATTTATGTGGAACACGATGTCCCGATTGTGAAGTGCGTTAAACGAGCAAAAACCTTTCCCTATTCTCCTAATCTACAAATCTTTACATTACCAAACTTATTACATTTTCCTTCTCTTCTTTTGAAGCAAACACGGCATCTAATACGGTTAAAAATACAAAAGGAATGACTTTTTTTTTGGTAATCAGTGACTTTTACCTTTCTGCACCCACTGTGATTTCATATAAATAATAATTCGATTAAATGGGATTGCCCAGCACTCTGTCTTTATTTCCAACAAATACCAAAACAAAATGGTTCAAAGAACTATAACATTATCATTATAATTTAACAATGAACAATGAGGAAAAAAATCAAAAATTACATACTAGCATAATATTCGTGCAACAGGTTTTAATTTTGTGCTTGAAAGTTAACAAGCGCGAAGAGAAGAATAATTGGGAATAATAAAAACACCGTTTTCTTCAAAGACCATGAAATTCGTGACAAGGAACATCTTGGTCGGCAATGTGCGAAAGTAATTTGAAATATTACCTGGTTAGAGTTAATGTTTGATTTCATGCTACGCCATTTAATTAATGTTCGACTCGTGATTTTTGGCACACATGTGCATGCATGTTTTGTTTATAAACATATTACTCTAAAATATAATTCTGGATTATGTAAGGTTAAGGTGGAATTGACCTTCAGGGTAATTGGAGCATAAGTCATTTAATAATATTACCATTTTTTATATAGATTAATTTTTAGTATAGATCGTAATAAATAGGGACTATTTTCCAACGTTTCGCATTCAAATGCATGATGCATCTTCAAAAATATTTATAATGGCCGACGCCCTGGCCAACTTTACTATGTTGCTATTGAAAATGCGGTCTACAGGCCTGCTAATACCTAAATAATAAACAAAATTTTCCTATAGCTATAACGGCATGTCACATACCACTTAATAAAAGTAAACAAAACATTATAATTAAAATTTTAAACAAGAACATGTGATAAAAAATGCGTGCATTCAATGAGAAGGTTAACACTTGAACTCATCGATAATTTTTTGGATATTTGCAGTGTAATTTGATACAGCCATTCGAACACAATTATCCAGATGTTCATCTGTAAGGCGAGTGCGGTGTTTATTCTTAATAAACTTCGTATTGGAAAATGAAGATTTGCACAAATAGGTGGAAGTAAATAACTCTTTCACTTTTAGAACTGAATATTTGTCTTTATTTACCCTAGGCCAGATACATTTTGTACTTGAAATTAACGATTTCAATGCTAAATCACTTTGAAATGCAACTCTCTCTTCGCCAGGGTTCTGCATAACACAAGTTGCAAACTGTTGGATCTCAATTTCCATGAAGTGTGAAACAACAAATTGAGCCACTAATGTCATTTTGTTGAAATCCTTAAACCGATTTTTGAAGTTACCCTTCAAGTTAGAAACTATTTCTACATGAGATTTACTGTCTTTTGGATTTTGAGATATCTTCTCTGAAAGAACAGAAAAATGCTTGACATCACGGTTGATTAGGGTTTGTTCCCAAAACTCAAGTTTTTTTATGAATGCATTTATAACAGAAATCATTACCGCCAGTTCTTTAACTCTTCCCTCTTGCAAATTGAGTTCAATAATATTGTCTGTAATGTCCACAAAAAACCCAAAATCTCTAAGCCAAATTGAATTTTTCAGTTCCCGAATCGATTCTCCGCGTTGTTTGAAAAATTGAACTATGACAGATGAACTCTAGCTTCATTAAAACGTGCTATCACTCATCCGCTACTTAACTATCGCACTTCAGAGTGAAGAAGTAGATACCTGTACTGACAATCAATTTTATCGGCTAAGATTTTGAATAATCTTTGTAATTGGAGAACTCTAATCTTATTTACAATTTTTACTACCAATTTCATGACGTTGTTTAGTTTTAAAACATTTCCACATAATACTTGCTGATAAATAATAGAATTGTAACACATAAATTGTGGAAAGCGTTCATCTTCACGACAACATGCTACCAGACCCTTATCACAACCCAACATAGCTGGAGCCCCATCAGTTTTCAAGCCAACCAATTTTGTAATTCAAAAGATATAAAATTGTTTAAATAAGAAAACAATTCCTATCCAGTGGTATATCCTTTTAGTGAAATAAACTTCAAAAGATCTTCTTTAATCATAAAATCACTAAAAATCATCCTGACGAACACGGCCATCTGGGAGGTGTCAATCA
The DNA here is from genome assembly GCA_030620095.1 of Kuschelorhynchus macadamiae. Lineage (NCBI taxonomy): Eukaryota > Metazoa > Arthropoda > Insecta > Coleoptera > Curculionidae > Kuschelorhynchus > Kuschelorhynchus macadamiae. The sequence goes on from JAUTXW010001615.1 coordinate 1,466,408, forward strand.
CATCTGTTGATTCATCCAGTTGCACAGAGAAATAAACACAGTTATCTAAGTCCATTTTTAACTGTGAAAAAATATCCTGGCTCATTGCTTTCACTCGTCGCATCACTATATTAGCAGAAAGTTGCGTAGATTTTATTGCTGAAACTATCTCGTCTTTATTTTTAAAGTTGGAAAATAAGGAATCTGCAGCTTCTAAAAACGCCTGTTTTATAAATTGACTGTACAGGATGTTCCAGCGAGGACTGAACAGGGACCTACCTTCCTTGTATTTTGGAAAAATTCAAAATAGCCAATCGATGTATTTTTTCTTGTAGAATCCAAAAATATCATCGAAAAAATATTTGAACCAGAAACAAAAGAGTTACGCTATGCATCAGGTGTTTTTTAAATGGAATGTATCGTTTTTTATACGATTTTTGGAAAGAGTGATTTTTTTTATGTCCGTTCTGATTAAAAGATTTGATTTTGCGATAGCTGTTTATATTACATTTTAATGTTTTACAAACTAAAATTTTAGCTTCACCTGTTTAAAATATACGAGGTTGGTATAGGTGATCAAGGTAAAATGACGTTTGAATGCTTTGTCAATAAAAATTGACATTATTTTAATTAATATCGAAGTCTTCACATAAAAAATATATATTTGACTCTGATCGAAATGAAATACTCTTTGGACGAGAGACTACAGATTGTTATGCTATTTTACAAGTGCCAAGAAAATGCAAGAGAAGCAAGAAGAAGATTTATTGCAAATTTTCATAGAAATATATCCATCAATACAATTCTAAGGATAAAAAACCTATTTGAGGAAAATAAAACTTTACATGATAGAAAAAGAAATATACAAAGAAGAAGAAATCGAGACCAGGCCATTATAAATTATTTTCAAGTTAATCCAACCAAATCTATTTCGGATGCAGTTCGGGAAGTTCCGTACGGTGGCGCAGAAGAGTTACCCGAGGGACTGTTCACAGGACTCTGAAAATTCATAAATTTAGGCCTTTTCGTATCCTTCCACTTCAGCACCTAACACCGGCACAAAAAGAACTTCGCTTCCAATTTGTTTCTCAAATGGTAATTCGGCAAGAAAACAAAGACCCTGATTTATTCAAAAATATTGTGTGGACCGACGAAGCTACTTTCACAACATCGGGAGTATTCAACAGACATAATAGTCACCACTGGGCCGTTGAAAATCCAAAAAAGTTCCAGACTATTAAATTTCAAGGGAGGAATTCTATTCATGTTTGGTGTGGGATAAAAAACAATAAAATTTTGGGACCAATATTTTTTAACGGGACTTTAAATGGGCACAGATATTATGAGTTTTTAGAAATTAAAAAATTTTTTGGAAGACTTACCATTGGCAGAATATCAGAATTTAATTTGGCAACATGATGGGGCGCCTCCTCATGCCGTGCATGATGTGGTTCAATTTTTAAATCGGCGCCATAACGAATGGATAGGGCGAAATGGAACATATGCTTGGCCGCCCAATAGCCCCGACCTCTCAGTTTCGGATACATTTCTTTGGGGCCATTTGAAGAACGTCGTATACAGACAACGAAACGAAAATATTCAAGAGATCATGGGAAAAATTGTCGATGAAATAAACGGCGGTCACATTGAAAACTTATGTTATTAGTAGTTTTATTTTATTATTTAATAATTATTTTTTATTGAATTTCTTTTTCTATCATGTAAAGTTATATTTTCCTCAAATAGGTTTTTTATCCTTAGAATTGTATTGATGGATATATTTCTATGAAAATTTGCAATAAATCTTCCTCTTGCTTCTCTTGCATTTTCTTGGCACTTGTAAAATAGCATAACAATCTGTAGTCTCTCGTCCAAAGAGTATTTCATTTCGATCAGAGTCAAATATATATTTTTTAGGTGAAGACTTCGACAATAATTAAAATAATGTCAATTTTTATTGACAAAGCATTCAAACGTCATTTTACCTTGATCACCTATAGCAACCTATCGTATATTTTAAACAGGTGAAGCTAAAATTTTAGTTTGTAAAACATTAAAATGTAATATAAACAGCTATCGCAAAATCAAATCTTTTAATCAGAACGGACATAAAAAAAATCACTCTTTCCAAAAATCGTATAAAAAACGATACATTCCGTTTAAAAAACACCTGATGCATAGCGTAACTCTTTTGTTTCTGGTTCAAATATTTTTTCGATGACATTTTTGGATTCTACAAGCAAAAATACATCGATTGGCTATTTTGAATTTTTCCAAAATACAAGGAAGGTCGAAAATAGGTCCCTGTTCAGTCCTCTCTGGAACACCCTGTACAATTAACTGCTTCTTTATATGTTTCAATTTTTCTTTTCTGCTGGCAGCATGTAACGAGAAATATTTTTCAAAATTCGGAAGTACACTTTTATGATGCCTTTCAATATTTCCTCTTTTAGCAACCGAAACACAGGCATTACATAACGAACATACATTTTTACCTTTAACTTCTGTAAAAAAATATTCTTTCTTACTACTGCTTTCCATTACCTTTTTTATTGCTCACTCTGTATACTAACACATCTAATGCCTGTTAGTTTTAAACTGAATGTCCGACATGCGCATTTATCGCATTCAAAGCAAACTAGATCGTTCTTGTGTTCTCAAACATTCACGCGATGCTGGCGCTCTGGCCAATTTTAGCAGTTGTCCAGAGCACTCAACGCAGTGTTGCCGCTGCTTGTTTTCATACTGTGATTTTTTTAAACATTTATGGACGCTTCTATAATTTTTACAAGATATGTTGTGAGCTACCAGAAATGTCTTCGCGAGTTGCCGGTAGCTGGCGATCAATGGGTTGGCGACCACTGGAATAAAGCAAACTGATCGCCCCAACTTAGGGCCGAGCTCACTCCTAGCAATCCTAATTGCTAATTGTAAAACAAACTGACGAAAGTTTCTCACTCCTTAAAAAAAACCATAGTTTTATACTGTTAATATCAGATGAAATATTATATCTTAGTTGCACATAATCTTTATAGTACCATACAATGGACGTATCGTCCGCAAAAAGGGTAAAATTGCTAGAAATCTGAACACGTACAAGATCATTAATATTCAACAAAAACAGGACAGGTCCAAGAACCGATCCTTGATGAATGCCACAGTCGATGTGGCACACCCGAAACAACAACTTGACTGAGACCGGAGAAGTAAGGCTCAAACTAGGCAAAAGCATTACCTCTAAGCCCGTAAAGTTCAAACTTTGACAGCAATACTCTATAATTCAAACAGTGAAAAGCCTTTGACAGATCATAGAATACTGCCGCCGCCATGGCTATTTATATATCCATAGTTATTGATATGCACTTTATGCATACCAAAACCAGGTGCTGTGGATGATCCGATTTGAATTCTGCAATGTCATATACAAATTAGAAATATCGTACTACAAAACGTATATTTTCATCTCTGGCTAAAATTAAGTGAAATACGCGAAAAATGCTTCCAAACATGGTCAAAAACGGCCGAACGCGTGAAAGTAGCCGAACAGTATGTTTGCAACCGAGACGCTTTGCACGCGAAGTATTTAAAATAATAACTATAGACTTTATTTATTT